>CM042688.1:245869857-246510066 GCA_023614405.1 Avena insularis
CTATTGGATAAATGTGGTTTCGGAAAAGAACACACATGCAATGACTCAAGTGGATCCATGTGGTTTAGGAAAAGAACACACATGCAATGTCACTAGTGGATTCATGCGGTTTAGGAAAAGAACACACATGAAATGACTCAAGTGGATCCATTTGGTTTAGGAAAAGAACACACATGAAATGACTCAAGCGGATTCATGTGGTTTAGGAAGAGAAGACACATTCAATGACTCGAGTGGATCCATGTGGTTTAGGAAAAGAACACACATGCAAATGTCACCTGTGGATCAATGTGGTTTTCGAAAAGAACACACATGCAATGTCACCAGTGGATCCATGTGGTTCAGGAAAAGAACACACATGCAAAGGTCTCTAGTGTATCAATGTTGTTTAGGAAAATAACACACATGCAAATGTCACTAGTGGATCAATGTGGTTTAGGAAAAGAACACATGTGCAATGACTCTAGTGGATCCATGTGGTTTAGTAAAATAACACACATGCAATGTCACAAGTGGATTCATGTGGTTTAGGAAAAGAACACACATGCAATGTCAAGAGTGGATCCATGTGGTTTAGGAAAAGAACACACATGCAATGACACTAGCGGATTCATGTGGTTTAGGAAGAGAACACACATGCAATGACACCAGCGGATCCATGTGGTTTAGTAAAATAACACACATGCAATGTCACAAGTGGATTCATGTGGTTTAGGAAAAGAACACACATGCAATGTCAAGAGTGGATCCATGTGGTTTAGGAAAAGAACACACATGCAATGTCTCCTGTGGATCCATGTGGTTTAGGAAAAGAACACACCTGAAATGTCACAAGTGGATCCTTGTGGTTTAGGAAAAGAACAAACATGCAAATGTTAATAATGGATCAATGTGGTTTAGGAAAAGAACACACATGCAATGACTCTAGTGGATCAATGTGGTTTAGGAAAAGAACACACATGCAAATGTCACTAGTGGACCAATGTGGTTCAGGAAAAGAACACACATGCAATGTCACCAGTGGATCCATGTGGTTCAGGAAAATAACACACATGCAAATGTCACTAGTGGATCAATGTGGTTTAGGAAAAGAACACACATGTACTAACTCTATTGGATAAATGTGGTTTCGGAAAAGAACACACATGCAATGACTCAAGTGGATCAATGTGGTTTAGGAAAAGAACACACATGCAATGTCTCCAGTTGATTCATGTGGTTTAGGAAAATAACACACATGCAATGACTCTAGTGGATCCATGTGGTTTAGGAAAAGAACACACATGCAAATGTCACTAGTGGATCAATGTGGTTTTCGAAAAGAACATGCATGCAATGTCACCAATGGATCAATGTGGTTTAGGAAAAGAACACACAATCAATGTCTCTAGTGGACATATGTGGTTGAGGAAAAGAACACACAAGCAATGTCACTAGTGGATCCAGGTGGCTTAGGAAAATAACACACATGTAGTTACCCTAGTGGACAAAATGGTTCAGGAAAAGACCACATGAAAATTTCACTAGTGGATCCATGTGGTTTAGGAAAAACACACATGCAATGGCTCAAGTGGATCCATGTGGTTCAGGAAAAGAACACACATGTAGTGTCACTAGAGGATCAATGTGGTTTAGGAAAACAACACACATGCAATGACTCCAGGGGATGAATGCCATTCACAAAAAGAACACACATGCAAAGTTCACTAGTGGACCAATGTGGCTTAGAAAAAGAACACACATGCAATGACTCTAGTGGATCCAAGCGGTTTAGGAAAAGAACACGCATGCAATGTCACTAGTGGGTCCATGTTGTTTCGGAAAAGAACACGCACACAATGTCACCAATGGATCAATGTGGTTTAGGAAAACAACACACATGCAATGACTCTAGTGGATCAATGTGGTTTAGGAAAAGAACACACATGCAAATGTCCCTAGTGGACCAATGTGGTTCAGGAAAAGAACACACATGCAATGTCACCAGTGGATCCATGTGGTTCAGGAAAAGAACACACATGCAAAGGTCACTAGTGGATCAATGTGGTTTAGGAAAAGAACACACATGTACTGACTCTATTGGATAAATGTGGTTTCGGAAAAGAACACACATGCAATGACTCAAGTGGATCCATGTGGTTTAGGAAAAGAACACACATGCAATGTCACTAGTGGATTCATGCGGTTTAGGAAAAGAACACACATGAAATGACTCAAGTGGATCCATTTGGTTTAGGAAAAGAACACACATGAAATGACTCAAGCGGATTCATGTGGTTTAGGAAGAGAAGACACATTCAATGACTCGAGTGGATCCATGTGGTTTAGGAAAAGAACACACATGCAAATGTCACCTGTGGATCAATGTGGTTTTCGAAAAGAACACACATGCAATGTCACCAGTGGATCCATGTGGTTCAGGAAAAGAACACACATGCAAAGGTCTCTAGTGTATCAATGTTGTTTAGGAAAATAACACACATGCAAATGTCACTAGTGGATCAATGTGGTTTAGGAAAAGAACACATGTGCAATGACTCTAGTGGATCCATGTGGTTTAGTAAAATAACACACATGCAATGTCACAAGTGGATTCATGTGGTTTAGGAAAAGAACACACATGCAATGTCAAGAGTGGATCCATGTGGTTTAGGAAAAGAACACACATGCAATGACACTAGCGGATTCATGTGGTTTAGGAAGAGAACACACATGCAATGACACCAGCGGATGCATGTGGTTTAGTAAAATAACACACATGCAATGTCACAAGTGGATTCATGTGGTTTAGGAAAAGAACACACATGCAATGTCAAGAGTGGATCCATGTGGTTTAGGAAAAGAACACACATGCAATGTCTCCTGTGGATCCATGTGGTTTAGGAAAAGAACACACCTGAAATGTCACAAGTGGATCCTTGTGGTTTAGGAAAAGAACAAACATGCAAATGTTAATAATGGATCAATGTGGTTTAGGAAAAGAACACACATGCAATGACTCTAGTGGATCAATGTGGTTTAGGAAAAGAACACACATGCAAATGTCACTAGTGGACCAATGTGGTTCAGGAAAAGAACACACATGCAATGTCACCAGTGGATCCATGTGGTTCAGGAAAATAACACACATGCAAATGTCACTAGTGGATCAATGTGGTTTAGGAAAAGAACACACATGTACTAACTCTATTGGATAAATGTGGTTTCGGAAAAGAACACACATGCAATGACTCAAGTGGATCCATGTGGTTTAGGAAAAGAACACACATGCAATGTCACTAGTGGATTCATGCGGTTTAGGAAAAGAACACACATGAAATGACTCAAGTGGATCCATGTGGTTTAGGAAAATAACACACATGCAACTGTCACTAGTGGATCAATGTGGTTTAAGAAAAGAACACACCTGCATGGTTACCAGTGGATCAATGTGGTTTAGGAAACTAACACACATGCAATGTCACTAGTGGATCCAGGTGGTTTAGGAAAAGGTCACTCATGCAATGACTCTAGTGGATCAATGTGGTTGAGGAAAAGAACACAGATGGAAATGTCACCAGTGCATCAATGTGGTTCAGGAAAAGAACACACATGCAATGTCACTAGTGGATCCATGTGCTTTAGGAAAAGAACACACATGCAATGACTCTAGTGGATCGATGTGGTTTAGGAAAAGAACACACATGGAAATATCACCCGTGGATCCATGTGGTTTAGGAAAAGAATACACATGCAGCGTCAGCAGTGGATCCATGTGGTTTAGGAAAATAACACACATGTACTTACCCTAGTGGATAAAATGGTTCAGGAAAAGAACACATGCAAATTTCACTAGTGGATCCACGTGGTTTCGGAAAAACACACATGCAATGGCTCAAGTGGATCCATGTGGTTCAGGAAAAGAACACACATGTAGTGTCACTAGAGGATCAATGTGGTTTAGGAAAACAACACACATGCAATGACTCCAGGGGATGAATGTCGTTCACAAAAAGAACACACATGCAAAGTTCACTAGTGGACCAATGCGGCTTAGGAAAAGAACACACATGCAATGTCTCCAGTGGATCCATGTGGTTTAGGAAAAGAACACACCTGAAATGTCACAAGTGGATCCATGTTGTTTCGGAAAAGAACACGCACACAATGTCACCAATGGATCAATGTGGTTTAGGAAAACAACACACATGCAATGACTCTAGTGGATCAATGTGGTTTAGATAAAGAACACACATGCAAATGTCACTAGTGGACCAATGTGGTTCAGGAAAAGAACACACATGCAATGTCACCAGTGGATCCATGTGGTTCAGGAAAAGAACACACATGCAAAGGTCACTAGTGGATCAATGTGGTTTAGGAAAAGAACACACATGTACTGACTCTATTGGATAAATGTGGTTTCGGAAAAGAACGCACATGCAATGACTCAAGTGGATCCATGTGGTTTAGGAAAAGAACACACATGCAATGTCACTAGTGGATTCATGCGGTTTAGGAAAAGAACACACATGAAATGACTCAAGTGGATCCATTTGGTTTAGGAAAAGAACACACATGAAATGACTCAAGCGGATTCATGTGGTTTAGGAAGAGAAGACACATTCAATGACTCGAGTGGATCCATGTGGTTTAGGAAAATAACACACATGCAAATGTCACCTGTGGATCAATGTGGTTTTCGAAAAGAACACACATGCAATGTCACCAGTGGATCCATGTGGTTCAGGAAAAGAACACACATGCAAAGGTCTCTAGTGTATCAATGTTGTTTAGGAAAATAACACACATGCAAATGTCACTAGTGGATCAATGTGGTTTAGGAAAAGAACACATGTGCAATGACACAAGTGGATCCATGTGGTTGAGGAAAATAACACACATGCAATGTCACAAGTGGATTCATGTGGTTTAGGAAAAGAACACACATGCAATGTCAAGAGTGGATCCATGTGGTTTAGGAAAAGAACACACATGCAATGACACTAGCGGATTCATGTGGTTTAGGAAGAGAACACATGCAATGACACAATGGATCCAGGTGGTTTAGTAAAATAACACACATGCAATGTCACAAGTGGATTCATGTGGTTTAGGAAAAGAACACACATGCAATGTCAAGAGTGGATCCATGTGGTTTAGGAAAAGAACACACATGCAATGTCTCCTGTGGATCCATGTGGTTTAGGAAAAGAACACACCTGAAATGTCACAAGTGGATCCTTGTGGTTTAGGAAAAGAACAAACATGCAAATGTTAATAATGGATCAATGTGGTTTAGGAAAAGAACACACATGCAATGACTCTAGTGGATCAATGTGGTTTAGGAAAAGAACACACATGCAAATGTCACTAGTGGACCAATGTGGTTCAGGAAAAGAACACACATGCAATGTCACCAGTGGATCCATGTGGTTCAGGAAAATAACACACATGCAAATGTCACTAGTGGATCAATGTGGTTTAGGAAAAGAACACACATGTACTAACTATATTGGATAAATGTGGTTTCGGAAAAGAACACACATGCAATGACTCAAGTGGATCCATGTGGTGTAGGAAAAGAACACACATGCAATGTCACTAGTGGATTCATGCGGTTTAGGAAAAGAACACACATGAAATGACTCAAGTGGATCCATGTGGTTTAGGAAATAACACACATGCAACTATCACTAGTGGATCAATGTGGTTTAGGAAAAGAACACACCTGCATGGTTACCAGTGGATCAATGTGGTTTAGGAAACTAACACACATGCAATGTCACTAGTGGATCCAGGTGGTTTAGGAAAAGGTCACTCATGCAATGACTCTAGTGGATCAATGTGGTTGAGGAAAAGAACACACATGGAAATGTCACCAGTGCATCAATGTGGTTCAGGAAAAGAACACACATGCAATGTCACTAGTGGATCCATGTGCTTTAGGAAAAGAACACACATGCAATGACTCTAGTGGATCGATGTGGTTTAGGAAAAGAACACACATGGAAATATCACCCGTGGATCCATGTGGTTTAGGAAAAGAATACACATGCAGCGTCAGTAGTGGATCCATGTGGTTTAGGAAAATAACACACATGTACTTACCCTAGTGGATAAAATGGTTCAGGAAAACAACACATGCAAATTTCACTAGTGGATCCATGTGGTTTCGGAAAAACACACATGCAATGGCTCAAGTGGATCCATGTGGTTCAGGAAAAGAACACACATGTAGTGTCACTAGAGGATCAATGTGGTTTAGGAAAACAACACACATGCAATGACTCCAGGGGATGAATGTTGTTCACAAAAAGAACACACATGCAAAGTTCACTAGTGGACCAATGCGGCTTAGGAAAAGAACACACATGCAATGTCTCCAGTGGATCCATGTGGTTTAGGAAAAGAACACACCTGAAATGTCACAAGTGGATCCTTGTGGTTTAGGAAAAGAACAAACATGCAAATGTTAATAATGGATCAATGTGGTTTAGGAAAAGAACACACATGCAATGACTCTAGTGGATCAATGTGGTTTAGGAAAAGAACACACATGTAAATGTCACTAGTGGACCAATGTGGTTCAGGAAAACAACACACATGCAATATCACCAGTGGATCCATGTGGTTCAGGAAAAGAACACACATGCAAAGGTCACTAGTGGATCAATGTGGTTTAGGAAAAGAACACACATGTACTGACTCTATTGGATAAATGTGGTTTCGGAAAAGAACACACATGCAATGACTCAAGTGGATCCATGTGGTTTAGGAAAAGAACACACATGTAGTGTCACTAGAGGATCAATGTGGTTTAGGAAAACAACACACATGCAATGACTCCCGGGGATGAATGTCGTTCACAAAAAGAACACACATGCAAAGTTCACTAGTGGACCAATGCGGCTTAGGAAAAGAACACACATGCAATGACTCTAGTGGATCCAAGTGGTTTAGGAAAAGAACACACATGAAGTGTCACCAGTGGATCCATGTTGTTTAGGAAAAGAACACACACGCAGTGTCACCAATGGATCAATGTAGTTTAGGAAAACAACACACATGCAATGACTCTAGTGGATCCATGTGGTTTAGGAAAAGAACACACATGCAAATGTCGCCAGTGGATCAACGTGGTTTAGGAAAAGAACACACATGCAATGTCACCAGTTGATTCACGTGGTTTAGGAAAATAACACACATGCAATGACTCTAGTGGATCCATGTGGTTCAGGAAAAGAACACACATGCAAATGTCACTAGTGGATCAATGTGGTTTTCGAAAAGAACATGCATGCAATGTCACCAATGGATCAATGTGGTTTAGGAAAAGAACATACAATCAATGTCTCTAGTGGATCTATGTGGTTTAGGAAAAGAACACACATGCAATGTCACTAGTGGATCAACGTGGTTTAGGAAAAGAACACACATGCAATGTCACCAGTTGATTCAAGTGGTTTAGGAAAATAACATACATGCAATGACTCTAGTGGATCCATGTGGTTTAGGAAAAGAACACACATGCAAATGTCACTAGTGGATCAATGTGGTTTTCGAAAAGAACACACATGCAATGTCTCTAGTGGATCCATGTCGATTAGGAAAAGACCACACATGCAATGTCTCTAGTGGATCCATGTGGTTTAGGAAAAGAACACACATGCAATGTAACCAATAGATCCATTTGGTTCAGGAAAAGAACACACATGCAATGTCAACAGTGGATCCATGTGGTTTTGGGAAAACAACACATATGCAATGTCACTAGAGGATCAATGTGGTTTAGGAAAAGAACATACATGCAATGACTCCAGTGGATCAATGTGGTTTAGGAAAAGAATAGACATGCAAAGTTCCCAATGGATCCATGTGGTTTAGGAAAAGAACACACATTAAATGTCTCAAGTGGATCCATGTGGTTTAGGAAAAGAACACACGTGCAATGTCTCAAGTGATTCGTGTGGTTCAGGAAAAGTACACACATGCAAAGTTCACCAGTGGATCCATGTGATTTAGAAAAAGAACACGCATGCAAATGTCACTATGTGGTTTATTAAAGTAACAGACATGCAATATATCTAGTGGATCCATGTGGTTCAGTAAAAGAACACACATGCAATCTCACCAGTGGATCTATGTGGTTTAGGAAAAAACACGCATGCAATGTCACCAATGGATCAATGTGGTTTAGGAAAAGAACACACAATCAATGTCTCTAGTGGATCCATGTGGTTTAGGAAAAAAACTTGCAAATGTCTCAAGTGGATCCATGTGGTTTAGGAAAAGAACACTCATGCAATGACTCTAGTGGATCAATGTGGTTTAGGAAAAGAACACAACTGCAATTTCCACCAGTGGATAAATGTGGTTCAGGAAAAGAACACACATGCAATGTCACCAGTGGATCCATGTGGTTTAGCAAAACAACACACCTAAAATGTTACAAGTGGATCCAGGTGGTTTAGGAAAAACACACATGCAAATGTCACTAGTGGATCAATGTGGTTTAGGAAAAGAACACACATGCAATGACTCTAGTGGATCCATGTCGTTTCCGAAAAGAACACACATGCAATGACTCAAGTGGATCCATGTGGTTTAGGAAAAGAACACACATGCAATGTCACCAGCGGATTCATGTGGTTTAGGAAGAGAACACACATTCAATGACTCTAGTGGATCCATGTGGTTTAGGAAAAGAACACACATGCAAATGTCATCTAAGGATCAATGTGGTTTTCGAAAAGAACACACATGCAATGTCACTAGTGGATCAATATGGTTTAGGAAAAGAACACACATGCAAATGACTCTAGAGGGTCCATGTGGTTTAGGAAAAGAACACACATTGAAATATCACCAAGTGATCCATGTGGTTTGGGAAACTAACACACATGTAATGTCTCTAGTGGATCCTTGTGGTTTTCGAAAAGAATACACATGTAATGTCACTAGTGGATCAATGTGGTTTAGGAAAAGAACACACATGCAAATGTCACAAGTGGACCAATGTGGTCCAGGAAAAGAACACACATGCAATGTCACCAGTGGATCCATGTGGTTCAGGAAAAGAACACAAATGCAAAGGTCACTAGTGGATCAATGTGGTTTAGGAAAAGAACACACATGTAATGACTCTATTGGATAAATATGGTTTCGGAAAAGCACACACATGTAATGTCACTAGTGGATCCATGTGCTTTAGGAAAAGAACACACATGCAATGTCACCAGTGGATCCATGTGGTTTAGGAAAAGAACACACATGCAATGTCTCTAGTGGATCAATGTGGTTTTGGAAAATAACACACATGCAATGACTCCAGTGGATACATGTGGTCTAGGAAAAGGACACACATGCAATGACTCTAGTGGATCAATGTGGTTTAGGAAAAGAACACAAATGCAAATTCCACTACAGGATAAATGTGGTTTAGGAAAAGAACACACATGCAATGTCACTAGTGGATCAATGTCATAAGTGGATCCATGTGGTTTAGGAAAAAACACACATGCAAATGTCACTAGTGGATCAATGTGGTTTAGGAAAAGAACACACATGCAATGACTCTAGTGGATCCATGTCGTTTCGGAAAAGAACACACATGAAATGACTCAAGTGGATCCATGTGGTTTAGGAAAAGAACACACATGCAAAGTCACTAGCGGATTCATGTGGTTTAGGAAGAGAAGACACATTCAATGACTCGAGTGGATCCATGTGGTTTAGGAAAAGAACACACATGCAAATGTCACCTGTGGATCAATGTGGTTTTCGAAAAGAACACACATGCAATGTCACCAGTGGATCCATGTGGTTCAGGAAAAGAACACACATGCAAAGGTCTCTAGTGGATCAATGTTGTTTAGGAAAAGAACACACATGCAAATGTCACTAGTGGATCAATGTGGTTTAGGAAAAGAACACACGTGCAATGACTCTAGTGGATCCATGTCATTTCAGAAAAGAACACACATGCAAATGTCACTAGTGGATCAATGTGGTTTAGGAAAAGAACACACATGCAATGACTCTAGTGGATCCATGTCGTTTCAGAAAAGAACACACATGAAATGACTCAACTGGATCCATGTGGTTTAGGAAAAGAACACACATGCAATGTCACTAGCGGATTCATGTGGTTTAGGAAGAGAACACACATTCAATGACTCTAGTGGATCCATGTGGTTTAGGAAAAGAACACACATGCAAATGTCACCAGTGGATCAATGTGGTTTTCGAAAAGAACACACATGCAATGTCAAGAGTGGATCCATGTGGTTTAGGAAAAGAACACACATGAAATGACTCAAGTGGATCCATGTGGTTTAGGAAAAGAACACACCTGAAATGTCACAAGTGGATCCTTGTGGTTTAGGAAAAGAACAAACATGCAAATGTTAATAATGGATCAATGTGGTTTAGGAAAAGAACACACATGCAATGACTCTAGTGGATCAATGTGGTTTAGGAAAAGAACACACATGCAAATGTCACTAGTGGACCAATGTGGTTCAGGAAAAGAACACACATGCAATGTCACCAGTGGATCCATGTGGTTCAGGAAAAGAACACACATGCAAAGGTCACTAGTGGATCAATGTGGTTTAGGAAAAGAACACACATGTAATGACTCTATTGGACAAATGTGGTTTCGGAAACGAACACACATGCAATGAATCAAGTGGATCCATGTGGTTTAGGAAAAGAACACACATGCAATGTCACTAGTGGATTCATGCGGTTTAGGAAAAGAACACACATGCAATGACTCAAGTGGATCCATGTGGTTTAGGAAAATAACACACATGCAACTGTCACTAGTGGATCAATGTGGTTTAGGAAAAGAACACACCTGCATGGTTACTAGTGGATCAATGTGGTTTAGGAAACTAATACACATGCAATGTCACTAGTGGATCCATGTGGTTTAGGAAAAGAACACACATGTAATGTCACTAGTGGATCAATGTGTTTACAAAAAGAAGACACATGCAATGTCTCTGGTGGATCCACGTTGTTTAGGAAAAGAACACACATGCAATGACGCTAGTGGGTCCATGTGGTTTAGGAAAATAACACACATGCAAATGTCTCCAGTTGATCTATGTGGTTTAGGAAAACAACATACATGCAATGACTCTAGTGGATCAATGTGATTTAGGAAAAAGAACACATATGCAATGTCACTAGTGGATCCATGTGGTTTGGAAAAAAACACACATGCAATGTCACCAGTGGATCCATGTGGTTTAGGAAAAAACACATGCAAATGTATCTAATGGATCCATGTGGTTTAGGAAAAGAACACATAGGAAACTGTCACCAGTGGATCAATGTGGTTTAGGAAAAGAACACACATGCCATGTTACCAGTGGATCAATGTGGTTTAGGAAAGGAACACACATGCAATTTCACTAGTGGATCCATGTGGTTCTGGAAAAGAACACACATGAGATGTCACTAGTGGATCAATGTGGTTTACAAAAAGAAGACACGTGCAATGTCTCTGGTGGATCCATGTGGTTTAGGAACAGAACACACATGCAATGTCTCTAGCGGATCCATGTGGTTTAGGAAATGAACACGCATGCAAATGTCACCAGTGGATCCATGGGGTTTAGGAAAAGAACACACATGCAGTGACTCTAGTGGATCAATGTGGTTTAGGATAAGAACACACATGCAATGACTCTAGTGGATCCATGTGGTTTAGGAAAAGAACACACATGCAATGTCACCAGTGGATTCATGTGGTTTAGGAAAAGAACACACATGCAATGACTCTAGTGGATCCATGTGGTTTAGGAAAAGAACACACATGCAAATGTCACCGGTGGATCAATGTGGTTTAAGAAAAGAACACACATGCAATGTCACCAGTGGATCCATGTGGTTCAGGAAAAGACCACACTTGCAATGACTCTAGTGGATCAATGTGGTTCAGGAAAAGAATACACATGCAAAGTTCACTAGTGGATCCATGTGGTTTAGGAAAATAAGACACGTGCAATGACTCTAGTGGATCCATGTGGTTTAGGAAAAGAACACACATGCAATGTCACAAGTGGATCAATATGGTTTAGGAAAAGAACACACATGCAATGTCACCAGTGGGTCAATGTGGTTTAGGAAAAGAACAGGCATGCAATGTCACCAGTGGATCCATGTGGTTCAGGAAAAGAACACACATGCAATGTCTCTAGTTGTCGTGGTGTGGAACACGGTAGTGCCATCGGAGATGGCATGAAGGGGATAATCAAGATGCTATCGGTGGCTACTCGCAACGGGCTGGGCACAGATACTGCAAACAAAGTGATGTACCCAGGTTCGGAGGCCTCTTGGCGAGGTAAAGCTCCTACTCCTTCAAGGATCTACTATCGAGGGGCGAATGCCCAATACAGGTGCCCCTTGAGCTGTTTTCCTGGCTACTCCTTGCTAGAACAAGAAGAAGGAACTACTCAACTTGTCCAATCTAGGGAACCTCTAACTTGTAATTGTCTACCTCGAACCCTAGAACTACCCCCCTTATATACTGGTTAAGAAGGTAGTTTACAAGATGGGTTCTAGGGTTTACTGTTTGGATTTGGGCTTTATAAAGTGGGTCAGCTGGACATGGCCAAACGATAGGCCCGGGTCCAGTCAAGCCTCCAGTTCAGGGAAGGATAGTGCCATAGTGTCTGGCGCCCTTGCTTTACTCATCAGCCAGCTCTTTATCCGTCAGCCGGAGCTTTACTCGCCAGCCCTTGCTTTCCTCATCAGCCTCCACCTTTGGCACCATTGTCCGGTGGTGCCGGCTAGGCTAGCCAGCCTGTCTGATCAAAGGTGCGCTCAGGAAGGAGCGTCATTCCCACTGTACCATGGCCAGCGGATCTGAGGCGGCCGTTAGAGACCTCCTAGCGGTTCCTTTATTATCCGGCCAGACGGCCAGCTGGGAAACTTGGATGCGGACCGGGTGGGGGATTCCACCCGGCTGTGGTTCCTTATTCTGGGTCCAGACGGCCAGAGCTCCTTGGAGTCGGTCGGTTGGTCCCGTCTTGGCCTACCCGGGGGTCATCCCCTAGACACTAGTCCCCGAGCGCGTTAGGACTTTGCCCCGTGGAGAAGTTCTTGCGTGGTCATTTGGTCAAGTTTGAAATGATTGTTGATGTAGAGACTTTGTCATTTTCTTTTGTCTTGTAGTTTTTGTCTTGTAGCTTTTGTCTTGTACCGGCTTGAGATTCTTTGTTGTTTCCTGGCTGGGGTTTACCGGCTACGGAGCCGATGGCCGTACCCACAGGGTGTGAGCGGTCTGGACCGGCTGCCGCACCCGGCCGGGAGAGGGATAGCCAGTTTGCTGATGTCGCTGCTCGCGTTAGCCACGCCTACCACTTCTGGTGCGCGTTGCATCAGTTTGACCCCTTGGTCTGCCGCAGCAGTTTTTGGTAACTACACGCACATCTTCATCATTGCGGTTTCTTCGGGATCGTGGGCGCGGTTTGACTCCTGCAGTAACGCTTGTGGGATCTTTTATGCATCTCGCGCGGGTGCACACGATCCGCCTCGAACCGTTGCATGGAGGTGGGGTAGTTGCTTGCCATGTAGCGGAGAGGGAGGGAAACTAGCGTAGTTCTTTTTCACTGATAAATAGATATGCCAAGGAGCAGGGTCTCCTTACTTCTTCTTCTTGCGCATGTTCCCTTGCCCTCCTTTGCGCCTTTGCCTTCTTCTGCTTTCTTGCACCGCGGCTTCTTGGTTGCTGGCACTGCTCTTCTATTGTTGTGACAACGGGACCCCGCGCTTCCAACATGGCTACCTTCCCCAACAACATGCTGCCGGACATCGCCGGCAGGTGGTGTGGCTCTTATGTCATTGAGGAGCTGGTGCGGAAGTACCAGTGGGGGAGGTTCCTGCCATCGGAGCGCTTGGTGAAGCACCGCCTCGCGCCGGAATGCGAGCGGGTGCCTAACCCTCAGCCCGACGAGGTTGTTGTCTTCCTCGCCCACTTCACTCGCGGCCTTGGGCTGCCGCTGAGCCGGTTCGTCTTGGAGCTGCTCGTCTCCTTCGACCTCTAGCTCCACCACCTCGGATCCAATGCCATGGCAATGCTGATGCATCACGCGGCCTGCTGCGAGGCATATCTTGGCATCCACCCTAACGCTACGAATTCCTTGAAGTTCTTTGTAGCATCCCAATTGTCTAACAATTGTAATGCTACTTGGTCTAGTAATATAATGGCTACTTCAAATATATAATTGTTGCATCATCATTATATCATGCTCATGTCATCATGCCACCTTGCATTTGAGCATCATATAAAACCCTTTTCCATTTGGTTCTTATCTCATATGCATAATTAATTGTATTTGCCTCTTGATATTGTATTTGGTTATTGATATATTGTTTAAGGCCCAAGTTGAGTTGGGGGCATATCTTTTATTCAACTCCACCACCTTTTCTTTCACCACCTTATAATTCCACCATCCAACTAAATATGAGCTTGGCACTTATTGGTTTTACCTCTAGCTCATGTGGGTTGGGATAGATCCAATTCTTTTCCACATGCTCTCATCTTGGCATCATGTTGTTTTCACATTATTGATATATGAGAGCCACATGGCCACCTTTGCTTGCCTTGTGGGTGGAACCCTTTTCCTAGCTTCCATATGGATTACTATGGATTTATGCTCTTGTTGGAGTATTTTTGGGACTACTAAACATCTAGTGGAATATACACACTAGCAACCCCAAATATAATCAAATATGATCATCTCCATCTATTCCACTTGGGACTTTCTTTTAAATTCTTGGCTTGGCCTTACTCCACATTTTGGAATGCATAAGTATAAATGCTATGGATATTCATTTTTGTTCTCACAAGAGGAAACCTAGCATTTACTGCATTTGCATGGGCCATGCAACCATCACCCTCTTTGGTCCTCTTCTGGTTTTATTTGTTTTTGAGTGAATCTTTTCCCCTCATCTCTCTCTTCCTCCTTTTAGCTTGATCTTATTTGATCATGCTTAAACCACATCACCTCATCCCTCCCTTTCTTGTCTTGTTCTTGATGAAGCTTGGCATGTGCTTGTTCGACTTTGTCAAAAGAGGACACTCCACCTAATCACCTCTTTAAACCCTAAACCATACCACTCCTCTCTACCCCCCTCTCTAAACCATACCCCCTCTCTAAGCAAAACCCTAAACCTACCTCCCTCTCTCTCGGCCTCTCTCTCTCTCACCTAGCTTGGCCCCACCGGCCACCCTCTCTCCCTGGCCACCTCTCCCCTGCCCTAGCTACCCTCATACCAAACCCTAACCGAGCCTAGCTCACCCGAGGCTTCCCCAAAACCCTAACCCGAGCCTACCCTCTCTCCCTCTCTTCTCTACCTGCCTTGTGGCCCCTAGCCGAGCCTGCCCCTGCCTCCTTGGCCTCGCCCTCTGGCCCCACCTGCAAGCCACCACCTGCCCTGCCCTGGTCCTGCCCGGCCACAAGCACGTGAGGAGGAGGAGAGAAAGGTGGCACCGAGCCACCTTTAACCCTACCTGCTCCCACGGCACCTCCCCCTCTCTCTGCTACCTACCACTATCCCCTGGCTCTCCTCTGTCCCCCAGATCCGCCAGCACCTCGCCCTCTTCTCTCCTTCCTCTCCCCACCGTCTACCCCCCCCATCACGCCGTCGGCCAAGGCCCACCAGCAGATCTGAGGCGAGCATGGTGTTGTGGTCGTCGAGGAAGGACAGGAGATCCCCGGCGTCGCCTCTGTACACAGCAGCGAGGAGGGGAAGCCCCAGGCCGCTGAACACCGTCACCGCCCGAGCGAAACCCTAGACCCTCTGGCCGTCTGCCTCGACGCTGATCCACTGCTCGCCGACCCGATCCAACACCGCCGACCACCTCCCGGTGAGCTAACCCACCTCCTAGACACCCTCGCCACCGTCGTCGTAGCTGCGCCCGATCGTTCGTCAACGATGCAGGCTTGTGGCTGGCGCGTCGTCTGCTAAGCTCTCGCTCGCAGCACCTCACCTAGGCCACGCCCACCTCGCTGACAACCACGCGGCTCCGCCCTCTGCGCGCGCGCCCAGGTCGCGGGTTCGATTCCCCGCGCCAGCGTTGCTCACAAGACGCCGATCCGTCGCGGAGAAGAGGAACGATGGTCGGGCGCCTTTTTCGATACCGCTTTCTTTTCGGCTAAACCCGCGGTCTAGTAGTCCCACATCAACCCCCAGTCCTTTTTGCAAAAGGTACCCGATCTTCGATTCATCAACCCGCTCCCTCATTGTGCGGCGTCAAGACTGGCCATTTGGCGCGTGGACCCGTGTGCTTCGGGCTCTCTAGGTCTAGCATAGATTGATGTAAAATCCTTTCAAGGCTGCTCTTGGAGTATTTCAGGACCCCCCTGTAAGTGTCGGTGGCTAGCTAAAATTGAGTATAAAAAGTATTTTTTGCATATCTGTTTTAATTCAAATCTTTTTCAAATTAATTCAAATTCAAATTTAAATCTGTTTTTAAATAACTTTTAAAATACAAATCCAAATAATACAAGTAATATATGTTTTCAAATCAGAAAAATGTGAGGATTTCCAATATGCCATTCAAAATATATTTTGAACATGTAAAATTCCAAGTTGATTTAAATTACATTAAAATACCCTTTTGTCTTAATTAATTAATAACTTTTGTTTTATAACTCCAAACTTAACAAATGATATGTCTAAAATGATTAGCTCGACGAGACCTTTCTGTTTATGCATTCCTTTATCTGTTTTGCAGCATGCATCATATAAATATAATGTGTACAGCAACTAATATGAGGATAAAATGAGGCTAAAACTCACTAAAATGCTTTATTATTGTATTCCACACCTCACCCATGCCATGCTACATTATTGCCATGCAAATTGTGCATCATTCCTCATGGCATGATTGTTTGCTGCTCGCATTTAATTCATATGCTTGCGCACTTTATTTATGTTGGCCCTTGTTTGTTTGGTTCTTCTTCGAATAGACGCTGAGTAGGGGATATATCAAGTGAACCAGGAGCACTACCCAGATCCATCCCTTGCTTCAACTGAGCTGCCAGGCAAGCACTACCACATGCTTGCATACATATAGTACCTATTGCCTCTATCTTATTCTTGCATCATTGAGTCGCGATTGCATTAAATTGAATCCCAAGTATTGCATAGCCTTTACTTTTAAACCCCACCGTAGCTTGTTCCTCCATCCCATGAGCCATTACTACAGGAGTTGTTTGAGCCATGCGAAATGTAGAAACAACATGTGTAGGGTATGTGAGTGTCTGATGGATAACGAGGTACCTAAACAACTTAACCTGAGTAGTAATGGGATAACTAATGAAAGTGGCATCGGTGAGCCATATTCGCTATTTGGTTTTTCAGGCTCACTTGTGTCCCGTAGGACCCCGAGTACTTGATTCCTGTTCCTTGAATATTCGCGCTATCCACATCCGGGAGGCTTATGAACCCCCCTGAGCCAGAGCTTGATTCATTCTTATTTCTTGGGGCCACAAACTAGTTTGAGGCTTTATTTACTATCCTGTACTTATGCCATGCTTTACTGCGTTATTTAAGATTGTGCGAGTATCGCACCTTTGTCGCTTAGGTAAGCGGAGTGTTTTCATGTCGACAAGCCCAGTCACATTTTCGGGTTCCCAGTCGTTTACAGCCATTGACGCAAACCTTGAGTCTGTCTCGAAGTCGGCCAACTTCGTCGTGGGTAGCTTAATGGGGTGGCCCCCTGAAATATTTATGAATCCTGTGATCGCTTTGTCGTGACTGCCTCGTTGGGTTTTGATTTGGTTTTTCCGAGGTTGATCGAGTGTGTGTTGCTATTTGTGCACCCCTGCAGGGTAAAACTTTCTGAAAGCCGTGTCCGCGGTTATGGACGACTTGGAGCACAGTTTCTCGATCATAGACAAGCATAACTAAAGTATCGCTGTTAAATTGACTAAGTACCTGACTAGTAAATAGAGCAACACTCATGGAATGGATAATAAAACTGCCAACGGATGGGGGTTGTCCATCCGCTTCCTCGTCGGTAAGCGAGGAGGAGGATGGATCTGTGGATATTACCATTATTACTGTTATAACTGTTGTTATTAATTCACGGACATCCGTCTATCTCTGGTTAGGCGGATGGTTAGCGAGTATCTATAGAATTGTTAGGGTTTATCTTTTGCTGCAATTGTGTCACCCCAGGTTGTGTCCCCTTTAGAGGCATAAAGACTTGTTGAGTACCCCTAGGGTCTCACACGATAAATTATTTGATTCATATGAACAGGTACCCTCACAAGATGGATACTGGGTGGAGGAGACGGACGATGTGGGCAACGATCATTCGGTGTAGAGATTACGGGAACGGGGATCCGTGAGATCTGTGGGCGGGATGTGCTTATTTATGGGGCATCTTATGCCGATTTGCTTCTTATCCGTACTCGGATTTTGTCTTCCGCTTTGCTTGATACTCTGATGTTTGATGTATGAGGAGATATCCTAAACTATTATAGATATCTAGGATATTTGGATCTTGCCGTATGGCGTTGCTATATTTCCTTTCTTTTTAGATGGAATGGCTCTGATGTACTATTGTATGGTGGCTTGCATACATACTCATTTGTTTATGTAGTTGATCCCTTCACCTGCCGATTACGCCGCCCGTTCTTGTCCCGATGTTTGGAAATGGTTGGGACGGCCGAAAGGTCTACTTGTGAGTGGCATTTGGGCCCCACCGTACTATTTCAACCATTTCTGCTCATCCAGGCTTGTAACTAGGAGCGTAATTCACCAAGGCAGTTACATTCTTCTACTTCAAAGTTCATATGGTGGGGAAGGGCGGCCCGCTGACGGAGACGGGTTGCTGCGCCATCTACCCGCGGCTGTCAGCGGTGATGCCGCGCCTGGAGCTCCAAACACCATCAAGTTATGGCAGCGCTCGTATTTCTAGGTGCGCAACGCCACCGAGGTTGACTGCATCAAAATTCCGGTCTTCACGAACGTCCCTTCCACCCGGATGGCCTGGAGCGTCCAGCACTTGGGTGCCCAGGGTGACATTGATCGATGGCTGCCCGACTGGCGGTCCCTATGGAGAAGGAGTGGCTCACCACCCGGGACATTCTACTATCCTGGATGGCGAGTCGCATGCTCTCGCTGTAGCACCGGTCGCACAGGATGTGCCACCTCTCCGGCCATCTGGATCCCACCTGGGTGTCCCGGCTGGATGTGCTGTATGCTACCCTCGCGAATGGCTCGCCACCATCTCGAAGGAGGCGCTGGAGGAGGATTGGGAGTTCTCTTGCCGGACGTACCACCGCTGCCAGCTTCCGCCGAACGTAGGTCTTTCCTCCTCTTTTCTAGGTGGATTTTCCCTAGGGATTCCTATTTCGTGCCTCTTATCTTCCCTTGTTGAGTAGATTTTTACGACATGTCTAGCGGAGGACGGCATGGGGGACACTGAGCTCCCCAACTTCGTTGCAAACCACAAGCCCGCAAAGGCTCTGCCGGTGGAGCCGGAGCGGTTCCCCATGCAGGCCGATGAGGGCTGCGAGTTCCCACTCAGTGAGAGTTTTTTCCTTGTCCTTGCCTGCCTTGCTCCCGCTATGTTCTAGCCCTGGACTTGATATTTTGCTTGTGTTGGAATAGCCGCGCATGGCGAGGATGTGGACCTGGCTGAGGCCACCGCGCCTGGGGCCAGGGGAAGTGCGCCGCCTCGGCCAACATCGCACCGGTTGGGGGTGCCGCCAAGAAGAGCACCATCCCTGAGCCGCAGCCACCATGCCGAGCGTCACCGAGTGGGTGGTCCTTTACTCCTTATATACGTGTACTGATGGGCTCGCACTTGCTTAGTTCACCCTTGTCTTTCCTGTAGCGAGGCGATGGCTTTGCCTGGCTCCACGACCGTCACCATCGCATCCGCCCCTCTGCCTGCCAGGGACAGAGGTGCGCCAGGTGCGACGCCCGAGGCTGCTCCTGCCGTGCTAGCTGGGGCTGGTGCGGACACGCCGGAGGTGGTGCCACCGGCTGCGCCCGTGACAGTGCACCGGGTCGGCGCCGTCTCCTGTCTTGCCGAGGCTCTCCTTCCTGGGTGTAGTGGTGCGACCGCGCCTCCCTCTGGCCCGACGATGGGCGCTGACTCTAGCGCCTACCAGGTATAGGATCCAGTGGAGGTGCCACCACCAGAGGTCCCTGCCTAGCTGGCTGGTGGGCGCTCCTGGGGAGCAACGATGACCTTCAGGTCACCGGCTGGACGCCGGCTCGGGCTGCACCACCGCTGGACGCCGCCTTGGCACAGCTGTCGGGGGAGGCGGCCCTAGCTATTGGATAGGCCCGCCAGCTGGTGGACACACTGGGGCAGAGGCTTGGCCAGGCCAAGGCGCTGGAGGCCTTCGTCGTGGTATGTGCCCTTTTGCCGATTTTGATGTTTTTCACCGTCTCGCGTGACAGTCGATTCTTTTGGTTCTTACTTCTCTCTTTTACGCAGAGGGCTCTTGTCGATACCGCCAAGACCTCGCGGGACCTGGGCCGTAAGATTGCTTGCTCTGCCGTGTCTTCCTGATTGCGCAATTTCTCGTGCTTCTTGTTCAATATTGGTTACCCTCCGGCAGCTCTACTGGTGGACCAGGACCGTGAGGTGGCCCAACTGACAGGGGAGGTGGTCCGACTAGAGGAGTCCAACAGGGCTCGTCAGGACCAGATCGCCCAGCTGACTGGGCATCAACAGCAGATGGAGATCAAGGCTGGCCAAGCCAAGAAGGTGGCGGACACCCGGACCGAGGCGCTGAAGAACCTGGAGGTGCTCTATGCCACCCAGGAGGATGCTCTCAAGGTCTCCAAGGCCAAGGAGGCGGTGGCGCTGGAAGATCTCTGCCATATCACCGAGATTGTCGTTAGTAAGTGCTCTCAATCCAGGCCAGTATTGTAGTTTTGCCTTCTGCGGCCAACATTGATTATTGTCTATTTTCCCGGGTGCACGTCAGTATTGTTAGGCGACTAATCAGGCGCTGTCCCGCATTTTTGAGATGGATCCGGAGCAGGATCTGCACTCGGGCGAGCTGGTGGCGGTTGTCAGCGAGGAGGCGAACCGGCTTCGTGCCGCTGCTCTCGAGGTCTACGACTATGTCTGGCCTGATACCGTCCAGCCGGCCACCATGGACGCTTTGGCCAAGCGGCTTTGGGGCGCTCTGGACCTCATGAACATGGCTTGGGAGTGGGCGGCTCGTGGCGGCACGGAGATGGTGTTGGTGCTGCTAAAGTCCTAGTACCCCGACGTGGATCTACGGAGCCTTTCTCGCAGATTTCGCTAAGGGACCAGCTATGACCAGCTTCGTGCCAAGGTTCCCAACATCTGCTCTTGTGGCATGAAGATTGGCAGCTTCATCGCGCTGGACCAGGACTTCAGTGACCCGGCTGGCATGGAGCCGTATCATCACAATCCGGATGCACCATGTACTAAGGCCCTGGCTGCGCCCCAGACCGCCTCGGTCGACGTCGCCTCCAGCAGCCAAGCCCCAGCCAATGTCTCCAGCCCTTCTACCAACTAGTGAGCTTCATCCCTGGTATGCCGGGAGTATTTGTATATGAACAACTTGTGTTTTTTCGTTGGTGAACAATTGTCTCTGTTCTGTTATTGAACTCTGGTGCGAGCATCGCCTCCCTTTGGATATCTGCTCATGCTTTTTCCTTTGAACTTTCTGTCTTGCATTTACTACATGTTTGTTTGTGTGTGGGGGCGCGCGAGCGCACATATAGGGTGTTGTCCCCGAGGTTCGGGCCGGCTGGAGAATACAACCGGGTCAAAGATCCTTTATATTGTTGTCTATTTGCAGGTTTCTGTGTGGGGGCGTGCAAGCGCACCCACAGGGTGTAGTTCCCGAGGTTCGGGCCGGCTGGAGAATACAGCCGGGTCGAATCTCCTTAACCTGCTCTGCTGCTGCCTAGAAGCTACTAGCCTCCGGCTTGGGTGTTCGTCGTGGAACTTTGGCTCATGCAAAGATGAAAAACAAACAAGTTGTTTGCCTGGTTAAACAGATGCAAGTTGAATTGTAATCTGAGATTCACTAGTCTTGAAATTTTGCTGTTTCGGACAAAGCCAATGACTTTGCCCTTTTCTCAATGAGCATTGGCCAATTTGATGTTGTGCCCTTGTCGGCTTCGAGCCGGAGTCGAAGGGGTAGTTTAGTAGGTGTACTGCACGATACTTTCGGGTTTGGGTCATTGGCCTTGGGCGAGCAAGCATGACCGGAACGTCCAGACGTCTTTGTTTTCCTCGTAGCTTTTTCGTGTAAGGGTCTTCGAGCGTTCTGCTCTTGCCGGATATGTCAGTCGGCTTGCGGTCTGTAGCCGGAACCGAAGAGGAAGCCCTAGGAGCCGCATACAGTACTTTGCCGAAATTGTGCAGCATGACTTTCTAATTTATTGTGGAGTCCCCGAGACTGTGTCGAGGCTCCTATGCTTGTTCATTACATAAAGGTAAGATACATACACTTCTTATTCAAGTATAAAAGGGGCAAAGCAGGCTCGCATTCCATGGGCGCTCAGTTTCATCCCCTGAACGGTCCATGTTGTTCTTTTCCGGCTGGCGGGTGTCGATGAGATAGTATGAGTTGTTCTGCAGTGCCTGACTGATGATGGATGGGCCCTCCCAAGGTGGAGATCACTTGTGCCTCCCCTTGGTGTCCTGTACTAGCCTTAGTACCAGATCACCCTCGCGAAAAGAAACGCTGTGGATCCATCTAGAGTGGTAACGGCGTAAGTTCTGCTGGTAGAGGGCGGATATGGACAAGGCCAGCTCGCATGCTTATTCGAGGAGATTGACGTTGTCCTCACGTACTTCCTTGGCTTGCTGCTCCGAGTACAGCAACTTGCGAGGTGCATCGAACTTGATGTCTGTTGGCAAGACCGCCTCCGCCCTGTAGACGAGGAAGAAAGGGGTGTAGCCGATGGACCGGTTTGGCATGGTGCGAAGGCTCCAAAGCATAGCCGGTAGCTCCTCAATCCAGCAACCGGCGGATGACATTAGTGGCTCAATCAGCCGGGGCTTGATTCCAGCTAGGACTAGGCCATTTGCTCGCTTGCACTACCCTTTGGACTGGGGGTGTGCCACATATGCAAGGTCCAGGTGGATGCCCTTGTCTCCGCAAAAACGTGCGAAAGCTCCCTTGGCGAAATTTGTGCTGTTGTCTATTATGATGTTGTTGGGGTAGCCAAAGCGTGTGATTATGTTCGTGAAGAATTTGACCACCGTTGGTCCATCCAGCTTCTTTATTGGCTTTGCCTTGATCCACTTGTTGAATTTGCCCACTGCGACCAGTAGGTGTGTCATGCCGGACCAGGCTATTTTGAAAGGGCTAACCATGTCCAGCCTCCAAACGGCAAAGGGCCAAGTGATGGGAATTGTCTTGAGTGTCGCAGACGGAGTGCGCTTCTGCTGGCTAAACTGCTGGCAATCGTTGCATGCCTTGACTATTTGTTCAGCATCCTCGAGCACTGTGGGCCAGTAGAACCCATGGCGAAACGCCTTTTGCCACTATGGCTCATGATAATGTGTGGTGTCCACATTCGCCCTGGTGAATGTCAACCAGCAGCCGGATCCCTTCCTCCTGGCTCACGCATCTCTAATAAATGCCCCCAACGTTGCGCTTGTAGAGCTTGTTGTTGATGATAGTGTATGCGCTTCCTCTATGCTTCACTTGCCTTGCCTCTACCTCCTCTTTGGGCAGCTCTCCTTTGGCTAGGAAATCATTGAACGGCTTGGCCCATGTTGGAGTTTCCCGGATGGCGCATACCGCCTGCATGAGGAAATTTACTTTTGCACGGATAGCTGGGTTGGGCTCGTCTGGAGGCCAACTGGGTGGAGTAGTGGAGCTGGCAGCCTCCAGGCTGGACGCGGCAGTCCCCGGGTGCGGTGAAGCAGTCCCCGGGTGCGGTGAAGCAGCCCCCGGGTGTGGTGAAGCCATCGCGGAGGTCTTGGAGCCGGCAGTCCCCTGGTGCAGCAAGGCAGTCCCTGGGTGCGGCGAAGCCGTCGCGGAGGTCTTGGAGCCGGCAGTCCCCGGATCCGCGTCCAGCATGATGGAGTCGGATTCCGGAGACGGCGCAATTGATGGCTTGTGCAGGTACTCGAGGGAGACTCCAGGTGGAATTGCCTGTCTTATTGACCCAATGCGAGCGAGCGTGTCTGCGGCCTCGTTGTTTACTCTGGGGACATGGTCAAACTCGCACCCTTCGAAACAAGCACATAGCTCCTGTACGAAGAAGTGGTATAAAGCCAAGTTTGCGTCCCTGGCGTCCCAATCGCCTAACACTTGCTACACCACTAGATCTGAGTCGCCGAAGCATAGAATGTGCCGGATGCCGACCTCTTTTGCCATCTTGAGGCCATGGACGAGCGCCTCATATTCAGCAAAGTCGTTGTACGCGCGGAAGTGGATTTGCAGCACTTATTCCAGCCGGTCTCCTTTGGGAGAGGTGATGACCACTCCGACTCCGAGCCCCCCATACATCTTGGAGCCGTCGAAATGCAGCTTCCAATGCGTGGAGTCAGGGCAAGGCGGCAGGTATCGTGTCTCTGCCCAATCAACAAGGAAATCTACCAAGGCCTGAGACTTGATCACTGTTCTTGGCTCGTACTGTATGTTGTGGGCGGTGAGCTCTATGGCCCATTTCGCCACCCGGCCTATGGCATCTTTGTTGCCGATGATCTCCGAAAGTGGCGCTAGCGCCACCACCCGGATGGAATGTTCTTGGAAGTAGTGCTTCAATTTCTTGGCGGCCATGTATACGCCGTACACCAGCTTCTGGTAGTGAGGGTAATTCTGCTTTGAGAGTGAGAGTACCTCACTCAGGTAGTACACCGGTCGTTGCACCGGTTGTGCCTTTCCTTCTTCCAGCCTCTCCACCACTAGCACCACACCGACGACCCGGTTGGTTGCTGCGATGTACATCAACATGAGCTCCTTTGCCTCTAGTGCTGCCAGTATAGGTGGTGAGGTGAGCATGCGCTTGAGGTCGCAGAAGGCTTCATCCGCCTGCGATGTCTAGAAAAACTTGTCCGTCTTTTTCATGAGTTGGTACAGCGGGAGTGCTTTTTTGCCTAGCCGGCTGATGAACCAGTTGAGGGAGGCCAGGCATCCGGTGAACTTCTGGATGTCTCACAAGTTCTTAGGCGGCTGCATGTGCTTGTTTGCACCAATCTTCTCCGCGTTCGCCTCGATTCCCTGTTCTGATACGAGAAAACAGAGTAGCTGGCCGGCTAGGACGCCAAACACACATTTCTCTGGGTTCAGCTTCATCTGGAACCGGCGGAGGTTGGTTGAATGTTTCCTTCAGATCTTCAAGGAGTGTTTGGTGTTCCTTGGTCTTGACCACTACATCGTTGACGTAGGCGTGTATGTTTCTACTGATCTGAGTTTGCAGGCATTTTTGCATGCATCGTTGGTACGTTGCCCTAGCGTTGTTCAGTCCAAACGGCATGGTGGTGTAGCAGTAGGATCCATAGGGAGTGATGAATGTTGTCTTTATTTGATCATCGGGTTTTAGCCGGATCTGGTGGTAGCCAGAATACGAGTCTAGAAACGAGAACAACTCGCAGCCGGCCGTGGAATCAATCACTTGGTCTATCCTTGGCAGGGCGAATGGATCTTTGGGGCATGCTTTGTTGAGACTAGTGTAGTCAACACACATGCGCCAAGTCTTGTTCTTCTGCAGCACTAGTACGGGGTTTGCCATCCATTCCGGGTGGAAAACCTCCATGATGAATCCGGCTGCGAGCAGCACGGTAATCTCCTCACCGATGGTTCTTCTTTTTTCTTCCGCGAAGCGGCGTAGTGACTGTTTGACCGGCTTTGCATCCGGCCTGACATGTAAAGAGTGCTCGGCTAGCTCCCTCGGAACACCTGGCAAGTCCTTGGTGGACCATGCGAAGATATTCTGATTCCCACGAAGGAAGTCGACGAGTGCACTTTCCTATTTGCTGTCAAGGCCATCTCCGACCAGGACAAACTTATTCGGCTCGGCCTTGTCCAACGGGATCTTTCTCGTGCCCTTGGATGGCTTGAACTGTGCTTCTCTGGTTGGCTTGCGTTTGCTAGCCAGCATGTACTTCTGCAGGGACGCCATATTTTGCATGATAATACGCTTCTCTTCCGCGATGATCATGGCCTCTGCTATCTTGCACCCGTCCGTGGCGCACTCCACAGACCGCCTGTAGCAACCAGCCACGGTGATGACACCCTTTGGCCCTGGTAGCTCCATCTTGAGGTACGTGTAGTGCGGTACCGCCATGAACTTGGTGAGTGCCGGGCGCCCTAGGATTGCGTGGTATGCGCTGCAGAGGTTGACCACCTCAAACCAGATGGGCTCGCGGCGGAAGTTATCCTCCGTGCCAAAGATGACGTCCAGCCGGATCTTTCCGATGGGAGAATTGTAGCATCCCACATGTCTAACATCTGTAATGCTACATGGTCTAATAATAAAATGCTACTCCTACATATAATTGTTGCATCATAATTATATCATGCTCATGTCATCATGCCACCTTGCATTTGAGCATCATATAAAACCCTTTTCTTTTGGATCTTGTCACATATGCATTTATTAAATTGTATTTGGTTCTTAATAAATTGTATTTTGGTTCTTGATAAATGCTTGGTGCCCAAGTTGAGTTGGGGGCATATCTTTTACTTAACTCCACCACCTTTTCTTGTCACCACCTTATAATTCCACCATCCAAATTATATGGGCCCTTGGATAGTCTTTTGGCATTTAAATTCTTGCCCATATGCATTGGTTATGGGTCCTTATACTCTCTATATGCTTCCATACAATTGTTATATTTGTTTTTACAATATTATGTATGGTAGCATGCATGGCCACCTTTGCATGCCATGTGGATATAGAATTTATCATCTTTTCCTTTCCATGTGTGTATTGGGATTAAGGCCATGTTTGAATTTAGTGGGACTATATGATCATGATAGTGTTATATATACCCTTAGCATAGTCCACCCTTTTTTGTTCATGCATGGACATGATTCAAGTGCATCACGTGAATTCAAAAAGGCTCCATATATCTCTTATCTTTGGAGTTCCCTCTAAAATTGGTGAGAGTGTGTTCAATTATTCCCTATACAAATATAGTTGTCTTCACAACTATAAAGCATGTAATTCATGCTTGCATGGGTGTATTTGCACATCACATGCAATATAGAGTACCTTCCTCTCATCTCTCTTCTTCTGATTCTTTTTGGGTGTTGTCTTTGAAATCCAAAACAAAATGCTGGGATTATGCAAACCAAGTCTATCAGCTAACAAAAACCTAAGATAGCTAGCTAACCTAACCATCCAGCAACCTGACCACACCCCGGCTGCACCCCACCTCGCATGTTCCCGTCGCCAGCTTCCTCCCTCGCTGAACCGCTCCAGCCTAGCTGCACCTACACGGTGCATCGAACCCCTCTTCCCTGGCCTGGCCCGACCCATCCCCCTCTTCCTGCTTGACTCAACCATCCTAGCAGCAAGCCGAGACCCACGTGACCTGTTCCTCTTCTCGGCAGCCGATCACGTGCACCCTGCCGCTCTCGTGACCTCTCGAACCTCTCTATCGCTTTTGTTAAAGCACGCAAGCCTGGCCACACAACCACTCCATCCCTGCCTCCCAGATCGAGTTGGCCCCCAGGACCCTCCTTTCTTCCTCCCCAACCGCACCAAGCCTGGCCATGGCTGCTCCGGGAGCCACCTAAAACCCTAGCTGGGCTAGTTCCATCTGACGTGGACGAGACGGAGAAGAGGATCGTGGGAGTTGGGGAAGACTGTTGGGAGCTCGCAGCCGCTGTGTACGCGGAAGAGGAGCAGCTACCCCGCCAGAGCCACCTCGCCGCCGCCGTGCCCAAACCCTCGGCGAGCCTCCCCTATCCACCATCGCCTGCACCTCAATCCACATTCACACCGACAACCCCGGTGAGCCTCCATCCCGTTCCCGCTCCCCTTCTTCCTTATTAGTCTCTATCGCCGACCAAGGCCCCGAGCCGCCGTCATTGTCAGGTTTTGCCGCTGGCACATACAAGGCATCGCCCACCAGCAAAGAATAAAGATATAGAACCCCGCGCGCACCTCTGTTCCCTCCAATTTTCCGGCCGACCTAGTCCTCCTCCGGTAGACCTCTCTGAAAAAAAGTGGAAGACGGTCGTCCCCTTTTTTCAATGAGCTATAGCATGCCCAGATCCGTCCATAGATGAGCTCGGAATCGTCTCGCGAAAACCAGCGGAAAATGTCGTTTTTCTGCATCTCGTCCGATAGTCTCAGACACCGTTTTTGTCCCTGTTGTTCGTCAATATCGGGGCTCCACAGTGCTCCACCGGAGAAACTCCGTACATGAAAGTTGTACATCTTGCTGCCCTCTTCAACTTTTCTTTTTGCGACATCTCCAAATTCCCAAAGGTTTTCTCGCCATCGTCCTTCGAAAATCGTTGCAGCTAGCCAATTTTTCGTCAGATCCAGCTCAACCCCAGTTCCTTTTCTTCAAAACCCCCTGGGTTTTCCATGTCGTCACGAACTGGTCCCTCCATGCTCTGGCTCATGCGTGTCCAAGACGCTGGCCATGCGCTTAGGCCCGCCCGAGGCCCACATCATCCGTCATGGCTAGTGAGCGCAGAAGACAAGTCCTTCGGACCCGCTTATTCACGGCCGAGTCAAGACAGTCCCACCTGTCAGCCGCTGTGGTTGGATCTCTCATAGTAACCAAAGTTCCAGATCCTTCTCTGTTTAATAAAAATGTTTTCAGAAATTGTTTAAATGATTTTAAATCCAGTTTTTAATAAATTTTAATCGGTAAATCCAAATAACCCAAATAATATATGTTTTTGAATCAGAAAAATGTGAGGAATTCAAATTTGCCGTCCAAAATAATGTTTGACTAATTTAAATTTTCGAAATTGTTTAATTGCATTAAAAATGCCTTTTCTTAATTAATTAATAACTTCAATTTTATAACTCCAAATTTGACAAATAATATGTCTAAATCGATCAGCGCGACTAGCCCGTTCTGTTTATGCATTCCATGATATGAATTGAAGCATGCATAATATAAATATTAAGTGGACAACAAGTGTTATGGGAGCAAAACATGACTAAAAACTTAATAAGATGATTTATTCTTGCCCCCACACCTCACCCTTGCCATGCTATATTATTGCCATGTAAATTGTGCATAATTCATCATGGCATGCTTGTTGCTTGTCGCATTTTATTCATATGCTTGTGCACTTTATTTATGTTGGCCCTTGTTTGTTTGATTCTTCTTCGAATAGACACCGAGCAGGGAAATTATCAGGAATCCCAGGAGTACTACCCAGATCCACCTCTCGCTTCAACTAGGCTGCCAGGCAAGCACTACCACATGCTTGCATACATATAGTACCTATTGCTTCTATCTTATTCTTGCATCATTGAGTCGTGCTTGCATTAAATTGAATCCCAAGTACTGCATAGCCTTTAGTTTAAACCCCATCGATCTTGTTCCTCCATCCCATGAGCCCTTACTACAGGAGTTGTTTGAGCCATGCGAGTCGTAGAACAACATGTGTAGGGTATGTGAGTGTCTGATGGATAATGAGGTACCTAAACACCTTAACCTGAGTAGTAATGGGATAACTAATGAAAGAGGCACCGGTGGGCAATATCTGTTATTTGGTTTTTATGTCCACATGTGTCCCGTAGGACCCCGAGTACTTGATACCAGTTCCTTGACTATCGCACTATCCGCATATGGGATCATGAATCCCCTTAGCGCGAGCTCGATTCATTTCTTATTTCTTGGGGACACAAAGTAGTTTGGGGCTTTATTACTATCCTGTACCTATGCCATGGTTTACACCTTTATTTAAGATTGTGCGTGGAGCACCTGTACTGTTTTGGATCGTGGAATGTTTTCGCGGTATCGACAAGCCCAGTCACACTTTCGGGTTCCCAGTCGTTTACAGCCATTGCCACAAACCTTGGGTCCGTCTCGGAGTCGGCCAACTTCGTTGCGGGTAGCTTAATGGGGTGGCCCCCTAAAATATTTTATGAATCCTGTGAATGCTTTGTCGTGAAAGCCTCGTTGGGTCTTGATTTGGTTTTTCCGAGGACGATCGTGTGTGTGTTGCTATTTTTGCACCCCTGCAGGGTAAATCTTTCTGAAAGCCGTGTCCGCGGTTATGGACGACTTGGAGCACAGTTTCTCGATCATAGACAAGTATAACTAAAATACCGCTTTTAATCTGACTAAATACCTGACTAGTAAATAGTGCAATACTCATGGAATGGTTAATAAAACTGCCAACGGATGGGTTGTTCGTCCGCTTTCTCGTTGGTAAGCGAGAAGGAGGATGGATCTGTTACTTTATACTGTTATAACTATTGTTTCTAATTAACAGACATCCGTCTATCATTGGTTAGGCGGATGGTTAGCGAGTATCTATAGACTTGTTAGTTATTATCTTTTGCTACAATTGCGTCACCCTAGGTTATGTCCCCTTTACAGGCATAAAGACTTGCTGAGTACCCCTAGGGTCTCACATGATAAATTGTTTGATTCAGATGAATAGGTGTATTCACAAGATGGATACTGGGTGGAGGAGACAGATTATGTTGGCAACGATCACTCGGTGTAGAGATTCTGGGGATGGGGATCCGCGAGATCTGTGGGCAGGATGTGCTTAGTTATGTGCCATCTTATGCCGATTTTCTTCTTGTCTGTACTCGGATCTTGTTTCCCGCTTCCGCTTGATACTCTGATGTTTGATGTATGAGGAGCTATCCTACACTATTATCTCTATCTAGGATATTTGGATCTTGCCATATGGCGTTGCAATATTTCTATTTCTTTTAGATGGTATGGCTCTGAGAAATGTTGTAAGGTAGCTTGCATACATACTCACTTGTGTATGTATTTGATCTCTTCGCCTGTTGCCTACGCCGCTCGCTCTTGTACCGATGTTCTTGGAAGTGGTTAGGATGGCCGACGGGTCTACACGTGGGTGGCCCCTGGGCCCCCGTTGTACTATTTTAACCACTTTCGGTTCATCTAGGCTTGAACTTAGAGCGTAGGGTCCGAGGTTGTTACAATTGGTATCAGAGCCATCCCGCCCTTTAGGGTCTCGGCCAAATGGTCGTTGTCAGTCTAGCAAATATTTTGGTACCTATGTATACTAGGGAAAAACAAAACGTGAGAGTAGGACTGCTTCCATTTTTCTTCTTACCCACCCACCCACCCTTTTCTGGTAAGGAAGTGTAACATTTTGAATCCTCTTCTAAAATTCAAACTAGGATTCACGTGTTCTGGGTTCCGTAGTACCATAGGTTGTGTGTGTGTGTGTAATTCCTTGTCTATCTGTTGCATCCAACTTGTTGTCGCTATCTGCCTTTTGATTATCAACTGTTGGTACATTCCATACCGACAGGATTTTGTAAACCGACGCGATCTGTCTTACTCTTTGTTATCCGATGCTATCTTGTTGGGGTGTTTTTTTCCATAGTTGTTAATCCTTAGGTTCATCTTAAGAAGGAAGGGAGTTGGGATATGTGTTTTACTTATTCATGTGCGGAGTAATGATTTGAGTGCGGGATGGAGTCGCGACCATACCACTACTTTTATCATTCGCTCTTGTATATTGAATCGATAGAGTTACTAATCTTGATTCCTTAAGTGGTTTTGCGCATATAGTGGTATTTTAATGCCGAAATTTGCGGAAAATTTTTCTTTGATAGCTTTGTGTACCACACTCCTTGTTCAGTCATGTGCTATATGCTTACTATCTTCTAGGTGCTTTGAACTTTGTTGATATTTTAATATCATCTTAGTAATTTGTATCCTTTAATCTTGGTTAATTCCATTTTGGTACTATTTTGGATTATTATTATTCTCCATTATGGTACTGACTTGTGTTTTATATCAATCACAGGATGGCACCACCACGCTGTTCTGAGGAGGACATACCACCTGAACTGGGGGCTGCGTTGGCAAGTATTGCTAATGCCTTGGGAGCAATGCAGCAGAACCAACAACGCTTTGAAGAGAGTGTCAGGAGGAATGAGTTTGTTCCGCTACCTCCACCTCCCAAGCGAGGAGACATCAAAAGTTTTCTGAAGTTCAACCCGCGCCACTTTGTGGTGTCTGATCAGCCACTGGACACTGATTATTGGCTGCGTGAGATGTCAAGGTTGCTGATGACCACTGATGTTCCTGAGAAAGAATGGGTAAAATGTGCCACTCACCTTCTGAAGGGAGACGCAACTCTATGGTGGGAGAATTACCTGAAGGCAAACCACTCTGGTTTTCAGCCTACTTGGGAGCAGTTCACTCGGTCTTTCAAAGAGCAATATCTGTCAGAAATTGTCATGGAAAGGATGAAGGAAGTGTTTCTCAACCTCAAGCAGGGCAATGACAATGTCAATACCTATATCAGAAACTTCATGAAACTTTCTTGGTATGGTGGCGATGAGATCTCTGATGACAAGAAGAAGCAAAAGAGGTTCAGGCAAGGGCTCAATGCATCTATCAAATATGCAATCACTCATGCAAGGCCAGGGTCTTTTCTGGAACTCCAACATACAGCTCTATAGGAGGAAGCAAGTAGGCAAGTGTTCGAGGAGTCCAAGGAACACAGCCGTGACGCAGCAAGCTCTTCAGCTATGATAGCTCCTTCTAAGCGCTGCGTGTGGGTTCCTAATACCGCACCCCCACTCCCGGCTCCACCAAGACCTTCAAGCTACGCGGCAAGGCCACCAAACTCCTTCACCGCTGCTCCTAGGGGCTACAACCACAACTACCCAGGCGCTGGCGTGAGTCCACAGCTCTGCTGCTCCACGTCCACCTGGTGCTTGCTACACTTGTGGGAACACTGGGAATCAACACTAGAGTTGTCCCATGAACAACAAAGCTCTTCCTCCACCACCTCCAAGACCTGCAACAAGTTCTTCTATGGTTCGTGCACCTCCACCTCGGGCTCTCAATATCAACACCAAGCCCGGGTCTACTGTTGCTCCTGCCAACTGTGTCAACGTTGCTCAAGCTGAGCATGCCCCTGGAGTTGTGATGGGTACGCTTCCTGTTAACTCAGTTCCTACATGAGTTTTTTTTGATTCTGGTGCATCGCATTCTTTTGTTTCTCACAAATTTGCAAATGAGCATGAGCTAGTTATAGACCAATTGGATAAAAAGTTAATGGTTCTTTCTCCTGGGGAAAGAATGCTATCTACCAAGATCAGTCATGGCAATCAAATTCTAATTGGTGGTTCTTCATTTCTGGCTTCCTTAATCATTCTCGGCAACTCTGACATTGATGTCATCTTGGGCATGGATTGGTTAACGGCAAATGCAGCTGTGATTGATTGTGCTGAACGCTCGGTTTCTCTGAAAATTCCTGAAGGCCATATAGTCTATTCTCCAAGTCTGACTCCTGCAATTCAGCTTTTCTCTTTGGCGGCTCTGGATGATGATGCTATGGAGGCTATTCAGAGTGTTCCGGTGGTCTGTGAGTTCCCAGATGTTTTTCCTGAAGAGTTGCCAGGTATGCCTCCTGATCGAGAGGTCGAGTTTGTGATTGAGCTTGAACCTGGAACCGCTCCTATCTCCAAGCAGCCTTATAAAATGTGCCCTGTTGAGTTGGCTGAAGTCAAATGCCAGCTTGATGAACAAGAGAAGTTGGGTTTCATTCAGCACATCACTTCTTGGGGTAGCCCAACCATCTTTGTGAAGAAGCGAGACAAGACTGATAGACTTTGTGTTGACTATCGGGCTCTCAATGCTAAAACCATCAAGAATAAATATCTGCTTCCGTGGATTAATGATCTCTTCGATCAGCTAGCTGGAGCTGTGGTATTCTCTAAGCTTGACTTGAGAAGTGGGTATCATCAAATCAAGATTCGCAAGGAAGATGTTCCCAAAACAGTTTTCACCACCCGCTATGGCATGTATGAGTACACGATCATGTCTTTCGGTCTCACCAATGCACCTGCCACCTTCTCGAGGCTTATGAACTCGGTTTTCATGGAGTATCTTGATAAGTTCGTCGTGGTCTATCTGGATGACATTCTAGTCTATTCTAAGTCAAAGGAAGAACATGAAGAACACCTTCGGTGTGTCTTAAACAAGCTTCGTGAGAACCGCCAGTATGCAAAGTTCTCCAAGTGTGAATTTTGGCTTCCCGAAGTCACCTATCTCGGTCACGTCATCTCTGCCAAGGGCATTGCCGTTAACCCATAAACTGTTCGGACAATTGTTGAGTGGCTTCCACCCAAAAATGTCAAAGAAGTCCGGAGTTTCCTTGGTTTGCCTAGTTACTGCCGTCGCTTTGTTCAGAACTTCTCGAAGATTGCGAAGCCTCTTACCGATCTCCTCAAGAAAGGCAAGAAATACCTTTGGTCTCCTGCATGTCAAGCAAGCTTTGAAACCCTCAAAGAGAAGCTCACTTCCACACCAGTCTTGATTCCTACAGATACATCAAAGCCTTTCTAGATATTCTGTGACGCCTCATTGCAAGGATTGGGTGCGGTCCTCATGCAAGAAAAACAAGTTGTTGCTTATGCCTCTCCACAGTTGAAGACGCATGAGATCAACTATCCTACACATGACCTCGAACTTGCGGCAGTTGTCTCTGCTTTGAAAGTATGGAGGCACTACTTGCTTGGCAACCATTGTGAGATCTTTTCTGATCACAAGAGTCTGAAGTATATCTTCACACAACCGGATCTCAACCTTCGTCAGAGGAGGTGGATTGAAGCAATTAATGATTTTGATCTGACAATCAACTACACTCCTGGAAAAGCTAATGTGATGGTCGATGCTCTCAGCCGAAAAGCTTATGTCAACAACCTCATGGTGGAAGAACAACAACCTCTCTTGTGCGAGGAATTACGTCAACTCAACCTCGAGCTTGTACCCCGTGGCTATCTTGCCAACTTGGTAGCTACTCCTTCCTTGGAAGAAAATATTCGCTCAGCTCAGCTTGATGATCTTTTCTACAAACAGTTCGCCATCAAGTCTCAGAATCCTAAGTATGAGTCTTACCACTTGGATGATTAGGGCACTCTTTTCTATGATCATCGGATGATTGTTGCAGAACTTCCCAGCTTAAGAGAGAAAGTACTCAAGGAAGCTCATGATTCTCTTCTTTCTATCCACACTGGCGGCACAAAGATGTACATGGACCTGAAATCATAATATTGGTGGCCTGGATTGAACCATGATTGTGCCAAGTATGTCTCAGAGTGTGATGTCTGCCGGAAAGTGAAAGCTGTCCATCAAAAACCTTCCGGTCTTCTACAGCCATTGAAGCCTCCGAAATGGAAATGGGAGAAAGTAGAGATGGACTTCATAACTGGATTTCCAAGGTCGCAGAAGGGAAACAATGCAATCTTTGTTGTCATCGACAAGCTTTCTAAAGTAGCTCACTTCTTTCCCGTCAAGGAAACAATTTCTGCAATTCAGTTGGCTAAGCTCTATATCAACATAATTGTCTCTCTGTATGGGGTTCCTCTTGAGATCAGTTCAGACCGAGGAAGCATCTTCACTTCCAAGTTCTGGGGTAGTTCCAAAATGCTTTGGGAACAAAGTTGAACTTCAGCACAGCTTACCACCCTCAGTCGCAAGGACAAGTTGAAAGGATCAATCAGATTCTGGAAGATATGCTCCATGCTTACGTCATCTCTTTCGGCATGAAGTGGGAAGAATGCCTTCCTTATGCTGAATTCTGTTACAACAATAGCTTCCAGAAGAGTCTAAAGATGGCACCATTTGAGGTTCTCTATGGACGCAAATGCAGAACTCCAATTGGTTGGTCGGGCGCAGGTGAAAGAACATTGTTTGGCCACGACATTGTAACTCAAGTGGAGGAGAAGGTTCACATCATTCTTGAAAACTTGAAGGTTGCTCAAAGTCGCCAGAAGAGCAACTATGACAGAAAGGACACGGACATGGAGTACGTCCCTGGTGATCTCGTTTACCTTCGTGTCACTCCCATGAGGGGCACGCACCGGTTTGGTATCAAAGGAAAGCTATCTCCTAGATACATCAGTCCTTTCAAAGTTCGTGGAAGAAGAGGAGAAGTTTCCTATGCTCTTGAGCTCCCTGAAAAACTCAAGGTCCATGATTGTTTCCATATATCTCAACTCAAGAAGTGCTTCAAGGATCCCGGTAGGACCGTGGACCATGAGCTCATCAGTCTCCAAGAAGATCTGTCTTATCAAGAACACCCCACAAAAATCCTAGAAGTCGCAGAAAGAAGGACTCACAACAAGTCCATCAAGTTCTGCAAGGTGCAGTGGTCGCACCATTCTGTTGATGAAGCCACTTGGGAACGTGAGGATGAGCTCTGTGCCAAGTACCCTACCCTCTTCGTGTCTTCTTCTTCTTCCTAGAATCTCGGGGCGAGATTCCTGTTTAGTGGGGGAGAGTTGTAGCATCCCATCTGTCTAACATCTGTAATGCTACATGGTCTAATAATAAAATGCTACTCCTACATATAATTGTTGCATCATAATTATATCATTCTCATGTCATCATGCCACCTTGCATTTGAGCATCATATAAAACCCTTTTCTTTTGGATCTTGTCTCATATGCATTTATTAAATTGTATTTGGTTCTTAATAAATTGTATTTTGGTTCTTGATAAATTCTTGGTGCCCAAGTTGAGTTGGGGGCATATCTTTTACTTAACTCCACCACCTTTTCTTGTCACCACCTTATAATTCCACCATCCAAATTATATGGGCCCTTGGATAGTCTTTTGGCATTTAAATTCTTGCCCATATGCATTAGTTATGGGTCCTTCTACTCTATATATGCTTCCATACAATAGTTATATTTGTTTTTACAATATTATGTATGGTAGCATGCATGGCCACCTTTGCATGCCATGTGGATATAGAATTCATCATCTTTTCCTTTCCATGTGTGTATTGGGATTAAGGCCATGTTTGAATTTAGTGGGACTATATGATCATGATAGTGGTATATATACCCTTAGCATAGTCCACCCTTTCTTGTTCATGCATGGACATGATTCAAGTGCATCATGTGAATTCAAAAAGGCTCCATATATCTCTTATCTTTGGAGTTCCCTCTAAAATTGGTGAGAGTGTGTTCAATTATGCCCTATACAAATATAGTTGTCTTCACAACTACAAAGCGTGTAATTCATGCTTGCATGGGTGTATTTGCACATCACATGCAATATAGAGTACCTTCCTCTCATCTCTCTTCTTCTGATTCTTTTTGGGTGTTGTCTTTGAATCCAAAACAAAATGCTAGGATTATGCAAACCAAGTCTATCAGCTAACAAAAACCTAAGCTAGCTAGCTAACCTAACCATCCAGCAACCTGACCACACCCCGACTGCACCCCACCTCGCCTGTTCCCGTCGCTAGCTTCCTCCCTCGCTGAACCGCTCCAGCCTAACTGCACCTACAACGGTGCATCGGACCCCTCTTCCCTATCCTGGCCCAACCCATCCCCCTCTTCCTACTTGACTCAACCATCCTAGCAGCGAGCCGAGACACACACGACATGTTCCTCTTCTCGGCAGCCGATCACGTGCACCCTACCGCTCTCGTGACCTCTCGAACCTCTCTCTCGCTTTTGTTAAAGCACGCAAGCCTGGCCACACAACCACTCCATCCCCGCCTCCCAGATCGAGTTGGCCCCCAGGACCCTCCTTTCTTCCTCCCGAACCGCACCAAGCCTGGCCATGGTTGCTCCGGGAGCCACCTAAAACCCTAGCCGGGCTAGTTCCATATTACGTGGACGAGACGGAGAAGAGGATCGTGGGAGTTGGGGAAGACTACTGGGATCTCGCCGCCGCTGTGTACGCGGAAGAGGAGCAGCTACCCCGCCGGAGCCACCTCGCCGCTGCCGTGCCCGAACCCTCGGCGAGCCTCCCCTATCCACCATCGCCTGCACCTCAAGCCACCTCCACACCGACAACCCCGGTGAGCCTCCTTAGTCCCTGCTCCCCTTCTTCCTCCTTAGTCCCTGTCGCCGTCAACCTACGCTCCCGAGCCGCTCGCCACCATCGTGCCTTGCCACTTTGCCGGCCACGCGTGTGTGCACGTCCACCAGCAGAAGCAGAGAACCCCGCGCGCACCTCTGTTCCCTCCAGTTTTCCGGCCGACCCGGTCCTCCTCCGGTAAACCTCTCTGAACAAAAGTGGAAGATGGTTATCCCCTCTTTCCAATGAGCTATAGCACGCCCAGATCCCTCCATAGACGAGCTCGGAATCGTCTCGCGGAAACCAGCGGAAAATGTCGTTTTTCTGCATCTCGTCCGACAGTCTCAGACACTGTTTTCGTCCCTGTTCTTCGTCAATTTCGGGGCTCCACAGTGCTCCACAGGAGAAACTCCGTACATGAAAGTTGTACATCTTGTTGCCCTCTTCAACTTTGCTTTTGCGACATCTCCAAATTCCCAAAGGTTTTCTCGCCATCGTCCTTCGAAAATCGTTGCAGCTAGCTAGTTTTTCGTCAGATTCAGTTCAACCCCAGTTCCTTTTCTTCAAAACCCCCTGGGTTTTCCGTGTCGTCACGAACTGGTCCCTGCATGCTCCGGCCCATGCGTGTCGATGCATCTTTGGCCCACGCTGTGTGCTTGGCCACCTGAGGCCCACTTGTCATCCTTTGGGCTGAGTGGCAGTAAGACAAGTCTGGTTCGGACCACCGCTTTTGCTCTTGAGTCGACAGTCCCACCCACACCATGGTTGGATCTCTCTCAGTAACAAAAGTTCCAGATCCTTCTCTGTTTAATAAAAATGTTTTCAGAAATTGTTTAAATTATTTTAAATTCAGTTTTTAATAACTTTTAATCGGTAAATCCAAATAACACAAATAATATATGTTTTTGAATCAGAAAAATGTGAGGAATTCAAATCTGCCATCCAAAATAAAGTTTGACTAATTTAAATTTTCGAAATTGTTTAATTGCATTACAAATGCCTTTTCTTAATTAATTAATAACTTTAATTTTATAACTCCAAATTCGACAAATAATATGTCTAAATCGATCAGCGCGACGAGCCCGTTCTGTTTATGCATTCCATGATATGAATTGAAGCATGCAGCATATAAATATTAAGTTGGACAGAAAGTGTTATGGGAGCAAAACATGACTAAAAACTTAATAAGATGATTTATTCTTGCCCCCACACCTCACCCTTGCCATGCTATATTATTGCCATGTAAATTGTGCATAATTCATCATGGCATGCTTGTTGCTTGTCGCATTTTATTCATATGCTTGTGCACTTTATTTATGTTGGCCCTTGTTTGTTTGGTTCTTCTTCGAATAGACACCAAGCAGGGGAATTATTAGGAATCCCAGGAGTACTACCCAGATCCACCTCTCACTTCAACTGAGCTGCCAGGCAAGCACTACCACATGCTTGCATACATATAGTACCTATTGCTTCTATCTTATTCTTGCATCATTGAGTCACGCTTGCATTAAACTGAATCCCAAGTACTGCATAGCCTTTACTTTAAACCCCACCGAGCTTGTTCCTCCATCCCATGAGCCCTTACTACAGGAGTTGTTTGAGCCATGCGAGTAGTAGAACAGCATGTGTAGGGTATGTGAGTGTCTGATGGATAACGAGGTACCTAAACAACTTAACCTGAGTAGTAATGGGATAACTAATGAAAGAGGCACCGGTGGGCAATATCTGTTATTTGGTTTTTATGTCCACTTGTGTCACGTAGGACCCCGAGTACTTGATACCAGTTCCTTGACTATCGCACTATCCGCATATGGGACCATGAATCCCCTTAGAGCGAGCTCGATTCATTTCTTGTTTCTTGGGGCCACAAAGTAGTTTGGGGCTTTATTACTATCCTGTACCTATTCCATGGTTTACTTCTTTATTTAAGATTGTGCATGAAGCACCTGTACTGCTTTGGATCGTGGAATGTTTTCGCAGTATCGACAAGCCTAGTCACACTTTCGGGTTCCCAGTCGTTTACAGCCATTGACACAAACCTTGGGTCCGTCTCGGAGTCAGCCAACTTCATTGCGGGTAGCTTAATGGGGTGGCCCCCTGAAATATTTTATGAATCCTGTGAATGCTTTGTCGTGAAAGCCTCATTGGGTTTTGATTTGGTTTTTCTGAGGTCGATCGTGTGTGTGATGCTATTTGTGCACCCCTACAGGGTAAATCTTTCTGAAAGCCGTGTCCGCGGTTATGGACGACTTGGAGCACAGTTTCTCGATCATAGACAATTATAACTAAAGTACCGCTTTTAATCTGACTAAATACCTGACTAGTAAATAGTGCAATACTCATGGAATGGTTAATAAAACTGCCAACGGATGGGTTGTTCGTCCGCTTTCTCGTTGGTAAGCGAGAAGGAGGATGGATCTGTTACTTTATACTATTATAATTGTTGTTTCTAATTAACGGACATCCGTCTATCATTGGTTAGGAGGATGGTTAGCGAGTATCTATAGACTTGTTAGTTATTATCTTTTGCTGCAATTTCGTCACCCCAGGTTATGTCCCCTTTTTGAGGCATAAAGACTTGCTGAGTACCCCTAGGGTCTCACACGATAAATTGTTTGATTCAGATGAACAGGTGTATTCGCAAGATGGATACTGGGTGGAGGAGACAGATGATGTTGGCAACGATCACACGGTGTAGAGATTCCGGGGATGGGGATCCGCAAGATCTGTGGGCAGGATGTGCTTAGTTATGTGCCATCTTATGCCAATTTTCTTCTTGTCCGTACTCGGATCTTGTTTCCCGCTTCCGCTTGATACTCTGATGTTTGATGTATGAGGAACTATCCTATACTATTATCTCTATCTAGGATATTTGGATCTTGCCATATGGCATTGAAATATTTCTATTTCTTTTAGATGGTATCGCTCTGAGAACTGTTGTAAGGTAGCTTGCATACATACTCACTTGTGTATGTATTTGATCTCTTCGCCTATTGCCTACGCCGCTTGCTCTTGTCCCAGTGTTCTGGGAAGTGGTTAGGAACGACAAGCGGGTCTACACGCAGTGGCCTGGCCCTCAGCATTATTATTTTAACCACTTTTGGTTCATCCAGGCTTGAACTTAGAGCGTAGGGTCCGAGGTTGTTACAAGAATGCGACGGGCCCGGAATGGCTCCATGGAAGGAAGTGCTTGACGGCTCCAGCTGCGACTCGCTGATACCGAGCCGGTCTAGCAAGCTGCCGTATGAGAGGTTGATGGTGCTCCCTCCGTCTATGAGGATGCGTGAGAATCTGCAGGAATGCTTCTGGGAGACAATGATAGGGTCCAAAACCATCGCGTAAGTGCCTGGGTGAGGCAGCTCAGCTGCCTGGTCCTTCCGGCTCCATGCAACTTCTTGTTCCGACCAGTTGAGGTACTAGGGGACGGGAAGAACGATTGCGTTCACCTCCGCCTCGCGGCGTCTCTTGTTGTGCTTGGTCTCCGGCTCCGTCATGAAGATGTGGTTGTTTCCCACCTGGCGGGGGTAGTTGTTATCGTGATCTTCCCTTCGGTGCTGGTTATTGCGATCACCTGGCGGTCCACCGGTTGGGGGTGGTGGAGCCTGCGCAGCTGGCATGCCAGCAATTTCCGCCATCTTCTTCGTCTAGGTGCACTAGCGTGTGGTATGTGTAGCCGGTTTGTTGCCTCCGCTGTGGAACTTGCGTGGCGCATCAAGCATTTACTTGATTGTGTACTTGGGCCTCGGAGGCCGGTCATTAGGCTTTTGTCTCTGGATTCCGCCTGTAGTCGGATCCTCTTGCACCGCTGCCACCTGCCTGGAACCATATTGGTTATCCGGCTGGTCGTCCTTTCTTTTGTCGTGGCAGTTGTCATGCCGCCTAGAGTTGTGGCCATTCCCTTCCGGCTTGCACTGATCCACAGCGACATCAACGATGATTTCCCTCTGGTCATCCACCCGGATAGATCTTTTCATTGCCGCGTCAGCGGTGGCGTACTTGTCCGTGATGGCAATGGTCTGCGCCATGGTGGTAGGCTCCACACGGCGAAGCTTGTGTTTTAGCATAGTGCCGTATCTGCAGCCGTTGACAAAGAAGTCGACCACCTAGTGCTCGCACACCCCCTCGCAGGAGTTGTGCATGCTCATCCATCGAGTGATGTAGGAGTGATCAGATTCATCTAGCCCTTGCACACAAAGAGCAAGCTCGTCGGGTCGACCTATGCGCTTGTAGGTGCCAGTGAAGTTGCGGACGAATGCCTGCTCGAATTCTATCCAACCGTTGATGCTGTTGTCGGGGAGGCTGTTGAGCCATGTCCTGGCCAAGTCGAGGAGCATGAGGGGGGCGTAGCGCACAGCCACCCGGAGGTTGCCATTTGCGATGCCCACCGCGGTGGTGTAGTCCACCAGCCAGTCCTCCGGCTTGACCGAGCCATTGTACTTTGGTGTATCCCTTGGGAGCGAATATCCCTTTGGAAACGGTTCATTCCGGGTTCACGGTCTAAAGCATCTTGGGCCGGCCGGGCTTTCTTCTTCCAGTGCGAGTGACTGTACTAGTAGATCGATGCGTGCACGCGCGTCTTGTGGTTCTTCCGGATCGAGCGGTCCCAGCCGGCCAGATAGACGGGACTTGGGCAGCGCTTGGCCTTTTCCGGCTTTGTCAGTCGGCTCACGGTTTTTGCTGGTAACAGCTGCTGCGTCACGGGCATTGTGCCCACGGCCCGCTGATCCGCCGCGTGGGCAGTTGCTCGGCCTCGCTCTGTTTGGGGAAGATGCCTTGCTAGCGCCTGCAGCCGGATCCGCCATCCGGCGAACCGGTTGCGTCCTACTGTTGCTGTCCATGCTGAGTTCTGCCTCAGCCCGCTGTTTGTTGGCCGTGACCATGAGGAGTTGGACACGTGCTTGCTGACAGAGCAGCTGCTCGCCCTCTAGGTGGCTTAGCTCTGCGACTGCCGCCTTTGCGGCCCTCATGTTTTTGGCGGGAGTGTTGTAAACTGGCTACACCGCGGGCGTACGCGGGTCAACATCACGATCCATCTCCGAACTGAGGTTTCGGCCTTGGGGCTGGGCCAGGCGGCTGGTGCCGGGTAAGCGGGCGAAGCCGTGCACGATGTTGTACTCGTGCATGGTCGCATTCATCCATCGTTGGGCGGCTGCCACTTTGCCAGCTTCTTCCAGGAGGCTCTAGCGAGTAGCCTCCAGTGCTGGCGCAACTACAGCTGGATCTGCCTCGATGGGGGTGATGGGGTTGCGGAGGTGCTTGATGGACGCATTGAGCAGGTCCTGGTTCAGGAGGCACGAGTTAGCGGCATGATTTTCCCCATTTCGCTCCAGAGGTGGGCGACGGTTCTCGTCCGAGCCCACCATCATGACCTCGACACTGCCACTAGAGACACGCGAAGCGGAGAAGCCTGGAGGTGCGCCGGATATGGTGACGATTTCGCGAGGGAAGGCCTCGGTGATGGTGGCGACATAGACGCGATGCTCGCCGAAGTACATGACAGAGCCGCCGCTTGGGAAGGTTCCCCCGGCGAAACATGATGCGTTGTCGATGATGCATTCGAAGGACCCAAAAGTGAGGTTGAGGCCGGAGGCGACTCACTCACCGGCGACGAGCGGAAGTCTCGTGCGAAAGATGATCCCAGCCGAAGCGCTGTGCCCCATGGTGGGCGCCAACTATCATGGTGTAGAACACGGCAGTGCCATCGGGGATGGCATGAAGGGAAAAATCAGGATGCTATCGGTGGCTACTCGCAACAGGTTGAGCACAGATACTGCAAACACATTGATGTACCCAGGTTCGGAGCCCTCTTGGCGAGGTAAAGCTCCTACTCCTGCAAGGATCTACTATCGAGGGGCGAATGCCCAATACAGGAGCTCCTTTAGCTGTTTTCCTGGCTACTCCTTGCTAGAAGAAGAAGAAGGAACTACTCAACTTGTCCAATCTAGGGAACCTCTAACTTGTAATTTTCTACCTCGAACCCTAGCACTACCCTCCTTATATAATGGTTGAGGAGGTAGTTTACAAGATGGGTTATAGGTTTACTATTCGGGTTTGGGCTTTACAAATTAGGTCGGCTGGACAGGGCCAAACGGTAGGTCCAGGTCTAGTCAAGCCTATAGTACAAGGAAGGACAGCGCCATAGTGTCTGGCGCGCTTGCTTTACTCGTCAGCCGGCTCTTTATTCGTCAGCCGGAGCTTTACTCGTCAGCCCTTGCTTTTTTCCTCGTTAGCCTCTAGCTTTAGCACTATTGTCCGGTAGCGCCGGCTAGGCTAGCCAGCCTATTAGGTCAAAGGTGCGCTCACCAAGGAGCGTCATCCCCATCATACCATGGCCAGCGGATCTGAGGCAGCCGGCTAGGAGCAGCCTCCCCCCCGATTCCTCTGGCTACCCGGCTAGACGGGACAGCCGGGGAAACTTGGATGCGGACCGGGTTGGGGATTCCAGCCGGCTGTGGTTCCTTGTTCGGGGTCTAGACGGCCAGAGATCCTTGGAGCCGGTCGGTTGGTCCCGTCTTGGCCTACCCGGGGGTCATCCCCCCGACACTAGTGGATCCATGCGATTTAGAAAAAGAACACACATGCAACTGTCACAATGTGGTTTAGGAAAGGAACAGACATGCATTGTCTCTAGTGGATCCATGTGGTTCATGAAAAGAACACACATGCAATGTCACCAGTGGATCAATGTGGTTTAGGAAAACATGAATCCAATGTCACCAATGGATCAATGTTGTTTAGGAAAAGAACACACATGCAATGTCTCTAGTGGGACCATGTGGCTTAGGAAAAAACACACATGCAAATGTCTATAGTGGATCCATGTGGTTTTTGAAAAGAACACACATGCAATGACTCTAGTGGATCAATGTGGTTTAGGAAAGGAACACACATGCAAATGTCACCAGTGGATCAATGTGGTTCAGGAAAAGAACACACATGCAATGTCACCAGTGGATCCCTGTGGTTTAGTAAAAGAACACACATGCAAATGTCACTAGTGGATCAATGTGGTTTAGCAAAGGAACACACATGCAATGACTCTAGTGGATCAATGTGGTTTAGGAAAACAACACACATACAATGACTCTAGTGGATCCATGTGGTTTAGGAAAAGAACACACATGCAATGTCACTAGTGGATTCATGTGGTTTAGGAAAAGAACACACATGCAATGACTCTAGTGGATCCATGTGGTTTAGGAAAAGAACACACATGCAACTGTCACCAGTGGATCAATGTGGTTTAGGAAAAGAACACACGTGCAATGTTACCAGTGGATCAATGTGGTTTTGGAAAAGAACACACATGCAATGTCACTAGTGGATCCATGTGGTTCAGGAAAAGAACACACATGCAATGTCACCAGTGGATCAATGTGGTTTACAAAAAGAAGACACATGCAATGTCTTTGGTGGATCCATGTGGTTTAGGAAAACAACACACATTCAATGTCTCTAGTGGATCCATGTGGTTTAGGAAATGAACACACATGCAAATGTCACTAGTCGATCCAGGTGGTTTAGGAAAAGATAACACATGCAATGATTCTAGTGGATCAATGTGGTTTAAAAACACACATGCAAATGTCACTAGTGGATCAATGTGGTTTAGCAAAGGAACAAACATGCAATGACTCTAGTGGATCAATGTGGTTTAGGAAAACAACACACATACAATGACTCTAGTGGATCCATGTGGTTTAGGAAAAGAACACACATGCAATGTCACTAGTGGATTTATGTGGTTTAGGAAAAGAACACGCATGCAATGACTCTAGTGGATCCATGTGGTTTAGGAAAAGAACACACATGCAACTGTCACCAGTGGATCAATGTGGTTTAGGAAAAGAACACACGTGCAATGTTACCAGTGGATCAATGTGGTTTTGGAAAAGAACACACATGCAATGTCACTAGTGGATCCATGTGGTTCAGGAAAAGAACACACATGCAATGTCACCAGTGCATCAATGTGGTTTACAAAAAGAAGACACATGCAATGTCTTTGGTGGATCCATGTGGTTTAGGAAAACAACACACATTCAATGTCTCTAGTGGATCCATGTGGTTTAGGAAATGAACACACATGCAAATGTCACTAGTCGATCCAGGTGGTTTAGGAAAAGATAACACATGCAATGATTCTAGTGGATCAATGTGGTTTAAAAACACACATGCAAATGTCACTAGTGGATCAATATGGTTCCGGAAAATAACACACATACAATGTCACCAATGGATCCATGTGGTTTAGGAAAACAACACACATGGAAATGTCACCAGTGGATCAATTTGGTTTAGGAAAAGAACACACATGCAATTACTCTAGTGGATCAATGTGGTTTAGGAAAAGAAAACACATGCAATGACTCTAGTGGATCCATGTGGTTTAGTAAAAGAACACACATGCAATGTCATTAGTGGATGAATATGGTTTAGGAAAAGAACACACATGCAATGTCACTAGTGGATCAATGTGGTTTAGGAAAAGAACAGACATGCAATGTCACCAGTGGATCCATGTGGTTCAGGAAAGAACACACATGCAACGTCTCTAGTGGATCCATGCGGTTTAGGAAAAGAACACACATGCAAATGTCACAATGTGGTTTAGGAAAGGAACAGACATGCAATATCTCTAGTGGTTCCATGTGGTTCATGAAAAGAACACACATGCAATGACACTAGTGGAGCAATGTGGTTTGGGAAAAAACAAGCATCCAATGTCACCAATGGATCAATGTTGTTTAGGAAAAGAACACACATGCCATCTCTCTAGTGGATCCATGTGGGTTAGGAAAAAACACACATGCAAATGTATACAGTGGATCCATGTGGTTTAGGAAAAGAACACACATGCAATGACTCTACTAGATCAATGTGGTTTAGGAAAAGAACACACATGCAAATGTCACCAGTGGATCAATGTGGTTCAGGAAAAGAACACACATGCAATGTCACTAGTGGATCCATCTGGTTTAGGAAAAGAACACACATGCAAATGCCACCAGTTGATCAATGTAGTTTAGGAAAAGAACACACATGCAATGACTCTAGTAGATCAATGAGGTTTAAGACAAGAACACACATGCAATGACTCCAGTGGATCCATGTGGTTTAGGAAAAGAACACACATGCAATGTCACAAGTGGATTCATGTGGTTTAGGAAAAGAACACACATGCAATGACTATAGTGGATCCATATGGTTTAGGAAAAGAACACACATGCAACTGTCACTAGTGGATCAATGTGGTTTAGGAAACGAACACGCGTGCAGTGTTACTAGTGGATCAATGTGGTTTAGGAAAATAACACACACGCAATATCACTAGTGGATCCATGTGGTTGAGGAAAAGAACACACATGCAATGTCACCAGTGGATCAATATGGTTTACAAAAAGAAAACACATGCGATGTCTCTGGTGGATCCATGTGGTTTAGGAAAAGAACACACATGCAATGTCTCTAGTGGATCAATGTGGTTTAGGAAAAGAACACACATGAAAATTTCACCAATGGATCAATGTGGTTCCGAAAAAGAACACACGTGCAATGTCACCAGTGGATCCATGTGGTTTAGGAAAAGAACACACATGCAATGTCACAAGTGGATTCATGTGGTTTAGGAAAAGAACATACATGCAATTACTCCGGTGGATCCATGTGGTTTAGGAAAAGAACACACATGCAATGTCACAAGTGGATTCATGTGGTTTAGGAAAAGAACACACATGCAATGACTATAGTGGATCCATGTGGTTTAGGAAAAGAACACAGATGCAACTGTCACCAGTGGATCAATGTGGTTTAGTAAAATAACACACGTGCAATGTTACTAGTGGATCAATGTGGTTTAGGAAAAGAACACACATGCAATATCACTAGTGGATCCATGTGGTTCAGGAAAAGAACACACATGCACTACAAGGAATCTGGGCTTTTATGACCCTCCATTTTCGTCATAGAATCGTCACAGTGGTCCATCTATGACGAAAATGAGATCGTCGAAAGCTGGGCGTCGCTAATTAACTGTAACGATGTTTTTTGCTAAATCGTCATAACTGTATATGACGATATTGAATCGTCATAAGCATTATGATGATCTAATATCGTCATGGGTTATCTAGCTAAGCCAGGTCATATCCTACGTGGCAAAATTATGACGAAATGAAATCGTCGTTGTGCAAAATCTGCCCGGTCCATTTTGATCGTTTATATGGGCCAAGCCCAATAATTCGGCCTTTTTTTCCAATTCAGCTTGTTTAATTTCTCAGATTGTTGATTTCTTTTGGATCTTTGGCCTTGTTAAGTCCATTTATTTATTTTATTATTAGCATTTTTTAATCCGATCCAAAATTGTATGGGTCGTAGCCTTCTTATAGAACCATTATATGATCCAGTATAATTCGTTCTTGCCTTTTTACAATGCAATCGTGTTTGGGCCTTGGCCTCTTTAGGTTCAGTACTGCACATCCAAATTACATAGATCAAGACTTTATTATATAAAGCATTGTTCCAGAAAAATATGTAATTTAACAGCATTGACTCCTGGTATTTTAATTACATAACCCCATGACAATACAACCAAGTTCACACATGACAGCATTATAAGATACATGTATCTCCCAGCAGGTGAGCAAGATACAATCATGTACCATCTCCAAACCACTTGTTACCTGACCCTTCACAGTCAGATGAGCAAACCAATAGTCCTTGGTCCAACAGATAGAGAACATAATGCATGTCTTCAAGGTAGGCTTCAATGAATTTGTGTTTGATAGCTTCCATATCTGCCTATAAATGAACCCTAAAAAGATTATTTTTGTAGTCATGTTGAGGGTATTGAGTGCAAGCAATGCAAAAATTATATGTGACAAAAACAAGCAACTTATATTGGCATAAGATTCAGTGAAGTCAATAACATTTAGATAACTACAAAAATGTGCCCAAATATGGACTTATGTAGAAGGTTTGACCCGTACTTGACTAACTATATGAAGCTCATACAACCAGATAATAGCTAGAGCACACAAAATATATAGTTGCCATATATTTACACAGCTCTTTCAAAATTCATCAATCACTGCATAATTTTGTATCTCAGAGAAGAACAAAGGATATTTGAGCATGGAAAGCTTGTATACCTCTTGGAGAAGTTGCCATTGGAGATGACGTTGACCTTGCTCTTGTCGAGCGGGATGGTGAAGAAGTTGCCAAGGTTCCCAGCCTTTCCACCGGCAACCTTGATGGAACTTATTTTACAATCTGTTGTAGACAAAGAGCAATGGAAATGAAAAAGTTGGTAAACAGAAGGTAAAATAAGCAAAAGTTGATTAGGAAAATAGAAGCATCTCCCAGTAAACAAGTCTCTACATCAGTGAGCAGAACGCAATTATGTACCATCTCCAGCCACCAGTTTTCTAAGATAAGTGGGAAAAAACTCTACCCAAAAGTAGGACTAGAACAAGTGTTGCATATACAAGTAATGCATTTAACAAAGAAGACAGCTGAATTCAGTTTATAGTAGGTATATTTTCATCACACAAGGAGTTTGGATATTTGCATTGAATAGGTTTAACCAAATACTTATCTAATCTAGAGAATTAAGAACCGATGCGCTGAACTCAATGATGTGAAAGCTGTGTTGTGGTCGAGCACAACTAGTAACTAAATAAGTAGTGCACAACTAATGATCAATTAGTACAGATTTAGTAATGCAATCTTAAGATAGTAATGATCAATTAGTACAGATTGAATTTTCTTTGAGGTAGGGAGAAGCACTTTTGGGAGGGGCACTGACTAGTTTCTAGAGAAAATTCATTGATAGGGTAGAAAGCTAATTTTCTACTAGTAATTTCTTGCAGGAGTAGTAAGTCTCTAGAGAAAAAGAACATTCATAATAACCTGAACATGCATGTTCTTGTGTGGAGGTACCATAGATTCATGCTGATGTTTTTGTAACTGATACATGGTGACACAGAACAATCAAGCTAAACCGAGCAAAAAAATTCCTCATGACAGTTGCTGCCCTCTCGTCATCCATCAACACCTAGGCGTTGCTTCTGGTAAAAATTTGTGAGTTAGCGAGCTAGCACACCTTCTAGGGTAACAATCAAGGACACAAAAGCATGCTATGCATTTATCCTAAATACTAGCATCATACATACTACTGCATCTGAATATTAAACGTTTGAGGATCCATCTATTGTTAAATTTCCATACATTAAATTCAAGCCACGCACATCCATACAAATATGGTCTATGATTTCTCAGGGACAACTAAGATCAAGAATCTAGACTCCAACATTGACTATGTAAAGTTAAAGCTAATAGAAGATAAGGTGAGACCAGATACGAGAACATGTGACCAGACACACCTATGTGAAGTAAAAGTACAAAAGATTATAGAGACACTGATGTGTGCGGACAAAACAACCATGGCATGCTATCTACTGCGCTGAAAGGTGCTTCATGTATCTTGTGAATGTCACGTGCTAATTAAATAATGTACTATGAATACAAATGAGTGCGCTGTCTCTAGGAAGCGTGTAAATTTCTATCTTCTTGCATATCAGAAGACTGAGATTGTACTAGCTAGTACTATCAGGGACGGAGCCAGGATTTCACCATGATGGGGGGTGAAGAGGATAGCGATTGTACACGAGTTATTTTTTCTCGACATGCACCTAAATGAATGCTTGTTCTTTTGTAGTAGAAACAATGCGCAGATGAAACATCATAATATAAGAAGTGTCATAAATTAGCTTAATTTTCAAAATTAGACTTCCGTCTGATTTAATAACATCACTGTAGGTGACCTTTATTCCAATTTCTTTTCCAATCTATCAATTATTGCTTGCGTTAAGTAAACTGAAGATTCAAAATTAATTTGTAAATTGATTCAAATCTATTCCTCTTCACATTTAAAAAAAACTCTACTCCTCTTCATGTCTAACAATCACATGTTGGCAATCAGAAGTTTCTTAAGTAACATGCAAGGCACAAATTAATCTGATGTTGAGAGATGATCAAAGACGGACTAAGGCACAATCGAAATTAGAGAAGAGGAAGTAAGACACAATCAAAATTATAGATAGCTAATATAGCATAGTATTACCAGCTTTCTGGGGGCATGAATAACAGTGATGGAACATGTGTGTGCACTCTGGACAAACAGAAACTCAAGCATATCAAGAAAGACACTCCTATCTAGCTTGGGAGCAGAAATGCCACCATTGACCATTCAAAAAAATCAGATGGTTGCTTATGATGGTCGTTTAAGTAAGATTGCCTTCTTTCACCAAAGAGCAGGACAAGCATAGCTATAACTGAACATGAAGTCATGAAATTTCACTTCTCGATCACCACAACTATACTGCTTATGCGTTCCTGCTACACGAGAGTGATGCAGTTCCGCATGTTTCAGTATTGAAGTGCTGGACAAGATTTCAGAATTAAGAGACACAAACCCTAGCTTAACTAAAAAAGTTAATAAGGTTTTAGAATTAAGTGGTTACTCGACAGGCAGATCCTGGCTCCGCTCCCTAGAGCCACAACGGCTGGAGACACCGCCCTAAGCCCAGAGCCCGTCCACCAGGGCCATGCCGAACGGCAGCATGCCCTATCCTCTAGGCTGGACGATGGATGTTCTCCCCCGACCGTGCCGCTCAAATCTCTCGCGCCATGGCAAAATCAAGCTCTGGCTGTTGCATATAGCAGCAAGAAAACATACACGGGAAAGCAGAGGTCAACCAAGATCCAACAGAAAGTGAAGGAAGCCTAAGAGTCTAGGACGCTATCGTACCTGGATCTGGCGCTGCCTTGTCGGCCACCACACACACGTCGTGTTGTCAGGGAGGAGCTCATCTGGCGCGGGCTTGTCAGGGATTAGCGGATTTGGTTGCTGCATGACCAGGATGAGGGGATCTGGCGGCGCCTTGGTTGTGAATGTCCTGTTGGTGGCCGTACTTATGGTGGAAAGATACAGGAGTCAAAGGGAGATTTGGGTATGGGGATTCAGAGAGAACAGAGAAGGGAATGGGGAAGAAATTTACGTGTGCGAGCAGAGGGTTGCAGGTCTTGGGCTGATTGATGATGCGGTCGTCGTGCAGGTCCTCCATAGCGTCCCACGCGAACCCTAGCCAGAGATCCATGGCTCCGCCCACGAGTTGATGCCGGCGTGCTCTACCAGCTGGCGGTGTCGGTGCTGGGACTCCACGGTCATCGCCTAATCAACCTCAAAACACAAGCTCCTACTCCTCTCTCTATGGCCGGGGCCTGGTCTAGGGTTTCAATTGGAGGTAAACTTTGATGGTTTCATGTGGTGGAATAGAGAGGGTGTAGGAGGGGGCTCAGGGGGGGTGGTATGCACGGCCGGGAGTGGCTGGAATCACCCGGGACCTAGGTCGGCGGTGGAGGTGGGAGGAAAGGGGAACGCCGGAGAGAATGCGGCGCTAGGAGGGTGGGGTCGTGGGGTTCGGGGTCTTGTCGCTAGGTTTAGCTGGCACGCGCGCGGGGTGGAAATATTCGCTGGCGCGCGCTAGAAATATTCGCTGTGCCAGGTCGTCTATCCACGTCAATTTCCCACGGATCACCATCCCATCCATCCATTCTGTCACATCCAACGATAGCTATTGCCTGCCTTCTATATCTCGACCCGCCTAACCATTATGACGATTTCATCTATAGAAATTATGACGTTTATGAACGAAATCATCGTAATTTAATAAGGTCTTGGCTCTTCTAAATAGCTTACCACCATTTGGTGTAGAATCTTCATAAATCGATGACGATTTCGTCCACGGTCACTACCAAAACGTCACTCGTTGACACATTTCTTGTAGTGATGCAATGTCACCAATGGATCCATGTGGTTTAGGAAAAGAACACACATGCAATGACTCCAGTGGATCCATGTGGTTTAGGAAAAGAACACACATGTAATGTCACCAGTGGATTCATGTGGTTTAGGAAAAGAACACACATGCAATGTCTCTTGTGGATCCATGTGGTTTAGGAAAAGAACACACATGCAAATGTCACAATGTGGTTTAGGAAAGGAACAGACCTGCAATGTCTCTAGTGGTTCCATGTGGTTCATGAAAAGAACACACATGCAATGACACTAGTGGAGCAATGTGGTTTGGGAAAAAAACAAGCATCCAATGTAACCAATGGATCAATGTTGTTTAGGAAAAGAACACAATTGCAAATGTCACCAGTGGATGAATGTGGTTTAGGAAAAGAACACATGTGCAAAATCACCAGTGGATCAATGTGGTTTATGTCGTGGTGGTGTCACGACAGATGCCATGGATAGGCTGAAGGTGGGGACTAATATGCGCTAGGGGAATCCAGGGAGGGATAGTAGAGTGATTCTCTACGCAGAAGCCTTGTATTGATTCTCAGTCTCCCAGATTACAAGTGCTCCTCGAGCCGTATGACAAGAGGAGGAAGAAGAAACTATCTTACTCTTGCCTACTAACTAGCCCTAGAACCCTAGATCTACTAGTGTTTTCCTTGCTATGTATCAGAAGAGACCCAACCTCCGAAAATCTCCCTGCTTACCAGAACCCCAACCCCCCTTATATAGAGGTGGTTCGGTCCTGGCCTAGGGCATACGTGGAGGCATATTCCCAGAATATGCCTCCTCCCAAAGTAGTAACCCGACAGGGATGCTTTTCCCCCGCGTCACTCTTGCTTTAATGATGTTGCCTCTGCGGCGCCTGCGTCAGCCGACGTGAGCATCGTCACCCTTGTCGGCCACGATCCGGTGGTCCTGCCCTTGCTTTATTCGCTCATCCAGTACGCACCGGGCCTTCTTTTTGACCAGAGAGATTCCTTCCTTCTCCTAGAAGCCAAACAAGGATCCGGATCACAGTAGATCCGGCCACACCTGTTCCTGCATATGAGCTAGACAAGTGTCTCCGACTCACTCCTTGAGTCGGATGAGACAATGTTAGACGACCCCCTGGTCCAGGTTACTCCGTGATCCGACCTGCCTTGAGGTGACTCGGCCAGCATCCGCTTTGACCTTACCGACCCTCGGCTAACTCGGCCCTTATACCCCGGAGTGACCCTACCCGGGGTTATCCCCCCAACATTAGTCCCCGAAGCTGGTGCGGCCTCAGCGGCCTTGGTCGCTAAGGCCACATCAGGTTCATTCGTATCTAACCTTCGGATGTTTATTTCCGGGTTAACTTTTTGTCTCGGATTATATGGATTTACGTTACCTTCGCACGCTCCAAGTTTTCACTTGCCGGACGGGTCACCACTTTGGCTCGGGTCCTATGGTTTTACTTTTCCTCTGCACAGTTCAAGTTTTCACTCGCTGGCCAGGTTACCTTCCACTACTAGGAAACAGGCTGTTAGTGGCGCACCAGGAATGCCCATCCGTGGCGCACTAGCAGTGCGCCACGGGCCTTGCGCTACAGCTATCTCTCAGCCGTGGCGCACTGCCTAGTGCGCGCCACTTGCCAGTAGAGATAGGCGTAGCGCACCTCCTAGTGGGCCACAGAAGTTTGGGTTGGTGCGCTACGCCTGGTATCTTCGGTGGGGCACTACCTAGGGCGCCACTAAACTTCCATAGTGCGCTTTAGGTGTAGTGCGCCACAGAAGGTAGACCATGTGCGCCATGATGTATTTTTTGTTTTTTTTAATTTAGCCAGATTATATGCAATACAGATTATATACAATATTACAGATATATACACACAGATACAAGATATACAATTATATATATAAATACTCAATATGAAAAACAAGATTGAAACAAATACATATAGATAAGTCTCATACATGAATACATAGTCTAAGTTAATTACATTGTTTCGATCATGTTACAAAGTAGTAGTTGGTGACATGCGAATACATGTGTCGATCAAGTTAGAGCTCGGAAGCTCGCTTAGACATCTAAACTAGCTAGCTAGACACAAACGCTGGATAAATAACCAAAGAAGATAAGCATGATCACCGCCATGACGAAGGTGTAGGTCTTCATCCGTTCCTTGTCCTAACTCCCGCTAGATAGCGCGTGTATCTAGCTTCCGCCCGCCATAGTGTTGTACCCTTTGTAGCTATTGGCACATTGAAAGTGGATTTTTGTCTCGGCAGTCTTCCCAATCATCGAGACTCCGAACCCGTCCTTTGTACACGCATTTACCACGTCATCTATAAGTTGACAATAATAATTAACCGACTATTGAAAAAACATATATAATTAAAGTCATATGAAGATACACTTATAGAAAGTACTCCTAAATCAAAAGACCAAACTCAAAAGCATGCCTCATATATAACTAGGTTGTTCGACACAGAATATGCTACGATGGAACTGTCCGCCAAGTAGGATGCACAACACTGACCTATGCATAGCACAAGGGACAATCCCATCGCAGCACATTCACATATAGTGTGCCACGACATTTCAATCATCGACATTATTCTCGAAAAAGACCAAAGTAACTCAAAAAGCATGCCTCATATATATACATAGGTCGTTCGACACAGGAATATGCTACGACGAAACGGTACACCAAGTAGGATGCACAACACCTGGACTTGTGCATAGCACAAGGCGTACAATCCCATCATAGCACATTCACATATATAGTGTGCCACGACATTTCAATCATCGGCATTATTCTCGAAAAAGACCAAAGTAACTCAAAAAGCATGCCTCATATATATACATAGGTCGTTCGACACAGGAATATGCTACGATGGAACCGTACGCCAAGTAGGATGCACAACACCTGGACTTGTGCATAGCACAAGGCGTACAATCCCATCGTAGCACATTCACATATATAGTGTGCCACGACATTTCAATCATCGGGCATTATTCTCGAAAAAAGAGTAAGGAAAAAAATAAGGACCAAATTGAGCAAAGGACCAAAGAGTAAGCAAAAAAACCAAGCATTGATTGATATATAATAATAATAAGCAAAATAAGTTCACTTGTCGTCCACACACACACACAAAGGTCATCTATAGTTTGTAACTACAACTAGGCCAACATCAAGCCTTCTGGCTCGGCTTAGGGAACGGGAGGACGCCCTGTCTCATCATGAACTTCCTATAGTCACCCTGCATCTCTAGGCGATCTTCTATGTCACGGTTATTCGGGATATTTCCTCCGTAGAAGATCCCCCCGAAGTCATGACATCACGAAAGATGATTACCCCAAACTGCTGCTGGATGCGATACATCTCTTGTCTAATATCCGAATCATTGATCTTGGCCTTTGCTTTGGCCTACTGTTTGAGATGATCTGGTAGCGTAGAATTCTGCTGGTCAAGTAGGAACGCCCTCATGTGATGGAGTGCTTAGTAGGCTTCCTTCTTACTGTTTTCCGGCTGCTTCACGCAGGGGAACTCCGTTACGTGGTTGAAGATGTGCCTGCTGAACTTGACCTTCTTACGCACGAAGCTGGTGCCTTCCGTCGAGGCAAAGCCAGTGAGAGCATCATCCAGAACTTCCTTGATCTTGTCGTAGTTTTTCTTCTTTTCTAGACTCCCTGAGTCGAAATACGTGGCGTGGGAATACTTCGGCGATAAGGAGATGAGCGTGCAGTGTTCATCTCTGCGCAAAAAATTCAAATGGAATGTGTTGGAAAAAAAATGATGATGATCTAATAAAGCCAATCAACGGTGGCGAGTGAATAACGACTTACTCGGGAAAGTAAGGCACGAGAATGTATTCCTTTGTCTTGTTCGCCACGAGGATTCTTTTTAGGTACGAGGCCACAATACGTCGTGCTCGCGGGGAACCCAAGCAGCCGCCACGCATGTAGTAGGGGTCCACTATAGCGATGCCCGGTGTGTTCTCTCTAATGATCTGCGTGGCCAGGCTGAGAGAAAACAGACGGACCATGGTATAGTGCAGCGGGTATAGGTGGAACATATTGAAGATATCCTCGAACCGCAGGAAGAACAGATCCGCGGGGGCAGTGTCGACGAAGCCCAAGCCTGGTGGCACCTTAACCACGAATACCGGGTGCGAGGGATCTTTCTCCGATAGAAGGCCTCTCTATCGTTAAGACTGTCATGCACACTCTCTGATTCGAACTGGCGAGCTTCCGCAAATTCTTAGGTATCATGGGCTCACCCGCCACATGAATCCTCCACATAATACCCTCGGGTCTTGGTGGCCCGTCCCGAAACCTGATCGGATTCGTAGTTGTTGACGCCACCGGCTGGCTCGAGCTGCTAGATTTTCTTTTCCTGCCCTTTTTTCCTTTTGGAGAGCGAAGGCACCGCAATCTGAGCACCGCCCCTATGTAGTGTGTCAGGGCTTAGAATAAAGGGTCGCTTGGTTGTATCAGCTGGCTCAGAAGGCGCAAGCTAGAGGCGTCTCGAGAACCAAGCAGACGCTGGTGATAGTGGCTTTCTCTGGGGGCCACCAGCTAGGTCTTCTTCGCCAAACCGAGTGCTGAAGAAGTGATCATTCCAGTCTTAAATGCCTTCGGCCGGATCTCGCCATGTGCATATCATCAACATGATCATCGACCCACCGCGTGGAGGTGACGGCGGCGGTAGGGGCTTGCCACCGCTTTGCGTTCAGGGCGTGATGGCCCCGCTGTCCCCAAACGGATCATGCTCTTTGGCCATAGCAAGAATAAGTCAAGAAACTTGAGGATGACGGCTCTTCTTCATCCGCTCTTGGGGTTGAATGGGAGGTTCTGTGTCGCCGCAGCCCCTTAGCACCCGACTAATTTTAACCTGTGCACGCTTATCCGCATCGGCTTTGAGTGGAACGTGCGCTGCAAGGGTTGAACGATGGTACCCTTGGCAACATCCCTCAGCTCGTTGGTCACGTAGCATAAGAGAGTGCAAGGAACATCCGTCTGCGGAAAACATGTACGGCGTTGTCAGAGCGAGATGCCATAAGAGTAATAGATGGCATGAAAGGCGGTAATTAAAGCAATTTGTTTACCGTGATGGCGTCGAGATCGGCTAATGTCGACGCACCGCATACGGCGACGGGCGTGCAAGAGACGAAAGGGCTGCTTGATGGCGCGGTGCTGGCCGCCGGTGTATTCTCCCTACCGACGGGTGCTTGGAGCTCCGGTGCCGCCGCAACGATGGCAGGGGGGCACCAACATGTACTCCGGCGCCACGGTGATGGCAGGGGGAGTCACCAACACTTGCGGCACCGTGGTGCTAGCGGGCGGAGTCATGAACACGTAGTTCGCCTGATTCGTCGGTGCCGCGTTGTTCGAGTGGCTGCTGACCATGCTTGGAATCGGGCACGGCCCTACTCGACCACCCGCACTCCAGTTCGCTATTGACTCCACCAAGGTAGGTAGGAAGGATGTGAGGGTGATTGCCACGTTGTCTTGGACGATCTGCGGGATCCGCGCCACTTGTGCCTTAAGTTCTTGAACCTCTCGGTTTTCCTCCTCGCTCCTTCCCGACGGCGCCACATGCGTCCTCGGCGGTGGACCAAAATGATCCACCCAATTTTTACCCCCGAGGTCGGCCAGACGGCTAGCCGACGACAGCTTCTTCGTAACCGGCTCTATTTTCTTGGCCCGGTTCATCGCCCTGTTAAAAGGGTTATCCCACCGGGTGGCCGCCGTCGACCCCTGGGATGAGGAACCCTGGGATCCATGACTAGCAACAATTTCCTCCTCCTGCAGAAGAAGTAACAGTGAATCATTTAGATCATCGATTAGATTGCAATCGTGTTGATCCGCGGTAATTAGATTATACTTACCACAATTCCTTCACCGCAGGATCCGCGGTGAGTTGTTTGGTTTTTGGGTCCACATGGTAACGGGACCTGATGAAGTTTCGAACCTGCCCGGGTTCGAATTTAGCAAAAGGGTTTTCTATCCCCTTGGATCTATACTCTTCGTCCTCCTTATTCCATTTGGCCTCCGCGGTTCTGTATCCACCAGATCCGAGATGGTGATGACCTATATTCATCGCCTGCAGCGCCTTTCCCCGATTACTATTGGCCAGGGCTCTTTCAGATTCACAGCTCTCCTTGAACTCCCGCAACTGATCTTCGGTGATCTGCGGGTCAATCTTCTGGATCTCCTCGAGACTTTTGCCTTCTTTATAGATCTTCTTCTTTATCCGGTTCTCCATGGCTGTGGTGGTGCTCATCTTTGTGAGGGCGGATTTGTTTACTTCATTCCCATGATAATTTGTGTTACGACATCGGGGAACTTGTATCCGGCGGCAGCTTCTCAAGAGGAGGTGCGCAAGTGGCCATTATCTTTATGCCGAGATTCTCGGTGTTGATCGAGATGGTTGTCCGGTGATCGCCGCCACTTGCCCACCGTACCTTTTGACGACAAGGGCGGGCTCCAAAGGAACCCCTGATGGGCTCACTTCGGTAATTTCCTCCCTGACCGTGCCGACCGTGTTCGGGCGCCGGTCCTTCGGCTTCTTCTTCTTCTTAGGAGGGTTGCTACCACTCCCTGTGCCCTCGCCGCCATCAGTGGTTTCATCGTCCGCCGTTCCTTCGGCTTCTTCCTCCATGTCTTCCATCTCATCATCCTCGCTCTCCGAAGGATGGTATTCTTCATCGTCTTCTAGCCGCTGGGCCGCCTCCCAGAATGTCAATTGTTTATTCGGAGGTCTGAGTTCTCCTTCAGCGCTGATGCGCTTAGAACATCCAGCCTCGTCGTTGTCACACATCTTTGCACTAATAAAAAACAAATAATTGGTTAAATGCATGGAAAAGTTCGGCATGACCTTTGCTAATTTTCTTAAACTAGGAGTGCCCGATTTCTGCCGAAACGGAAGTTAATCAACATTCCGGCAAAAATCGGGACTCATTTCATACAAGAACCTGCATACACGACATAATAAAGTGCCTCATACAAGCACAATCACAATTTCAAGTGCTACAATTATATCACCACAGATTATATCACCTGTCATTGATGATAGCAAGCAAATACATGCAGATTATAGCACCTGTCATTATATGACAGCAAGCAAATACAAGTTTATATGACAACAAGTAACTTATATGACAACAAATAACTTATATGACATCAAATATGACAAAGAAATATGGTCGATTATATGACGACAAGTTTTCACCATGTATTTTCAAACCAGGAGCATTTTAGATCAGCACTAGCAAATATGGTCAGATTATATGGTCACCATTTCAGCACTACTAGACCATCACCAGGAGCATTTTAGATCAGCCACAAACTAGGATCATCATCAGCATAACTAGGATCATATATCTCCTAGCCACAAACAACACTAAAATCCATGAGTGCAAAACCATATGCTAGGCAACTACTACAGCAACTACAATAAAATTTGCTAACACTAACCTACAACAAAGAACTACAAGCTAACTGCAGCTACTACATCCACTACAATGAATCAAGCTAAACAAATCCAGGAGAACTTGATGCTAGGAAACCAGATGCTAGAAGAACTTGTATCAGCCCACTACGTAACTTGTTGTGGCTGCTAGGCAGGGGGAAGCTAGGGGGTGCACCCAGAGTGCAAAACCAGATGCTAGGGGTGAACCCTAGCTATCTTCTTGTACATAGACATCCATGAGATGATTTTATATTGTCTAATCATTTATATAAACAAGTAGCACTGACTTCTTGTGAAAGATAACAGTATGACATCTGCAGATAAGTCACTATAAAGATAACAGTATGGCCATCTAGTACATTGCTCACTCCAAACCCTAACCATAATTCACAAGAACATAATTTGCTCACTGTCAAACCCTAACCATCTAGCTTTGTCATTATATGACAAGATGGATCATTATATGACAGCAAATATGATAGAAAATAACAAGTTCATCAAGATATACACATTGTTTGTAGTCTGGCTCAACCACAAACTAGGGGTGCACCTGTGAGTGCAAAACAAGATGCTAGGGGTGCACCTGATACAAGGTAAATTTGGATAAACCTGAAGCTAGGGGTGCACCCAGGAGTGTCCACCTAGGAGTGCAAAACCGATGCTTTTACCAAGCTAAATTTGCTAACCCTAGCTAGCTTCTTGTACATAGACTGTCCATGAGATGATTTTATCTTGTCTAATCATTTATATAAACAATCATTGCAAACTTTTGTAATATCTAAGCCAGAAATGGACATCTACTTGAAAGAAGGATCTTACAGCAATGTTGATCCATGAAATTTAACAAAATGATGGGTTTTATTAGCAGCAGAATAATTCCAAGTCATTAGAACAGAATGATGCAGCAAATTAAAAAAGACCACACTTAACAGAGTTTTCATCTACTTGTGCTCATGTAAGGTTCAATAAGCTGCATCCCTAGCATATGCTCCCCTTTGACTGCACAGGATCTCTCATGTTCATCCGTGCAACACTCAGGAGCAGAGATCACTAGCTGCAAATTTTCCTTCAGAGGAACATCAGAGACAAAGGGACTGATAAAGTACCATCCCATCCCATTCCTTCTATAAACTCAAGGACAGAATATGCATCAGCATTTCCACACAAACCAGCTCACCATAATTATTCAGCTGCAAATATGAAAAAAAAAAAGCCTCTTCCCATGATCGTTTAACAGGATACATACAATAGCCTTATGAAAGCAGTTACTTGTGCAATATCTAACACACAGGGAGGCAGGAACATATATACGAAGTAAAGCAAAGAATGAATTTCCAAAGCAGCAAAGAAAAGGAAGCGAGTCACTAAATGGCGAGATGTAATGTAGGCGATAAGAAACTCAGAGAAAGCGATCAAAGTTCTGAACCAATCACTTTGTAGCTCAACTTGAGCAATCTCCAACAAAACTAGTACTACAACCGTTCTCAGACTGAAACACTCAGAGTTAGCAAGGAAAACTGAAGACATCTCCCAAATTAGGGAACCTAAATTCACTCACTCAGCAACTAACTATACAGCAGCACATGAGGCCATCAATTATCACTAATCTTTGAATCATCTATTAGCTGTTCGTAGTCTTTCAAATCTAAAACGGCAAACTAAATGTATTTATCAGTACATGATGGGCTTTGAACCCTAACTTTGAACCCTTACTCTGAATCCTACTCTGAATCCCCTAAGTGAATGGATGCAACGAGAGGGGAGAGAGGGGGAGAGGGGAGAGGGTGATTCTCACCTCCGAGACAAGGACGACGACGAGCACGCGGACGATGAGGGCCTTCTCCTTCACGGACTGCGCGGCGACTGCGACCTCCTCCTCCACGAAACGAGCGCGACCCCCTCCTCTTGGCGTGGCGACTGCGACCTCCTCCTCCTGGGATGCGGTGGCGGCGGATTGGCAGCGGCATGGGCCTGCTCCACGGCCTCCTCCTGCTCCACGGCCTCCTCCTCGAGCGACAGCGGCTGGCGAGACGGTGGATGGAGAGAGCGGCGGCGGGGGCTCGGGATCGGGATCGACAACGGCGGCGGTTGAGAATGGGGATGAGGCCGACGTGTGCCTGCGTGAAAGTGGATAAGGCACAGATACGCGTAGCGCACTCTGGCATAGTGCGCTACAGATATCCGTAGCGCACTATGCCAGAGTGCGCTACGCCTATCTCCCCCAGCAATTGTATAAGAAAGGAGCGTCCCACTATCTAACAGAATCACTATCCTATCCCACTGGTTCTGCCCATTGCTCTATTCTAAACTTCAGAGCACCCAGGTTCGAATCCTGGTGCCCCCTTTTTTTGTTTTTATTTTAAAAATATTTTTAAATGTTCCAAAATGCCCAAAAGTTGTAATATATGTTCATCATCCCGGTCTGCTTCCGCACCTTCACCATCTCCAGGAGACTCTTCATCATCTCGCCCGTTCTCGCCGTGATGATGATCATCGTCATGTTGGCCACCTTCAACGTCTCCATCATCTACGTCATCGCTTATCCAACGAGTGTATCCATCCATGAAACCATGGCGGAGCAGGTGCGCCTTCAGATTCCCGGAATCTGGGTCGATCACCTAGTTGAGTTTGCATCTTCTGCACGGACATCTTATATCTGTCTTGTTATTTCGTATCATGTCGGCCGTCGCACATTTCAAAAATCTAGCCACAATGCCTTCGCTCATTATGCGGACCATTTTTGCCTGCACGGTGTACACGGTACAATTTTGAAGTCTATTAGAACCACATAATGAATGCATGCATGCAATGGTCGATAGAAAATTTCGGCATGACCTATCCTAAAATTAGGACCTTTGCGAAATGCCAAAATCTTGCCAAAATGGAAATGAATCAACATTTTGGCAAATAAATGGCAACTTGTTCACATACAAACACAAGAGAGAGAGAGACCGATCGATACACACATGAACATATCATTATCCTCTCCATACACACATGAATGAGCATCATCGATACTCTCCATATACACAAACATATGACCATCGATCCTCTCCACATACACACATCATGACCATCGATCATCTACATACATATGAGCACACCATCCATATACACATGAACACATCCTTACATGGACAACTTACCGAGATGAGAGACCGATCGCGAGAAAGATGGAAAGGAGAGGTGCGCGCGTCGACCGGAGAAGGATAGATGAGAGACCGGAGACCTCCTCTATTACTTATATATGTAACATCCAAAGCAAGTTTTACATGCTAAAAATGGTGAATGTGTGGAGAAATTGAGGTGGGAAGGAGAAGATCCCGACTAGATCTAAGGAGGAAGAAGAAGGGGAAAGTGAAGTGTGGGCTGGTGGATGTGGTCACACATGTGCACATAAAGTGTTGTCATAAAGAAATCGACACATCCGTGGCGCACACGGCCCTAGTGCGCCACAGGGAGTACAAACATCTGTGGCGCACTATGCCATGTGCGCCACAGATGTTTACTCGTGGCGCACTAGGGCAGTGCACCATGAAGTTTGTGGCCGCTTTCAGCGAGGGGGCATGCTAGGCGTAGCGCACTAGCCCCATGTGCGCCACAGATGACCCTAACAAAGTGGCGCACATGACTATAGTGCGCCATGGATGTTTGGCGCCATGCGAGGCCTGGCCCACACGCATCTGTGGCGCACTATAGCCATGTGCGCCACAGTTGTTCTAGTTATTAGTAGGGCACTGCCCACAGGTGAGCCACGCCTGTTTTAGCCATGGGGCACTTCAACCATGTGAGCCACGGATGTGCTGATTACCTATAGCCATTTTCCTAGTAGTGTTCGTGTCTCGGATCCGGGCCTTGCTTCCTTCTCTCGTACGCCAACCCACGTAACTATTAATCATTACGTTGCCTTATTTTAAGGGCCTGGCAAAGAATCACCGCAGAGATGTCCGTGATTACCGTGCGGGGTTACGTCACTGCCTCCTCGCTTACCGCAATCGCGCCGTGTCATGGGATCACCTTTACTCTGCGGCCCCCAGTGTGGCTTCTCTCTGATTGGTCAACGCTGGCGATACACGGCCACACTGTGTAGTTTTCCAGCACAGCACGATCCCACTCGTTGATGACTGAGGGCGATTAAATAGGGAAGGGGCACTCTCCTTAGAACTTTTCCATCTCCACGCCCCCTTGCCCGTTCCTCTTCTTCTTCCTCGCAACCGCGCCGCCGCTAGTGCCTGTTGCAGCAGCGCCGCCACCGCTTTTTCTTCGTTTCTCCGCCCCGCAATCACCGTTGCGCCTCTGTTTAGCCACGGGTCCTCGTCAGTCTAGACCGCAGAGCCCCGCCGCCGCCAGCTCCAGCGAAGACACCAGAATTGAGATGACGGAGGAAGAGCTCATCGTTGTTGAACAGGAGGTGGAGGAGGACACCAGCGCGGCGGACCGCAGCGCGTGGGCCGGCTCCTGGGTCTGCGAGGACGACATCACCTGGCTCTACCGGACCTGGCGCATTCCCACCGGCGTCGCCGCTCGTCTCCCCTCCTCGGAGTTGGCCCCCTCACCCAATCCGGGCGAATTTGTTGTTTTCTTATCCCATTTCCAACGAGGATTTCGGCTTCCAGTGAGTGATTTCTTCCCGGACTGGATCCGGACCTATCACTTGCAACCACATCATCTCCCGGCGAACACCATCACCTCTTTGTCCGCTTTTGTTTCTTCGATCGAGGGCTACACCGGGCTATGGCCTACGAAGGAGCTGTGGATCCGGTTCTTTGGCCTCCGCCGCAATGTCGTCCCCAACATCCATGTCGAGTCGGAGGACAAACAGCTAACTCATTTCGGAGCTGCCTCGATCTCGCCCCGAAGGTATTCAATCTTTCCCCGGGTCACCGGGCTTGAATCCTGCAAAGGGTGGGCCCGGACCTTCTTCTACGTCCGGAACGAAGGCACGGAAGATTTGATCTGTCTTGCCCTATGCCCGGTCCCCTGACACGGATTTCTGGGAGGAGGTTGCCAGGAAGCCTACAGCCCTGGCCAACCAAGTGAACAAAAGGTTTGTGGAACTGAAGAAGCTCTGATTGCGCAACGAGGATGCCATGATCACATTCGTGCGCAACCGAATCTCTCCCCTTTAGCGGCGCACTCACAAGTTGTGCCATATGAGCTTTAGTCGTGACCCCAACCGAACCTCCTCATTCGAGTTGAGCAATGCGAAGATCTTCCGCCGGGTCAAGGCTCTTTTCACCACCCATAAGGACTTCTCCACCGAATGGACGTGGGGAATCGAGCATTACTGATGAGCTCCTCCCGCGTAAGCTTCAAGGGTAAACTTATTTCGGATCAATTTCATGTCGGCTCTTATCACATTCTTGACTTTGCTCCTTGTGCTTTTTTCTCAGCTGTTTCTCCAGCAAACCCTCGAGGATGGCCCGGATCCGACCCATAAGTGGGCCCCGGACCGAGAAATTCCGGACGAGGAGGAACCGGACCAGGAGATGTTCCTCCCCACACCGGATGCCACCAGACGACCCAGCGGTAAATTCTCTTCTCTTAGAGATTGGCCCGACGATGAGGATGACTCGGATATCGATGTGATTGAACCCGTTGAGGCTGTCCCTCTTTCTTTTGCCTACCCGGCATCAGCTAACCCCGGTGGGCACATCCACGAGGATCCTCCCCTTGCCACGGGCGAGCATGTTCCGGCGGTGTCAAAGAAGAAGCGCGGAACCGCGTCGAGTTCTTCTTCCGAACCTTCTCAGCCTTCCAAAAGGCAAAAGAAGGCCGGAGACAAGACTGCCTCCAAACGGGTAGGCAAAGCTCCGGCAAGGAGGGCCCAGAAACCTAAGGAGGCCGAGACCTCGGATGCGTAAGTTCTTTTTTCACTGCACAACACACTTCTCCCTGCTTCGGGGTAATTTCACTCCTGACATTATTTTCTCTTGCAGGGCTCCTGTGGAGGTCCCTCAGAGCGGATCGAGCATCTCCTCTCCTCTTCGCTCTAGTCCTTCCCCTCCCCGTGACGGCGAATCACGCCCGCTGAGCCCTATTCTGGAGGGCTCTACGGCCGCTCCGGGTTCCGTAGTACCTCCTTCAGAGGGACGCGACCTCGGATTGGGAGGGGTCAGATCGGCCGAGGCAATGGCGTCCGGCACTTCGGCATTGCCGCAACCAGCAACAATTAAGTCTACCGCAACTCCAGCACCAGCAGCAGCTCCGGCACTAGCCACCGAACCAGCGCCTGTCCCGGTTCCGAGGAAACCAACAGCAGCTCCAGCGCCAGCCACCAAAGCTCCTGCGCCAAGTTCATCTGCCTCGTCCAAGTCATCTCAAGCTCGGCGAGGACCCACTCCATCGGTTTCCAAGGGAAAATCCACTACGGTCACTTCCTCCCAGCAGGCCAAAGGCAAATCCACCTCCGCCGAGGCTGGGCAGCGAACCTTGTCGTCGATGCTTCCGAAGAAATCACCAGCAGCGATGGATCCTCCTGCCGAGCCAGCTGATTCACAGTAGATGGTTCTTCACACTATCCCAGCTCTTGCCCTGATTGAAAGGAAAGAAGCTCACGCCAAGGGCTTGGTGGCGCCTCACATGCCCACTGGCGAACGGTACCCTCCGAGCCTCATCGAGTTCGTCATGAACTGGAATAAGGCGGAGTTCGTCTACAACGACGATCTCCCGAAAAAGTTCGGCCCATCTGAATTTTCCGCTCAGATGAATACCGCTGCCAAGGCCATTAACCTTGCTGGGCGTATGATGGAGGTACGTTGTTTCTTCTTTACATGCTATAGATAATAACCATTAGTCCCCGAGCCTCCGGCGGAGTAACTTGTTACTCGGCCGGATGCTCCTTAGAAGATCAACGTAGCTGCATGTAAACTTCGAATGTGCACACACCTAGAGCCGGGTTAAGTTCCGCTTGGCCCGGATCTTGTATACTTCGAATGTGCACACACCTAGAGCCGGGTTAAGTTCCGCTTGGCCCGGATCTCGTACACTTCGAATATGCACACACCTAGAGCTGGGTTAAGTTCCGCTTGGCCCGGATTTCATACACTTCGAATATGCACCGAACTAACTTTACACGCCTGTGCCTTTGTTAGGTAACTACCAACCGTCGGAGCGCCGAGTTTTAGCGCCTGCTTGATACCCATAAGACCTTGCGCGCAAAACACGTTGCACTTGGCGCGGAGCATGAAAAGAGGGGTAATTTCCTCTCTTAACATCTCACCGCTTCGTTTTTTTTTCTGCCAGACTAACCTCCTTATTCGGTTTTTTGCAGCTGGGGTGGAGGCTGAAAACAAGATTATGCGAAAAAACTTTCGGCCAACATCACTGTGTTCTCCATTCTTTCTTTTTCTTGGCTCGGCAAACATTCACTCCTCGGCTTTATCGGGTCAACACACCATTTCAGCATCGCTTGAGGATAGTGTGCCCGTGCCTGATATGATGCTGCATTTTCTCGAACAAGCAGGACAACATCAAGCCGAGCTGAAGAAGAAGGACGATGAGCTTTCCCTCCTCCGGATCAAGGATGGCGAGATAGCCAAACTCAAGGCCGAGATGGAAAAGATGAAGGCCCAACACAAAATCGAGTTCCAGAAAGTTGGCCAGAACTTCACCGAAGAGCGTGAGCGGTTCACCCTCCAGATCTCCAAGGACCAGGAGCTGCTCAAGGAATCCGAAGTCCGGCTTGGGTCGGCGCTTGCCGAGCTTGGACAACTTCGCCAGAGACGCGATAGTTGTATCAAGGAGTTGACCCGGATCCATCACCATATCTCACGTAAGTTTCTTCTCCTCGCCCGACGCAGTTTTCCGGGTTAGCTCATATGCCTTTGCCTCAGCATCCTCCCTTTCCTTATTTTCAGATAACTTTTCGGAGGGTACTGCTATTGCCAGTGCTGCCGTTGCCAAATTTCGCCAAGAGAGGGGTACTCCCATCGCTCCTGTTGGTGAGATCATCCCCTTAGACCTAGAGGACTTGTTAGTTAGCGTGTCAGCCTGGGTGGAAACTATCAAGAACTATGGAAAGGATCTCCTCAACGTTGCGGTCTGGATCTTCAACGCATTCTGGCCAAACGAGGACGCTCCGGAAAGGATCACACTTCTTGCGGAAAAGCTAATGGAGATTGAGACTCAACTTGACCTCTGGAGGGAATCCGTGGGGCGTGCCGCGGCAGATACCCTTCTCCATCATATCCTTTCATGGTACGAGAAAATTGATCTGAGCCTCCTCACCCGTCGGCGCACCGGATCCAAATGGACCGATGATCTGGAGTGGGTAACTCGGCACCAGGCTTGCGCCTACAGCCTCATCGAATATTCTCCAGTCCATGACTGGTTTGAGGGGCCGAGCTTTCTGGAATCCGGCGAGGAGGAACAGATGGAGAACATGGAGGATGGGTCGGGCGATGACGGAGAAGACACTGCTTCAAATATCGAAGACAGTGATGATGACGCCGAACTTCCTCCTCCTGCTACTCCTTAGGTGAAAAAACTCGAAAATTTATCAGATCCCCGGTATGCCGGGTGCAATTGTATACTGAATACATAATATTTTGCTACTATGCTTGTATGCCGGAGTAACTTGGGCATACTCCCCGAGTTTCATTTTCTTGTTCATCCAATTCTCCGGCTCGATCCGTGTCTACCTTGATTCGGTTTTACGACTTACAAACCCGAGCCTCCAGAATCGTTTTAACAATACTGAGAAACTTTGAGGCTTGGCTCAAGATAATTCAACATAATAGCATGAAAATAAACACGGAGTTAGTTCAAAAAAACAAACGTTAGCTGGAATAGGATCGTTTCCTTAGTAGTTTTTCATGTGCTACGCAATTCCAAACTTGTTCCCTTGCTCGCCATGAAGCCAATTCTTGTTGGACAGCAGCAAGTCAAAGGGTTGGGTTTTTGGTGCTCCCACATTACTAATCCGGGTTAAGCGAAACGAGTCATTCCAGCTAACGCATAAAAAGTAATAAGAATCATTTATTAAGGCAGTCCCCGAGTTACTGCTCGAGGCTCCGCTATTTCATTGATAAGCCCATTGCCGACATACATACCGACATATGAGGATGACTCGGGTACATGCACTTTTTGGCTAAGTGTAGAAGGGGCGAAGTAGTGCTACATTCCACGGTCGCTTGGATTCCTCTCTGGACCTGTCCGCCTTGTTCCTTTCCTGTGGCTTTGCATCTATGAGATAGTAAGAGTCCTTGTGCAATGCTTTGCTCACGATAAATGGTCCTTCCCATGGGGGGATAATTTATGCATGCCAATGGTACGCTGTACCAACCGGAGCACCAGATCGCCTTCCCGGAAGACTCGGGGGCACACTTTCCGGCTATGATAGCGTCGGAGGTTTTGCTGATATATAGCGGATCTGGACAGTGCCAGTTCTCTCGCTTCTTCCAGCAGATCAACATCATTTTGCTGGGCTTCTTGCACTTCGGCTTCTGTGTATTGGGTGACCCTAGGCGAATCATGCTCTATGTCGGCTGGTAATACAGCTTCTGCCCCATATACCAGAAAAAATGGCGTGTAGCCTGTTGATCGATTCGGAGTTGTTCTTAAACTCCACAATACCGCTGGTAGTTCTTCTATCCAGCACCCTGCTGATCTTTGCATCGGCTCAATGAGCCGGGGTTTTATCCCGGATAGCACTAATCTGTTGGATCTTTCCACTTGTCCGTTCGATGCAGGGTGGGCTATCGAGGCTATGTCGAGTCGGATTTTCATATCTCGGCAGAATCGTGCAAATGCTCCTTCAGCAAAATTGGTGCCGTTATCAGTTATGATACTATGAGGATAACCGTATCTCAAGATGATGTCTTTGAGAAATATCACAGCCGTAGCTCCATCACATTTTCTTATAGGATTCACTTCGATCCATTTTGTAAACTTGCCCACCATGACCAGAATGTGCGTCATGTTCCCTTTTGCTGGTTTGAACGGGCCAACCATATCCAAGCACCACACAGCAAATGGCCATGTAATTGGTATGGTTTTGAGTTCCGACATAGGCATATGTGTCTTGGTGGCGTATCTTTGGAAAAAAGAACAGACATGCAATGTCACTAGTATATCCATGTGGTTCAGGAAAAGAACACACATGCAATGTCACTAGTGGATCAATGTGGTTTACGAAAAGATGACACATGCAAATGTCACCAGTGGATTCATGTGGTTTAGGAAAAGAACACACATGCAATTACTATAGTGGATCCATGTGGTTTAGGAAAAGAACGCACATGCAACTGTCACCAGTGGATCAATGTGGTTTAGGAAAAGAACACACGGTCAATGTTACTAGTGAATCAATGTGGTTTAGGAAAAGAACACACATGCTATATCACTAGTGGATCCATGTGGTTCGGGAAAAGAACACACATGCAGTGTCACCAGTGGATCCATGTGGTTTAGGAAAAGAACACACATGCAGTGACTCAAGTGGATCCATGTGGTTTAGGAAAAGAACACACATGCAATGTCACCAGTGGATTCATGTGGTTTAGGAAAAGAACACACATGCAATGACTCTAGTGGATCCGTGTGGTTTAGGAAAAGAACACATAGGAAAATGTCACTAGTGGATGAATGTGGTTTAGGAAAAGAACACACGTGCAATGTCACCAGTGGATCAATGTGGTTTAGGAAAAGAGGACACATGAAATTTCTCTGGTGGATGCATGTGGTTTAGGAAAAGAACACACATGCAATGACTCTACTGGATCCATGTGCTTTAGGAAAAGAACAGAAATGCAATGTTTGTGGTGGATCCATGTGGTTTAGGAAGAGAACACACATGCAATGTCTCTAGTGCATCCATGTGGTTTAGGAAAAGAACACACATGCAAATGTCACTAGTGGATCCATGTGGTTTAGGAACAGAACACACATGCAATGACTCTAGTGGATCAATGTGGTTTAGGAAAGGAACACACATGCAAAGTTCACTAGTGGGTCGATGTGGCTTAGGGAAAGAACACACATGCAATGACTCTTATGGATCCATGTGGTTCAGGAAAAGAACACACATGCAATTTCACTAGAGGATCAATGTGGTTTAGGAAAAGAACACATATGCAAATGACTCTAGTGGATCCATGTGGTTTAGGAAAAGAACACACATTCAAATGTCACTAGTGGATCCATGTGGTTTGGGAAAAGAACACACATGCAATGTCTCTAGTGGATACTTGTGGTTTAGGAAAAGAATACACATGCAATGTAACTAGTGGATCCATGTGGTTTAGGAAAAGAACACAAATGCAAATGTCTCTGGTGGATCCACGTGTTTTAGGAAAAGAACACACATGCAATGTCTCTAGTGGATTGTCACCAGTGGATCCATGTGGTTTATGAAAAGAACACACATGCAATGAATCTAGTGGATCAATGTGGTTTAGGAAAACAACAAACATGGAAATGTTACCAGTGGATCAATGTGGTTTAGGAAAAGAACACACATGCAATGTCACTAGTGTATCCATGTGGTTCAGGAAAAGAACACACATGCAATGTCACTAGTGGATTAATGTGGTTTACGAAAAGATGACACATGCAAACGTCACTGGTGGATTCATGTGGTTTAGGAAAAGAACACACATGCAATGACTATAGTGGATCCATGTGGTTTAGGAAAAGAACACACATGCAACTGTCACCAGTGGATCAATGTGGTTTAGGAAAAGAACACACAAGCAATGTTACTAGTTGATCAATGTGGTTTAGGAAAAGAACACACATGCAATATCACTAGTGGATCCGTGTGGTCTAGGAAAAGAACACACATGCAATGACTCTAGTGGATCCATGTGGTTTAGGAAAAGAACACACATGCAATGTCACTAGTGGATTCATGTGGTTTATGAAAAGAACACACATGCAATGACTCTAGTGGATCAATGTGGTTTAGGAAAACAACAAACATGAAAATGTCACCAGTGGATGAATGTGGTTTAGGAAAAGAACACACGTGCAATGTCACTAGTGGATCAATGTGGTTCAGGAAAAGAACACACCTGCAATGTCACTAGTGGATCAATGTGGTTTACGAAAAGATGACACATGAAAACGTCACTAGTGGATTCATGTGGTTTAGGAAAAGAACACACATGCAATGACTATAGTGGATCCATGTGGTTTAGGAAAAGAACACACATGCAACTGTCACCAGTGGATCAATGTGGTTTACGAAAAGAACACACGTGCATTGTTACTAGTGGATCAATGTGGTTCAGGAAAAGAACACACATGCAATGTCACTAGGGGATCCATGTGGTTTAGGATAAGAACAGACATGCAATGACTCTAGTGGATCCGTGTGGTTTAGGAAAAGAACACGCATGCAATGTCACTAGTGGATTCATGTGGTTTAGGAAAAGAACATACATGCAATGACTCTAGTGGATCCATGTGGTTTAGGAAAAGAAAACACATGCAAATGTCACTAGTGGATGAATGTGGTTTAGGAAAAGAACACACATGCAATGTCACTAATGGATCAATGTGGTTCAGGAAAAGAACACACATGCAATGTCACTAGTGGATCAATGTGGTTTACGAAAAGATGACACATGAAAACGTCACTAGTGGATTCATGTGGTTTAGGAAAAGAACACACATGCAATGACTATAGTGGATCCTTGTGGTTTAGGAAAAGAACACACATGCAACTGTCACCAATGGATCAATGTGGTTTACGAAAAGAACACACGTGCAATGTTACTAGTGGATCAATGTGGTTTAGGAAAGAACACACATGCAATGTCACTAGTGGATCCATGTGGTTTAGGAAAAGAACAGACATGCAATGACTCTAGTGGATCCATGTGGTTTAGGAAAAGAACACGCATGCAATGTCACTAGTGGATTCATGTGGTTTAGGAAAAGAACATAGATGCAATGACTCTAGTGGATCCATGTGGTTTAGGAAAAGAACACACATGCAAATGTCACTAGTGGATGAATGTGGTTTAGGAAAAGAACACACATGCAATGTCACTAATGGATCAATGTGGTTCAGGAAAAGAACACACATGCAATGTCACTAGTGGATGCATGTGGTTTAGGAAAAGAACACACATGTAATGACTCTAGTGGATCCATGTGGTTTAGGAAAATAACACACATGCAATGTTTGTGGTGGATACATGTGGTTTAGGAAAAAACACACATGCAATGTCTCTAGTGGATCCATGTAGTTTAGGAAAAGAACATACATGCAAATGTCACAAGTGGATCCACGTGGTTTAGGAAAAGAACTGACATACAATGTCACAAGTGGATCCATGTGGTTTAGGAATAGAACACACATGCAATGACTCCAGTGGATCAATGTGGTTCAGGAAAAGAACACACATTGAAAGTTCACTAGTGGATCCATGTGGTTTAGGGGAAGAACACACATGCAATAACTCTTGTGGATCCATGTGGTTCAGGAAAAGAACACACATGCAATGTCACCAGTGGAACAATGTGGTTTAGGAAAAGAACACACATGCAAATGACTCTAGTGGATCCATGTGGTTTAGGAAAAGAACACCCATTCAAATGTCACTAGTGGATCCATGTGGTTTGGGAAAAGAACACACATGTAATGTCTCTAGTGGATACTTGTGGTTTAGGAAAAGAATACACATGCAATGTAACTAGTGGATCCATGTGGTTTAGGAAAAGAACACACATGCAAATGTCTCTTGTGGATCCACGTGTTTTAGGAAAAGAACACACATGCAATGTCTCTTGTGGATCCATGTGGTTTAGGAAATGAACACACATGCAAATGTCACCAGTGGATCCATGTGGTTTAGGAAAAGAACACACATGCAATGACTCTAGTGGATCAATGTGGTTTAGGAATACAAGAAACATGAAAATGTCACAAGTGGATCAATATGGTTTAGGAAAAGAACACACATGCAATGTCACCAGTGTATCCATGTGGTTCAGGAAAAGAACACACATGAAATGTCACTAGTGGATCAATGTGGTTTACAAAAAGATGACACATGCAAACGTCACCAGTGGATTCATGTGATTTAGGAAAAGAACACACATGCAATGACTATAGTGGATCCATGTGGTTTATGAAAAGAACACACATGTAATTGTCACGAGTGGATCAATGTGGTTTAGAAAAAGAACACACGTGCAATGTTACTAGTGGATCAATGTGGTTTAGGAAAAGAACACACATGAAATATCACTAGTGGATCCATGTGGTTCAGGAAAAGAACACACATGCAATGTCACCAGTGGAACCATGTGGTTTAGGAAAAGAACACACATGCAATGAATCTAGTGGATCCATGTGGTTTAGGGGAAAAAACACATGCAATGTCACCAGTGGATTCATGTGGTTTAGGAAAAGAACATACATCCAATGACTCTAGTGGATCCATGTGGTTTAGGAAAAGAACACACATGCAAATGTCACCAGTGGATGAATGTGGTTTAGGAAAAGAACACACGTGCAATGTCACTAGTGGATCAATGTGGTTTAGGAAAAGAAGACACGTGCAATGTCTCTGGTGGATGCATGTGGTTTAGGAAAAGAACACACATGCAATGACTCCAGTGGTTCCATGTGGTTTATGAAAAGAACACACATGCAATGTTTGTGCTGGATCCATGTGGTTTAGGAAAAAACACACATGCAATGTCTCTAGTGGATCCATGTGGTTTAGGAAAAGAACATACATGCAAATGTCACCAGTGGATCCATGTGGTTTAGGAAAAGAACAGACATACAATGTCACAAGTGGATCCATGTGGTTTAGGAATAGAACACACATGCAATGACTCCAGTGGATCAATGTGGTTCAGGAAAAGAACACACATGCAAAGTTCACTAGTGGATCCATGTGGTTTAGGGAAAGAACACACATGCAATGACTCTTGTGGATCCATGTGGTTCAGGAAAAGAACACACATGCAATGTCACAAATGGATCAATGTGGTTTAGTAAAATAAGACACATTCAAATGTCACTAGTGGATCCATGTGGTTTGGGAAAAGAACACACATGCAATGTCTCTAGTGGATACTTGTGGTTTAGGAAAAGAATACACATGCAATGTAACTAGTGGATCCATGTGGTTTAGGAAAAGAACACACATCCAAATGTCTCTGGTGGATCCACGTGTTTTAGGAAAAGAACACACATGCAATGTCTCTCATGGATCCATGTGGTTTAGGAAATGAACACACATGCAAATGTCAATAGTGGATCAATGTGGTTTAGGAAAAGAACACACGTGCAATGACTCTAGTGGATCAATGTGGTTTAGGAAAAGAAAACACATGCAATGACTCTAGTGGGTCAATGTGGTTTAGCAAAACAACAAACATGAAAATGTCACCACTCGATCAATGTGGTTCCGGAAAAGAACACACATGCAGTATCACCAGTGGATCCACGTGGTTTAGGAAAATAACACACATGCAATGACTCTAGTGGATCCATGTGATTTAGGAAAAGAACACACATGCAAATGTCACCAATGGATCCATGTGGTTTACGAAAAGAACACACATACAATGTCACAAGTGGATCCATGTGGTTTAGGAAAATAACACACATGCAATGACTCTAGTGGATCCATGTGGTTTAGGAAAAGAACACACATGCAATTTCACCAGTGGATTCATGTGGTTTAGCAAAAGAACACACATGCAATGACTCTAGTGGATCCATGTGGTTTAGGAAAAGAACCCACATGCAAATGTTACTAGTGGATCAAGTAGTTTAGGAAAAGAACACACATGCAATGTCACTAGAGGATCAATGTGGTTTAGGAAAAGACCACACATGCAATGAATCTAGTGGATCAATGTGGTTTAGGAAAATACCACACATGCAATGACTCTAGTGGATCAATATGGTTTAGGAAAATAACACACATGCAATGTCACTAGTGGATCAATATGGTTTAGGAAAATAACACACATGCAATGTCACCAATGGATCAATGTGGTTTAGAAAAAGAATAGACATGCAATGTCACCAGTGGATCCATGTAGTTGAGGAAAAGAACACACATGCAATGTCTCTAGTTGATCCATGCGGTTTAGGAAAAGAACACACATGCAAATGTCACAATGTGGTTTAGGAAAGGAATAAACATGCAATGTCTCTAGTGGGTCCATGTGGTTCATGAAAAGAACACACATGCAAAGACACCAGTGGATCAATGTGGTTTAGGAAAAACACGCATCCAATGTCACTAGTTTAACTATGTGGTTTAGCAAAATAATACACATGCATTGTCACCAGTTTAACTATGTGGTTTAGGAAATGTGTAGACATGCAATGTCACCAATGGATCAATGTGGTTTCGGAAAAGAACACACATGCAATGTCACTAGTGGATCCATGTGGTTCAGGAAAAGAACACACATGTAATGTCACCAGTGGATCAATGTGGTGTACAAAAAGAAGAGACATGCAATGTCTCTGGTGTATCCATGTGGTTTAGGAAAAGAACACAAATGCAATGTCTCTAGTGGATCCATGTGGTTTAGGAAATGAACGAACATGCAAATTTCACAAGTGGATCCATGTGGTTTAGGAAAATAACACACATGCAATGACTCTAGTGGATCAATGTAGTTTAGGAAAAGAACACACATGATAATTTAACCAGTGGATCAATGTGGTTCTGGAAAAGAACACACATGCAATGTCACTAGTGGATCCATGTGGTTTAGGAAAAGAACATACATGCAATGACTCTAGTGGATCCATGTGGTTTAGGAAAAGAACACACATGAAATGTCACAAGTGGATTCATGTGGTTTAGGAAAAGAACATACATGCAATGACTCTAGTGGATCCATGTGGTTTAGGAAAAGAGAACACATGCAATGTCACAAGTGGATTCATGTGGTTTAGGAAAAGAACAGACATGCAATGACTATAGTGGATCCATATGGTTTAGGAAAAGAACGCACATGCAACTGTCACCAGTGGATCAATGTGGTATAGGTAAGGAGAACACGTGCAATGTTACTAGTGGATCAATGTGGTTTAGGAAAAGAACACACATGCAATATCACTAGTGGATCCATGTGGTTAAGGAAAAGAACACACATGCAATGACTATAGTGGATCCATGTGGATTTGGAAAAGAACACACATGCAACTGTCACCAGTGGATCAATGTGGTTTAGGAAAAGAACACACATGCAACTGTCACTAGTGGATCAATGTGGTTTAGGAAAAGAACACACGTAAAATGTTACTAGTGGATCAATGTGGTTTAGGAAAAGAACACACATGCAATGTAACTAGTGGATCCATGTGGTTCAGGAAAAGAACACACATGCAATGTCACCAGTGGATCAATATGGTTTACAAAAAGAAGACAAATGCAATGTCTCTGGTGGATGCATGTGGTTTAGGAAAAGAACACACATGCCATGTCTCTAGTGGATCCATGTGGTTTAGGAAATGAGCACACATGCAAATGTCACTAGTGGATCCATGTGGTTTAGGAAAAGGACACACAAGCAATGACTCTAGTGGATCAATGTGGTTTAGGAAAAGAACACACATGCAATGACTCTAGTGGATCCATTTGGTTTAGGAAAAGAACACACATGCAATGTCACTACTGGATTCATGTGGTTTAGGAAAAGAACACACACGCAATGACTCTAGTGGATCCATGTGGTTTAGGAAAAGAACACACATGCAAATGTCACTAGTGGATGATTGTGGTTTAGCAAAAGAACACACGTGCAATGTCACAAGTGGATCAATGTGGTTTAGGAAAAGAATACACATGCATTGTCACTAGAGGATCCATGTGGTTCAGGAAAAAGAACACACATGCAATGTCACTAGTGGATCAGTGTGGTTTACGAAAAGATGACACATGCAATATTTGTGGTGGATCCAGGTGGTTTAGGAAAAGAACACACATGAAATACCTCTAGTGGATCCATGTGGTCTAGGAAAAGAACACACATGCAAATGTCACCAGTGGATCCATGTGGTTTTGGAAAAGAACAGACATACAATGTCACAAGTGGATCCATGTGGTTTATGAATAGAACACACATGCAATGACTCAAGTGGAACAATGTGGTTTAGTAAAAGAACACACATGCAAATGTCACTAGTGGATCAATGTGGTTTAGGAAAAGAACACACATGCAATGACTCTAGTGGATACATGTGGTTTGGGAAAAGAACACACATGCAATGTCTCTAGTGGATACATGTGGTTTAGGAAAAGAACACATGTGCAATGTCTTTGGTGGATGCATGTGGTTTAGGAAAAGAACACACATGCGATGACTCCAGTGGTTCCATGTGGTTTAGGAAAATAACACACATGCAATTTTTGTGGTGGATCCATGTGGTTTAGGAAAAAACACACATGCAATGTCTCTAGTGGATCCATGTGGTTTAGGAAAAGAACATACATGCAAATGTCACCAGTGGATCCATGTGGTTTAGGAAAAGAACAGACATACAATGTCACAAGTGGATCCATGTGGTTTAAGAATAGAACACACATGCAATGACTCCAGTGGATCAATGTGGTTTAGGAAAAGAACACACATGCAAAGTTCACTAGTGGATCCATGTGGTTTAGGGAAAAAACACACATGCAATGACTCTTATGGATCCATGTGGTTCAGGAAAACAAGACACATGCAATGTCACCAGTGGATCAATGTGGTTTAGGAAAAGAACACACATGCAAATGACTCTAGTGGATCCATGTGGTTTAGTAAAAGAAGACACATTCAAATGTCCCTAGTGGATCCATGTGGTTTATGGAAAGAACACACATGCAATTTCTCTAGTGAATACTTGTGGTTTAGGAAAAGAATACACATCCAATGTAACTAGTGGATCCATGTGGTTTAGGAAAAGAACACACATCCAAATGTCTCTGGTGGATCCACGTGTTTTAGGGAAAGAACACACATGCAATGTCCCTCATGGATCCATGTGGTTTAGGAAATGAACACACATGCAAATGTCACCAGTGGATCCATGTTTAGGAAAAGAACACACATGCAATGACTCTAGTGGATCAATGTGGTTTACGAAAACAACAAACATGAAAATGTCACCACTCGATCAATGCGGTTCCGGAAAAGAACACACATGCAGTGTCACCAGTGGATCCACGTGGTTTAGGAAAATAACACACATGCAATGTCACAAGTGGATTCATATGGTTTAGGAAAATAACACACATCCAATGACTCTAGTGGATCCACGTGGTTTAGGAAAAGAACACACATGCAATGTCACCAGTGGATTCATGTGGTTTAGCAAAAGAACACACATGCAATGACTCTAGTGGATCCATGTGGTTTAGGAAAAGAACCCACATGCAAATGTCACTAGTGGATCAATTTCGTTTAGGAAAAGAACACACATGCAATGTCACTAGAGGATCAATGTGGTTTAGGAAAAGACCACACATGCAATGACTCTAGTGGATCAATGTGGTTTAGGAAAATACCACACATGCAATGACTCTAGTGGATCAATATGGTTTAGGACAATAACACACATGCAATGTCACTAGTGGATCAATATGGTTTAGGAAAATAACACACATGCAATATCACCAATGGATCAATGTGGTTTAGGAAAAGAATAGACATGCAATGTCACCAGTCGATCCATGTGGTTGAGGAAAAGAACACACATGCAATTTCTCTAGTTGATCCATGCGGTTTAGGAAAAGAACACACATGCAAATGTCACAATGTGGTTTAGGAAAGGAATAGACATGCAATGTCTCTAGTGGGTCCATGTGGTTCATGAAAAGAACACACATGCAAAGACACCGGTGGATCAATGTGTTTTAGGAAAAACACGCATCCAATGTCACCAATGGATCAATGTTGTTTAGGAAAAGAACACACATGCCATGTCTCTAGTGGGTCCATGTGGGATAGGAAAAAACACACATCCAAATGCATACAGTGGATCCATGTGGTTTAGGAAAAGAACACACATGCAATGACTCTACTGGATCAATGTGGTTTAGGAAAAGAACACACATGCAAATGTCACTAGTGGATCAATCTGGTTCAGGAAAGGAACACACATGCAATGTTACCAGTGGATCCATCTGGTTTAGGAAAAGAACACACATGCAAATGTCACCAGCGGATCAATGTGGTTTAGGAAAAGAACACACATGCAATGACTCTAGTGGATCAATGTGATTTAGGAAAAGAACACACACGCAATGACTCTAGTGGATCCATGTGGTTTAGGAAAAGAACACACATGCAATGTCACAAGTGGATTCGTGTGGTTTAGGAAAAGAACACAAATGCAATGACTATAGTGGATCCATGTGGTTTAGGAAAAGAACACACATGCAACTGTCACTAGTGGATCAATGTGGTTTAGGAAAAGAACACACGTGCAATGTTACTAGTGGATCACTGTGGTTTAGGGAAAGAACACACATGCAATATCACTAGTGGATCCATGTGGTTCAGGAAAAGAACACACATGCAATGTCACCAGTGGATCAATGTGGTTTACAAAAAGAAGAGACATGCAATGTCTCTGGTGTATCCATGTAGTTTAGGAAAAGAACACAAATGCAATGACTCTAGTGGATCAATGTGGTTTAGGAAAATAACACACATGATAATTTCACTAGTGGATCAATGTGGTTCTGGAAAAGAACACACATGCAATGTCACTAGTGGATCCATGTGGTTCTGGAAAAGAACACACATGCAATGTCACAAGTGGATTCATCTGGTTTAGGAAAAGAACACACATGCAATGACTCCAGTGGATCCATGTGGTTTAGGAAAGAACACACATGCAATGTCACAAGTGGATTCATGTGGTTTAGGAAAGAACACACATGCAATGACTATAGTGGATCCATGTGGTTTAGGAAAGAACACACATGCAATGACTATAGTGGATCCATGTGGTTTAGGAAAAGAACGCACATGCAACTGTCACCAGTGGATCAATGTCGTTTAGGAAAGGAGAACACGTGCAATGTTACTAGTGGATCCATGTGGTTAAGGAAAAGAACACACATGGAATATCACTAGTGGATCCATGTGGTTAAGGAAAAGAACACACATGCAATGTCACCAGTGGATCCATGTGGTTTAGGAAAAGAACACACATGCAATGACTATAGTGAATCCATGTGGATTTGGAAAAGAACACACATGCAACTGTCACCAGTGGATCAATGTGGTTTAGGAAAAGATCACACATAAAATGTTACTAGTGGATCAATGTGGTTTAGGAAAAGAACACACATGCAATGTAACTAGTGGATCCATGTGGTTCAGGAAAAGAACACACTTGCAATGTCACCAGTGGATCAATATGGTTTAGAAAAAGAAGACACATGCAATGTCTCTGGTGGATGCATGTGGTTTAGGAAAAGAACACACATGCAATGTCACAAGTGGATTCATGTGGTTTAGGAAAAGATCACAAATGCAATGACTATATTGGATCCATGTGGTTTAGGAAAAGAAACACACATGCAACTGTCTAGAGGATCAATGTGGTTTAGGAAAGAACACACTTGCAATGACTCTAGTGGCTCAATGTAGTTTAGGAAAAGAACACACATGCAATGTCACGAGTGGATCAATGTGGTTTAGGAAAAGAACACACATGCAATGTCACTAGTGAATCAATGTGGTTTAGGAAAAGAACACACATGCAATGCCACAAGTGGATTCATGTGCTTTAGGAAAAGAACACACATGCAATGACTCCAGTGGATCCATGTGGTTTAGGAAAAGAACACACATGCAATGACTATAGTGGATCCATGTGGTTTAGGAAAAGAACACACATGCAAATATCACCAGTGGATCAATGTGGTTTAGGAAAGACCACACATGCAATGTTACTAGTGGATCAATGTGGTTTAGGAAAATAACACACATGCAATATCACTAGTAGATCAATGTGGTTTAGGAAAAGAACACACATGCAATGTCACTAGTGGATCCATGTGGTTTAGGAAAAGAACACACATGCAATGACTATAGTGGATCCATGTGGTTTAGGAAAAGAACACACATGCAAATGTCACTAGTGGATCCATGTGGTTGAGGAAAAGAACACATGCAATGTTACTAGTGGATCCATGTGGTTTAGGAAAAGAACACACATGCAATGTCACAGGATCCATGTGGTTTAGGTAAAGAACACACATGCAATGTCTCTAGTGGATCCATGTGGTTTAGGAAAGAACACACATGCAATGTCTCTGGTGGATGCATGTGGTTTAGGAAAAGAACACACATGCTATGTCTCTAGTGGATCCATGTGGTTTAGAAAATGAACACACATGCAAATGTCACTAGTGGATCCATGTGGTTTAGGAAAAGTACACACAAGCAATGACTCTAGTGGATCAATGTGGTTTAGTAAAAGAACACACATGCAAAGGTCTCTAGTGGATCAATGTGGTTTAGGAAAGAACACACATGCAATGTCACTAGTGGATTCATGTGGTTTAGGAAAAGAACACACACGAAATGACTATAGTGGATCCATGTGGTTTAGGAAAAGAACACACATGCAACTATCACCATTGGATGAATGTGGTTTAGGAAAAGAAGACACGTGCAATGTCACAAGTGGATCAATGTGGTTTAGCAAAAGAACACACATGCAATGTCACTAGTGGATACATGTGGTTTGGGAAAAGAACACACATGCAATGTCTCTAGTGGATACATGTGGTTTAGGAAAAGAACACACATGCAATGACTTTAGTGGATCCATGTGGTTTACAAAAAGAACACACATGCAATGTCACTAGTGGATCCATGTGGTTTAGTAAAAGAACACACATGCAATGTTACTAGTGGATCCATGTGGTTTAGGAAAAGAACTCACATGCAATGACTCTAGTGGATCCATGTGGTTTAAGAAAATAACACACATGCCATGTCACTAGTGGATCAATGTGGTTTAGGATAAGAACACACATGCAATGTCACAAGTGTATCCATGTGGTTTAGGAAAAGAACACAAATGCAATGACTCTAGTGGATCAATGTGGTTTAGGAAAAACACACATGATAATTTCACTAGTGGATCAATGTGGTTCTGGAAAAGAACACACATGCAATGTCACTAGTGGATCCATGTGGTTCTGGAAAAGAACACACATGCAATGTCACAAGTGGATTCATCTGGTTTAGGAAAAGAACACACATGCAATGACTCCAGTGGATCCATGTGGTTTAGGAAAGAACACACATGCAATGTCAGAAGTGGATTCATGTGGTTTAGGAAAGAACACACATGCAATGACTATAGTGGATCCATGTGGTTTAGGAAAGAACACACATGCAATGACTATAGTGGATCCATGTGGTTTAGGAAAAGAACGCACATGCAACTGTCACCAGTGGATCAATGTCGTTTAGGAAAGGAGAACACGTGCAATGTTACTAGTGGATCCATGTGGTTAAGGAAAAGAACACACATGGAATATCACTAGTGGATCCATGTGGTTAAGGAAAAGAACACACATGCAATGTCACCAGTGGATCCATGTGGTTTAGGAAAAGAACACACATGCAATGACTATAGTGAATCCATGTGGATTTGGAAAAGAACACACATGCAACTGTCACCAGTGGATCAATGTGGTTTAGGAAAAGATCACACATAAAATGTTACTAGTGGATCAATGTGGTTTAGGAAAAGAACACACATGCAATGTAACTAGTGGATCCATGTGGTTCAGGAAAAGAACACACTTGCAATGTCACCAGTGGATCAATATGGTTTAGAAAAAGAAGACACATGCAATGTCTCTGGTGGATGCATGTGGTTTAGGAAAAGAACACACATGCAATGTCACAAGTGGATTCATGTGGTTTAGGAAAAGATCACAAATGCAATGACTATATTGGATCCATGTGGTTTAGGAAAAGAAACACACATGCAACTGTCACTAGAGGATCAATGTGGTTTAGGAAAACAACACACATGCAATGACTCTAGTGGATCAATGTGGTTTAGGAAAAGAACACACATGATAATTTCACCAGTGGATCAATGTGGTTCCAGAAAAGAACACACATGCAATGTCACTAGTGAATCCATGTGGCTTAGGAAAAGAACACACATGCAATGCCACAAGTGGATTCATGTGCTTTAGGAAAAGAACACACATGCAATGACTCCAGTGGATCCATGTGGTTTAGGAAAAGAACACACATGCAATGACTATAGTGGATCCATGTGGTTTAGGAAAAGAACACACATGCAACTATCACCAGTGGATCAATGTGGTTTAGGAAAGGCGAACACGTGCAATGTTACTAGTGGATCAATGTGGTTTTGGAAAATAACACACATGCAATATCACTAGTGGATCAATGTGGTTAAGGAAAAGAACACACATGCAATGTCACCAGTGGATCCATGTGGTTTAGGAAAACAACACACATGCAATGACTATAGTGGATCCATGTGGATTAGGAAAAGAACACACATGCAACTGTCACCAGTGGATCAATGTGGTTTGGGAAAAGAACACACGTAAAATGTTACTATTGGATCAATGTGGTTTAGGAAAAGAACACACATGCAATGTCACTTGTGGATCCATGTGGTTCAGGAAAAGAACACACATGCAATGTCACCAGTGGATCAATGTTGTTTACAAAAATAAGACACATGCAATGTCTCTGGTGGATGCATGTGGTTTAGGAAAAGAACACACATGCTATGTCTCTAGTGGATCCATGTGGTTTAGAAAATGAACACACATGCAAATGTCACTAGTGGATCCATGTGGTTTAGGAAAAGTACACACAAGCAATGACTCTAGTGGATCAATGTGGTTTAGTAAAAGAACACACATGCAAATGTCACTAGTGGATCAATGTGGCTTAGGAATAGAACACACATGCAATGTCACTAGTGGATTCATGTGGTTTAGGAAAAGAACACACACGCAATGACTCTAGTGGATCCATGTGGTTTAGGAAAAGAACACACATGCAAATATCACTTTATTGATGAATGTGGTTTAGGAAAAGAAGACACGTGCAATGTCACAAGTGGATCAATGTGGTTTAGCAAAAGAACACACATGCAATGTCACTAGTGAATCCATGTGGTTCAGGAAAAAGAACACGCATGCAATGTCACTAGTGGATCACTGTGTTTACAAAGATATGACACATGCAATGTTTGTGGTGGATCCAGGTGGTTTAGGAAAAGAACACACATGCAATATCTCTAGTGGATCCATGTGGCTTAGGAAAATAACACACATGCAAATTTCACCAGTAGATCCATGTGGTTTAGGAAAAGAACGGACATGCAATGTTACTAGTGGATCCATGTGGTTCAGGAAAAGAACACACATGCAATGTCACCAGTGGATCAATGTGGTTGACGAAAAGAACACACGTGTAATGTTACTAGTGGATCAGTGTGGTAGAGGAAAAGAACACACATGCAATATCATGAGTGGATCCATGTGGTTCAGGAAAAGAACACACATGCAATGTCACTAGTGGATCCATGTGGTTTAGGAAAAGAACACACATGCAATGACTCTAGTGGATCAATGTGGTAGGAAAAGAACACACGTGCAAATGTCACTAGTGGATCAATGTGGTTTAGAAAAAGAACACACATGCAAATGTCACCAGTGGATCAATGTGGTTTAGGAAAAGAACACACATGCAATGACACTAGTGGATCAATGTAGTTTAGGAAAAGAACACACATGCAATGACTCCAGTGGATCCATGTGGTTTAGGAAAAGAACACACATGCAATGTCACCAGTGGATCCATGTGGTTTAGGAAAAGAACACACATGCAATTACTCAAGTGGATCCATGTGGTTTAGGAAAAGAACACACATGCAAATGTCAATAGTGGATCTATGTGGTTTAGGAAAAGAACACACGTGCAATGACTCTAGTGGATCCATGTGGTTTAGGAAAAGAACACACATGCAATGCCACTAGTGGATCCATGTGGTTCAGGAAAAGAACATACATGCAATGTCACCAGTGGATCCATGTGGTTTAGGAAAAGAACATACATGCAATGACTCTAGTGGATCCATGTGGTTAGGAAAAGAACACACATGCAAATGTCACCAGTGGATGAATGTGGTTTAGGAAAAGAACACAGGTGCAATGTCACCAGTGGATCAATGTGGTTTAGGAAAAGAACACACATGCAATGCCACTAGTGGATCCATGTGGTTCAGGAAAAGAACACACATGCAATGTCATTTGCGGATCAATGTGGTTTACGAAAAGATGACACATGCAATGTTTGTGATGGATCCATGTGGTTTAGGAAAAGAACACACATGCAATGTCTATAGTGGATCCATGTGGTTTAGGAAAAGAAACAACATGCAAATGTCACCAGTGGATCCATGTGGTTTACGAAAAGAACACACATACAATGTCACAAGTGGATCCATGTGGTTTAGGAATAGAACACACATGCAATGACTCCAGTGGATCAATGTGGTCCAGGAAAAGAACACACATGCAAAGTTCACTAGTGGATCCATGTGGTTTAGGGAAAGAACACACATGCAATGACTCTAGTGGAACCATGTGGTTCAGGAAAAGAACACACATGCAATGTCACTAGTGGATCAATATGGTTTAGGAAAATAACACACATGCAATGACTCTAGTGGATCAATGTGGTTTAGGAAAATAACACACATGAAAATGTCACCAGTGGATCAATGTGGTTCTAGAAAAGAACACACATGCAATGTCACCAGTGGATCCATGTGGTTTAGGAAAAGAACACGCATGCAATGTCACAAGTGGATTCATGTTGTTTAGGAAAAGAACACACATGAATGACTCTAGTGGATCCATGTGGATTAGGAAAAGAACACACATGCAATGTCACATGTGGATTCATGTTGTTTAGGAAAAGAACACACATGAAATGACTATAGTGGATCCATGTGGTTTAGGATAAGAACACACATGCAACTATCACCAGTGGATCAATGTGGTTTAGGAAAATAACACACGTGTAATGTTACTAGTGGATCAGTGTGGTTTACGAAAAGAACACACATGCAATATCACTAGTGGATCCATGTGGTTCAGGAAAAGAACACACATGCAATGTCACCAGTGGATCCATGTTGTTTAGGAAAAGAACACACATGCAATGACTCTAGTGGATCAATGTGGTTTAGGAAAAGAACACACATGATAATTTCACCAGTGGATCAATGTGGTTCCGGAAAAGAACACACATGCAATGTCACTAGTGGATCCATGTGGTTTAGGGAAAGAACACACATGTAATGTCACAAGTGGATTCATGTGGTTTAGGAAAAGAACACACATGCAATGACTCCAGTGGATCCATGTGGTTTAGGAAAAGAACACACATGCAATGTCATAAGTGGATTCGTGTGGTTTAGGAAAAGAACACACATGCAATGACTATAGTGGATCCATGTGGTTTAGGAAAAGAACACACATGCAACTGTCACCAGTGGATCAATGTGGTTTAGGAAAGGAGAACATGTGCAATGTTACTTGTGGATCAATGCGGTTTAGGAAAAGAACACACATGCAATATCACTAGTGGATCCATTTGGTTAAGGAAAAGAACACACATGCAATGTCACCAGTGGATCCATGTGGTTTAGGAAAAGAACACACATGCAATGACTATAGTGGATCCATGTGGATTAGGAAAAGAACACACATGCAACTGTCACCAGTGGATCAATGTGGTTTGGGAAAAGAACACACGTAAAATGTTACTATTGGATCAATGTGGTTTAGGAAAAGAACACACATGCAATGTCACTTGTGGATCCATGTGGTTCAGGAAAAGAACACACATGCAATGTCACCAGTGGATCAATGTGGTTTACAAAAACAAGACACATGCAATGTCTCTGGTGGATGCATGTGGTTTAGGAAAAGAACACACATGCTATGTCTCTAGTGGATCCATGTGGTTTAGAAAATGAACACACATGCAAATGTCACTAGTGGATCCATGTGGTTTAGGAAAAGTACACACAAGCAATGACTCTAGTGGATCAATGTGGTTTAGTAAAAGAACACACATGCAAATGTCACTAGTGGATCAATGTGGTTTAGGAAAAGAACACACATGCAATGACTCTAGTGGATCAATGTGGTTTAGGAAAGAACACACAGGCAATGACTCTTGTGGATCCATGTGGCTTAGGAAAAGAACACACATGCAATGTCACTAGTGGATTCATGTGGTTTAGGAAAAGAACACACACGCAATGACTCTAGTGGATCCATGTGGTTTAGGAAAAGAACACACATGCAAATATCACTTTATTGATGAATGTGGTTTAGGAAAAGAACACACGTGCAATGTCACAAGTGGATCAATGTGGTTTAGCAAAAGAACACACATGCAATGTCACTAGTGAATCCATGTGGTTCAGGAAAAAGAACATGCATGCAATGTCACTAGTGGATCACTGTGGTTTACAAAGATATGACACATGCAATGTTTGTGGTGGATCCAGGTGGTTTAGGAAAAGAACACACATGCAATATCTCTAGTGGATCCATGTGGCTTAGGAAAATAACACACATGCAAATTTCACCAGTAGATCCATCTGGTTTAGGAAAAGAACAGACATGAAATGACTATAGTGGATCCATGTGGTTTAGGATAAGAACACACATGCAACTATCACCAGTGGATCAATGTGGTTTAGGAAAAGAACACACGTGTAATGTTACTAGTGGATCAGTGTGGTACAGGAAAAGAACACACATGCAATATCACGAGTGGATCCATGTGGTTCAGGAAAAGAACACACATGCAATGTCACTAGTGGATCCATGTGGTTTAGGAAAAGAACACACATGCAATGACTCTAGTGGATCAATGTGGTAGGAAAAGAACACACATGCAAATGTCACTAGTGGATCAATGTGGTTTTGGAAAATAACACACATGCAATGTCACTAGTGGATCCATGTGGTTTAGGAAAAGAACACACATGCAAATGTTACCAGTCGATCAATGTGGTTTAGGAAAAGAACACACATTCAATGACTCTAGTGGATCGATGTGGTTTAGGAAAAGAACACACATGCAATGACTCCAGTGGATCCATGTGGTTTAGGAAAAGAACACACATGCAATGTCACCAGTGGATTCATGTGGTTTAGGAAAAGAACACACGTGCAATGACTCCAATGGATCCATGTGGTTTAGGAAAAGAACACACATGCAATGCCACTAGTGGATCCATGTTGTTTAGGAAAAGAACACACGTGCAATGACTCTAGTGGATCAATGTTGTTTAGGAAAGAAACACACATGCAATGCCACTAGTGGATCCATGTGGTTCAGGAAAAGAACACACATGCAATGTCACCAGTGGATTCATGTGGTTTAAGAAAAGAACACACATGCAATGACTCTAGTGGATCCATGTGGTTAGGAAAAGAACACACATGCAAATGTCACCAGTGGATGAATGTGGTTTAGGAAAAGAACACACGCGCAATGTCACTAGTGGATCAATTTGGTTTAGGAAAAGAACACACATGCAATGCCACTAGTGGATCCATGTGGTTCAGGAAAAGAACACACATGCAATGTCACTTGTGGATCAATGTGGTTTATGAAAAGATGACACATGCAATGTTTGTGATGGATCCATGTGGTTTAGGAAAAGAACACACATGCAATGACTCTAGTGGATCCATGTGGTAGGAAAAGAACACACATGCAAATGTCACTAGTGGATCAATGTGGTTTCGGAAAAGAACACAGATGCAATGTCACTAGTGGATCCATGTGGTTTAGAAAAAGAACACACATGCAAATGTCACCAGTGGATCAATGTGGTTTAGGAAAAGAACACACATGCAATGACACTAGTGGATCAATGTAGTTTAGGAAAAGAACACACATGCAATGACTCTAGTGGATCCATGTGGTTTAGGAAAAGAACACACATGCAATGTCACCAGTGGATTCATGTGGTTTAGGAAAAGAACACACATGCAATGACTCTAGTGGATATATGTGGTTTAGGAAAGGAACACACATGCAAATGTCAATAGTGGATCCATGTGGTTCAGGAAAAGAACACACATGCAATGTCACCAGTGGATTCATGTGGTTTAGGAAAAGAACACACATGCAATGACTCTAGTGGATCCATGTGGTTAGGAAAAGAACACACATGCAAATGTCACCAGTGGATGAATGTGGTTTAGGAAAAGAACACAGGTGCAATGTCACCAGTGGATCAATGTGGTTTAGGAAAAGAACACACATGCAATGCCACTAGTGCATCCATGTGGTTCAGGAAAAGAACACACATGCAATGTCACTTGCGGATCAATGTGGTTTACGAAAAGATGACACATGCAATGTTTGTGATGGATCCATGTGGTTTAGGAAAAGAACACACATGCAATGTCTCTAGTGGATCCATGTGGTTTAGGAAAAGAAACAACATGCAAATGTCACCAGTGGATCCATGTGGTTTACGAAAAGAACACACATACAATGTCACAAGTGGATCCATGTGGTTTAGGAATAGAACACACATGCAATGACTCCAGTGGATCAATGTGGTTCAGGAAAAGAACACACATGCAAAGTTCACTAGTGGATCCATGTGGTTTAGGGAAAGAACACACATGCAATGACTCTAGTGGAACCATCTGGTTCAGGAAAAGAACACAAATGCAATGTCACTAGTGGATCAATATGGTTTAGGAAAATAACACACAAGCAATGACTCTAGTGGATCAATGTGGTTTACGAAAATAACACACATGAAAATGTCACCAGTCGATCAATGTGGTTCTAGAAAAGAACACACATGCAATGTCACCAGTGGATCCATGTGGTTTAGGAAAAGAGCACACATGCAATGTCACAAGTGGATTCATGTTGTTTAGGAAAAGAACACACATGAATGACTCTAGTGGATCCATGTGGATTAGGAAAAGAACACACATGCAATGTCACATGTGGATTCATGTGGTTTAGGAAAAGAACACACATGAAATGACTATAGTGGATCCATGTGGTTTAGGATAAGAACACACATGCAACTGTCACCAGTGGATCAATGTGGTTTAGGAAAATAACACACGTGTAATGTTACTAGTGGATCAGTGTGGTTTAGGAAAAGAACACACATGCAATATCACTAGTGGATCCATGTGGTTCAGGAAAAGAACACACATGCAATGTCACCAGTGGATCCATGTGGTTTAGGAAAAGAACACACATGCAATGACTCTAGTGGATCAATGTGGTTTAGGAAAAGAACACACATGATAATTTCACCAGTGGATCAATGTGGTTCCGGAAAAGAACACACATGCAATGTCACTAGTGGATCCATGTGGTTTAGGGAAAGAAGACACATGTAATGTCACAAGTGGATTCATGTGGTTTAGGAAAAGAACACACATGCAATGACTCCAGTGGATCCATGTGGTTTAGGAAAAGAACACACATGCAATGTCATAAGTGGATTCGTGTGGTTTAGGAAAAGAACACACATGCAATAACTATAGTGGATCCATGTGGTTTAGGAAAAGAACACACATGCAACTGTCACCAGTGGATCAATGTGGTTTAGGAAAGGAGAACATGTGCAATGTTACTTGTGGATCAATGCGGTTTAGGAAAAGAACACACATGCAATATCACTAGTGGATCCATTTGGTTAAGGAAAAGAACACACATGCAATGTCACCAGTGGATCCATGTGGTTTAGGAAAAGAACACACATGCAATGACTATAGTGCATCCATGTGGATTAGGAAAAGAACACGCATGCAACTGTCACCAGTGGATCAATGTGGTTTGGGAAAAGAACACACGTAAAATGTTACTATTGGATCAATGTGGTTTAGGAAAAGAACACACATGCAATGTCACTTGTGGATCCATGTGGTTCAGGAATAGAACACACATGCAATGTCACCAGTGGATCAATGTGGTTTACAAATACAAGACACATGCAATGTCTCTGGTGGATGCATGTGGTTTAGGAAAAGAACACACATGCTATGTGTCTAGTGGATCCATGTGGTTTAGAAAATGAACACACATGCAAATGTCACTAGTGGATCCATGTGGTTTAGGAAAAGTACACACAAGCAATGACTCTAGTGGATCAATGTGGTTTAGTAAAAGAACACACATGCAAATGTCACCAGTGGATCAATGTGGTTTAGAAAAAGAACACACATGCAATGACTCTAGTGGATCAATGTGGTTTAGGAAAGAACACACAGGCATTGACTCTTGTGGATCCATGTGGCTTAGGAAAAGAACACACATGCAATGTCACTAGTGGATTCATGTGGTTTTGGAAAAGAACACACACGCAATGACTCTAGTGGATCCATGTGGTTTAGGAAAAGAACACACATGCAAATATCACTTTATTGATGAATGTGGTTTAGGAAAAGAACACACGTGCAATGTCACAAGTGGATCAATGTGGTTTAGCAAAAGAACACACATGCAATGTCACTAGTGAATCCATGTGGTTCAGGAAAAAGAACACGCATGCAATGTCACTAGTGGATCACTGTGGTTTACAAAGATATGACACATGCAATGTTTGTGGTGGATCCAGGTGGTTTAGGAAAAGAACACACATGCAATATCTCTAGTGGATCCATGTGGCTTAGGAAAATAACACACATGCAAATTTCACCAGTAGATCCATCTGGTTTAGGAAAAGAACGGACATGAAATGACTATAGTGGATCCATGTGGTTTAGGATAAGAACACACATGCAACTATCACCAGTGGATCAATGTGGTTTAGGTAAAGAACACACGTGTAATGTTACTAGTGGATTAGTGTGGTAGAGGAAAAGAACACACATGCAATATCATGAGTGGATCCATGTGGTTCAGAAAAAGAACACACATGCAATGTCACCAGTGGATCCATGTGGTTTAGGAAAAGAACACACATGCAATGACTCTAGTGGATCAATGTGGTAGGAAAAGAACACACATGCAAATGTCACTACTGGATCAATGTGGTTTTGGAAAATAACACACATGCAATGTCACTAGTGGATCCATGTGGTTTAGGAAAAGAACACACATGCAAATGTCACCAGTCGATCAATGTGGTTTAGGAAAAGAACACACATTCAATGACTCTAGTGGATCGATGTGGTTTAGAAAAAGAACACACATGCAATGACTCCAGTGGATCCATGTGGTTTAGGAAAAGAACACACATGCAATGTCACCAGTGGATTCATGTGGTTTAGGAAAAGAACACACATGCAATGACTCCAGTGGATCCATGTGGTTTAGGAAAAAAACACACATGCAATGCCACTAGTGGATCCATGTTGTTTAGGAAAAGAACACACGTGCAATGACTCTAGTGGATCAATGTTGTTTAGGAAAGAAACACACATGCAATGCCACTAGTGGATCCATGTGGTTCAGGAAAAGAACACACATGCAATGTCACCAGTGGATTCATGTGGTTTAGGAAAAGAACACACATGCAATGACTCTAGTGGATCCATGTGGTTAGGAAAAGAACACACATGCAAATGTCACCAGTGGATCAATGTGGTTTAGGAAAAGAACACACATGCAATGACTGTAGTGGATCCATGTGGTTTAGGAAAAGAACACACATGCAATGTCATAAGTGGATTCATGTGGTTTAGGAAAAGAACACACATGTAATGTCACTAGTGAATCCATGTGGTTCAGGAAAAAGAACACGCATGCAATGTCACTAGTGGATCACTTTGGTTTACAAAAATATGACACATGCAATGTTTGTGGTGGATCTAGGTGGTTTAGGAAAAGAACACACATGCAATATCTCTAGTGGATCCATGTGGCTTAGGAAAATAACACACATGCAAATTTCACCAGTGGATCCATGTGGTTTAGGAAAAGAACAGACATGAAATGACTATAGTGGATCCATGTGGTTTAGGATAAGAACACACGTGCAACTATCACTAGTGGATCAATATGGTTTAGGAAAAGAACGCACGTGTAATGTTACTAGTGGATCAGTGTGGTAGAGGAAAAGAACACACATGCAATATCACGAGTGGATCCATGTGGTTTAGGAAAAGAACACACATGCAATTTCACCAGTGGATCCATGTGGTTTAGGAAAAGAACACACATGCAATGACTCTAGTGGATCAATGTGGTAGGAAAAGAACACACATGCAAATGTCACTAGTGGATCAATGTGGTTTCGGAAAAGAACACACATGCAATGTCACTAGTGGATCCATGTGGTTTAGGAAAAGAACACACATGCAAATGTCACCAGTGGATCAATGTGGTTTAGGAAAAGAACACACATGCAATGACTCTAGTGGATCAATGTGGTTTAGGAAAATAACACACATGCAATGACTCCAGTGGATCCATGTGGTTTAGGAAAAGAACACACATGCAATGTCACCAGTGGATTCATGTGGTTTAGGAAAAGAACACACATGCAATGACTCTAGTGGATCCATGTGGTTTAGGAAAAGAACACACATGCAAATGTCAATAGTGGATCAATGTGGTTTAGGAAAAGAACACACGTGCAATGACTCTAGTGGATCAATGTGGTTTAGGAAAGGAACACACATGCAATGCCACTAGTGGATCCATGTGGTTCAGAAAAAGAACACGCATGCAATGTCACCAGTGGATTCATGTGGTTTAGGAAAAGAACACACAAGCAATGACTCTAGTGGATCCATGTGGTTAGGAAAAGAACACACATGCAAATGTCACCAGTGGATGAATGTGGTTTAGGAAAAGAACACACGTGCAATGTCACCAGTGGATCAATGTGGTTTAGGAAAAGAACACACATGCAATGCCACTAGTGGATCCATGTGGTTCAGGAAAAGAACACACATGCAATGTCACTAGTGGATAAATGTGGTTTACGAAAAGATGACACATGCAATGTTTGTGATGAATCCATGTGGTTTAGGAAAAGAACACACTTGCAATGTCTCTAGTGGATCCATGTGGTTTAGGAAAAGAACACACATGCAAATGTCACCAATGGATCCATGTGGTTTACGAAAAGAACACACGTGCAATGTCACAAGTGGATCAATGTGGTTTAGGAAAATAACACACATGCAATGTCACTAGTGGATCACTGTGGTTTACAAAAATATGACACATGCAATGTTTGTGGTGGATCCAGGTGGTTTAGGAAAAGAACACACATGCAATATCTCTAGTGGATCCATGTGGCTTAGGAAAATAACACACATGCAAATTTCACCAGTGGATCCATGTGGTTTAGGAAAAGAACAGACATGAAATGACTATAGTGGATCCATGTGGTTTAGGGTAAGAACACACATGCAACTATCACCAGTGGATCAATGTGGTTTAGGAAAAGAACACAAGTGTAATGTTACTAGTGGATCTGTGTGGTAGAGGAAAAGAACACACATGCAATATCACGAGTGGATCCATGTGGTTCAGGAAAAGAACATACATGCAATGTCACCAGTGGATCCATGTGGTTTAGGAAAAGAACACACATGCAATGACTCTAGTGGATCAATGTGGTAGGAAAAGAACACACATGCAAATGTCACTAGTGGATCAATGTGGTTTCGGAAAAGAACACACATGCAATGTCACTAGTGGGTCCATGTGGTTTAGGAAAAGAACACACATGCAAATGTCACCAGTGGATCAATGTGGTTTAGGAAAAGAACACACATGCAATGACTATAGTGGATCCATGTGGTTTAGGGAAAGAACACACATGCAATGTCATAAGTGGATTCATGTGGTTTAGGAAAAGAACACACATGCAATGACTATAGTGGATCCATGTGGTTTAGGAAAAGAACACACATGCAACTGGCACCAGTGGATCAATGTGGTTTAGGAAAGGAGAACATGTGCAATGTTACTAGTGGATCAATGTGGTTTAGGAAAAGAACACACATGGAATATCACTAGTGGATCCATTTGGTTAAGGAAAAGAACACACATGCAATGTCACCAGTGTATCCATGTGGTTTAGTAAAAGAACACACATGCAATGACTATAGTGCATCCATGTGGAATAGGAAAAGAACACACATGCAACTGTCACCAGTGGATCAATGTGGTTTGGGAAAAGAACCCACGTAAAATGTTACTAGTGGATCAATGTGGTTTAGGAAAAGAACACACATGCAATGTCACTTGTGGATCCATGTGGTTCAGGAAAAGAACACACATGCAATGTCACCAGTGGATCAATGTGGTTTACAAAAAGAAGACACATGCAATGTCTCTGGTGGATGCATGTGGTTTAGGAAAAGAACACACATGCTATGTCTCTAGTGGATCCATGTGGTTTAGAAAATGAACACACATGCAAATGTCACTAGTGGATCCATGTGGTTTAGGAAAAGTACACACAAGCAATGACTCTAGTGGATCAATGTGGTTTAGTAAAAGAACACACATGCAAATGTCACCAGTGGATCAATGTGGTTTAGAAAAAGAACACACATGCAATGACTCTAGTGGATCAATGTGGTTTAGGAAAGAACACACAGGCAATGACTCTTGTGGATCCATGTGGCTTAGGAAAAGAGCACACATGCAATGTCACTAGTGGATTCATGTGGTTTAGGAAAAGAACACACGCAATGACTCTAGTGGATCCATGTGGTTTAGGAAAAGAACACACATGCAAATATCACTTTATTGATGAATGTGGTTTAGGAAAAGAACACACGTGCAATGTCACTAGTGGATCAATGTGGTTTAGGAAAAGAACACACATGCAATGTCACTAGTGAATCCATGTGGTTCAGGAAAAAGAACACGCATGCAATGTCACTAGTGGATCACTTTGGTTTACAAAAATATGACACATGCAATGTTTGTGGTGGATCCAGGTGGTTTAGGAAAAGAACACACATGCAATATCTCTAGTGGATCCATGTGGCTTAGGAAAATAACACACATGCAAATTTCACCAGTGGATCCATGTGGTTTAGGAAAAGAACAGACATGAAATGACTATAGTGGATCCATGTGGTTTAGGATAAGAACACACGTGTAATGTTACTAGTGGATCAGTGTGGTAGAGGAAAACAACACACATGCAATATCATGAGTGGATCCATGTGGTTCAGGAAAAGAACACACATGCAATGTCACCAGTGGATCCATGTGGTTTAGGAAAAGAACACACATGCAATGACTCTAGTGGATCAATGTGGTAGGAAAAGAACACACATGCAAATGTCACTAGTGGATCAATGTGGTTTCGGAAAAGAACACACATGCAATGTCACTAGTGGATCCATGTGGTTTTGGAAAAGAACACACATGCAAATTTCACCAGTGGATCAATGTGGTTTAGGAAAAGAACACACATGCAATGACTCTAGTGGATCAATGTGGTTTAGGAAAACAACACACATGCAATGACTCTAGTGGATCCATGTGGTTTAGGAAAAGAACACACATGCAATGTCACCAGTGGATTCATGTGGTTGAGGAAAAGAACACACATGCAATGACTCCAGTGGATCCATGTGGTTTAGGAAAAGAACACACATGCAAATGTCAATAGTGGATCAATGTGGTTTAGGAAAAGAACACACGTGCAATGACTCTAGTGGATCAATGTGGTTTAGGAAAGGAACACACATGCAATGCCACTAGTGGATCCATGTGGTTCAGGAAAAGAACACACATGCAATGTCACCAGTGGATTCATGTGGTTTAGGAAAAGAACACACAACCAATGACTCTAGTGGATCCATGTGGTTAGGAAAATAACACACATGCAAATGTCACCAGTGGATCCATGTGGTTTAGGAAAAGAACACACATGCAATGTCACTAGTGAATCCATGTGGTTCAGGAAAAAGAACACGCATGCAATGTCACTAGTGGATCACTTTGGTTTACAAAAATATGACACATGCAATGTTTGTGGTGGATCCAGGTGGTTTAGGAAAAGAACACACATGCAATATCTCCAGTGGATCCATGTGGCTTAGGAAAATAACACACATGCAAATTTCACCAGTGGATCCATGTGGTTTAGGAAAAGAACAGACATGAAATGACTATAGTGGATCCATGTGGTTTAGGATAAGAACACACGTGTAATGTTACTAGTGGATCAGTGTGGTAGAGGAAAACAACACACATGCAATATCATGAGTGGATCCATGTGGTTCAGGAAAAGAACACACATGCAATGTCACCAGTGGATCCATGTGGTTTAGGAAAAGAACACACATGCAATGACTCTAGTGGATCAATGTGGTAGGAAAAGAACACACATGCAAATGTCACTAGTGGATCAATGTGGTTTAGGAAAAGAACACACATGCAATGTCACTAGTGGATCCATGTGGTTTTGGAAAAGAACACACATGCAAATTTCACCAGTGGATCAATGTGGTTTAGGAAAAGAACACACATGCAATGACTCTAGTGGATCAATGTGGTTTAGGAAAACAACACACATGCAATGACTCTAGTGGATCCATGTGGTTTAGGAAAAGAACACACATGCAATGTCACCAGTGGATTCATGTGGTTGAGGAAAAGAACACACATGCAATGACTCCAGTGGATCCATGTGGTTTAGGAAAAGAACACACATGCAAATGTCAATAGTGGATCAATGTGGTTTAGGAAAAGAACACACGTGCAATGACTCTAGTGGATCAATGTGGTTTAGGAAAGGAACACACATGCAATGCCACTAGTGGATCCATGTGGTTCAGGAAAAGAACACACATGCAATGTCACCAGTGGATTCATGTGGTTTAGGAAAAGAACACACAACCAATGACTCTAGTGGATCCATGTGGTTAGGAAAATAACACACATGCAAATGTCACCAGTGGATCAATGTGGTTTAGGAAAAGAACACACATGCAATGCCACTAGTGGATCCATGTGGTTCAGGAAAAGAACACACATGCAATGTCACTAGTGGATAAATGTGGTTTACGAAAAGATGACACATGCAATGTTTGTGATGGATCCATGTGGTTTAGGAAAAGAACACACATGCAATGTCTCTAGTGGATCCATGTGATTTAGGAAAAGAACACACATGCAAATGTCACCAATGGATCCATGTGGTTTACGAAAAGAACACACATACAATGTCACAAGTGGATCCATGTGGTTTAGGAATAGAACACACATGCAAATGTCACTTTATTGATGAATGTGGTTTAGGAAAAGAACACACATGCAATGTCACAAGTGGATCAATGTGGTTTAGGAAAAGAACACGCATGCAATGTCACTAGTGGATCACTGTGGTTTACAAAAATATGACACATGCAATGTTTGTGGTGGATCCAGGTGGTTTAGGACAAGAACACACATGCAATATCTCTAGTGGATCCATGTTGCTTAGGAAAATAACACACATGCAAATTTCACCAGTGGATCCATTTGGTTTAGGAAAAGAACAGACATGAAATGACTATAGTGGATCCATGTGGTTTAGGGTAAGAACACACATGCAACTATCACCAGTGGATCAATGTGGTTTAGGAAAAGACCACAAGTGTAATGTTACTAGTGGATCAGTGTGGTAGAGGAAAAGAACACACATGCAATATCACGAGTGGATCCATGTGGTTCAGGAAAAGAACATACATGCAATGTCACCAGTGGATCCATGTGGTTTAGGAAAAGAACACACATGCAATGACTCTAGTGGATCAATGTGGTAGGAAAAGAACACACATGCAAATGTCACTAGTGGATCAATGTGGTTTTGGAAAAGAACACACATGCAATGTCACTAGTGGATCCATGTGGTTTAGGAAAAGAACACACATGCAAATGTCACCAGTGGATCAATGTGGTTTAGGAAAAGACTACACATGCAATGACTATAGTGGATCCATGTGGATTAGGAAAAGAACACACATGCAACTGTCACCAGTGGATCAATGTGGTTTGGGAAAAGAACACACGTAAAATGTTACTGGTGGATCAATGTGGTTTAGGAAACGAACACACATGCAATGTCACCAGTGGATTCATGTGGTTTAGGAAAAGAACACACATGCAATGACTCCAGTGGATCCATGCGGTTTAGGAAAAGAACACACATGCAAATGTCAATAGTGGATCAATGTGGTTTAGGAAAAGAACACACGTGCAACGACTCTAGTGGATCAATGTGGTTTAGGAAAGGAACACACATGCAATTCCACTAGTGGGTCCATGTGGTTCAGGAAAAGAACACACATGCAATGTCACCAGTGGATTCATGTGGTTTAGGAAAAGAACACACATGCAATGACTCTAGTGGATCCATGTGGTTAGGAAAAGAACACACATGCAAATGTCTCCAGTCGATGAATGTGGTTTAGGAAAAGAACACACGTGCAATGTCAGCAGTGGATCAATGTGGTTTAGGAAAAGAACACACATGCAATGACACTAGTGGATCCATGTGGTTCAGGAAAAGAACACACATGCAAGGTCACTAGTGGATCAATGTGGTTTACGAAAAGATGAAACATGCAATGTTTGTGATGGATCCATGTGGTTTAGCAAAAGAACACACATGCAATGTCTCTAGTGGATCCATATGGTTTAGGAAAAGAACACACATGCAAATGTCACCAGTGGATCCATGTGGTTTACGAAAAGAACACACGTACAATGTCACAAGTGGATCCATGTGGTTTAGGAATAGAACACACATGCAATGACTCCAGTGGATCAATGTGGTTCAGGAAAGGAACACACATGCAAAGTTCACTAGTGGATCCATGTGGTTTAGGGAAAGAACACACATGCAATGACTCTAGTGGATCCATGTGGTTCAGAAAAATAACACACATGCAATGTCACTAGTGGATCAATATGGTTTAGGAAAATAACACACATGCAATGACTCTAGTGGATCAATGTGGTTTAGGAAAATAACACACATGAAATGTCACCAGTGGATCAATGTGGTTCTAGAAAAGAACACACATGCAATGTCACCAGTGGATCCATGTGGTTTAGGAAAAGAACACACATGCAATGTCACAAGTGGATTCATGTGGTTTAGGAAAAGAACACACATGAATGACTCTAGTGGATCCATGTGGATTAGGAAAAGAACACACATGCAATGTCACAAGTGGATTCATGTGGTTTAGGAAAAGAACACACATGAAATGACTATATTGGATCCATGTGGCTTAGGATAAGAACACACATGCAACTGTCACCAGTGGATCAATGTGGTTTAGGAAAAGAACACACGTGTAATGTTACTAGTGGATCAGTGTGGTTTAGGAAAAGAACACACATGCAATATCACTAGTGGATCCATGTGGTTTAGGAAAAGAACACACATGCAATGTCACCAGTGGATCCATGTGGTTTAGGAAAAGAACACACATGCAATGACTCTAGTGGATCAATGTGGTTTAGGAAAAGAACACACATGATAATTTCACCAGTGGATCAATGTGGTTCCGGAAAAGAACACACAAGCAATGTCACTAGTGGATCCATGTGGCTTAGGGAAAGAACACACATGCAATGTCACAAGTGGATTCATGTGGTTTAGGAAAAGAACACACATACAATGACTCCAGTGGATCCATGTGGTTTAGGAAAAGAAAACACATGCAATGTCATAAGTGGATTGATGTGGTTTAGGAAAAGAACACACATGCAATGACTATAGTGGATCCATGTGGTTTAGGAAAAGAACACACATGCAACTGTCACCAGTGGATCAATGTGGTTTAGGAAAGGAGAACACGTGCAATGTTACTAGTGGATCAATGTGGTTTAAGAAAAGAACACACATGCAATATCACTAGTGGATCCATTTGGTTAAGGAAAAGAACACACATGCAATGTCACCAGTGGATCCATGTGGTTTAGGAAAAGAACACACATGCAATGACTATAGTGGATCCATGTGGATTAGGAAAAGAACACACATGCAACTGTCACCAGTGGATCAATGTGGTTTGGGAAAAGAACACACGTAAAATGTTACTAGTGGATCAATGTGGTTTAGGAAAAGAACACACATGCAATGCCACTTGTGGATCCATGTGGTTCAGGAAAAGAACACACATGGAATGTCACCAGTGGATCAATGTGGTTTACAAAAAGAAGACACATGCAATGTCTCTGGTGGATGCATGTGGTTTAGGAAAAGAACACACATGCTATGTCTCTAGTGGATCCATGTGGTTTAGGAAATAAACACACATGCAAATGTCACTAGTGGATCCATGTGGTTTAGCAAAAGGACACACAAGCAATGACTCTAGTGGATCAATGTGGTTTAGTAAAAGAACACACATGCAAATGTCACCAGTGGATCAATGTGGTTTAGGAAAAGAACACATATGCAATGACTCTAGTGGATCAATGTGGTTTAGGAAAGAACACACAGGCAATGACTCTTGTGGATCCATGTGGCTTTGGAAAAGAACACACATGCAATGTCACTAGTGGATTCATGTGGTTTAGGAAAAGAACACACACGCAATGACTCTAGTGGATCCATGTGGTTTAGGAAAAGAACACACATGCAAATGTCACTTTATTGATGAATGTGGTTTAGGAAAAGAACACACGTGCAATGTCACAAGTGGATCAATGTGGTTTAGGAAAAGAACACACATGCAATGTCACTAGTGAATCCATGTGGTTCAGGAAAAAGAACACGCATGCAATGTCACTAGTGGATCACTGTGGTTTACAAAAATATGACACATGCAATGTTTGTCGTGGATCTAGGTGGTTTAGGAAAAGGACACACATGCAATATCTCTAGTGGATCCATGTGGCTTAGGAAAATAACACACATGCAAATTTCACCAGTGGAACCATGTGGTTTAGGAAAAGAACAGACATGAAATGACTATAGTGGATCCATGTGGTTTAGGATAAGAACACACATGCAACTATCACCAGTGGATCAATGTGGTTTAGGAAAAGAACACACGTGTAATGTTACTAGTGGATCTGTAAGATCCCTCCTTATTAAAGGAAAAGATCCCTGTGATTGCAATGCTAGTCCCTGGATCATTGCTAGCATCCACAGTTTAAGATGAAGTACACAGATACAAAGGTCATTTATTACAGTCATTCCAGAGATAAAACATAGTCTTTTACAACTCATGGCCAAAGGCCTAGTACAAGAGTTTATGGAATATGTAAATAAACATAAGTCTTCATCTTCATGTGCCACAGGCAAGCATGTTGAGTGTAGACTCATGACTCCTAATCATCATCAGAGTAACCTGCAACATCATAAGTTACAGCCACAGGGGGTCAATACTTTGGAATAGTATTGGCAAGTGATACCTTAGTATAATTTAAGTGGACTATAAGGCTATATGCATTTGGCTGGTGGAGCTTAGGCTTGCATTGCTCAAAATAGATTTTTCCTTAACTTTTTGAAAACACTAAGTTTTTGCTTGACAAAGACCATCCCAAGGTATCTACCAATCAGAGACTGAAGATCCACTCAGGGCATCTACCAATCAAAGACTGAAGATCCTTTAACCCTTGTTCTCCCACAAGTTTTATTTAGAAATTGGAGTGATGAGATTCTTGAAGTTTCCATGTCTTGATGCTCAAATTGTCCTTTACCAGGACATGGCTAAGTACTTAGGTTTTACACTGCAGAGGTGGTGCACTTTCCCACAGCCTTGGTTTCCCAAGACATGATCCTTCAGTAGCCTTTCCTTAGTCAAATGGACGCGCCCAACCTATCAACCCATCTACCACCCACTGTCCAAGAGACTAAGTTCCAGATCCTAAGATCATGGCAGAGCCCATATTACCAAGTGGCTGACTTGAAGCTTCTCAAACATTTGACAACTCAAATCTCTTTGTTCTGGGTGGCTATCCACAAGTGAGATACACAAGGTTCACCAGTACTGGCCTTGTGTAACCACCAACATAACCCAATCTTTCCATTCCACCTGTGTGATTCATTAACTTAGTTGTTTTGTTAAATAAAAACAAGTCCTTAGACTTAGAATATTTTTCCATAGTGTGAATATATAAACCACCCTTGTTTTCTAGTAGCTAGGCTAAGCATGGCATGGCAACTTGTCCTTAGGGAATTTCCTAGCAATTCTAGCATTCTATTCTAAATAGGATTTCCCATCATTAGTTGACAAAAGTAACATGCAAGTCCTAACAAAATATATCTAATGCAAGTATAAAATATAGGTAGGGAATATTCATGAAGATATCACTTGCCTTGGTAGTGTGGAGAGTAGCACTTGTCACAATCACAATCACTAGCAAAATCTACACACAAAGTTGTTGCATACAATTACACATATATATACAAACAAAAGTATTATGAATGCATGCATGCATGAATCTACCAAGTGATGATTTTGAAAACTTCAACCAAGCAAGTGCATGAATACAGAAACTGAAACTAGTCACAAAGTAGCCAAGACAATTTAAATAACCCTAAAACAAAATACTAAACTAAATCTATACTTAAAATAGCCTCAAACATGCCTCTGCATTTTAAGCTAATCAAATGGTTACTATTTGCAAAAAAAAGGATAGGCAGAAAGGTCTTGTTTTTCTGAATCCAACGGTATAAAGTTTGCAAAATTCCAACGTGGGGTTCAAAAGATATAGGCAAATGAATTTGGATCAAATTTCTGATTTTAAATTCTATTCTCAGATCTAACCTAGCCACACGTCATGTTCTGATTCGCACCGCATCGTTCGGCCGGATCGAGCTCCACCGTAGGATCTAAATGAAATCTGGCGGCCAGATCGCGTCACGCCGGGGTTAAGTGGATCTATCCTAGCGCCACGATGCGATCTAACGGCTACTTCTCGCCAAGAATCTGGCGGCGCTAAGGTGGCTACCGCGGCGAATCGTCGGTCGATGATGTTGCTGGCGATGCACGGCGAGGAAGAAGGAGGAGTGGCTTACCGGCTCGAGGTCACGGCGAAGCTTGTCGTACGCGGTTGGTCAAGGGGCGCCGGACAAGGTTGCGATTGCTCGCCGGAGTTGTGGGCGGCCGTTGTGTCGGGTGGTCGCCGGGACGCCGCCGTGAATCACCCCAAGGCAAGTCGAGGACACGGTTAGGTTCGCAGGTCAAGGCGAGTAGTGAGCATGAACTAGAGGCGCGGGGCGGTCTGGACTTACCACTAGAGCTCGCCGGAGTTGATGTCGCCGGTGCTCGCGGTGTCAAGTGGAACCGCGACCGGGCAAGACCGGACTAGCGAGGTCGAGATGCGCAAGGATTCACCGAGCAGATAGCAAGAACGAGAGGCAGAGGGAACACTTGGAATCGATCGCCGGAGAGGTTCTCGTCTGGCGGTGCAAAGCTGATTGAGGGCAGCCTGGTGGCGGAGTGAGCGAGGTGTCTGGGGAAAAGATCGTGAGCGTAGAGGATCTTATAGCCGGGAATCGGCGAAACGCCGGGTTTAAAGCCCATTTACGCCGCGCCATTACCGTTTTCGCCGCGGCGACGGTCGCAGCGGGTCTGGGGAAGACGAGGCGACGTGGACCGGGCCCGCTTTGTCAGCGAGGTGTGTGTGGGGTCTGTCGCTGCCGTGTCTGCGTGGGCTCAAGCGTGAGAGAAGAAAAGGAGGACCCCGGTGGGCTTGCTGGCCTGGATCCGCCGGGCCAGATTCTCGCCGCCGCCTTTTCTTTTCTTTAGCCTTTTCTTTTCTAATTCTATTTTCTGAATAGAATTTGATATGAATTCAAATCCTTTTGAATTCAAATTTCTTGGGGATTTTTGCAGGTTCTTGTGGGTTCAAATGCAGTCAAATAACCATGTGGTTACCTTTCAAGGTTTGGTCAAGCTGTTTCAAAATAAACAGACTTTGTCTCTTTGTCTCTAGTTGCCAATATTTGGAATGGGGTTTAGAAAATATTTCTAAATTGGAATTTTGGGTTTAAATGCTTCTCCTATTCTTTCCAACCATGGAGGCAAGCAAACAAGTACCTAAGCATTCAAGTCTCAAAAGGTGATGGCCAATTGAGATAAAATGCCCACATGAAATCATAGCTCAAACTTCGCCTCTAAATGATTTTGAGAAAACCCTATATGAATGAATGATGCAAGAATGATATGAATGAGTTTTGAAACATGATTTTTAGGGATGTTACAAATCTAACCCCTTAAAATGAATCTCTCGAGATTCGGATTGGCTAGCAAATAGGTGAGGTGGTCTTCCAAGATCATCTTCTCTTTCCCATGTTGCTTCTTCTTGAATGATGATTCCATTGTACTTTGCAAAACTTGATAGTCTTTGTTCTCGTGACTCTTTCTGTGGTCTCAATTATCTTGACAGCTTTTCTTCAGAGGTGAGATCACTTTCTAGTTGAACTTCTTCCAAAGATATGGTATCTTTCAAAGATGTTTCTTCCATTTCTGGGTGACATTTCTTGAGCTGGCTCACATGAAAAACATTATGGACTGCTAGTAAAGATGCTGGCAGTTCGATTTCATATGCATCTTCTCTCTTGCGACTTAAAATGTTGAATGGTCCCACATATCTTGGTGCTAACTTTCCTTTGACTCCAAATCTTTTTACTCCACGAAGTGGTGATACTCTAAGATAAGCTCTATCCCCAACTTAAGTGACTTCTACGCTTAGCATCTGCGTAGCTTTTCTGTCGAGACTGCTTATCTTCAATCTGTCTCTAACCAATTTGACCTTTTCTTCGGCGTCTTTGATAAGGTCTGGTCCAAACAAACTTCTTTCTCCCACACCATTCCATAGCAATGGGGTGGTACACTTTCTTCCGTATAGAAACTCAAATGGTGCCATCCCAATACTAGATTGGTGACTGTTGTTGTAAGAAAACTCTGCGTAAGGCAGACTTTCATCCCAACTTGCTCCATAGTCTAGGGCACATGCCCTCAACATGTCTTCAAGAATTTGATTAGTCCTTTCTGTTTGTCCATCAGTTTGAGGATGAAAGCAGCGTTGAATTCCAACCTCGCTCCTAGAGATTCATGAAGTCTCCAAAAGTGAGAAGTGAACTGAGTTCCTCTATCGACACAATACTCTTAGGTACACCGTGAAGGCATACAATTCTGCTCATGTAGATTTTGGCTAACTTGGCACCGGTATAAGTTGTCTTTACGGGTATAAAATGAGCCACTTTAGTTAGGCGATCTACTATTACCCATATGGAATCATACCGACCTGGTCCTTGGTAATCCGTAATGAAATCCATACCAATATTTTCCCACTTCCATTCGTGAATAGGCATTGGTTGAAGCAAACCTGCTGGTTTCGATGTCGCTTTCACTCTACTACACACATCACACAAAGCAATGTGTTCGGCGATGTCCCTTTAAGATTGTTCCACCAAAATCTTTCTTTCATATCCATATACATTTTGGTGTTTCGGTGAATAGAATACGGAGAGTTATGGGCTTCTTAAATCAATCAGATTTCCGGATCTTGTGGAACACAAATACGCTTTCGTGCCATAAAGTACCTTGTTCGTCCATATGGAAACTTTTAGCTTTCCCTTGGCTAATCCTTTCCTTAATCTCTTCGATTTCTTTATCCGTCTTTTGGGCTTCCTTAATCTTATCCAACAGAGTGGGTTGAACATCCAAAGACAAGAGATGTCCTTCGCACAATCTCCAATCTGAGTTCCTTGAATTGCTTACACAAATCATCCGCAATTCACCTTTGGTAAGACCATTTACAAATGCTTTACGACTTAGAGCATCCGCTACTACATTTGCTTTACCGGGGTGGTATTGCAAACTCAAGTCGTAATCCTTGATAAGTTCTAGCCATCTTCTTTGTCTCATATTGATCTCCTTCGTGAAGATATTTCAAACTCTTATGGTCGGTGAACACTTCACAACGTTTTCCCAAAAGGTAGTGTCTCCATGTCTTGAGTGCATGGACAACAGCGGCTAACTCTAAATCATGAGTAGGATAGTTTACTTCATGAGTTTTGAGTTGTCTCGAGGCATAAGCCACAACTTTTCCGCCTTGCATAAGTACGGCTCCTAATCCTTGATGAGAAGCATCACAATATACCTGGAAATCCTTTTCCAAATCTGGTAGGCCTGAATCGGTGTGACACAAGTCTCTTCTTTAATTCTTGAAAGCTGAGTTCACATCCTTCAGACCAAGCAAATTTCTTATCTTTCTTTAATAATTCTGTCATTGGTTTAGCAACCTTTGAAAAATTTTCAATGAACCTTCTGTAGTAACCTGCTAAACCAAGAAAACTACGAACCTCTTTTACATTCTTAGGAGATTCCCATTCTGTTACGGCTGAAACTTTAGCAGGGTCAACTGCTATACCATCCTTTGTCATAACATGACCAAGAAATCCAACTTCCTCTAACCAAAACTCACACTTGCTGAACTTGGCATAAAGCTTATGTTCCCTTAGTTTCTCAAGTATCAAGCGTAGATGTCTTTCATGCTCCTCCTTGCTCTTGGAGTAGACCAAGATGTCATCGATGAAAACGACAACGAACTTGTCAAGAAATTCCATGAACACTTTGTTCATCATATTCATGAAGTATGCTGGAGCATTGGTTAATCCAAAAGGCATCACTGTGTACTCATACAATCCATACCTTGTGGTGAATGCTGTTTTAGGTATGTCTTGCTCTCTTATCTTGAGTTGAAAATAGCCTGACCGAAGGTCAATCTTTGAGAACACACAAGCTCCTTCTAGCTGATCAAACAAGTCATTGATTCTTGGCAAAGGATATTTGTTCTTGATGGTTACCTCGTTGAGAGAACGGTAATCTATGCATAATCTTTGAGTTCTATCCCTCTTTTCTACGAACAAAACTGGAGCTCCCCAAGATGAAGAACTTGGCTGGATGAATCCTTTCTGCAATTGTTCTCCAAGTTGTTTCTTGAGTTCTTTAAGTTCGTCAACTGACATTTTATAAGGTCTCTTTGCTCTTGGCGGATCCCGTACCAATTCTATTATAAACTCCACATCTCTATCTGGTGGCATTCCTGGTAACTCTTCGGAACACATCCGGATACTCACACAATTGGCTAATCGTCCATGCTAACCCCTTAAGAGAATTCAGCTTACTCCTTTAGATTTAAAATTGGACTTAAATGTTATCCTCTTACCTGGGGGTTGTGAGTGAAATTGCGATTTGCACAATCTAGTACTCCCTCATACTTAGCCATCCAATCCATTCAAAAAATTACATCCAATACTTGGGAATTTAGGATTATTAGGTTTATCGAAACTTATGTTTTCCGATCTCTATGACTAGATCCCGCATCCAAGACTCACTATCATATCCCCTCGGAGAGCTAACTTTTATAGGACACCCAATGTTTTCAGATGCAAACCCATATCTTCGACAAATGCTTTAGATATGAATGAATGAGATGCACCGGTGTCAAAGAGTACAAATGCTGAGATGGAATTGAGTCTGAACTTACCAAGCAGCATCGTGTTCTTCATAGACTTCTTCCACATTGATGTGGTTAACCTGTCCTTTGAAAAGGATTGGGTTTGTTAGGTCCTTCAACGTTCTTCTCGTGGCACTCATTAGCATAATGCCCCGACTTCTTGCATTTGAAGCATTCAACCTGACTGTTGTCCTTCTTAGGTTGACTTCCACTTCCACTTCCACTTCCACTATGGTGGCTCTTATATCCACTCTTGTGGTTCTTGTACTTATCATTGTCATGATTGCGATGATGTTTGTTGTCATGACGGTTGTGGCTGTGGTGCTTGTTAAACTTCCCATGCTTGTGGGATCTGGTGACACTATCATCATAGTGAGATCGTTTATGTGATGATCCCGAGCTGTGCTTGTCGGAGTGTTTCCTCTTCTTACTCTCGACTTGCTTCATTTTATTCTCCACAATAACAGCCTTGTCACACAGTGACTGATAAGTTGGAACATACGCCACAGACAGCTGTAGATTTAGCTCATCATTCAAGCCTTCCAGAAACTTTTCCTTCCTTTTGGCATCAGTGTCAACCTCATCCGGTGCATAGCGCGCCAGATTGTTGAACTCTTCAATATATTCAGCCACGCTGTGGTGGCGCTGCTTCAGGTTGTGAAATTCCTTCTTTTTCAGGCTCATCATACCTGGTGAGATATGAGTAGTACGAAATCCATCTTCAAAGATAGCCCAAGTCACCTCATCAATAGGCGTGGTAATCTGGAAGTTGTCCCACCATGCTGCGGCTGGTCCTTCCAACAGATGTGCTGCAAACCTGACCTTTTCAGCATCGCATCCCTCGGTCACTAAGTCTTTGTTCACAGAACGTAGCCAATCATTGGCCACCATGGGATCAGTCGTTCCCGAAAACTTAGCTGGCCTTAGACGCAGAAATCTGGTGAGCATATCAAAACCTGGAGGGTTGTTGTTGTTGTTGTTGGGGTTGTTGTTGTTGTTCTGGTTCTGGATGAACGTCGTCATCATTTGCATAAGCTGTGTTTGCGCATTCATCATTTGTTGCATTTCCGGGGTAATGTTGGGGTTGGGATTGGTGTTTGCTGACGGGGAGGCATCTGTGGTTTATTCATATAGAGATAAGAATGAGATACCCTTACATGATTTATGCACAATACATTACACAAGCAAACACATAGCAAGCAATATTAGGATAAAAGCTAAACAACAAGAGAACAAAAATCTCAAAGTACAAACATACAAGTGGCAAGCCATCCACATGTCGGATGGTCCAACAATAAGTTCATAAATAACAAGTGCGGTAAATAAAGATAACTGAGTAGTCAAATCTACTAAATCGACTTCAATCTCCTCCTCGACAAAGGTAAGGCCTGCGTTCTCCATTGCGGTCTTGTTCTCCTCGATGGTAGTGGTCAAAGAGTCGATCTTGGCCTTGAGAGCCCTCTTCTGGGAACGAAGCCTCTCAATCACTGTCTGCTGCTGCTCTAACTCGAAGTCCTTGGACTGCAGTTCCTCGGTCATATCACGAATCCTCTTGTTCCTATCCTGGACACGCTTCTCTTGACTCTTGAACTTACGGTCTTGGGTCTCGAACTTCGTCTCCATCTCCTTGACTATCTCGTCCTGCTGCGCGAAGAGCTTGTCCTTCTCGCGAAGCTGCACCTGGAGCTCGTCATTACTAAGCATGACGTTGGTCCTATCGGTATCCACGTGCCTAATAAGAGTCTCTTAAGTCCTGGAGGTACAGGCGTATCGGCTCTGCTGTGACCCTTGAGTCGTCCTCAAAGTCAATGGACTCTCCGTCATCATCACGCCTTCCGAAGGCGTGGAAGTGAGTGCCTCTAACCTGTCGGGAGTGACGTCCTAACAGTCGTCCTATCAGATCCTGCATGACAACCTCCATGCCTCTCTCCCTGTCATCGTGCATAAGCTTGAAGACGATGGCCTCCGTAGTAGGCTCTGCCTGGCGTCCTGGCTGGTTCACCTTGAAGCCCCAAAGGTCCTTCCTCTCAAACTTGGTGAGTGGGTGCACCGTAATGATAGGAAGAGGGAGATCGAGTAAAGTAGTAAGCTCTACGATACGAGGACCAAAACGGGTAGCCCGGAACTCCTCAACAGTGCTGATGGCAATAGGCATCTATTTATAAGATTGAAAAGTTAGAACAACACAAATTCAAATTAAACAAGACAAACATTCAAGCATTACCATGGAACACATAAATCACACAAGTCATGCATACATAAATCCATTACAACCACCAAGGTTCAAACTTTTAAGGTATCATTTTGGAAAATAAGGTGATAGGTGGTGGTCAACTAACGAAGTGCGCTTACAATCCTATCTCATTGGATCTGGTGGCTAACACAATGTTCCTAGTGGCAATCACCCTATCCTGTTCATATGCTTCTATCACTAATTCTATAATATCTCCTCTTAAGGATTGGTTGGTGACTTCCAACTCTTGGGTATGTTCCTTCTCTTTCTCTAAGTCTTTTTGGAGGTTGAGCATCCTGCACTTGACTCTAGCACTTAGTTCCTTGATAGTCTTCCAAGCTGCTTCTTTTGCTGACTCAAAGAATGTGGTGTGCATAAAAGTGTTGGTGTACATGCAGAAGCCTTTTTCTTTGTGGTTGTCTTCCTTGTTCTTGTACAAGTGAAGTTGCACCCACCAATACTCCACTCCATCCTCCGTCACTGGAAAGCCCTTGTACACAGCTGCACCATGTACTCCCATGGTTTCCATGAGGTCCTTGAGAATCTTGGGAAACTCAGTCTCACACTCCAAGGTCATGGTCATGAGTGGTCCTTTCTTCACGGCTTCGTTGTGGAGTTCATCTACAAATAGAGATGAGAAGGAGAAGATTAGAAAAGTTCTGAGAAGAATAGACAAGTGTAGAAGAAGTTAAAATTTTCCTTAGTGGTTTCCAATCCTAGGGTCATAATCCTACAGGCAACACAGTGCTCTGATACCATCTGTAAGATCCCTCCTTATTAAAGGAAAAGATCCATGTGATTGCAATGCTAGTCCCTGGATCATTGCTAGCATCCACAGTTTAAGATGAAGTACACAGATACAAAGGTCGTTTATTACAGTCATTCCAGAGATAAAACATAGTCTTTTACAACTCATGGCCAAAGGCCTAGTACAAGAGTTTATGGAATATGTAAATAAACATAAGTCTTCATCTTCATGTGCCATGAGCAAGCATGTTGAGTGTAGACTCATGACTCCTAATCATCATCGAGTAACTGCAACATCATAAGTTACAGCCATAGGGGTCAATACTTTGGAATAGTATTGGCAAGTGATACCTTAGTATAATTTAAGTGGAATATAAGGCTATATGCATTTGGCTGGTGGAGCTTAGGCTTGCATTGCTCAAAATAGATTTTTCCTTAACTTTTTGAAAACACTAAGTTTTTGCTTGACAAAGACCATCCCAAGGTATCTACCAATCAGAGATCCACTCGGGCATCTACCAATCAAAGACTGAAGATCCTTTAACCCTTGTTCTCCCACAAGTTTTATTTAGAAATTGGAGTGATGAGATTCTTGAAGTTTCCATGTCTTGATGCTCAAATTGTCCTTTACCAGGACATGGCTAAGTACTTAGGTTTTACACTGCAGGTGGTGCACTTTCCCCGAGCCTTGGTTTCCCAAGACATGATCCTTCATAGCCTTTCCTTAGTCAAATGGACGCTCCAACCTATCAACCCATCTACCACCTTGTCCAAGAGACTAAGTTCCAGCATCCTAAGATCATGGCAGAGCCCATATTACCAAGTGGCTGCACTTGAAGCTTCTCAAACATTTGACAACTCAAATCTCTTTGTTCTGGTGTGGCCATCCACAAGTGAGATACACAAGGTTCACGTACCCGGCCTTGTGTAACCACTCAACATAACCCAATCTTTCCATTCCACCCAGGTGATTCATTAACTTAGTTGTTTTGTTAAATAAAACAAGTCCTTAGACTTAGAATATTTTTCCATAGTGTGAATATATAAACCACCCTTGTTTTCTAGTAGCTAGGCTAAGCATGGCATGGCAACTTGTCCTTAGGGAATTTCCTAGCACTTCTAGCATTCTATTCTAAATAGGATTTCCCATCATTAGTTGACAAAAGTAACATGCAAGTCCTAACAAAATATATCTAATGCAAGTATAAAATATAGGTAGGGAATATTCATGAAGATATCACTTGCCTTGGTAGTGTGGAGAGTAGCACTTGTCACAATCACAATCACTAGGAAAATCTACACACAAAGTTGTAGCATACAATTACACACATATATACAAACAAAAGTATTATGAATGCATGCATGCATGAATCTACCAAGTGATGATTTTGAAAACTTCAACCAAGCAAGTGCATGAATGAAACTGAAACTAGTCACAAAGTAGCCAAGACAATTTAAATAACCCTAAAACAAAAATACTAAACTAAATCTATACTTAAAATAGCCTCAAACATGCCTCTGCATTTTAAGCTAATCAAATGGTTACTATTTGCAAAACAAAAGGATAGGCAGAAAGGTCTTGTTTTTCTGAATCCAACGTATAAAGTTTGCAAAATTCCAACGTGGGTTCAAAAGATATAGGCAAATGAATTTGGATCAAATTTCTGATTTTAAATTCTATTCTCAGATCTAACCTAGTCACGCGTCATGTTACGATTCGCCGTGCAGTTCGCTGGATCGAGCTCCACACCGTAGGATCTAAATGAAATCTGGCGGCTCAGATCGCGTGCATCGCCGGGGTTAAGTGGATCTATCCTAGCGCCGATGCAGATCTAACGGCTGCTACTTCTCGCCAAGAAGCGGCGGCTTGCGGTGGCTACCGCGGCGGAATCGTCGGTCGATGATGTTGCCGATGATCACGGCGAGGAAGAAGGAGGAGTGGCTTACCGGGCTCAGGAGGTCACGGGCGAAGCTTGTCGTACTCACGGTTGGTCAAGGCGCCGGACAAGGTTGCGATTGCTCGCCGGAGTTGCTTGGGCGGTATTGCGTCGGGTGGTCGTCGTGGGCGTCGCCGTGAATCACCCCAAGGCAAGTCGAGGACACGGTTAGGTTCGCAGGTCAAGCGAGTAGTGAGCATGAACTAGGAGGCGCGGCGGTCTGGACTTACCACTAGAGCTCGGAGTTGATGTCGCGTCGGTGCTCGCGGTGTCAAGTGGAACCGGCGACTGGGCGTCTCAGACAGACTAGCGAGGTCGATGAATGCGCAAGATTCACCGAGCGGGATAGCAAACGAGAGGCGAGAGGAACACTGGGCTCACCGGAATTGATCGCCGGAGAGGTTCTGTCATGGCGGTGCAAAGCTGATTGAGGGCGACCTGGTGGCGGAGTGAGCGAGGTGTCCGGGGAAAAGATCGTGGAGCGAGAGGATCTTATAGCCGGGGAATCGACGAAACGCCGGGTTTAAAGCCCATTTACGCCGCCATTACCGGCCTTCTTCTTGGCAGCGGACGTGGTCGCAGCGCGTCTGGGAAGACGAGGCGACGTGGACGGGCCCGTTTGTCGCGAGGTGCGCGGTGTGCGGTGGGTCTTTGTCGGCCAATGCGTGGGCTCTGGCGTGAGAGAAGAAAAGGAGGACCCGGGTGGGCTTGCTGGGCTGGATCATTCTGGGCGGATTCTGGCCGCTCGGCCTTTTTCTTTTTTAGCCTTTTCTTTTCTAATTCTATTTTCTGAATAGAATTTGATATGAATTCAAATCCTTTTGAATTCAAATTTCTTTGGGGATTTTTGCAGGGTTCTTGTGGGTTCAAATGCAGTCAAATAACCATGTGGTTACCTTGCAAGGTTTGGTCAAGCTTGGGTTTCAAAATAAACAGAGACTTTGTCTCTTTGTCTCTAGTTGCCAATATTTGGAATGGGGTTTAGAAAATATTTCTAAATTGGAATTTTGGGTTTAAATGCTTCTCCTATTCTTTCCAACCATGGAGGCAAGCAAACAAGTACCTAAGCATTCAAGTCTCAAAAGGTGATGGCCAATTGAGATAAAATGCCCACATGAAATCATAGCTCAAACTTCTGCCTCTAAATGATTTTGAGAAAAACCCTATATGAATGAATGATGCAAGAATGATATGAATGAGTTTTGAAACATGATTTTTTTAGGGATGTTACAGGATCAGTGTGGCAGATGAAAAGAACACACATGCAATATCACGAGTGGATCCATGTGGTTTAGGAAAAGAACACACATGCAAGACTCCAGTGGATCCATGTGGTTTAGGAAACGAAGACACATGCAATGTCACCAGTGGATTCATGTCATCTAGGAAAAGAACACACATGCAATGACTCCAATGGATCCATGTGGTTTAGGAAAAGAACACACATGCAAATGTCAATAGTGGATCAATGTGGTTTAGGAAAAGAACACACGTGCAATGACTCTAGTGGATCAATGTGGTTTAGGAAAGGAACATACATGCAATGCCACTAGTGGATCCATGTGGTTCAGGAAAAGAACACACATGCAATGTCACCAGTGGATTCATGTGGTTTAGGAAAAGAACACACATGCAATGACTCTAGTGGATCCATGTGGTTAGGAAAAGAACATACATGCAAATGTCACCAGTGGATGAATGTGGTTTAGGAAAAGAACACACGTGCAATGTCACCAGTGGATCAATGTGGTTTAGGAAAAGAACACACATGCAATGCCACTAGTGGATCCATGTGGTTCAGGAAACGAACACACATGCAATGTCACTAGTGGATCAATGTGGTTTACGAAAAGATGACACATGCAATGTTTGTTATGGATCCATGTGGTTTAGGAAAAGAACACACATGCAATGACTCTAGTGGATCCATGTGGTTTAGGAAAAGAACACACATGCAAATGTCACTAGTGGATCCATGTGGTTTACGAAAAGAACACACATACAATGTCACAAGTGGATCCATGTGGTTTAGGAATAGAACACACGTGCAATGACTTCGGTGGATCAATGTGGTTCAGGAAAAGAACACACATGCAAAGTTCACTAGTCGATCCATGTGTTTTAGGGAAAGAACACACATGCAATGACTCTAGTGGATCCATGTGGTTCAGGAAAAGAACACACATGAAATGTCACTAGTGGATCAATATGGTTTAGGAAAAGAACACACATGCAATTGACTCTAGCGGATCCATGTGGTTTAGGAAATGAACACACAGTCAAATGTCACTTGTGGATCCATGTGGTTTGGGAAAAGAACACACATGCAATGTCTCTAGTGGATACGTGTGGTTTAGGAAAAGAATACATATGCAATTTAACTAGTGGATCCATGTGGTTTAGGAAAAGAACACACATGCAAATGTCACCAGTGGATCCATGTGGTTTCGGAAAAGAACACACATGTAATGACTCTAGTGGTTCAATGGGGTTTAGGAAAAGAACACACATGCAAATGTCACCAGTGGATCAATGTGGTTCCGGAAAAGAACACACATGCAAAGTCACCAGTGGATCCATGTGGTTTAGGAAAAGAACACACATGCAAATGTCACTAGTGGATCAATGTGGTTTAGGAAAAGAACACACATGCAATGACTCTAGTCTATCAATGTGGTTTAGGAAAAGAACACACATGCAGTGACTCAAGTGGATCCATGTGGTTTAGTAAGCACTAGTGGAAATTTGCTTATCAGTGGAGCATATTTTTTGCTATCATTGGCGCATATGGAATGCGCCACTAGTGTTGCGCCACTGATAATTAGATATCAATGGCGCATATACAATATGCACCATTGATAATAGGCCCACCAGTGGCGCACCTAAGATATGCGCCATTGATATTGTATAAGTGGCGCATATAGCCAAATGCTCCACTGATACTATATTCTCCACTGGATGAATAAAATATGCGCCACTGATGTTTTGTACAAGTATACACAATACAGGGCTCTCAGGTATTTATACAGGTACATATACAGGTACATATACATGTATTTATACAGATACACAATAGTGTAAAAACAAAGATAATAATACCACTAGAATTATACATCATCATTTCAATTAGAACCCAACAAAGTGACAAGTGCCCGAATATTATACATGTCTAGAACAAATTGATCTCATCTTCTCATACATTACACATTACAACAAGTTAATCATCATGATCATTAGCCAAGTCCTAAACTACTAAAGGAACGAGTAGAGTACAACCGCAATGGCGGTGATGAGCAAGACGAGGAGCACGATCATCAAGGTCTTCATCTGGTTCCTGTCTCTCTGCTCTCCAAGGAGGTGGTTCCTCCACCTAGCTTCCTCCTGCTCTCTCGTCGGGTACCCTTTGTATCTGTTGCCACTGAACTTGTTCACTTGCTTATGATAATCCTCCCACTCTTCATAGACTCCTGGGACCCTCCCTCTGAACACCACGTAGCACGACATCTCTATACACAAGGCATATAAGTACTATATCATGCAACAGAAAGAATTAAAAGGTTCATCACATGCATCTCCACAAAAAAGAAGGTTTCGATCTAAGGCAAGCTATTAAGTTTCATACATATGGTAATAAGTAAACAAAGTCCAAGAACAACGGTTTCGAGCTAAGGCAAGTTAAAGTTTATGACACACACACACACGAGATACACAAACTGGCTGAGCGCTAGCTAGCTAGGAACACTACATCATGAAGACTTTGTTTTACACGGCGCCGGGAACGGTTTGTAGCCGTCTTTCATTGTCCATGTCCTACGGTCACCCTGTGCCACGAGCCATGCTTCGATCTCGCGCTTACTGAACGCTCTTTTGTAGGATAAGGCCCCCCTTGTGATGACATCTTCTTGCACGATGGTCACAATCTGAGTCTGGATGCGTAAGAAGTCGTCCTTAAGTTCATCATCGTCCATTCTTGCGTCAGCTTCGGCCCATGCTTGGAGACTAGATGGCAACGTAATGATGTGTGCATCTCGGACGATCGCCCGCATGTGATGGAGGGCATAGTAGGCCTCCTTGACACTGTTATACGGCTGCTTGACGCAGGCGAACTTCATTACGTGTTTGAACACGTGTCTGCCATCCCTGAAATTTTCCGCCCCCTTCTTGAATTCACCTCCATTTTTGGTGTATACCTCAAGAGAAACATCTAGAAGACTCCTTATGTTGGTGTAGTCTTTCTTATTTTGCTTGCTCCCCTAGTCCAAGTACGTGGCTAGCGAATAACTCGGGTGAATGAGGATCAGTGTGCAGTATTTTTCTCTGCGCAAAACAATTGAAACGAAACAATGTTGGAAAAAGAGCAACCGAAAACTAAGAAAGGACAAGTTACGGCGACGAGCGAGTGTGTGCACTTACTCGGGAAAGAAAGGCAAAATAAGCTCTTTTCCACTCTTGTTGTCCACCATGAAATTTTGGAGGTAGTTCCTTGCGCTGGCCCGGGTCACTGGATTCACCAACTGGCTATCACGCATGAAGTAGGGGTCCACTATCGCGACGCCAGGGGTCTTCTCTCTATTGACCTTCATCGCCCGATGGAGCGCGTATAGGCGGACCAAGTTATAGTTCATCCGCTTGCCATGGAAAAGCTTGAAGATGTCCTCATACGATATGAAGAAGATATCCGCGGAGGCATTATCGATGAAGCCCGCGTCCGTTGGAACATTGACAGTGAAAACAGGGTACAATGGATTTGCTTCTTTAAGAAGGCACTCCTCTAGATATAGAATACCATGCTGTAGGTTAGCCATCGCTTCACTTGCATATTTGATCAGCTCCTCACTCAGAATCGGTTGACCAGCTATGTGAACCCTGGTCAAGGTGCCCTCAGGGGGCTGTGTTAACGGGTCGTCCTGAGCCCGGGGCCTCTTCGGACCTAGCTGGCTCAAAGACTGCTTATTCTTCTTCTTGGTTCTCTTGCGATGCTTCTTGATCTCGACATTAGCAGCCATCTGCTCATCCGCCGCCTTATGGAGTGTGGTGGGGCTGAAAATGATTCCCTGGGTGCCTTTATAAGGACCAGCGGCACCAGCATCCGGAGGCGTCTCCTCTAAGGTACAATGGAAGTCTAGATGCGTGCATGTTCTGGTACGAGCATTTGGGTCGTCGGCAATGCGGTAGGGCTCGTCCATGTTTGGCATGAACAAAGAGTCCATGACGCTAGTGTTGATCCAGTTATCTGGGTTGTCATCGTCATCATCATCTGGCGGCGCAACGGTGGCCTTGCCATGTGGAGGCGGCAGTGTGGCGACAGCCTTGCCATGTGGAGGAGGCGGCACAGCGGCGGCCTTGCCATGTGGAGGCAACGGTGCAGTGGCGGCAAACAATTGCTGGTGACGAGAGGTGGTGGTGGTGACTGGTTGTTGTGGCTGCCGCGGCAAGGGAACATTTGGCCGCTGAGTTACTTGTTGTTCCTTCACAAGCCGAATCTAGGTCTTTGGCCATGTCAAGACCCAGCCACAGCAATCTTGAAGGTTCTTATGATCATCAGCGCCTCGAGGTTGGCTGGGGGGGTCCATGTCTTCGCACCCCGGCAACACCCGAGCCAGCCGGACCTTCAACACGTCATCCTCCATCGACTTGTGGCGCATCGTGTGGCTATTTGGTTGAATAATTGAGCCCTTGCCAACATCCTTTAGATCGCCGTCCACGTAATGCAAGAGCGTGCAAGGAGTGTCCTGCGGAAGAACAAGCATCATGAGATGGCGCTAGCTAGTCATAAAAGGCAAAGAAGATGAAATGTTATCAATGCATGTGCTGGTCGGCGTCATTACCTTGGAGATGGCGTTGAGATCAGCTAATGTCGAGACACCGGTATCATCCTCCCACTAAGATGCCTTACGAAGCACCGTCGGTTGCGCCTTAGTTTTGGCGAGAGGGGGCATTGGTTTGACCGGCGGCGCTGTGTTGGCGCCGGCGGGAGGTGTCACCAGAGCGACCTCCGGCTACGCGTTGGTGTTGGCGCCGGAGGGAGGGGGCACCGGAGCGACCGGGTGCATCTCGACGTTGGCGGACTCGGGTGTCACCGCGTTCGGCGACACGTGCTGGATCGAGTTTCTGCCGGAGAGGCTAGGCACCACGAGCGACCCTCGTCGACCTGCCGCATTCCAAGCAGTGATCCCCTCCCACAGCTCATTGGGAAACATCTCGCGGATCTTCTCTTGCACTTTCTCGTCGATCAGCCTCGACATATGTTCCATCTGCTGCCGGAGGACTTCAACCTCGCGTTTTTACTTGCCGCTGCCGCTGTGGCCTTCCTCTCTTTTTTCGCCTTTGGGTCCTCTTTCCTAAAGTCGCCAACCTTTTCGTATGTACCATAGCCGGACACGCGGCCAAATGAAGTCGGCGGCACGGACGTGGCCCTCCCCTTGAACACGTTTGTCGCCCTGTTGAAGGGCGTGTCCCACCGCGGGTCTGCCGTCGACCCCTGGGACGAGCTCACACTTGACGCACAAAACTTTTCTTCAGATCTCTGAAGAGAAGGAAAGTGATCCCATTTAGAAATTCAGCTTCATTACTTAATTAGAAACACAGATGTACTCCGAGATAAATTCCTTACCAGCCTTTTCTGGAACTTCCTCACATCGTCGAAGTCGGTAACGAATTCCTTGAATTCGGGGTGGAGATAGTAGCGGGCACGGACAAACTGCATCACCTGCTCGTCCGTGAATTTGTGCCACGGGTTATCTTTCCCTAGACGGGCATACTTGGCGTCCTCCTTTGCCCAAACGGCCTTTTTTCCTCGGTAATCGCCGCTTCCGCAATGTTGGTTACCTATGTTCAGCTCCCGCTTACGCCTCCCCCACTCGGTCCATTCCTGACCTTCCGGTGAAGTGCAGTTCGCCTTAAACTTGATGAATTCATCTTCGTCGAGCATCGGCTTGGCCTTCTTTATCTCCTCCCAACTTTTACCCTCGTTAATCCTCCTCTTCACTCGAATTTTCCAGCTGCTCTAGGCGGTGCTCATCCTCGTGAGGGCTAACTTGTTTACCTTGTTCCCTATGAGCTTTTGGTTATCGTACGCATCTGGGAACTTGTACCATTTGTGAAGCTTCCCAATGAGGAGTTCTCACAACTGTTTGTTCTTTCTTATGTCCTTCTGGTTGATGCCCATGCGCTCCCGCACGATGCACCCGAGTTGTAGGCCGTACCCAGCGGCAAGCTTCACAGGCTCCAAGGTTTGGCCACCCGGTTTCACAAGGGTGAACTCTTCGCGGTTGGTGCCGAGTTTCGGCAGCGTCCGCTCCTGCCTTTCCGCCTTATTCTTCTTCTTACTAGCGGGCGGGGAGGCACCATCGCCGTCCATGCGTTCACCGCCATGACTTGCTTCGGCCTCCTCGTCACCATTACTGCTTCCGTCGTCGTCGCCATCTTAGGCCTCCTCCTCATATTCAGACTCCTCGTCATTTTCTAGGTCTGCAGCTTGGGTCTCCTCGTCAACTTCATCGTGATCCGTAGCTTCGGCCTCCTTGTCGGACCTGCTTAAGTCATCGCCAAACCGCCAAAACTTGAGGTTGGCTCTTCTTGCTCGTTCTTCGACGCTCATGGGCTGAGAAGGGCCAGCCCCGATGTCTTTGTCTCCGCTCGACATGTTTGCTCTTCATAGAAAAAATGCAACAATGTAATTAGTACAAGCTAGAGTCGACCGAAAAATTCGGCATGACCTTTGCTATTTTTTTGACCTAGGAGTGCCCATTTCTCAACCGAAACGGAAGTGAATCAACACTTTGGGAGAAATGGGCAACTCAAATGAATTCCCTGCAACAGTTTTCATAAAAAATAATGTGCTCCAGTTTTCAAATTGATCACAGCCATCCAATCACACATATACAAAGAGCAAAAAATAGCTCCAGGTGTAGCAAAAAATAGCTCCAAGACAAGCTAAAATAATAAGGTTGTCCTTGTTATATATATCAGGATGTGCTATCATCCAGTTACTACTCACATCCATGTGCTGCCAATTGTTTCTAAAAAACAGATACTAAGCACAGGGAGAAATCTAGCTACACACAATTACTTAAATAAAGGAACAAAATCAGATGCTAGGTATTAGTAGTAGAAGAAGTTCTTGATTTTACTAGTCATCTAGTAATATACAGGACATGCACCAAACTAGAACAACACAATTGCCTAGACAAGGTTTCATACATGGAACTCATATTTATAATAGACAAGCACAGCATCAGCAGATCACACTCAGATCACACTCAGGCTGGTGACATGCTGTACTACTTCCCATCAGGACCTAGCTAGTAATCCATTAGGTCAAGGACAAGCTAACATTTCAGTGCCTGCCCATCCAGTTTGATTCTGTTCTGAAAGTTAATTTTCTTTGAAAGTTGGCAAGACCTGGTGCTTTACGCTATCAATCATGGGTGGACGATGAAGCTAAAGTGTGCTGGCTGCACATTCTAAAGGACTAGAAAAGCGAGAATAGAAAATTCGGCTGTGGAGTTGCACATTCTAAAGGACCAGAAAAGCTAAAGTGTGCTGGCTGCAACCTAGTATCAGTCACTAGTTGTGCAGCCGCCCCTGCACAAATTTTATACTCAAATGACTAAGCTTTTTAATTTTATACTCAAATGAATAAGCTTTTTAGGGAAGTATAATAACCTACCACTGCTTAATGCTTATAGCAGCATTCCAACTCAATTTACAATTAACACCCTAGTCATTAAAATACTGGGATTTGGGAGGTGGAATCATTGCAGAAAATGCTAAGAACATGATCTAGTACGACAACCAAAGGATCGACTTGTGCTAATTTGGTTGAGTTGTTCACAAACAGGATGTCCATCTAAGAGTGACAAACCTAAACCCTGTAAATAATAATCATCCAAGACCTCTGAATATAGTTACAAACAGTTTAGCCATACCACGCATATTACAATCATTTCTCAAAGGGGGGATTAGACCTACTGCTTATAATTGAAAGCATACAAGTAAGCAGAGTGAAATAAGAACAACTCCTGGTATAAGCAAAATAATCCAATGACTGAATATTCTAACCCTAATTCACTAACTTTCTAGAACACTCTAATTCACTAACCTTCTAGAACACTCTAGAAACCCTAAAATCAACCTATCTCTGAGAGCAAACCCTAGAACCCTAGAGCAAAACTAGACCTAATGGATTACCTGAGGTGGGAGAGGGGAGGGAGAGCACAACCTGAGGTGGCCGATGACGGAGTAGAGGTGGTGGCCGATGATGGAGTAGTGGTGGCCGATGACGGGGGAGGGGGCAGCGCCTAGTGCTCGACAGGGAGGTGAGGCTCCTGGTGCTCGACGGGGAGGGGGCGGCACTCCTCCTCCTAGTGGCGCCACAGGGATGGGGCAGCACTCCTGGTGCTCCTCCTCCTCCTGCTTGCTCCACGGGAATAGGGCGGCGCTCCTGGTGGCGGAGACACGGGGATCAGTGGAAGGGAGGGGAGGGGAAGGGAGGGAGAGGGGTTGGGGAGGCTCACCGACGATGGTGGCGGGCAACGGTGGTGACTCCTCCAGTGGCGGACGACGGTGGTGACTCCTCCAGTGGCGGGCGGCGGCAGGGGGCTCGATCGCGGCGGGGATTCTCTGTGTGAGAGAGAAGAAAGGGAGAGAGCGAGGCCGACAGTTATTTGGCTAAGTGCCAAATATCTATGGCGCATATTTCCGGATATGCGCCATTGGTATTTGGCACTTAGTCAAAAACCACGAATCCCTGTATGTGTCAACTACACACGCCTATCGTAGTGGTCACCTACACATGCCTGTTGCTGGGAGCTCTCAGGTTCGATTCCTGGGCTCTCTCACAATTTTTTTTTAATTTTTAATATTTTGCAAAATACCAAAGGTGCATATCTAGTATATAAATAATATCTAGTATATTTTAATATTTTGTAACAAATAGTAATTAAGTTTAACATTCACAAATCTATTTAAAACAAAATACCAATGGTGCATATCTAGTATATTTTAAGATTTTGTAACCAATAGTAATTAAGTTTAACATTCACAAATCTATTTAAAACAAGGACATCTTATTCAATATCCATACACACCAATATTCTCCATAAAAATGTCATGTCATGTGTGCATGATCTCGATTCCGAGCTAGCTAGAGCTAGCGCCTCTTTGCAATCTTCTTGCCCTTCTTCCTCGCAATTGAATACTTTAGCCCAGAAAGGTTAAGGTTTGTTCTCGTGAACGGACAACCTTTAGTAGGTAGGGTGGTCTTCCTTTTTCCTCCAGCAGTCGGCTTGTCAAAGTACTTGTCAAATTCCACTTCGATCTTTGGATCGCCGTTCTTTTCTAAGTCTTGCTTGTTGGCGGGTCCATCCATTCTGATGATGCTCCTCTTGCCCCTCCTCATGACAACATGACTTGGCTTTGACGGGTTAGTGATGAAGAAACATTGGTCAACTTGGCTTGCGAGTACCCATGGCTCATTTTCTGCGGAGGCGTTCTTCGCGGAGGCATCGGGTATAACCATGGTGGTGAAATACCGACCCTCTTTTTGGACGCTCTTGGCCCATCTGACATGGAATATCGGCACCTTCTCTCCGGCGTAGTCGAGCTCCATATCTCATCGATCCTTCCGAAAAATCGTTCCTTGACGGTGGCTTCATCATCAGCATAGGATAACATCGTTACTCCTGAGTTCTGATAGTCGCTGCTCATGTCCCTTTTCTCGGTGTAGAATCTGTACCCATTGATGTCATATGCCTAATATGTCCTCACGTTGTGCCCGGGGCCACTTGACAAGGAGAAAATTAGTTTTTCATCCTCCGTAGAAGGCGTTTGCGGGTCTGCGGGGGGATTATCTTGAAGCTTCTTCTTGAACCAAGACGTGAAGCTAGAGTTGTGCTGTCTTGTTACGTCTCCCTTCTTCCTCGGTCGACCAAGGTCAATAAACTTCTGCTCGATTATGCTTTTGTGCTTTTCCACCCAAGGATCGACCAATTCGATGTGTTGAAGCACGACTCGGTGTGCCCTGTCAAAGTCGTCACGTCGACCCTTCGCGCCGACATGCATGGTGCGAAATCCCTCACGGTAGCCATATCTAGCGAGCCTGCCGTGGTGCATCCTTTTGGGCAGACCAACAGGGTCATCCTCATTGTCTGGGTCGGTGCGTAGATAATTCTGGTAGAAAGAGACACACTCGTAGGTCAGAAAGCCCTTGGCAATGCTTCCATCTGGATGGGACCTGTTGCGTACGAATCCTTTGATAACACCGTTAAGCCTTTCAAACGGCATCATGTTGTGCAGGAATGTCGGCCCGAGATGAATGATGTCATCCACGACATGGACAAGTAGATGGAACATGATGTGGAAGAATGCGGGCGGGAAGTAAATCTCGAGCTCGCATAGTATCACGACGATCTCATCATGTAGTGTGTCGAGCAGCTTCAAGCCAATCAACTTCCTCGAGATGACGTCGAAGAAGTTGTAGAGGCCAAACAGCGTCTCACGGACGTGCTCGTCCATTATCCCTCAGATCGTAATGGGAAGTATCTGCGTCATCAGCACGTGATAGTCATGAGACTTCATCCCGCTGAACCTCTTCTTTGCTTTGTCCAGATATCTTCCTATGTTCCCCGAGTAACCGTAAGAAACTTTGACTCCTAGGAGGCAGTTGAAAAACTGCTCAAGCTCCTGCTCACTTAGAGTGAAGCAGGTAGCCGAAAACACTGCAATTCCCCTCTTAACCCTTTTGCGGCGACCTTGAGTATCTTTAGGCGCCGTCTCATCATCATCATCGGGCGGTGGCGTCTCATGAAGTTCTTCCTTGATGCCAAGTTCCATCAGGTCGTTCCTTGCTTTTGGCCCGTCTTTGGTCCTATCCGGCATGTTGATGATAGCGGCAAGCAGACTCTCACACACGTTCTTCGTGATGTGCATGACATCAAGGCTATGGGGCGTGTGGAGGTATTTCCAGTATGGCAGGTCCCAGAAAACAGACCTAGCTTTCCACACACCATGCAGCGGTTTCGTCCTCGGACGCTTCTTTCCCGGCAAAGGGCACTCTTCCCAGTTGTCCAACATATCTTGGATCACTTCTCCGCTCCTCGAACGTGGGGCTTTTTCGAGCTCTACTTTGCCATCGAACAGATCTCTACGCTTTCTCCAAGCGTGATCCTTTGGAAGCCACATTCGAGTCTGTTGGAAAACGGTCTTCGATGATCCGGGATCCCTTGGTAGCTGGAGATGCGGGGTCTTATCCATGCACTTGACACATGCTTTGTGTCCGTGGTTCACCTGGGCAGACACGTATGTGTAACCTGGATAGTCCTGCACCATCATGAGCAGCGCGGCTCTCATAGGGAAATAATCTCCTGTGTATGCGTCCCACGTATGGGCTGGCGTCTCCCACAACGTGGCTAACTCTTCTTTCAGCAGCCCGAGATACAAATGCATGTCGATACCTGGTTGTTTAGGCCCCTGAATCAGAATACACATGTGTACGTATCTCTGCTTGGTGCACAGCAAGGGAGGGAGGTTGTACGGCCATACAAACACGGGCCAGGTGCTATGTGTGCTACTCTGGTTGCCAAACGGATTGAGTCCATCGGTGCTCATACCAAGCCTGATGTTCCTTGGATCTCCCCCGATGTCTGGAAAGTCAATGTCCAGTGCGTTCCACTGGCTAGTGTCCGAAGGGTGTGTGAGGATCTTGCCCTTATGTGGATCATCTTCAGCCGGCTTCTTCCTTTTAGCGTGCCATTGCATGAGCTTTGCTTCCTTAGGGTCCACGAAATACCGCTGTAGACGGGGAGTGATAGGAAAGTACCATACCACTTTTTGAGGAACTTTCTTGTTCCCTCTCTTGTATCGTCCTTGGCCACACACCGGACATGTGGTTCTATCCTTGTACTCGTCTCGATAAAGTGCGCAGTCATTAATGAAGGCATGGTACTTAACATACGGTAGGTCGAGAGGACATACGATTTTCTTGGCCTTCTCGATACTAGTTGGACATGTGTTCCCCTTGGAAGACATTCTTGCCAAAATCTCATGTTTTTGTTGAAGCTTACGTCGGTCCATTTGCTTTCTGCCTTCATCTCCAGAGCCTTGAGCGTTACGTTCAAGCGGGTATCCTCGGGCCGGCACCCAGGATACAATGGAGTTTTCCCGTCTATCTCCATCTGCGCTAGCTTGGCTTTCTCCATGGCAGCAACTTTGGTGTTGCTCGTCTCCCTGAGAAGCAGTTCCTGAACATGAGGGTCCTGCAAGGCCAAGGTTAGCCGCGTCGTTTGTGTGTCTGTGTCTTCTCCACCGACATCTCCTTCGTGATGATCATCATGTCCGTCACTGCCATCGTCTCCTTCGTGTTGATCATCATGTCCGCCGCTGCCGACATCTCCTTCATGATCATGATCATGTCAGCTGCCGGCATCTCCTTTGTGATGATCATCATGCCCGCCCTCGTCTTCAGGATCGTTGACCTCCTCGTCATCTTCAGAATGATAGCCGTGCATGAAACCATGCGTGAGCAGGTAATTCTCCAGGTCTCCAGAATCAGGGTCAACCAAGCTCCCGAGATTGCATGTTCGACATGGACATCTTATGTAGGTCCTCTTGTTCAGAATCATGTCGGCCACCGCGCGTTTCTTGTATCTAGCTGCTCGACCTTCGCTCATGTGTCTAACCATGGTTTCCTGTGCGGTATAGAGCAAAAACAGAGAGTATCTTAGAACCACAGCACCATCATGCACACACACACATGCATGCATGGCCGCTGGAAAAATTCGGCATGATATCTCCTAAAAATGGGACATATGGATAGTGCAAAAATTTGCCGAAACGGAAATTAATCGACATTTTGGCAAACATCCATGCACCACCAGAGCAAGCAACATGCTTTCTTCTTCGTCACCTGCAAACATTCATGCACCACATCCATGCAAACACACCATCCCTCTCGCAATTAATAACAAGGCTTCACAAACATAAGCATACACACACATACACACCGCACCGACGTCCACACTCCACACAAAACATCCACATGCATGTCCTCTAACAACTCACCTAGTAGAATCGTTACCGAGCCAAGTCCGCGACGAGATAGTGTGTGGTTGTTGTTGGAGAACAAGATGGATGTTGGAGGAGGCTTCCCCTCACAAAACTATGAAGCAAGGTAGTTTCAACAACCAACAATGGAGAAAATAATGGAGAAATTGAGGTGGTGGGGAGGAGGGGGACGAGCTAGATCTAGTTTGGGGTGGTGGGTGGAGAAGAATGGAATGGTGGTGGTGGGTGGGGGTGGAGGCCAACTTGTAGATCTGGACGAAGTTATCAGTAGCGCATATTGCACTAAATGCTCCACTGATAAGTCTGCCACCTTTTCAGTGGTGGGCCTAAGACTTATCAGTGGCGCATTTAACACTAAATGCGCCATTAGTGTACCATGTATCAGTGGCGCATATACCAAATGCGCCACTGATATTTCTGCCATCTTTCAGGATGGTGGGGCCCACTTAGTTACCAGTGGCGCATTTACATCTACATGCGCCATTGGTGAGGCGAATACCAATGGCGCATATGGCATATGCGCCACTGATAGTAGTATATCAATGGCGCATATATCCATATGCGCCATTGATATTTGGTTCATAGGCCTCCAGAGTGCCGGGCCCACATTATCAGTGGAGCATTATTTGTGATATGCGCCATTGGTTATAAATAATATCTGTGGAGCATATTTTTAAATGCGCCACTGATAATTATCAGTGGAGCATATTCAAAACAATGCTCGACTAATAATAAATCTATCCATAAGCCTTTCTCTAGTAGTGAAAAGAACACACATGCAATGTCACCAGTGGATTCATGTGGTTTAGGAAAATAACACACATGCAATGACTCTAGTGGATCCATGTGGTTTAGGAAAAGAACACACATGCAATGACTCTAGTGGATCAATGTGGTTTAGGAAAAGAACACACATGAAAATCTCTCCAGTGGATCAATGTGGTTCTGGAAAAGAACACACATGCAATGCCACTAGTGGATCCATGTGGTTTAGGAAAAGAACACACATGCAATGTCATGAGTGGATTCATGTGGTTTAGGAAAAGAACACACATGCAATGACACCAGTGGATCCATGTGGTTTAGTAAAATAACACACATGCAATGTCACAAGTGGATTCATGTGGTTTAGGAAAAGAACATACATGCAATGACTATAGTGGATCCATGTGGTTTAGGATAAGAACACACATGCAACTGTCACCGGTTGATCAATGTGGTTTAGGAAAAGAACACACGTGCAATGTCACTAGTGGATCCATGTGGTTCAGGAAAAGAACACAAATGCCATGTCACTAGTGGATCAATGTGGTTTACGAAAAGATGACACATGCAATGTTTGTGGTGGATCTAGGTGGTTTAGGAAAAAACACATGAAATATCTCTAGTGGATCCAAGTGGTTTAGGAAAAGAACACACATGCAAATGTCACCAGTGGATCCATGTGGTTTAGGAAAAGAACAGACATACAATGTCACAAGTGGATCCATGTCGTTTAGGAATAGAACGCACATGCAATGACTCCAGTGGATCAATGTGGTTCAGGAAAAGAATACACATGCAAAGTTCACTAGTGGATCCATGTGGTTTAGGGAAAGAACACACATGCAATGACTCTTGTGGATCCATGTGGTTCATGAAAAGAACACACATGCAATGTCACCAGTGGATCAATGTAGTTTAGGAAAAGAACACACATGCAAATCACTCTAGTGGATCCATGTGGCTTAGGAAAAGAACACACATTCAAATGTCACTAGTGGATCCATGTGGTTTGGGAAAAGAACACACATGCACTGTCTCTAGTGGATACTTGTGGTTTAGGAAAAGAATACACATGCAATGTAACTAGTGGATCCATGTGGTTTAGGAAAATAACACACATGCAAATGTCTCTAGTGGATCCATGTGGTCTAGGAAAAGAACACACAAGAAATGTCTCTAGTGGATCCATCTGGTTTAGGAAATCAACACACATGCAAATGTCACCAGTGGATCCATGTGGTTAAGGAAAAGAACGCACATGCAATGACTCTAGTGGATCAATGTGGTTTAGGAAAAGAACACACATGAAAATGTCACCAGTGGATCAATGTGGTTCCGGAAAAGAACACACATGCAATGTCACCAGTGGATCCATGTGGTTTAGGAAAAGCACACACATGCAATGTCACAAGTGGATTCATGTGGTTTAGGAAAAGAACACACATGCAATGACTCAAGTGGATCCATGTGGTTTAGGAAAAGAACAGACATGCAATGTCACAAGTGGATTCATGTGGTTTAGGAAAAGAACACACATAAAAATAACTATAGTGGATCCATGTGGTTTAGGATAAGAACACACATGCAACTGTCACCAGTGGATCAATGTGGTTTACGAAAAGAACACACGTGCAATGTTACTAGTGGATCAGTGTGGTTTAGGAAAAGAACACACATGCAATATCACTAGTGGGTCCATGTGGTTTAGGAAAAGAACACACATGCAATGACTATAGAGGATCCATGTGGTTTTAGGAAAAGAACACACATGCAACGTTACTAGTGGATCAATGTGGTTTAGGAAAAGAACACAGGTGCAATGTTACTAGTGGATCAATGTGGTTTAGGAAAATAACACACATGCAATGTCACTAGTGGATCCATGTGGTTCAGGAAAAGAACACACATGCAATGTCACTAGTGGATCAATGTGGTTTACAAAAAGAACACACATGCAAAGTTCACTAGTGGATCCATGTGGTTTAGGGAAAGAACACACATGCAATGACTCTAGTGGATCCATATGGTCCAGGAAAAGAACACACATGCAATTTCACTAGTGGATCAATGTGGTTTAGGAAAAGAACACACATGCAATTAACTCTAGTGGATTCATGTGGTTTAGGAAATGAACACACATTCAAATGTCACTTGTGGATCCATGTGGTTTGGGAAAAGAACACACATGCAATGTCTCTAGTGGATACTTGTGGTTTAGGAAAAGAATACACATGCAATTTAACTAGTGGATCCATGTGGTTTAGGAAAAGAACACACATGCAAATGTCACCAGTGGATCCATGTGGTTTAGGAAAAGAACACACATGCAATGACTAGTGGATCAATGGGGTTTAGGAAAAGAACACACATGCAAATATCACCAGTGGATCAATGTGGTTCCGGAAAAGAACACACATGCAATGTCACCAGTGGATCCATGTGGTTTAGGAAAAGAACACACACGCAAATGTCACAAGTGGATCAATGTGGTTTAGGAAAAGAACACACATGCAATGACTCTAGTGGATCAATATGGTTTAGGAAAAGAACACACATGCAATTACTCCAGTGGATCCATGTGGTTTAGTAAAAGAACACACATGCAATGTCACCAGTGGATTCATGTGGTTTAGGAAAATAAGACACATGCAATGACTCTAGTGGATCCATGTGGTTTAGGAAAAGAACACACATGCAATGACTCTAGTAGATCCATGTGGTTTAGGAAAAGAACACACATGAAAATGTCACCAGTGGATCAATGTGGTTACGGAAAAGAACATACAAGCAATGTCACAGGTGGATCCATGTGGTTTAGGAAAAGAACACACAGGCAATGTCACCAGTGGATCAATGTGGTTTACAAAAAGAAGACACATGCAATGTATCTGGTGGATCCATGTGGTTTAGGAAAAGAACACACATGCAATGTCTCTAGTGCATCCATGTGGTTTAGGAAATGAACACACAAGCAAATGTCACCAGTGGATCGAAGTGGTTTAGGAAAAGAACACACATGCAATGACTCTAGTGGATCAATGTGGTTTAGGAAAAGAACACACATGTAAATGTCACCAGTGGACCAATATGGTTCAGGAAAAGAACACACATGCAATGACTCTAGTGGATCAATGTGGTTTAGGAACAGAACACACATGCAATGACTCTAGTGGATCCATGTGGTTTAGGAAAAGAACACACATGCAATGTCACTAGTGGATTCATGTGGTTTAGGAAAAGAACACACATGCATTGACTCTAGTGTATCCATGTGGTTTAGGAACAAAACACACATGCAAATGTCAACAGTGGATCAATGTGGTTTAGGAAAAGAACACACGTGCAATGACTCTAGTGGATCAATGTGGTTTAGGAAAAGAACATAGATGCAATGCCACTAGTGGATCCATGTGGTTTAGGAAAAGAACACACATGCAATGTCACCAGTGGATCCATGTGGTTTAGGAAGAGAACACACATGCAAATGTCACCAGTGGATCCATGTGGTTTACGAAAAGAACTGATACATTGCAATGTCACAAGTGGATCCATGTGGTTTAGGAAAAGAACACACATTCAATGTCACAAGTGGATTCATATGGTTTAGGAAAAGAACACACATGCAATGCCTCCACTGGATCCATGTGGTTTAGAAAAAGAACACACACGCAATGTAACAAGTGGATTCATGTGGTTTAGGAAAAGAACACACATGCAATGACTATAGTGGATCCATGTGGTTTAGGATAAGAACACACATGCAACTATCACTAGTGGATCAATGTGGTTTAGGAAAAGAACACACATGCAACGTTACTAGTGGATCAATGTGGTTTAGGAAAATAACACACATGCAATATCACTAGTGGATCCATGAGGTTCAGGAAAAGAACACACATACAATGTCACTAGTGGATCCATGTGGTTTAGGAAAAGAACACACATGCAATCACTATAGAGGATCCATGTGGTTTTGGAAAAGAACCCACATGCAACTGTCACCAGTGGATTAATGTGGTTTAGGAAAAGAACACACGTGCAATGTTACTAGTGGATCATTGTGGTTTAGGAAATAAGACACATCCACTGTCACTAGTGGATCGATTTGGTTCAGGAAAAGAACACACATGCAATGTCACCAGTGGATCAATGTGGTTTACAAAAAGAAGACACATGCAATGTCTCTGGTGGATCCATGTGGTTTAGGAAAAGAACACATATGCAATGTCTCTAGTGGATCCATGTGGTTTAGGAAATGAACACACATGCAAATGTCACCAGTGGATCGAAGTGGTTTAGGAAAAGAACACACATGCAATGACTCTAGTGGATCAATGTGGTTTAGGAAAATAACACACATGCAAATGTCACTAGTGGATCAATGTGGTTCCGGAAAAGAACACACATGCAATGTCACCAGTGGATCCATGTGGTTTAGGAAAAGAACACACATGTAAATGTCACCAATGGATTAATGTGGTTCAGGAAAAGAACACACATGCAATGACTCTAGTGGATCAATGTGGTTTAGGAACAGAACACACATGCAACGACTCCAGTGGATCATGTGGTTTAGGAAAAGAACACACATGCAATGTCACTAGTGGATTCATGTGGTTTAGAAAAAAACACACATGCAATGACTCCAGTGGATCCATGTGGTTTAGGAACAGAACACACATGAAAATGTCAACAGTGAATCAATGTGGTTCAGGAAAAGAACACACGTGCAATGACTCTAGTGGATCAATGTGGTTTAGGAAAAGAACAGACATGCAATGCCACTAGTGGATCCATGTGGTTTAGGAAAAGAACACACATGCAATGTCACCAGTGGATTCATGTGGTTTAGGAAAAGAACACACATGCAATGACTCTAGTGGATCCACGTGGTTAGGAAAAGAAAACACATGCAAATGTCACCAGTCGATGAATGTGGTTTAGGAAGAGAACACACGTGCAATGTCACCAGTGGATCAATGTGGTTTAGGAAAAGAACACACATGCAATGCCACTACTGGATCCATGTGGTTCAGGAAAAGAACACACATGCAATGTCACTAGTGGATCAATGTGGTTTACGAAAAGATGACACATTCAATGTTTCTGGTGGATCCATGTCGTTTTGGAAAAGAACACACATGCAATGACTCTAGTGGATCCATGTGGTTTAGGAAAAGAACACGCATGCAAATGTCACCAGTGGATCCATGTGGTTTACGAAAAGAACTGATACATTGCAATGTCACAAGTGGATCCATGTGGTTTAGGAAAAGAACACACACGCAACGTCACAAGTGGATTCATGTGGTTTAGGAAAAGAACACACATGCAATGACTATAGTGGATCCATGTGGTTTAGGATAAGAACACACATGCAACTATCACCAGTGGATCCATGTGGTTTACGAAAAGAACTGATACATTGCAATGTCACAAGTGGATCCATGTGGTTTAGGAAAAGAACACACATGCAATATCACTAGTGGATCCATGTGGTTCAGGAAAAGAACAAACATGAAATGTCACTAGTGGATCCATGTGGTTTACGAAAAGAACACACATGCAATGACTATAGAGGATCCATGTGGTTTAGGAAAAGAACACACAAGCAACTGTCACCAGTGGATCAATGTGGTTTAGGAAAACAACACACGTGCAATGTTACTAGTGGATCATTGTGGTTTAGGAAAAGAACACACATGCAATGTCACCAGTGGATCAATGTGGTTTACAAAAAGAAGACACATGCAATGTCTCTGGTGGATCCATGTGGTTTAGGAAAAGAACACATATGCAATGTCTCTAGTGGATCCATGTGGTTTAGAAAATGAACACACATGCAAATGTCCCCAGTGGATCAAAGTGGTTTAGGAAAAGAACACACGTGCAATGACTCTAGTGGATCAATGTGGTTTAGGAAAAGAACACACATGCAAATGTCACTAGTGGATCAATGTGGTTCCGGAAAAGAACACACATGCAATGTCACCAGTGGATCCATGTGGTTTAGGAAAAGAACACACCTGCAATGACTCTAGTGGATCAATGTGGTTAGGAAATGAACACACATGCAAATGTCACCAGTGGATGAATGTGGTTTAGGAAAAGAACACACGTTCAATGTCACCAGTGGATCAATGTGGTTTAGGAAAAGAATACACATGCAATGCCACTACTGGATCCATGTGGTTCCGGAAAAGAATACACATGCTATGTCACTAGTGGATCAATGTGGTTTACGAAAAGATCACACATGCGATGTTTGTGGTGGATCTATGTGGTTTAGGAAAAAAACACATGAAATATCTCTAGTGGATCCATGTGGTTTAGGAAAAGAACACACATGCAAATGTCACCAGTGGATCCATGTGGTTTAGGGAAAGAACAGACATACAATGTCACAAGTGGATCCATGTGGTTTAGGAATAGAACAAACATGCAATTACTCCAGTGTTTCAATGTGGTTCAGGAAAAGAATACACATGCAAAGTTCACTAGTGGATCCATGTGGTTTAGGGAAAGAACACACATGCAATGACTCTTGTGGATCCATGTGGTTCATGAAAAGAACACACATGCAATGTCACCAGTGGATCAATGTAATTTGGGAAAAGAACACACATGCAAATGACTCTAGTGGATCCATGTGGCTTAGGAAAAGAACACACATTCAAATGTCACTAGTGGATCCATGTGGTTTGGGAAAAGAACACACATGCAATGTCTCTAGTGGATACTTGTGGTTTCGGAAAAGTATACACATGCAATGTAACTAGTGGATCCATGTGGTTTAGGAAAATAACACACATGCAAATGTCTCTAGTGGATCCATGTGGTTTAGGAAAAGAACACACAAGCAATGTCTCTAGTGGATCCATCTGGTTTAGGAAATCAACACACATGCAAATTTCACCAGTGGATCCATGTGGTTACGGAAAAGAAGGCACATGCAATGACTCTAGTGGATCAATGTGGTTTAGGAAAAGAACACACATGAAAATGTCACCAGTGGATCAATGTGGTTCAGGAAAAGAACACACATGCAATGACTCTAGTGGATCAATGTGGTTTAGGAATAGAACACACATGCAACGACTCTAGTGGATCCATGTGGTTTAGGAAAAGAACACACATGCAATGACTCCAGTGGATCCATGTGGTTTAGGAACAGAACACACATGCAAATGTCAACAGTGAATCAATGTGGTTTAAGAAAAGAACACACATAAAAATAACTATAGTGGATCCATGTGGTTTAGGATAAGAACACATGCAACTATGCAGGTGGATCAATGTGGTTTACGAAAAGAACACACGTGCAATGTTACTAGTGGATCAGTGTGGTTTAGGAAAAGAACACACATGCAATATCACTAGTGGATCCATGTGGTTCAGGAAAAGAACACACATGCAATGACTATAGAGGATCCATGTGGTTTAGTAAAAGAACACACATGCAGCTGTCACCAGTGGATCAATGTGGTTTAGGAAAAGAACACACGTGCAATGTTACTAGTGGATCAATGTGGTTTAGGAAAATAACACACATAAAATGTCACTAGTGGATCCATGTGGTTCAGGAAAAGAACACACATGCAATGTCACCAGTGATGCAATGTGGTTTACAAAAAGAACACACATGCAAAGTTCACTAGTGGATCCATGTGGTTTAGGAAAAGAACACACATGCAGATGTCACCAGTGGATCCATGTGGTTTGAAAACAACACATGCAATGACTAGTGGATCAATGGTGTTTAGGAAAAGAACACACATGCAAATATCACCAGTGGATCAATGTGGTTTCAGAAAAGAACACACATGCCATGTCACCAGTGGATCCATGTGGTTTAGGAAAAGAAAACACACGCAAATGTCACTAGTGGATCAATGTGGTTTAGGAAAAGAACACACATGCAATGACTCTAGTGGATCAATATTATTTAGGAAAAGAACTCACATGCAATTACTCCAGTGGATCCATGTGGTTTAGTAAAAGAACACACATGCAATGTCACCAGTGGATTCATGTGGTTTAGGAAAATAACACACATGCAATGACTCTAGTGGATCCATGTGGTTTAGGAAAAGAACACACATGCAATGACTCTAGTGGATCCATGTGGTTAGGAAAAGAACACACATGCAAATGTCACCAGTGGATGAATGTGGTTTAGGAAAAGAACACACGTGCAATGTCACCAGTGGATCAATGTGGTTTAGGAAAAGAATACACATGCAATGCCACTACTGGATCCATGTGGTTTAGGAAAAGAACACACATGCTATGTCACTAGTGGATTAATGTGGTTTACGAAAAGATGAAACATGCAATGTTTGTGGTGGATCTAGGTGGTTTAGGAAAAAAACACATGAAATATCTCTAGTGGATCCATGTGGTTTAGGAAAAGAACACACATGCAAATCTCACCAGTGGATCCATGTGGTTTAGGAAAAGAACAGACATACAATGTCACAAGTGGATCCATGTGGTTTAGGAATAGAACACACATGCAATTACTCCAGTGGATCAATGTGGTTCAGGAAAAGAATACACATGCAAAGTTCACTAGTGGATCCATGTGGTTTAGGAAAGAACACACATGCAATGACTCTTGTGGATCCATGTGGTTCATGAAAAGAACACACATGCAATGTCACAAGTGGATCAATGTAGTTTGGGAAAAGAACACACATGCAAATGACTCTAGTGGATCCATGTGGCTTAGGAAAGGAACACACATTCAAATGTCACTAGTGGATCCATGTGGTTTGGGAAAAGAACACACATGCAATGTCTCTAGTGGATACTTGTGGTTTAGGAAAAGAATACACATGCAATGTAACTAGTGGATCCATGTGGTTTAGGAAAATAACACACATGCAAATGTCTCTAGTGGATCCATGTGGTTTAGGAAAAGAACACACAAGCAATGTCTCTAGTGGATCCATCTGGTTTAGGAAATCAACACACATGCAAATTTCACCAGTGGATCCATGTGGTTACGGAAAAGAAGGCACATGCAATGACTCTAGTGGATCAATGTGGTTTAGGAAAAGAACACACATGAAAATGTCACCAGTGGATCAATGTGGTTCAGGAAAAGAACACACATGCAATGACTCTAGTGGATCAATGTGGTTTAGGAATAGAACACACATGCAACGACTCTAGTGGATCCATGTGGTTTAGGAAAAGAACACACATGCAATGACTCCAGTGGATCCATGTGGTTTAGGAACAGAACACACATGCAAATGTCAACAGTGAATCAATGTGGTTTAAGAAAAGAACACACATAAAAATAACTATAGTGGATCCATGTGGTTTAGGATAAGAACACACATGCAACTGTCGCCAGTGGATCAATGTGGTTTACGAAAAGAACACACGTGCAATGTTACTAGTGGATCAGTGTGGTTTAGGAAAAGAACACACATGCAATATCACTAGTGGATCCATGTGGTTCAGGAAAAGAACACACATGCAATGACTATAGAGGATCCATGTGGTTTAGGAAAAGAACACACATGCAACTGTCACCAGTGGATCAATGTGGTTTAGGAAAAGAACACACGTGCAATGTTACTAGTGGATCAATGTGGTTTAGGAAAATAACACACATAAAATGTCACTAGTGGATCCATGTGGTTCAGGAAAAGAACACACATGCAATGTCACCAGTGATGCAATGTGGTTTACAAAAAGAACACACATGCAAAGTTCACTAGTGGATCCATGTGGTTTAGGAAAAGAACACACATGCAGATGTCACCAGTGGATCCATGTGGTTTACGAAAACAACACACATGCAATGACTAGTGGATCAATGGTGTTTAGGAAAAGAACACACATGCAAATATCACCAGTGGATCAATGTGGTTTCAGAAAAGAACACACATGCCATGTCACCAGTGGATCCATGTGGTTTAGGAAAAGAAAACACACGCAAATGTCACTAGTGGATCAATGTGGTTTAGGAAAAGAACACACATGCAATGACTCTAGTGGATCAATATTATTTAGGAAAAGAACTCACATGCAATTACTCCAGTGGATCCATGTGGTTTAGTAAAAGAACACACATGCAATGTCACCAGTGGATTCATGTGGTTTAGGAAAATAACACACATGCAATGACTCTAGTGGATCCATGTGGTTTAGGAAAAGAACACACATGCAATGACTCTAGTGGATCCATGTGGTTAGGAAAAGAACACACATGCAAATGTCACCAGTGGATGAATGTGGTTTAGGAAAAGAACACACGTGCAATGTCACCAGTGGATCAATGTGGTTTAGGAAAAGAATACACATGCAATGCCACTACTGGATCCATGTGGTTTAGGAAAAGAACACACATGCTATGTCACTAGTGGATTAATGTGGTTTACGAAAAGATGAAACATGCAATGTTTGTGGTGGATCTAGGTGGTTTAGGAAAAAAACACATGAAATATCTCTAGTGGATCCATGTGGTTTAGGAAAAGAACACACATGCAAATCTCACCAGTGGATCCATGTGGTTTAGGAAAAGAACAGACATACAATGTCACAAGTGGATCCATGTGGTTTAGGAATAGAACACACATGCAATTACTCCAGTGGATCAATGTGGTTCAGGAAAAGAATACACATGCAAAGTTCACTAGTGGATCCATGTGGTTTAGGAAAGAACACACATGCAATGACTCTTGTGGATCCATGTGGTTCATGAAAAGAACACACATGCAATGTCACAAGTGGATCAATGTAGTTTGGGAAAAGAACACACATGCAAATGACTCTAGTGGATCCATGTGGCTTAGGAAAGGAACACACATTCAAATGTCACTAGTGGATCCATGTGGTTTGGGAAAAGAACACACATGCAATGTCTCTAGTGGATACTTGTGGTTTAGGAAAAGAATACACATGCAATGTAACTAGTGGATCCATGTGGTTTAGGAAAATAACACACATGCAAATGTCTCTAGTGGATCCATGTGGTCTAGGAAAAGAACACACAAGCTATGTCTCTAGTGGATCCATCTGGTTTAGGAAATCAACACACATGCAAATGTCACCAGTGGATCCATGTGGTTAATGAAAAGAAGGCACATTCAATGACTCTAGTTGATCAATGTGGTTTAGGAAAAGAACACACATGAAAATGTCACCAGTGGATCAATGTGGTTCCGGAAAAGAACACACATGCAATGTCACCAGTGGATCCATGTGGTTTAGGAAAAGCACACACATGTAATGTCACAAGTGGATTCATGTGGTTTAGGAAAAGAACACACATGCAATGACTCAAGTGGATCCATGTGGTTTAGGAAAAGAACACACATGCAATGTCACACGTGGATTCATGTGGTTTAGGAAAAGAACACACATAAAAATAACTATAGTGGATCCATGTGGTTGAGGATAAGAACACACATGCAACTGTCGCCAGTGGATCAATGTGGTTTACGAAAAGAACACACGTATAATGTTACTAGTGGATCAGTGTGGTTTAGGAAAATAACACACATGCAATATCACTAGTGGATCCATGTGGTTTAGGAAAAGAACACACATGCAATGACTATAGAGGATCCATGTGGTTTAGGAAAAGAACACACATGCAACTCTCACCAGTGGATCAATGTGGTTTAGGAAAAGAACACACGTGCAATGTTACTAGTGGATCCATGTGGTTTAGGAAAATAACACACATACAATGTCACTAGTGGATCCATGTGGTTCAGGAAAAGAACACACATGCAATGTCACCAGTGGATCAATGTGGTTTACAAAAAGAACACACATGCAAAGTTCACTAGTGGATCCATGTGGTTTAGGAAGAGAACACACATGCAAATGTCACCAGTGGATCCATGTGGTTTAGGAAAACAACACACATGCAATGACTAGTGGATCAATGGGGTTTAGGAAAAGAACACACATGCAAATATCACCAGTGGATCAATGTGGTTTCGGAAAAGAACACACATGCAATGTCACCAGTGGATCCATGTGGTTTAGGAAAAGAACACACACGCAAATGTCACTAGTGGATCAATGTTGTTTAGGAAAAGAACACACATGCAATGACTCTAGTGGATCAATATTATTTAGGAAAAGAACTCACATGCAATTACTCCAGTGGATCCATGTGGTTTAGTAAAAGAACACACATGCAATGTCACCAGTGGATTCATGTGGTTTAGGAAAATAACACACATGCAATGACTCTAGTGGATCCATGTAGTTTAGGAAAAGAACACACATGCAATGACTCTAGTGGATCCATGTGGTTAGGAAAAGAACACACATGCAAATTTCACCAGTGGATGAATGTGGTTTAGGAAAAGAACACACGTGCAATGTCACCAGTGGATCAATGTGGTTTAGGAAAATAACACACATGCAATGTCACTATTGGATCCATGTGGTTCAGGAAAAGAACACACATGCTATGTCACTAGTGGATCAATGTGGTTTACGAAAAGATGACACATGCAATGTTTGTGGTGGATCTAGGTGGTTTAGGAAAAAAACACATGAAATATCTCTAGTGGATCCATGTGGTTTAGGAAAAGAACACACATGCAAATGTCACCAGTGGATCCATGTGGTTTAGGAAAAGAACAGACATACAATGTCACAAGTGGATCCATGTGGTTTAGGAATAGAACACACATGCAATGACTCCAGTGGATCAATGTGGTTCAGGAAAAGAATACACATGCAAAGTTCACTAGTGGATCCATGTGGTTTAGGGAAAGAACACACATGCAATGACTCTTGTGGATCCATGTGGTTCGTGAAAAGAACACACATGCAATGTCACCAGTGGATCAATGTAGTTTAGGAAAATAACACACATGCAAATGACTCTAGTGGATCCATGTGGCTTAGGAAAAGAACACACATTAAAATGTCACTAGTGGATCCATGTGGTTTGGGAAAAGAACACACATGCAATGTCTCTAGTGGATACTTGTGGTTTAGGAAAAGAATACACATGCAATGTAACTAGTGGATCCATGTGGTTTAGGAAAATAACATACATGCAAATGTCTCTAGTGGATCCATGTGGTCTAGGAAAAGAACACACAAGCAATGTCTCTAGTGGATCCATCTGGTTTAGGAAATCAACACACATGCAAATGTCACCAGTGGATCCATGTGGTTAAGGAAAAGAACACACATGAAAATGTCACCAGTGGATCAATGTGGTTCCGGAAAACAACACACATGCAGTGTCACTAGTGGATCCATGTGGTTTAGGAAAACCACACACATGCAATGTCACAAGTGGATTCATGTGGTTTAGGAAAAGAACACACATGCAATGAGTCAAGTGGATCCATGTGGTTTAGGAAAAGAACACACATGCAATGTCACACGTGGATTCATGTGGTTTAGGAAAAGAACACACATAAAAATAACTATAGTGGATCCATGTGGTTTAGGATAAGAACACACATGCAACTGTCGCCAGTGGATCAATGTGGTTTACGAAAAGAACACACGTGCAATGTTACTAGTGGATCAGTGTGGTTTAGGAAAAGAACACACATGCAATATCACTAGTGGATCCATGTGGTTTAGGAAAAGAACACACATGCAATGACTATAGAGGATCCATGTGGTTTAGGAAAAGAACACACATGCAACTGTCACCAGTGGATCAATGTGGTTTAGGAAAAGAACACACGTGCAATGTTACTAGTGGATCAATGTGGTTTAGGAAAATAACACACATGCAATGTCACTATTGGATCCATGTGGTTCAGGAAAAGAACACACATGCAATGTCACCAGTGGATCAATGTGGTTTACAAAAAGAACACAAATGCAAAGTTCACTAGTGGATCCATGTGGTTTAGGAAAAGAACACACATGCAAATGTCACCAGTGGATCCATGTGGTTTAGGAAAAGAACACACATGCAATGACTAGTGGATCAATGGGGTTTAGGAAAAGAACACACATGCAAATATCACCAGTGGATCAATGTGGTTTCGGAAAAGAACACACATGCAATGTCACTAGTGGATCCATGTGGTTTAGGAAAATAACACACACGCAAATGTCACTAGTGGATCAATGTGGTTTAGGAAAAGAACACACATGCAATGACTCTAGTGGATCAATATTATTTAGGAAAAGAACGCACATGCAATTACTCTAGTGGATCCATGTGGTTTAGTAAAATAACACACATGCAATGTCACCAGTGGATTCATGTGGTTTAGGAAAATAACACACATGCAATGACTCTAGTGGATCCATGTGGTTTAGGAAAAGAACACACATGCAATGACTCTAGTGGATCCATGTGGTTTAGGAAAAGAACACACATGCAAATGTCACTAGTGGATCAATGTGGTTCCGAAAAAGAACACACATGCAATGTCATTAGTGGATCCATGTGGTTTAGGAAAAGAACACACAGGCAATATCACAAGTGGATTCATGTGGTTTAGGAAAAGAACACACATGCAATGACTATAGTGGATCCATGTGGTTTAGGATAAGAACACACATGCAACTATCACTAGTGGATCAATGTGGTTTAGGAAAAGAACACACATGCAATGTTACTAGTGGATCAATGTGGTTTAGGAAAAGAACACACACGCAATATCACTAGTGGATCCATGTGGTTCAGGAAAAGAACACACATGCAATGTTACTAGTGGATCCATGTGGTTTAGGAAAAGAACACACATGCAATGACTATAGAGGATCCATGTGGTTTAGGAAAAGAACACACATGCAACTATCACCAGTGGATCAATGTGGTTTAGGAAAAGAACACACGTGCAATGTTACTAGTGGATCAATGTGGTTTAGGAAATAACACACATGCAATGTATCTGGTGGATCCATGTGGTTTAGGAAAAGAACACACATGCAATGTCTCTAGTGGATCCATGTGGTTTAGGAAATGAACACACAAGCAAATGTCACTAGTGGATCGAAGTTGTTTTGGAAAAGAACACACATGCAATGACTCTAGTGGATCAATGTGGTTTAGGAAAAGAACACACATGCAAATCTCACTAGTGGATCAATGTGGTTCCAAAAAAGAACACACATGCAATGTCATTAGTGGATCCATGTGGCTTAGGAAAAGAACACAGATGTAAATGTCACCATTGGATCAATGTGGTTCAGGAAAAGAACACACATGCAATGACTCTAGTGGATCAATGTGGTTTAGGAACATAACACACATGCAACGACTCTAGTGGATCCATGTGGTTTAGGAAAAGAACACACATGCAATGTCACTAGTGGATTCATGTGGTTTAGGAAAAGAACACACATGCATTGACTCCAGTCGATCCATGTGGTTTAGGAACAAAACACACATGCAAATGTCAACAGTGAATCAATGTGGTTTAGGAAAAGAACACACGTGCAATGAATCTAGTGGATCAATGTGGTTTAGTAAAAGAACACACATGCAATGCCACTAGTGGATCCATGTGGTTTAGGAAAAGAACACACATGCCATGTCACCAGTGGATCCATGTGGTTTAGGAAGAGAACACACATGCAAATGTCACCAGTGGATCCATGTGGTTTACGAAAAGAACTGATACATTGCAATGTCACAAGTGGATCCATGTGGTTTAGGAAAAGAACACACATGCAAATGTCACAAGTGGATCCATGTGGTTTAGGAAAAGAACACACATGCAATGACTAGTGGATCAATGGGGTTTAGGAAAAGAACACACATGCAAATATCACCAGTGGATCAATGTGGTTTCGGAAAAGAACACACATGCAATGTCACCAGTGGATCCATGTGGTTTAGGAAAAGAACACACACGCAAATGTCACTAGTGGATCAATGTGGTTTAGGAAAAGAACACACATGCAATGACTCTAGTTGATCAATATTATTTAGGAAAAGAACTCACATGCATTTACTCTAGTGGATCCATGTGGTTTAGTAAAAGAACACACATGCAATGTCACCAGTGGATTCATGTGGTTTAGGAAAATAACACACATGCAATGACTCTAGTGGATCCATGTGGTTTAGGAAAAGAACACACATGCAATGACTCTAGTGGATCCATGTGGTTTAGGAAAAGAACACACATGAAAATGTCACCAGTGGATCAATGTGGTTCCGGAAAAGAACACACATGCAATGTCACAGGTGGATCCATGTGGTTTAGGAAAAGAACACACAGGCAATGTCACAAGTGGATTTATGTGGTTTAGGAAAAGAACACACACGCAATGACTATAGTGGATCCATGTGGTTTAGGATAAGAACACACATGCAACTATCACTAGTGGATCAATGTGGTTTAGGAAAAGAACACACATGCAATGTTACTAGTGGATCAATGTGGTTTAGGAAAAGAACACACACGCAATATCACTAGTGGATCCATGTGGTTTAGGAAAAGAACACACATGCGATGTTATTAGTGGATCCATGTGGTTTTGGAAAAGAACACACATGCAATGACAATAGAGGATCCTTGTGGTTTAGGAAAAGAACACACATGCAACTATCACCAGTGGATCAATGTGGTTTAGGAAAAGAACACACGTGCAACATTACTAGTGGATCAATGTGGTTTAGGAAATAACACACATGCAATGTCACTAGTGGATCCATGTGGTTTAGGAAAATAACACACATGCAATGTCACCAGTGGATCAATGTGGTTTACAAAAAGAAGACACATGCAATGTATCTGGTGGATCCATGTGGTTTAGGAAAAGAACACACATGCAATGTCTCTAGTGGATCCATGTGGTTTAGGAAATGAACACACAAGCAAATGTCACCAGTGGATCGAAGTGGTTTAGGAAAAGAACACACATGCAATGACTCTAGTGGATCAATGTGGTTTAGGAAAAGAACACACATGCAAATGTCACTAGTGGATCAATGTGGTTCGAAAAAGAACACACATGCAATGTCATTAGTGGATCCATGTGGTTTAGGAAAAGAACACACATGTAAATGTCACCAGTGGATCAATGTGGTTCAGTAAAAGAACACACATGCAATGACTCTAGTGGACCAATGTGGTTTAGGAACAGAACACACATGCAACAACTCTAGTGGATCCATGTGGTTTAGGAAAAGAACACACATGCAATGTCACTAGTGGATTCATGTGGTTTAGGAAAAGAACACACATGCATTGACTCCAGTGGATCCATGTGGTTTAGGAACAAAACACACATGCAAATGTCAACAGTGGATCAATGTGGTTTAGGAAAAGAACACACGTGCAATGAATCTAGTGGATCAATGTGGTTTAGGAAAAGAACACACATGCAATGCCACTAGTGGATCCATGTGGTTTAGGAAAAGAACACACATGCAATGTCACCAGTGGATCCATGTGGTTTAGGAAGAGAACACACATGCAAATGTCACCAGTGGATCCATGTGGTTTACGAAAAGAACTGATACATTGCAATGTCACAAGTGGAGCCATGTGGTTTAGGAAAAGAACACACATTCAATGTCACAAGTGGATTCATATGGTTTAGGAAAAGAACACACATGCAATGCCTCCAGCGGATCCATGTGGTTTATAAAAAGAACACACACGCAATGTCACAAGTGGATTCATGTGGTTTTGGAAAAGAACACACATGCAATGACTATAGAGGATCCATCTGGTTTAGGAAAAGAACACACATGCAATGACTATAGAGGATCCATGTGGTTTAGGAAAAGAACACACATGCAACTGTCACCAGTGGATCAATGTGGTTTAGGAAAAGAACACACGTGCAATGTTACTAGTGGATCAATGTGGTTTAGGAAAATAACACACATGCAATGTCACTAGTGGATCCATGTGGTTCAGGAAAAGAACACACATGCAATGTCACCAGTGGATCAATGTGGTTTACAAAAAGAACACACATGCAAAGTTCACTAGTGGATCCATGTGGTTTAGGATAAGAACACACATGCAACTATCACTAGTGGATCAATGTGGTTTTGGGAAAAGAACATACATGCAATGTTACTAGTGGATCAATGTGGTTTAGGAAAAGAACACACATGAAAATATCAGCAGTGGATCCATGTGGTTTAGAAAATGAACACACATTCAAATGTCACTTGTGGATCCATGTGGCTTGGGAAAAGAACACACATGCAATGTCTCTAGTGGATACTTGTGGTTTAGGAAAAGAACACACATGCAATGACTAGTGGATCAATGGGGTTTAGGAAAAGAACACACATGCAAATATCACCAGTGGATCAATGTGGTTTCGGAAAAGAACACACATGCAATGTCACCAGTGGATCCATGTGGTTTAGGAAAAGAACACACTCGCAAATGTCACTAGTGGATCAATGTGGTTTAGGAAAAGAACACACATGCAATGACTCTAGTGGATCAATATGGTTTAGGAAAAGAACACACATGCAATTACTCCAGTGGATCCATGTGGTTTAGTAAAAGAACACACTTGCAATGTCACCAGTGGATTCATGTGGTTTAGGAAAATAACACACATGCAATGACTCTAGTGGATCCATGTGGTTTACGAAAAGAACACACATGCAATGACTCTAGTGGATCCATCTGGTTTAGGAAAACAACACACATGAAAATGTCACCAGTGGATCAATGTGGTTCCGGAAAAGAACACACATGCAATGTCACAGGTGGATCCATGTGGTTTAGGAAAAGAACACACAGGCAATGTCACAAGTGGATTTATGTGGTTTAGGAAAAGAACACACATGCAATGACTATAGTGGATCCATGTGGTTTAGGATAAGAACACGCATGCAACTATCACTAGTGGATCAATGTCGTTTAGGAAAAGAACACGCATGCAATATTACTAGTGGATCAATGTGGTTTAGGAAAAGAACACACATGCAAATATCACCAGTGGATCCATGTGGTTTAGAAAATGAACACTCATTCAAATGTCACTTGTGGATCCATGTGGCTTGGGAAAAGAACACACATGCAATGTCTCTAGTGGATACTTGTGGTTTAGGAAAAGAACACACATGCAATGACTAGTGGATCAATGGGGTTTAGGAAAAGAACTCACATGCAAATATCACCAATGGATCAATGTGGTTTCGGAAAAGAACACACATGCAATGTCACCAGTGGATCCATGTGGTTTAGGAAAAGAACACACACGCAAATGTCACTAGTGGATCAATGTGGTTTAGGAAAAGAACACACATGCAATGACTCTAGTGGATCAATATGGTTTAGGAAAAGAACACACATGCAATTACTCCAATGGATCCATGTGGTTTAGTAAAAGAACACACATGCAATGTCACCAGTGGATTCATGTGGTTTAGGAAAATAACACACATGCAATGACTCTAGTGGATCCATGTGGTTTAGGAAAAGAACACACATGCAATGACTCTAGTGGATCCATCTGGTTTAGGAAAAGAACACACATGAAAATGTCACCAGTGGATCAATGTGGTTCCGGAAAAGAACACACATGCAATGTCATAGGTGGATCCATGTGGTTTAGGAAAAGAACACACAGGCAATGTCACACGTGGATTTATGTGGTTTAGGAAAAGAACACACATGCAATGACTATAGTGGATCCATGTGGTTTAGGATAAGAACACACATGCAACTATCACTAGTGGATCAATGTGGTTTAGGAAAAGAACACACATGCAATGTTACTAGTGGATCAATGTGGTTTAGGAAAAGAACACACACGCAATATCACTAGTGGATCCATGTGGTTCAGGAAAAGAACACACATGCAATGCTATTAGTGGATCCATGTGGTTTAGGAAAACAACGCACATGCAATGACTATAGAGGATCCTTGTGGTTTAGGAAAAGAACACACATGCAACTATCACCAGTGGATCAATGTGGTTTAGGAAAAGAACACACGTGCAACATTACTAGTGGATCAATGTGGTTTAGCAAATAACACACATGCAATGTCACTAGTGGATCCATGTGGTTTAGGAAAATAACACACATGCAATGTCACCAGTGGATCAATGTGGTTTACAAAAAGAAGATACATGCAATGTATCTGGTGGATCCATGTGGTTTAGGAAAAGAACACACATGCAATGTCTCTAGTGGATCCATGTGGTTTAGGAAATGAACACACAAGCAAATGTCACCAGTGGATCGAAGTGGTTTAGGAAAAGAACACACATGCAATGACTCTAGTGGATCAATGTGGTTTAGGAAAAGAACACACATGCAAATGTCACTAGTGGATCAATGTGGTTCCGAAAAAGAACACACATGCAATGTCATTAGTGGATCCATGTGGTTTAGGATAAGAACACACATGTAAATGTCACCAGTGGATCAATGTGGTTCAGGAAAAGAACACACATGCAATGACTCTAGTGGACCAATGTGGTTTAGGAACAGAACACACATGCAACGACTCTAGTGGATCCATGTGGTTTAGGAAAAGAACACACATGCAATGTCACTAGTGGATTCATGTGGTTTAGGAAAAGAACACACATGCATTGACTCCAGTGGATCCATGTGGTTTAGGAACAAAACACACATTCAAATGTCAACAGTGGATCCATGTGGTTTAGGAAAAGAACACACGTGCAATGAATCTAGTGGATCAATGTGGTTTAGGAAAAGAACACACATGCAATGCCACTAGTGGATCCATGTGGTTTAGGAAAAGAACACACATGCAATGTCACCAGTGGATCCATGTGGTTTAGGACGAGAACACACATGCAAATGTCACCAGTGGATCCATGTGGTTTACGAAAAGAACTGATACATTGCAATGTCACAAGTGGATCCATGTGGTTTAGGAAAAGAACACACATTCAATGTCACAAGTGGATTCATATGGTTTAGGAAAAGAACACACATGCAATGCCTCTAGCGGATCCATGTGGTTTAGAAAAAGAACACACACGCAATGTCACAACTGGATTCATGTGGTTTTGGAAAAGAACACACATGCAATGACTATAGAGGATCCATGTGGTTTAGGAAAAGAACACACATGCAATGACTATAGAGGATCCATGTGGTTTAGGAAAAGAACACACATGCAACTGTCACCAGTGGATCAATGTGGTTTAGGACAAGAACACACGTGCAATGTTACTAGTGGATCAATGTGGTTTAGGAAAATAACACACATGCAATGTCACTAGTGGATCCATGTGGTTCAGGAAAAGAACACACATGCAATGTCACCAGTGGATCAATGTGGTTTACAAAAAGAACACACATGCAAAGTTCACTAGTAGATCCATGTGGTTTAGGGAAAGAACACACATGCAATGACTCTAGTGGATCCATATGGTCCAGGAAAAGAACACACATGCAATTTCACTAGTGGATCAATGTGGTTTAGGAAAAGAACACACATGAAAATATCACCAGTGGATCCATGTGGTTTAGAAAATGAACACACATTCAAATGTCACTTGTGGATCCATGTGGCTTGGGAAAAGAACACACATGCAATGTCTCTAGTGGATACTTGTGGTTTAGGAAAAGAACACACAAGCAATGACTAGTGGATCAATGGGGTTTAGGAAAAGAACACACATGCAAATATCACCAGTGGATCAATGTGGTTTCGAAAAAGAACACACATGCAATGTCACCAGTGGATCCATGTGGTTTAGGAAAAGAACACACACGCAAATGTCACTAGTGGATCAATGTGGTTTAGGAAAAGAACACACATGCAATGACTCTAGTGGATCAATATGGTTTAGGAAAAGAACACACATGCAATTACTCCAGTGGATCCATGTGGTTTAGTAAAAGAACACACATGCAATGTCACCAGTGGATTCATGTGGTTTAGGAAAATAACACACATGCAATGACTCTAGTGGATCCATGTGGTTTAGGAAAATTACACACATGCAATGACTCTAGTGGATCCATCTGGTTTAGGAAAAGAACACACATGAAAATGTCACCAGTGGATCAATGTGGTTCCGGAAAAGAACACACATGCAATGTCACAGGTGGATCCATGTGGTTTAGGAAAAGAACACACAGGAAATGTAACAAGTGGATTCATGTGGTTTAGGAAAAGAACACACATGCAATGACTCTAGTGGATCCACGTGGTTTAGGAAAAGAACACACACGGAATGTCACCAGTGGATTCATGTGGTTTAGGAAAAGAACGCACATGCAATGACTATAGTGGATCCATGTGGTTTAGGATAAGAACACACATGCAACTATCACTAGTGGATCAATGTGGTTTAGGAAAAGAACACACAGGCAATGTTACTAGTGGATCAATGTGGTTTAGGAAAAGAACACACACGCAATATCACTAGTGGATCCATGTGGTTCAGGAAAAGAACACACATGCAATGTCACTAGTGGATCCATGTGGTTTAGGAAAAGAACACACATGCAATGACTATAGAGGATCCATGTGGTTTAGGAAAAGAACACACATGCAGCTGTCACCAGTGGATCAATGTGGTTTAGGAAAAGAACACACGTGCAATGTTACTAGTGGATCAATGTGGTTTAGGAAATAAGACACATCCAATGTCACTAGTGGATCGATGTGGTTCAGGAAAAGAACACACATGCAATGTCAGCAGTGGATCAATGTGGTTTACAAAAAGAAGACACATGCAATGTCTCTGGTGGATCCATGTGGTTTAGGAAAAGAACACACATGCAATGTCTCTAGTGGATCCATGTGGTTTAGGAAATGAACACACAAGCAAATGTCACCAGTGGATCGAAGTGTTTTAGGAAAATAACAGACATGCAATGACTCTAGTGGATCAATGTGGTTTAGGAAAAGAACACACATGCAAATGTCACTAGTGGATCAATGTGGTTCCGGAAAAGAACACACATGCAATGTCACCAGTGGATCCATGTGGTTTAGGAAAAGAACACACACGTAAATGTCACCAGTGGATCAATATGGTTCAGCAAAAGAACACACATGCAATGACTCTAGTGGATCAATGTGGTTTAGGAACAGAACACACATGCAACGACTCCAGTGGATCCATGTGGTTTAGTAAAAGAACACACATGCAATGTCACTAGTGGATTCATGTGGTTTAGGAAAAGAACACACATGCAATGACTCCAGTGGATCCATGTGGTTTAGGAACAGAACACACATGCAAATGTCAACAGTGAATCAATGTGGTTCAGGAAAACAACACACGTGCAATGACTCTAGTGGATCAATGTGATTTAGGAAAAGAACACACATGCAATGCCACTAGTGGATCCATGTGGTTTAGGAAAAGAGCACACATGCAATGTCACCAGTGGATTCATGTGGTTTAGGAAAAGAACACACATGCAATGACTCTAGTGGATCCATGTGGTTAGGAAAAGAAAACACATGCAAATGTCACCAATGGATGAATGTGGTTTAGGAAAAGAACACACGTGCAATGTCACCAGTGGATCAATGTGGTTTAGGAAAAGAACACACATGCAATGCCACTACTGTATCCATGTGGTTCAGGAAAAGAACACACATGCAATGTCACTAGTGGATCAATGTGGTTTACGAAAAGATGACACATGTAATGTTTCTGGTGGATCCATGTGGTTTGGGAAAAGAACACACATGGAATGACTCTATTGGATCCATGTGGTTTAGGAAAAGAACACGCATGCAAATGTCACCAGTGGATCCATGTGGTTTACGAAAATAACTGATACATTGCAATGTCACAAGTGGATCCATGTGGTTTAGGAAAAGAACACACACGCAATGTCACAAGTGGATCCATGTGGTTCAGGAAAAGAACACACAAGCAATGTCACTAGTGGATCCATGTGGTTTAGGAAAAGAACACACATGCAATGACTATAGAGGATCCATGTGTTTTAGGAAAAGAACACACATGCAACTGTCACCAGTGGATATGTGGTTTAGGAAAAGAACACACGTGCAATGTTACTAGTGGATCATTGTGGTTTAGGAAATAAGACACATGCAATGTCACTAGTGGATCGATGTGGTTCAGGAAAAGAACACACATGCAATGTCACCAGTGGCTCAATGTGGTTTACAAGAACAAGACACATGCAATGTCTCTTCTGGATCCATGTGGTTTAGGAAAAGAACACATATGCAATGTCTCTAGTGGATCCATGTGGTTTAGGAAATGAACACACATGCAAATGTCACCAGTGGATCAAAGTGGTTTAGGAAAAGAACACACATGCAATGACTCTAGTGGATCAATGTGGTTTAGGAAAAGAACACACATGCAAATGTCACTAGTGGATCAATGTGGTTCCGAAAAAGAACACACATGCAATGTCACCAGTGGATCCATGTGGTTTAGTAAAAGAACACACATGTAAATGTCACCAGTGGATCAATGTGGTTCAGGAAAAGAACACAAATACAATGACTCTAGTGGATCAATGTGGTTTAGGAACAAAACACACATGCAACAACTCTAGTGGATCCATGTGGTTTAGGAAAGGAACACACATGCAATGACTCCAGTGGATCCATGTGGTTTAGGAACAGAACACACATGCAAATGTAAACAGTGAATCAATGTGGTTTAGGAAAAGAACACACGTGCAATGACTCTAGTGGATCAATGTGCTTTAGGAAAAGAACACACATGCAATGCCACTAGTGGATCCATGTGGTTTAGGAAAAGAACACACATGTAATGTCACTGGTGGATTCATGTGGTTTAGGAAAAGAACACACATGCAATGACTCTAGTGGATCCATGTGGTTAGGAAAAGAACACACATGCAAATGTCACCAGTGGATGAATGTGGTTTAGGAAAAGAACACACGTGGAATGTCACCAGTGGATCAATGTGGTTTAGGAAAAGAACAAACATGCAATGCCACTACTGGATCCATGTGGTTCAGGAAAAGAACACACATGCAATGTCGCTAGTGGATCAATGTGGTTTACGAAAAGATCACACATGCAATGTTTGTGGTGGATCCATGTGGTTTAGGAAAAGAACACACATTCAATGACTCTAGTGGATGCATGTGGTTTAGGAAAAGAACACACATGCAAATGTCACCAGTGGATGCATGTCGTTTACGAAAAGAACTGATACATTGCAATGTCACAAGTGGATCCATGTGGTTTAGGAAAAGAACACACATTCAATATCACAAGTGGATTCATGTGGTTTAGGAAAAGAACACACATGCAATGACTCCAGTGGATCCATGTGGTTTAGGAAAAGAACACACACGCAATGTCACAAGTGGATTCATGTTGTTTAGCAAAAGAACACACATGCAATGACTATAGTGGATCCATGTGGTTTACGATAAGAACACACATGCAACTATCACTAGTGGATCAATGTGGTTTAGGAAAAGAACACACATGCAATGTTACTAGTGGATCAATGTGGTTTAGGAAAAGAACACACATGCAATATCACTAGTGGATCCATGTGGTTCAGGAAAAGAACACACATGCAATGTCACTAGTGGATCCATGTGGTTTAGGAAAAGAACACACATGCAATGAATATAGAGGATCCATGTGGTTTAGGAAAAGATGACACATGCAATGTTTGTGGTGGATCCATGTGGTTTAGGAAAAGAACACACATGCAATGTCTCTAGCATGTGGTTTAGGAAAAGAACACACATGCCAATGTCACTAGTGGATCCATGTGGTTTATGAAAAGAACACACATACAATGTCACAAGTGGATCCATGTGGTTTAGGAATAGAACACACATGCAATGACTCCAATGGATCAATGTGGTTCAGGAAAAGAACACACATGCAAAGTTCACTAGTGGATCCATGTGGTTTAGGGAAAGAACACACCTGCAATGACTCTAGTGGATCCATGTGGTTCAGGAAAAGAACACACATGCAATGTCACTAGTGGATCAATGTTGTTTAGGAAAAGAACACACATGCAATTGACTCTAGTGGATCCATGTGGTTTGGGAAAAGAACACACATTCAAATGTCACTAGTGGATCCATGTGGTTTGGGAAAAGAACACACATGCAATGTCTCTAGTGGATACTTGTGGTTTAGGAAAAGAATACACATGCAATGTAACTAGTGGATCCATGTCGTTTAGGAAAAGAACAAACATGCAAATGTCACCAGTGGATCCATGTGGTTTAGGAAAAGAACACACATGCAATGACTCTAGTGGATCAATGGGGTTCAGGAAAAGAAGACACCTGCAAATGTCACCAGTGGATCAATGTGGTTCCAGAAAAGAACACACATGCAATGTCACAAGTGGATCCATGTGGTTTAGGGAAAGAACACACATGCAAATTTCACTAGTGGATCAATGTGGTTTAGGAAAAGAACACACATGCAAATGTCACTAGTGGATCAATGTGGTTTAGGAAAAGAACACACATGCAATGACTCTAGTGGATCCATGTGGTTTAGTAAAACAACACACATGCAATGTCACCAGTGGATTCATGTGGTTCAGGAAAAGAACACACATGCAATGACTCTAGTGGATCCATGTGGTTTAGGAAAAGAACACACATGCAAATGTCACTAGTGGATCAATTTGGTTTAGGAAAAGAACACACATGCAATGTCACTAGTGGATCAATGTGGTTTACGAAAAGACCACACATGCAATGACTCTATTGGATCAATGTGGTTCAGAAAAAGAATACACATGCAAAGTTCACTAGTGGATCCATGTGGTTTAGGAAAATAACACATGTGCAATGACTCTAGTGGATCCATGTGGTTTAGGAAAAGAACACACATGCAATGTCACTAGTGGATCAATATGGTTTAGGAAAAGAACACACATGCATTGTCACCAGTGGATCAATGTGGTTTAGGAAAAGAACAGACATGCAATTTCATCAGTGGATACATGTGGTTGAGGAAAAGAACACACATGCAATGTATCTTGTGGATCCATGCGGTTTAGGAAAAGAACACACTTGCATATGTCACAATGTCGTTTAGGAAAGGAACAGACATGCAATGTCTCTAGTGGATCCATCTGGTTCATGAAAAGAACACACATGCAATGTCACGAGTGGATCCATGTGGTTTAGGAAAAAACACGCATCCAATGTCACTAATGGATCAATGTTGTTTAGGAAAAGAACACACATGCCATGTCTCTAGTGGATACATATGGGTTAGGAAGAAACACACATGCAAATGTATATAGCGGATCCTTGTGGTTTAGGAAAAGAACACACATGCAATGACTCTACTGGATCAATGTGGTCTACGAAAAGAACACACATTCAAATGTCACCAGTGGATCAATGTGGTTCAGGAAAAGAACACACATCCAGTGTCACTAGTGGATCCATGTGGATTAGGAAAAGAACACACGTGCAAATGTCACTAGCGGATCAATGTGGTTTAGGAAAAGAACACACATGCAATGACTCTAGTGGGTCAATGTGGTTTAGGAAAAGAACACACATGCAATGACTCTAATGGATCCATGTGGTTTAGGAAAAGAACACACATGCAATGTCACAAGCGCATTCATGTGGTTTAGGAAAATAACACACATGCAATGACTATAGTGGATTCATGTGGTTTAGGAAAAGAACACAGATGCAACTATCACCGGTGGATCAATGTGGTTTAGGAAAAGAAGACACGTGCAATGTTACTAGTGGATCAATGTGGCTTAGGAAAAGAACACACATGCAATATTACTAGTGGATCCATCTGGTTCAGGAAAAGAATACACATGCAATGTCACCAGTGGATCAATGTGGTTTACAAAAAGAACACACATGAAAATGTCACTAGAGGATCTATGTGGTTTCGGAAAATACCACACATGCAATGTCACTAAAGGATCAATGTGGTTTAGGAAAGACCACAGATGCAACGACTCTAGTGGATCAATGTTGTTCAGGAAAACAATACACATGCAAAGTTCACAAGTGGATCCATGTGGTTTAGGAAAATAACACACGTGCAATGACTCTAGTGGATCCATGTGGTTTAGGAAAAGAACACACATGCAATGTCACTAGTGGATTAATATGGTTTAGGAAAAGACCACACATGCAATGTCACCAGTGGATTAATGTGGTTTAGGAAAAGAACAGACATGCAATGTCACAAGTGGATCCATGTGGTTCAGGAAAGGAACACACATGCAATGTCCCTAGTGGATCCATGAGGTTTAAGAAAAGAACACACATGCAATTGTCACAATGTGTTTTAGGAAAGGAACAGACATGCAATGTCTCTAGTGGATCCATGTGGTTCATGAAAAGAACACACATGCAATGTCACCGGTGGATCAATGTGGCTTAGGAGAAAACACGCATCCAATGTCACCAATGGATCAATGTTGTTTAGGAAAAGAACACACATTGAAAGAACATTTCATGTTTTCCTATGTTTTGCGTGTTAGATAACAATACTATGGAGACTATTCATGTGCGCTAAGTGTGCAGGAAGTTTTGAGGGGGGCCGGATAATCCGCCCCACCAAGGTCCGGATAATCCGGCCTACCTCATCGCTCAAAGGAAGCCAAGGCGCGACGCTCGGTACCCGGTCAGATTTTCTTCCGGAAATTCCGAACTAGGGCGGTTTTTCCTCCCCAGGACGGATAATCTGGGTGTCGTACGGGCCGGATAATCCCCCGCCGAGCAAAGGGGCCAAGGCGCATCGACGCAGTATCCGGTCGGATTTTGTCCGGAAAATCCGAATCGGGCGTTTTTCCTCCCAGCCGGATAATCCGGCCCTCACATATGGTCAATAATCCGCCCCGAAGTTGATCAAGGCAAGCTCGGTGACGCCCGATAGGGTCGGACTTTCTGCGGATATTCCGAAGTCTGGGACCTCAGTTTCCCAGTAGGATAATCCGGCCCTCACTTGGACCGGATAATCCGGCCCCGAAAGTGTGCAACGGCTGGTTTTTGAAGGGGGTATAAATACCCCTTCTTTCCCAACGTTCAGAACTCTTGATTCATTCGAAATTGACCAAACATTGTGCAAGAGCTCTAGTGCTCGATCTCCCACTTCAACCACCCGAAGGTCTTGATCTTTGGTGGAATTGAAGGAGGATAAGTTCATCATCATCATCAAGAATGAAGTGCTTCAACTACTCTCCATTCACTTGGAGAAATCCCTGATCTAGTATTCTTGTCAATACCTAGATCTTGCTTATTGTATTTGATAAGTTTGTTCTTATGGCAGCTTGTTGTCATTTTGGGAGCCTCCAAGTTGTTGTGGAGTAGTTGCCCCGCTAGTTGTGTAAAGGCGTCGGTGCCCGCCTCGAAGGGTACCTATAGTAGAAGGTGGATCAGGCCTTTTGTGGTGAGATCCATCGAAGAACAGGGTGAGGCCTTTTGTGGCGTGGTGGTCTTAGTACCGCCCACCCCTCCAACACAGACGTACTTCCCTTAACAAGGAAGGAACTGTGGTCAAACAAATCCTATGTCTCCGCGTGCTTCACTTTGGTTTACTCGTTCCTCTTCCACTCGCTAGTAGATAGGTTTGCATATAGGGAAATTCCACCTAATAGTTTATCTAGAGAATTTAACCTTTTTGCTAAGCCTAAAATTGAAAAAGAATTAAAAATTGGTGTAGCACCTATTCACCCCCCCTCTAGGTGCCCATACGATCCATTTTAATTGGTATCAGAGCCCCGGCTCTTAATTCGGGCTTAACCTCCTAAGAGTAGTATGGGTACCAAGGATGATGGAAATGAGGCTGTGGATAAGGTCACAATGGATGATCTCAAGTCGTTGGAAACAACCTTGTTGAAATCCTTTGAGGCCAAGATGGAGGAGATGAATCAAATGATTGCTCGCCTTACATCATCCATAACCCCATCTCCATCCTCCTCTGAGGCTCCCACACCATTATCTAAGGAAAAGGGTAACACCGGATCCAAGGATGATGATGTGGAAGGTGACAAACTTAATGGTTCCACCTCCAAAAAGGGAAGTGGTAAGGAGGAATATAGTGAGGTTCGCCACGTATATTCCCTCGACCCACCTATCCCTCATCCTCATATAAATAATAGGGTTGATCCACCCAAGCTCACTGCATCCTCCATTAATCAATGGCAATTCCTAATGAAATCTCATGTCTGCAGCTCCTCTATTGAATTGTGGAGGATTATTGAAGAGGGTCTTCATATTGGAGATCAAACCAACCTAACGAGAAGAGAAGTTGTGGATAGCCAGTTGAATGCCACCGCTCTCCACATGATTCAGCTAGGTGTGGGTCCCAAGGACATGCCACACATCGAACATCTCAACACAACTAAAGAGGCTTGGGATGCTCTTACGGATCTTTTTGTTGGAAATGAAAGCATGAGAAGAAACATGTATGATGCTCTTAGTAATGAAGCTGAGGTATTCTACATGTTGGATGGTGAAAACCATGAGGACATGTATAGAAGACTCAAGGGCATCGCAACAACATTTCGAAAGCATGGGGCCACTCACATTGATGATGCATGGATAAAAAGAAAATATGTGAGTGCCTTAATGACTTTCGAGCCAACGGATTTGAAGAGCCTACAAGGTAGACACAACTATCATCAAATGACATCCAACAAAGTCATGCAAGAAATGGCTTCATTCAAAGTGGCAGCAAAGAATGCTGACGATGCCCGTGCTCGGGCCATTGGAATGCAAAAGGATGTCAATGTGGCTCTCAAAGCCAATGTTGTTGAGCAAGCGGAAGATGAAGGAGCTTTTGAGGGAATATCCATGGACTGCCCCGATAAGGTCAAACGTGCTCATGGTGAGTACATGGAATTCTATGCGAGGAATTTTTGGAAGGACCCTGCCAAAGCCAAGTCTAAACTTGAGCGCAAGAACGGGTCAAATGGAAGAAGAGAAAGTGGCCCAAGATTGAGAACTTGCTTTAACTGTGGTGATAGAATGCACTTTGTAACCGAGTGTCCATATCAAAATAGAGAGGATAATGGTGGCAGGCTCATTCTTAAAGAGAAATCTAAAGCACCTAAGAAGAAGCCGTTCATTAAGAAGAATGGCCCTTTCAAGAAGCAAACTAAGATTGTCCTAGTAGCTCAAGAGGAATACTCCTCCACAAGTGAATATGAAGAGGATGATGATAGTTCCTGCGAGGTGGCTGCTATAGCCACCACATCGAATCCGTCATCACTCTTCGACTCGCCGAACGAGAACGCCATCAACAACAATGCCACTTGCCTAATGGCAAGAAGGTCCGAGGTATCAACTTCTAGCTCTTCATTTCCTAAGACTAACATAATTTTGGACATGGATGATCATGACAGTCTTAAAATGAAAGAAGAAGTTATTGCCTTGGATACTTTTTTCACTAACCTACAAGGTGAGCACAAATTTCATTTTGATGTTCTTATGAGTCAACTTGCTCAAGCCGAAGATCTCCTTGAAGAAAATGGCAGAATTGAAAGAGAAGATGCCTTGGAGATAGCTTCTTTGAAGAATGCTTTGGAAGAGGAAGAGGAAGCTCGAGTATCTTTGGAAGAAAGACTCGAATCCCTTGAGGAGTCAAAAGAAGAAGCTGTAGCTCAGCTCATTAAAGAACATGACCATGCTCTTGCCAAGGTAAAGAAACTAAAGAAATAAAAGATTGACTTTGGGGCTGTTCATGCTAGACTTTTGGAGAAGTTTGATAATCTTGAAAGTGCTCACAAGGCATTAAAAAGTGATCATTCTGCTTTAAATGAGTCTCATGACCAGCTCCAAACTCAATTGAAATGGTATGATGTGCCAAGTACCTCTACTTCATCCTCTGAAAAAGAAGACCTTGCAAGAAGTTCTCAACACAAAGGTAAAGGGGTTATTGATGAGATACTGAGCAGGCAAAGGACACACAATAGTAAAGAAGGTCTTGGCTACATACCTAAGACAAAGAGCAAGAAAAACAAGAAGAAGAAGAAGAAGAATAGCAAGACTGCTCTACCAAAGACGAGCAACATTGCCAATGACAAGACTAATTATGATGGTTTTGCAGGGATCAACAATCCTAAATTTGAACTATATTGTGATCATTATGGTGATGTTTATGCTAGTTATGTAGGCCCTTATGATTGTTACATTCCTTGGTCTATTTGGGTTCCCAAGACCCTTGTTACTAACATGAGAGGACCCATTGAAAAATGGGTACCTAAAACCAAGAAGTAATTTTCTTGCAGGGCTATGCTTCCGGTGGTTCTAAATGGGTACACGATAGCGGTTGCATGAGTCATATGACCGGAAGCAAGGAGATCATCACGGAGATGCGGCCAAACCTTGATCACATAACCGTCTCCTATGGTTACAAGTCAAAATATGAGGTATTGGGTCTCGGCAAAGTTGTGGTGGCTCACGATATCTCTCTCATGGACGTCATGCTTGTTGAGACCCTCGGGTACAGCTTACTTCCTGTTCACGCCCTTGGTAAGATGGGCTTTGTAGTTTATATTGATGCTGATTTGGTGGTACTCTTGTGGAGCAAGTCTCTAAAAGTCGCTTTCGTGGGATATGTCAAAAATGACCTGTACGTGGTGGACTTTTTGTGGAAAACCACTACAGGTCCGATGTGTCTTTTCAGAAAGGCTGACGCGGGTTGGCTATGGCATCGCCGACTAGCCCACGTTAAGATGAGAACTTTGCAAAGTCTCCACAAGGGTGGCCACATTCTTGGACTAAAATAAAATGTCTCCTTTGCCAAAGATCGTGTTTGCAGGGCATGTGTTGAAGGGAAAATGCATGACTCGCCTCATTGAAGGAAAACCATTATCTCTTCAAAAAGGATTTTGGAGCTCCTTCATGTGGATCTCTTCGGACCTCCATCTCATGCAAGCCTCGGTGGGAAGAAGTATTGTCTAGTGATTGTTGATGATTACTCAAGATACACTTGGGTTTATTTCTTCAAGTTGAAGAGTAAGACTCAACAAACTGTCATCGACTTCGCCAACGAGGTTCAACGTCAACACAACGTCCCCATTCTGGCTATAAGGAGTGATAACGGCTCTGAGTTAAAGAACTACACCTTAAATGAGTTCCTAAGTGAAGAGGGGATAAGACATCAATATTCCGCTGCGTACACCCCTCAACAAAATGGTGTAGCCGAGAGGAAGAATCGAACTCTAATGGATATGGCAAGATCAATGTTAGCCGAATTCAAATCTCCATATAACTTCTGGGCTGAAGCAATCTCAACTGCTTGTCATTCATCCAACCGTTTATACCTCCGTAAGATCTTGGACAAGACTCCGTATGAAATACTTACCGGTAACAAGCCAAACATCTCATACTTTCGGGTATTCGGGTGTAAGTATTTCTTTCTTATTAAAGCAGTTCGTTTATCTAAGTTTTAATCTAAGGCTTTAGAAGGTATTTTTGTTGGTTATGGTGCCGAATCCCACACTTATAGAGTCTACAATAAGCTCTCTGGAACTGTTGTAGAATCTTGTAGTGTGGTATTCGAGGAAAATGACGGTTCCCATGTGGAGCAAGTTGGTGTTTGTGATGCAGATGTTGAAATACCCCAAGATGCCATAAGAAGAATGGGCGTGGGTTTTTTCTGCCCCATTGAGGAACCCCTTGTGGCGGACCGGGAAGGACAATGCTCTACTCAAATAGAGCCCTCATCTACACATGCTCAACATGTTCCAACAACTGGGGCAACTTCTACACCATCTCCATCAACTGCTGAAGGTTAAGATGTTCCACAAAGCTCTAGGCCGGATTTTCCGGTTGACACCGGATTATCCGGCCACCCTATTCTAGCTGATCATTCTGCTCCTGGTGGTGAAGATATCAACGCAACCTCCAGGCCGGATTCTTCGGCTAGCCCCAGATTACCCAGCCCCTCTCTAGTTCAAGCAAGCCACAGGCCTCCTGATGAAGCTGCTACAAATACTCCCAGGACGGATTATCTGGCCTCTCCATCAGCCGGATTATCCAGCCTCGACTCTCTTCATTCCGACCTCCTGTTACGGACTCACCTCAAGGGCACGCGTCTCCATCACCTGCTACTGACATTCCTGTTCCTGATCAAGGTTGAGCAAATGCTTCCAATGAAGACTCAAGTGATGAATCTCCTCCTCCAAGAGACAACAAACTTCTTGAACTTCATCGCAAGGCTCGGGCTGATCGTAACCTTGAGTTGAGGGGTCACACTCTCGACAAGGTTGTTGGTGATCTTCGACGAAGGGTTTCTACAAGAAGAGAATTGGCCAGTTTTGGTGAGCATCAAGCTCGTATCTCTGTGGTGGAACCTAAGAAGGTCTTTGAAGCTCTTGAAGACCCAGACTGGGTTGTTGCTATGCATGAAGAATTGAATAATTTTGAGCACAACAAAGTCTGGAAACTCGTGGAGAAACCCAAAGAATGCCGCAATGTTATCGGCACCAAGTGGATTTTCAAAAACAAGCAAGATGAGAATGGCATTGTTGTGAGAAACAAGGCAAGACTTGTGGCACAAGGTTACTCCCAAGTTGAGGCATCGACTTAGGAGAGACCTATGCTCCAGTGGCTCGTCTTGAGTCCATCCGTATCCTTCTTGCTTATGCTGCTCATAACAATTTTAAGTTGCAGCAAATGGACGTCAAGAGTGCCTTCCTTAACAGTCCTCTACATGAGTTGGTATACGTAAAGCAACCCCCGGGGTTTGAGGATCCTAACTTTCTGAACCATGTCTACAAACTCGATAAGGCACTCTATGGCCTTAAACAAGCTCCACGTGCGTGGTATGAGCACCTCAAAGAGCTTTTGTTAGATCGTGGCTTCGAAGTTGGGCAAATCGATCCCACTCTTTTTACTAAGAAGGTTAAGGGGGAGCTCTTCGTATGCCAACTATATGTAGACGTTATCATCTTTGGTTCTACTAATAAAGCTTTTAAAGATGAATTTTCAAAGCTTATGACTGACAGGTTCGAGATGTCTATGATGGGGGAATTACGGTTCTTTCTTGGATTTGAGATCAAGCAACTTAGAGAAGGAACCTTTATTAATCAATCAAAGTACATCCAAGACATGCTCAAGAGATTCAAGATGACGGATCTAAAAGGTGTCGCCACTCCGATGCAAACAAAATGTCATCTTGAACTTAACCCACATGGTAAAGATGTGGACCAAAAGGTATACTGGTCCATGATCGGCTCTCTTCTTTACCTCTGCACATCTAGACCCGATATAGTGTTGAGTGTGGGGGTGTGTGCAAGGTATCAAGCAGCTCCTAAAGAAAGCCACTTAGTGGCGGTCAAGAGGATCTTTTGATATTTGGTTCATTCCCCTAACTTTGGTCTCTGGTATCCCAAGGGCTCCAATTTCTCTTTATGTGGTTATACTGACTCAGACTGGGCTGGTGATAAGGATGATCGGAAATCCACTTCTGGAGCTTGTCAATTCTTGGGAAGATCTCTTGTATGTTGGTCCTCCAAAAAGCAGAATTGTATATCTCTCTCCACCGCCGAAGCTGAATATGTTGCTGCTACTAGTGCTTGCACTCAATTATTGTGGATGAGGCAAACTTTAAAGGAATACGGTGTCAATTGTGACAAAGTGCCTCTTTTATGCGATAATGAAAGTGCAATCAAAATTGCGTACAATCCTGTTTAGCACACAAGGACGAAGCATATTGAGATTCGGAATCATTTTATTCGAGACCATGTTGCTCGCGGCGATATTGATCTATCCTTTGTGAGCACAAAGAACCAACTGGCGGATATTTTTACAAAGCCGCTTGATGAAGCAAGATTCTGCTATTTGAGGAATGAGCTAAATATCATTGATTCCAGGAGCTTGTCTTGATTACCCATGCACTCACTCGTACATCTTCAATCCTTCTTTGGTCTAGGTGTGGGCATGGATATAGGGGGAGTGTGGTCCTAACTCATTGGGCTAACCCTCCCCCCATAATGCCAATAGAAAGATAAATCATTTCTCTTAATATCATGTTGTGATATGTGAGCTTATTGATGAGTATTGGTCATGAACCCAAGATATATCTTCGCGGTGTCACACCATACACTCCAACAAGGTGGCTTCGGCCACCGCCCTCTCCCTTGAGGAGAATTGGATCTTTTTGGCTGGTATTTGCTCTCTCATGTTCTTATGGGAATATCACTCAATCTTGGCTTTTATTTGATTTGGATTTTGCAATTTTGAGTGTCTAGTACCATCTTAGTTTGGCTCTCTTAATCCCAAGCCTTCCCTACCCCTCAGCCATATATTCTTGCACACAAGTCCCTTTTACACCTTGTGGGGGTGTTGTTTGGGGTCGCGCGGGCCTGGTTCTGTGTATAACAGAATCCCAGAATTTAGGCCAGATAATCCGGCCCGAGTGTTGGCCGGATAATCCGGCCCTGGCGGATTTCATCTTAAAGGGCAGGGCTCGGGGGAAGGGCTCATAACGAGCAGCACTTCTCCCCCAGCCCTCTCCTCCTCCACAGCCACCGCCTGCCGCCCCTCACCCTCCCCGAAGCCTCTCCAGCCACCAGATTTTCCGGGCCTCCCCGGATCTTCTTCTCCGCGCCTCTGGGTACCTTCTCCTCCGCGTTCTTCCTCCAATGAGTGAGGGTAACTCCCTCTCTCCCCATCTTTGGCTAGATGTGTATCTTGTTGGGTGGAACGTTGTCTAGAAGGATGTGTTTTCGCATAGAAATCATAGTCTTGCAGTTTCTAGGCCCGATCTACTTTTTTGCATTCCATCTAGGTGAAATCGAAAATTTCTGCCAGGGCCGGATTATCCGCCCCTGGCCAGGCTAGATAATCCGGCCTGACAGATTCGATTCTGCTTCAGTTTCACTATGGTGTATGCATTGAGTAGTTTTGCAGCAGAGATAGAGCCAGTGGCCACCGCATCATCACTCAGCTGAAGCCCAACAAGGATGCTGCCCTCTCTCCTTGCACTGTGGCCAATGGCATTGTGGGTACTATGGCTGGTCTTGCTCCCATCTATGTTGCATTGGTGGGTCTCTTCCGTGACTCTATTACACCGAGTGGGAGCAACAATGACAACATCCGTGGTCACCTTGTTCAGCTACTTCAATTTTCTCATGAGGTTGCCTCCTGCGAGGACGAGTCAGTGCAGTACAGGTTGGATGTCATGGACTTCATTTACCATGAGCTATGTGATGCTATGTTCAACCGTCTGTCCATTCCCTATGCGCCCTACATTATGTTGCTCATCCGTCACCTGCTTCCTGCTGAGGAGTTTCACATCGACTCGGTGCACAAGGCCAAGAAGATATACAACAAGGTTCGAAAGACCTCTCACCCCTCCTCTGCTCCTGGTGGTCTCATGAGGGATGCTCGCAGGCCCCCTGTGCCTCCCGTTGCATGTGAGATCAAGCAGCTGAACTGGTTCTAGCATCACATTCTCTGCATGGGCGTGGACACACGCAAGGGTCAGCACAAGGCATACAAGCAGCGCCATGAGTTGGATCACTCCCAGCAGCTCATTCTCCACCACGTGTCCGGCGCTTCGGGTGCTCCTCCGGCTCCTACACCTCCCACTCTGTATGCTCGGTGGAATTCTTCCTCCGGGCTGAACTATGGTGAGCTGGAGCGCCACTTGTTCCCCTCTGCACCTGCTGCTGATGATGAAGATGAGGAAGGTGACACTGAGGAGCCTGAAGATGAGGATGAGGAAGAGAATGAAGAAGAGGATGAGGAAGAGAATGAAGAAGAGGATGAGGACGAGGACTACGAGTGATCCCATGGGGCGCTAGCATCACTCTTCTCCCTTTTTGGTGTCTCGATGCCAAAGGGGGAGAAGTAGTTCTATTAGGATGTCCGTGGATTTGCATGGGTTGGGCATAAGCACTTGCACTTTTCTATTCATTATTTCTTGCTTATGCCCATTTAGCATTGAACTTTAAATTCGTGATTTGTGGTTATTTGATACTATTTGTGGTTGAACTGGATTATGCCTGTGGTTTTCTTATCATGGATTATGCTTATGGATCTATCTATTCATATCGTATTGCTGGAGGTTTATCATGGAAGGCGCACTCATAATGGTTATCCGGTAATAATTGTGACTTATGTCAAGGATGCCTACTCTCTACTTCGGTGGTATGTGTTTTTGCTCATATGTCTATGGAATAGACTCACCTATTAGTGTGCATTTGTATTTCAATGCAAAACTCAATTATGCACATATTGAGGGGGAGTCTCTTTCATAGTTATCACTGTTTGTCTTGTGTCTTTCTCCTGCAAATCCTGGTTTTGTCATCTAACACCAAAAAGGGGGAGATTGAAAGAACATTTCATGTTTTCCTATGTTTTGCGTGTTAGATAACAATACTATGGAGACTATTCATGTGCGCTAAGTGTGTAGGAAGTTTTGAGGGGGCTGGATAATCCGCCCCACCAAGGGCCAGATAATCCGGCCTACCTCATCGCTCAAAGGAAGCCAAGGCGCGACGCTCGATACCCAGTCGGATTTTCTTCCAAAAAATCCGAACTCAGGCGGTTTTTCCTCCCTAGGCCGGATAATCCGGGTGCCGTACAGGCCGGATAATCCGCCCCCCAGTTTTCGAGCAAAAGGGGCCAAGGCGCGTCGCACGGTATCCGGTCGGATTTTCTCCCGGAAAATCCGAACTGGGGCGGCTTTTCCTTCCCAGGCCGGATAATCCGGCCCTCACATATGGCCGGATAATCCGGCCCCCAGAAGTTGATCAAGGGCAAGCTATGACGCTCGATAGGGTCGACTCGCCGGATATTCCGAGTCTGGGTGGAGTTTCCCGAGGCCGGATAATCCGGCCCTCACTTGGGCCAGATAATCCGGCCCCCAAAGTGTGCAACGGCTGGTTTTTGAAGGGGGTATAAATACCCCTTCTTCCCCAACGTTCAGAACTCTTGATTCATTCGAAATTGACCAGACATTGTGCAAGAGCTCTAGTTCTCGATCTCCCACTTCAACCACCCGAAGGTCTTGATCTTTGGTGGAATCGAAGGAGGAGAAGTTCATCATCATCATCAAGAATCAAGCGCTTCAACTCCTCTCCATTCACTTGGAGAAATCCCTGATCTAGTATTCTTGTCAATACCTAGATCTTGCTTATTGTATTTGATAAGTTTGTTCTTGTGGCATCTTGTTGTCATTTCGGGAGCCTCCAAGTTGTTGTGGAGTTGTTGCCCCGCTAGTTGTGTAAAGGCGCCGGTGCCCGCCTCGAAGGGTACCTATAGTGGTGGGTGGATCAGGTCTTTTGTGGTGAAATCCATCGGAGAACAGGGTGAGGCATTTTGTGGCGTGGTGGTCTTAGTACCGCCCATCCCTCCAACGCAGACGTACTTCCCTTATCAAGGAAGGAACTGCGGTCAAACAAATCATGTGTCTCCGCGTGCTTCATGTAACTACCTCGGTGAATTACGCTCCTAGTTACAAGCCTGGATGAGCAGAAATGGTTGGAATAGTACGGTGGGGCCCAAATGCCACTCACAGGTAGACCTTTCGGCCGTCCCAACCATTTCTAAACATCAGGACAAGAACGGGCGGCGTAATCGGCAGGCGAAGGGATCAACTACATACACAAATGAGTATGTATGCAAGCCACCATACAACAGTACAACAGAGCCGTTCCATCTAAAAAGAAAGGAAATATAGCAATGCCATATGGCAAGATCCAAATATCCTAGATAGATATAATAGTTTAGGATATCTCCTCATACATCAAACAACAGAGTATCAGGCGGAAGCGGAAGACAAAATCCGAGTACGGATAAGAAGCAAATCGGCATAATATGCCCCATAAATAAGCAGATCCCGCCCACAGATCTCACGGATCCCCGTTCCCGGAATCTCTACACCGAATGATCGTTGCCCACATCGTCTGCTCCTTCCACCCAAGATCCATCTTGTGAGTGTACCTGCTCATCCGAACCAATAATTTATCGTGTGAGACCCTAGGGTTCTCAAGTCTTTATGCCTCTAAAGGGGACACAACCTGGGTGACGAATTGCAGCCAAAGATAAACCCTAACAATTCTATAGATACTGCTAACCATCCTCCTAAACAGAGATAGACTTATGTACGTGAATTAATAACAACATATATAACAGTTAAACGGTAATATCCACAGATCCATCCTCCTCCTCGCCATCGACGAGGAAGCGACGAACAACCCCCATCCGCTGGCAGTTTTATTATCCATTCCATGAGTGTTGCAATCGCTTACTAGTCGTACTTAGTCAAATTAAAAGCGGTACTTTAGTTATGCTTGTCTATGATCGAGAACCGTGCTCCAAGTCGTCCATAACCATGACACGGCCAGAAAGTTTTACCGCTAGGGTGCACAAATAGCAACACACACTCGATCAACCTCGAAAACCAAATCAAAACCCAACGAGGCATTCACGACAAAGCGATCACAGGATTCAGAAATATTTTAGGGGCCACCCCATTGAGCTACCCGCAACGGTTAGCGACCAGACGGCCTCAAGGTTTGCGCCATGGCTGGAAACGATCGGGAACCCGAAATGTGACTGGCTTGTCGACACTGCGTGAAAACATCGCGCTTTCCTAAACAAAGACAAAGGTGTAGTACCTCGCACAATTTAAATAAAGCAGAAAGCATGGCATAAGTACAGATAGTAAATAAAACCTCAAACTAGTTTGTGGCCCCAAGAAATAAGAATGAATCAAGCTCGCTCAGGGGGGTTCATAAGCCTCCGGATGTGGATAGCGAATATTCAAGGAACAGAATCAAGTACTGGGTCCCACGGGACATAAGTGAGCATGAAAACCAAATAGCAGATAATTGCTCACCGATGCCACTTTCATTAGTTGTCCCATTACTACTCGTTAAGTTGTTTAGGTACCTCGTTATCCAACAGACACTCACATACCCTACACATGCTGTTCTACGACTCGCATGGCTCAAACAACTCCTGTAGTAATGGCTCATGGGATGGAGGAACAAGCTTCGGTGGGGTTTAAAAATAAAGGATATGCAATACTTGGGATTCAATTTAATGCAATCGCGACTCAATGATGCAAGAATAAGATAGAGGCAATAGGTACTATATGTATGCAAGCATGTGGTAGTGCTTGCCTGGCAGCTCTGTTGAAGCGAGAGAAGGATCTGGTAGTGCTCCGGTTCTCTTGGTATATCCCCGCCATAGCCTATTCGAAGAAGAACCAAACAAACAAGGCCAACATAAATAAAGTGCACAAGCATATGAATAAATGCGACAAGCAAACAATCATGCCATGATGAATGATGCACAATTTGCATGGCATTAAAGTAGCATGGCATGGTTGAGGTGTGGATTACAATAATAAACATTTTTGTTGGGTTTTAATCACATTTTAACCTCAAATTAGTTGCTGTACACATTATATTTACATGATGCATGCTTCAAAACAGAACAAGGAATGCATAAACAGAAAGGTCTCGTCGAGCTAATCTTTTTAGACATATCATTTGTTAAATTTGGAGTTATAAAACAAAAGTTATTAATTAATTAAGATAAAAGGGCATTTTAATGTAATTTTTAATCAACTTGGAATTTTAAATGTTCAAAAAATATTTTGAAGGCTATATTTGAATTCCTCACATTTTTCTGATTTGAAAACATATATTATTTGCATTATTTGGATTTGTATTTTAAAAGATATTTTAAAACAGAATTAAATTTGAATTTGATTTAATTTGGAAAAGATTTGAATTTAAACAGAAAAGCAGACATACTTTTTATAACCAGACTAGCCTAGCCCCTGACGCTGACGGGTGGGCCTCTCTCGATCGGGACACACGCACAGAAGAACGCTTTTACACCATGGATCGCTCTAGTCTCGAGAGACATGTAGGACCTGGCTGGCTCGTGAGCCCACTTGATGTAGGGATGCTGAGGGCTGACCACATGGCTCAGGGGGGACTGCGGGTTGATGCGACCAACATGCAGGGTGCTTTTTGGAAAAAAGGTAGGAGACGCTGACTGGTGGGGCTCAGGGGAGCGCGGGTTGCAGGAGTCAAAAGGGCAGGGGGGTTTGTGCAAAAAGCCGCTGCCACTGTGGATCTTCCTCGCGGACAGATCGGTGCTCGCGCGCGGTGCAGGGCGGGATGGGAGATCGAACGCGGGACCTAGGGCTCGCGCGCGGAGGGCGGAGCCACTGCGGCGGGCTGGGGTTGCTTGTGAGATGGGCGAGGCCTAGATAGGGCTACGCGACGCTATGGCGAGGAGAACGACGCGCGACGCCGCAAGACAGAGGCCGTTCGTCGGATTGTCCGCCATGACGTGGCAAGGCTGCGACGACGAGGATGTCTGGGGGTTGGGTAGCTCACCGAGAGTGCGTCGATGTAGGTGGATCGGCTCGAGGCGCAGCAGGGCGACGATGATGCAGAGGCCGAGCGAACTAGGGTTTCGGGGTCGGAGCGTGTCTGTGTTCAGCGGCCTGGGGCTCCTCCTCCTCACTGCTGTGTATAGAGGCGACGCCGGGGATCTCCTGTCCTTCCTCGACGTCCACAACACCACGCCCGCCTCCTCGTACTGCAGGTGGACGCCGAAGCCGACGGTGGCCGGCGATGGTTAGCTGGCGGCGATGGAGAAGAGAGGGGAGCGGGCAGGGTGCCTCGGCCAGATCTGGAGATGCAGGAGGACCGTGAGGTGGTGGTAAAGCAGAGGGGGAGAGGGGGTGCCGTGGGGAGATGGGGTAGATGGGAAAAGGTGGCCTCGGTGCCACCTTTCTCTCCTCCCCTCCTCACGTGCTTGGGTCAGCCAGGACAGGTGCATGGGGGCTTCCAGGTGGACCAGAGGGCGAGGCCAAGGAGGCAGGGGCAGGCTCGGGTTGGAGGGCCCTTATGGCATAGAGAGAAAATAGAGAGGGAGGAGTAGCCTCGGGTTAGAGCTAGGGTAGGAGGGGAGAGGGGGTATGGCTCGGGCTAGGGCTTGTTTGGGTGGGGTAGCTAGGTGGCATGGTGGGGCCATCTAGGTGGGGCCAGGGTGACCATGTGGTGAGAGAGGAGAGAGGCCGAGAGAGAGGGATTAGGGAGGAACTAGGGTTTAGCTTAGATAGAGATAAGGAGAGAGGTTTAGAGAGAGAGGAGAGATTAGATGGAGTGGTCCTCTTTTGACAAAGTCAAGCAAGCACATGCCAAGCTTCATCAAGAACAAGACAAGAAAGGGAGGGATGAGGTGGTGTGGTTTAAGCATGATCAAAATAAGATCAAGCTAAAAGGAGGAAGAGAGAGATGAGGGGAAAAGATTCACTCAAAAACAAATAAAAACCAAATACTAGAAAAGGTGGCACTTGCATGGCCCATGCAAAATATTTATTGCCATGTTGATTCTTGTGGAAACAATATTATTACATGGCATTATTATTATGCATTCCCAAAATTGGAATAAAAGCCAAGCAAAAAGAATTAAAAGGATGCTCCATGTGGAGTAGTTGTAGATGACCATATTTGAATAGAAATGGGACTTGCTAGTGTGTATGTGCCACTAGATGCTCAATAGTCCCAAAAATATCCCAACATGAGCATAATCCATATTCATCCATGTGGAAGCTAGGAAAAAGGGTTCCATTCACAAGGCATGCAAAGGTGGCCATGTGGCTCTCATATATCAATAATGTGAAAACAACATGATGCCAAAATGAGAGCATGTGGAAAAGAATTGGGTCCATCCCAACCCACATGAGCTAGAGGTAAAACCAAATAAAGTGCAAAGCTCACATTTAGTTGGATGGTGGAATTATAAGGTGGTGAAAGAAAAGGTGGTGGAGTTGAACAAAAGATATGCCCCCAACTCAACTTGGGCATTTAAACAATATATCAACAACCAAATACAATATCAAGAGTCAAATACAATTAACAATGCATATGAGAGAAGAACCAAATGAAAAGGGGTTTTATATGATGCTCAAATGCAAGGTGGCATGATGACATGAGCATGATATAATTATGATGCAACAATTATATATATGAAGTAGCCATTATATTACTAGACCAAGTAGCATTACAATTGTTAGACAATTGGGATGCTACACTTCACTTCGGTTTACTCATTCCTCTTCCACTCGCTCTTTACTCGCTAGTAGATAGGTTTGCATATAGGGAAATCCCACCTAATTGTTTATCTAGAGAATTTATCCTTTGTGCTAAGCCTAAAATTGAAAAAGAATTAAAAATTGGTGTAGCACCTATTCACCCCCCCCCTCTAGGTGCCCATACGATCCATTTCACGCATGCAATGTCTCTAGTGGATCCATGTGGGTTAGGAAAACACACACATGCAAATGTCTGCAGTGGATCCATGTGGTTTAGGAAAAGAACACACATGCAATGACTCTAGTGGATCAATGTCACATCCCAATTATTAGAATTGGTACTGCATATAATATATGGCATTGCATCATGATCATCTTTGCAAAATTTCAGTTTTAAAAACTTTTTGCTAAAACACCACTCAATGCATGTTCATTGCTTATAGGTGACTAGTAGGGTTTTTACCTTGCATTTGCTAGAATGGTACTATACAAGCATTCCAGATGCATAGGTGCGTATAGTTTTCCAATACAAACCTGTATAATTTTGTTTCGCTCAAATCGGAGCTGTAGATAAAAAGTTAGGACAGTTTTACTATATACTAAAATTCAGAATTCAGAAATTTCAGAAGGTTCAGTTAGCAGACAGTTTCGGTTAAACAAACGGCAGAAAAGAAAAAAAGAAATCGATGCAGCCCAGCGCTACCGGGTGAACTAGCCGACCCACAGCGTCCCACCTGGGACTCACCAGGCGCAGCACTAGCTGCCGCCCGCCTGCCAGCGTGCGCGGTGCGCCGCGAGTCTACCGGCCCAGCAGCCCGCCTCGCCCGGCCGACAAGCGGGCCCCACACATCAGCGCCCTGCACCTCGAGTAGACCGTGCTCGACACGAGCTCTGCCCGCCGTCGCTGATTTCCACGGGGAATACCCTGATTCTGTTCGGAGATCCTTGCCCCATCCCCAACCGAGTACGCCCCATAAAGCCCTTCGGCCCCTCTGCAAAACCCCCACCCAAAACCCCATATACGCCACCACCAGCCTCCACAATTGCTCGCCGGAGTTCCCAGAGCAACCGTCACCATTGACGTCGATACGATCTCTAGCTCGAGTTTCTGCGCCCTATTTCCTGGCTAGCACCACCATAGTGCCGCACCTCCACTTTTCTGACCCTTACTCTTCTCTTACAGCCGTCAGACTGTCGTTGCCGAAGCTCGCTGGAGTGCGCCGCTAGCCGCGCCGCTCCATCCGCGAGTCGCCGTCACCCAAAGGTCGCCCCTGTCCGCACCGAAGCCACCCCCAGCACCACCGCCGGCCGCTGCATCCCGTAGACCACATCGCTGCCACCGAACACCACCGGAGAGCCGCCGCCGCCCACCTCCGACGAAAACACCGGTGAGCACCATCGTCGTCCCTCGTTGGCCGTTGGATGCAAATTGAACAACCACGATCTATCGCTGACCGCAGGCGCTGACCACTGACCGGTCAACAGCTGTGTCAGCTGGACCCACTTGTCAGGAATTTCTGAGAATAGATAAAAAGGCAAAAAATTGATATAATTTGTAAAAATCATAGAAATTAATCTACTGGGCCAAAATTTACAAGTAATATACCGTTGAAATAACAAAATTGTTTAGTATTTGATTTTAAAATAAAAATGCATGTTTACTGTACGTAGATTCATGAGATTATAAAAAGGTTTAAAGTAGTATAAAATTATAGAAAAAGATCTGTAAATCTTTTTGGCGTAATTATTTTTCGTGCTGGCTCTGAATTGAAACATCTGTCTAGTTGTATTTTTTGTATAAGTTGATTAGCATTGTATACATCAGAGGCTTAATATTTTCAGTAAAGCCCTATTAGTTGGATTAACAAATTGCATAAATTGTTCTCATTGCATTAAAGGTTTTTCCATGCATCATTCAATAGTAATAAACATCAGAAAATATAAAAGTGTTACTGAAACCTTTATTAAGCTATCCTGCATGCATTTGTGCACCTGTCTATGATTGTGTATGTTTGTTTATGTGTTGCAATTGTATCGTGTAGATTGTGACGAGTGCAACACTTGTTTCTGCGAGGATTCTACTCTCGACTCCTACCGCCAAGGCAGGTAGATGCTATTTTGATCATATCTTGTCCTACTGTTTTCTCTTATGCATGTGTAGTGTATTTTTGTAGATTATGTGTAGGAATTACTATGCTATGCTATGTCCTATGTATATTGTGGTAGGAATTCCTTGTAGTTGAGCCTCCGTAGGTTAGAAGTGCTTAGACATGTTGTATAGATGGGGAAGGGAGCACTTTATGGTGAAGTATGTGTTTGCTCAAACTAAAACAACATAATGTTAATGAACTACCTGGGCGGAGTGGTTGTATTGTCAACGGAGTGTGGATAATGGTGGGGAATGCTGCCCAGGGTACTGAGAAAGATTGGTTCTCTTTGTTATAGTAGCTTACATGTGTAGCCATGTGCCAGTAAGAAATGGGTGGCTGGTTGGACTTAGTAGGTCATGGTGATCCGAATCCAGCGTAGCCAGAGATGTAGTGAATGGTAGGATGGGACTAGTGCGTAGTAGGGTTTGGAGATCTACATCCCGAACGGTCTCATCTTGGACTTCTCCCTATCATCACACAATATGAGTGTGGTGGTACGAGCTGGGTTGGCCAGGTCATATGGATAAAGTGTACAAATCCCCGCAGGGTGTAAAACTATGTACTTAGCCGTGTCCCAGTTACGGAAGATTGAGTTGCTTGATATCGAGACTATGACATATTCTCACTCATCCTTATCTCCTAATTACTAAAACTTGATGGGTGAACCTAATGGGTTGCAGTGAATCAAATGGTTTACAAAAGTAGGATAAATGTGTTTGAAAGTGCAAGCTAGCCAAAGCTCCACTAGCCAAATAAGCATGTAGATCCTAGGTGCATTGTCTCCTTTACTTTAGCGCTACTTGCCATACATTCCATGTATTGACCCTTCGGGGATGCTACGTTTCATGTTGGAGGTTTTTCTGATTCCGAGTGATCGAATAGGTCGCGGTACTCCACTCGACACTTGTTCCCTTGTGCGAAATTTGAAGATGGAGTAGTTATCTTTATTTATGTTGCTACTTGAATAATTTGTAAGCTAGCCTTCGAGCTAAGCGAATATTGTAATAATTGAATCTTCTGGATCTTCGTTATTTATGATACAAGGATTATTACTTTGTTATTTCATCTATGTTCTATGTAAGCCAATGAACCGATCCAGGGATTAGCATGTTGCATAGAAGCTATAGTATTTTCAATACTATAGTGTTAGAGATGGTATCAGAGCCCATGTGTTGACTGTATGATCGTGACTTAGGATTGGAATAGGAAGCCATAGTATTGCTTGAGTCTATTTTAAATTCTGTCTTTATTCTTATGCCTTTCATTCTAGTAAATTCTTACCCTTGGCTATTCTCACACTTTCCTCTTTACAAATGATAGATGGGAGATGTCACCAGAGTTGAGCATGTTGGGTTCCAATCACCAAGACTCTTCGCAAGGCAGTTGGCAGAGCTTTGTTAGACGCTGGGCATGCTAATGCCGATGTTCAAAGGGAGGAGGATGAATGCATTTGTGCCGGGAGATCGCGTGTGGGAGATCACCACTATTGTTCTTGCAGATCCCACCATGCCTGACATTGGGAACCTGAACCGCACCAAGTAATACCTTACCTGGGAGCAAGGAGTGGAATCAGCCATGCATGAGGCATTGTCACGCCTGTGATATATTCACCAACACCGACTGCCAGCAGGTTCACCTTTCCTTGCATTTGGAAAACAGAATGAGGACGGGAACGTGATGGTTACCGCAGGCAACTAGAACAACATGCCATCCCATGAGAAGCATATAGAGGACATGGAAATTAAAGCTTGGGAGAGGGAAGAAAAGCTGATGCAGCAAAAGGAGGCGTTGGATTATTTTCAGGGCACTGTGAATTTACAAGGGTATGAAATGGAAACCCTGCACACCGCTGTGAATACAATGGAGCAAGCCCTCATTGGTAGGGATCAAACCATAGTGTACATCAATGGGACCATAGCAGAAAAGGATGCCGCTATTGAGGAACAAAAGAATGTTGTGGTTGTGGGAATTACTCAATTTGTGGTGGAGCGAGATCAGACCATTGTGGAGATGGCTGCGTAGATTACTACCCTTCAAGCGCAGCAGAACCCGCCACCAAATAATGGTAATGATGATGATGGTAATGATAATGATGATGATGCGGATAATGGTGATGGTGGTAACAATGACGATGATGGAGGCAATGACGATGATGGAGGCATTGACAATGGGGAGATGAAGCGAATGCCTTTGCTGAAGAAAGCGAGGAGGAGGACCCCGATGAGGTGGACTTCAAGGACTCTAGTGGTGAATATTCAGGAGAGGTGTACATGCCACTTCCATGGCATGCACGAGGACCGAAGCGCCAGCACATGGACTCTAGAACCTATTGCAATCTGTTCATCAAATAGCTAGAAATGGTCCTCCAAAATTAGTCTTCGTTAGGAATTTCGTTAGCTGTTACATATCGATCAATGTAAACTTTGGCACTATTAGATTAATGTGTTTAGGATGCTCTATCAAGTACTCTGAAGTTCCAGGATTTTCTTGTGTGATTTATTATATGATTGTTGGCAAGTTTTGGTAAAATCTGTGTTATTGCTGCAGCAGTTTTCTGTTGAATCTGCTATACTGTATGATTTTTCATATTTTACTGGTAACTGATAAAAATCTACAAATTTGGGACCATTGTACGTGGTTATCTGTACTACATGCACAAAAATCAGCAAAAATTCCTGACGAGTTTAAATCAGTCTGAAAAATTCGTGAACACAGCTGAACTATTCTGGGAAAAATCTGTTTATTGCTCTTTTGTTGCTCTTCTGTATCTAAATGTTGATGCAAATGATTTTAAACTATTTTGTAGCTATATACTATTAAGATAAACACCTGGAACTGTGTGTGTTGTGTGTTTCCTTGTGTGATACCTGTTTGTCATTGTCTGTAAACATATGGTTGTTGCATGAGCATTATACATGGGTAGGGATTATTTCCTTAGATTCTTCTTTCTAATCTTACTTGTGCTGAACCGCAGATGCCTCCTCGCCGAGTACCTGATGAGATGGCTCAGATCATGGCCGCTCAGGAACAGTTGACCTAGGTGATGACACAGTTCATGGCAAATCAGAAGAACAATAACAACAACAACAACGGGAACAATCAGCCCCAGGGAGATGCTCTCACCAGGTTCTTGGGGCTGAGGCCAGCTAAGTTCTCCTCTGCACCTAAGCCCATGGTTTCTCTCGATTGGCTCCATTCTGTGAACAAAGACTTGGTGACCGTTGGTTGCACCGATGCTGAAAAAGTGAGGTTTGCTGCTCACTTACTGGAAGGATCAGCTGCTTCTTGGTGGGATGCTTTCCAGATCACCCACCCGCTAGACACAGTTACTTGGGCCATGTTTGAGGAAGGGTTCAGGACCAACCACGTCTCTACTGGGACCATGACCTGAAGAGGAAGGAATTCCGTAACCTGCACCAAACCAACCGCACTGTGGCGGACTACATAGAGGAATTCAACAACTTGTCCCGTTATGCCCCTAAGGATGCGGACACTGATGCCAAGAGGAGGGAGAGGTTCTTGGATGGTCTCAGTGATGAGCTTTCACTTCATCTATCTATGGTTTATTGCCCGACATTTCAGGAACTAATGGACAAGGCTAGGATTCTAGAAGGGAAACAGCAGCAGGTGGAGAGACGCAAGAGGAAGAACAACCATCACTCCTCAGGATCGCACGACCGTGTTTGCACCTCTTATGATGGACACTCTGGATATTCTAGGCATGGCGGAGATGACCGCAACCACCGTGGAAGTAATGGACATTGCCACGATGGTCACAGGGGCAACAATCACCACCGTGGAGGAAATGACCACCACCATAATGGTCACAGGAGCCACCACATCAACTCTGAGAGGAACAATGGACACAACTATGTGAGCAAGAAGGACCTCATCAATGTGGAGTGTTACAAGTGCAAGAAGCTGGGCCACTATGCTAGTACCTGCCCGGAGAAGATCACAGGAGTAGGACCCAAGCTTGGACCCAACCAGAAGGCGAATGTGAACCATGTGGACATGGAGGAAGTCCGTGATGAGCCGGATCTCATGATTGGTAAGTTCCAATCGATTCACATATTACACTCGTTCTATTTGATAATGGTCCATCACATTCATTCATATCAAGGGCATTTGTGGATAGACATAAGTTAACCACTGAGTCACTAAAAGGGACTATTAGAGTGATCTCACCAGGAGGAGAGATGCTAGCTAGTAAGGGATGCCGTGATCTTACCCTATGTATTGGAGCACACAGTTTTCCAGCACATTTGGTAGTTTTGGAGTCACATGGATTAGATGTAATACTCGGCATGGATTGGTTGTCCGAGCATGATGGCCAGATAGATTGTGGACAACGTGCCATCTCTCTCAGGACACCACAAGGCATAAAGATTAAGTTCAAGTCGGCAACACGTCTTAGGGGTGCTAAGGCGAACTCTCTTAAGGGGGTTAGCATGGACACCATACCCATAGTGAGAGAATACCCCGATGTGTTTCCGGAGGAGTTACCAGGGATGCCACCAGACCGTGATGTGGAGTTCCTCATTGAATTAATGCCAGGAACTGGGCCAATAGCCAAGAGACCATACAATATGGATGTGGATGAGCTGAAGGAGTTGAAGAAGCAACTTAGAGAATAGTTGGACAAGGGATTCATTCAACCAAGTTCTTCATCTTGGGGTGCACCTATTCTATTTGTGGAGAAGAAGGACAGTAGTAAGAGACTGGTGGTAGACTATTGCTCACTTAATGAGGTTACCATCAAGAATAAATATCCTCTGCCCAACATAAATGATTTGTTTGATCAGTTGAAAGGAGCGAAGGTGTTCTCCAAGATTGATCTAAGATCAGGATATTTCCAATTAAAGATCCGTGAGAAGGACATACCAAAGACCGCCTTCACCACTAGGTATGGTTTGTATGAGTATACGGTTATGTATTTTGGACTAACAAATGCTCTAGTATATTTTATGACCATGATGAACAAGGTATTCATGGAGTACTTGGATAAATTCGTCGTGGTGTTCATCGATGATATATTGATTTATTCTAAGGATGATAATGAGCATGAGAAGCATTTGCACATAATTATGGAGCAGTTGAGAGAGCATAAGCTATATGCTAGGTTCATCAAGTGCGAGTTTTGGTTGAATACTATTGGTTTTCTCGGACACATAGTGTTAGGTGAAGGAGTTGCAGTTGATCCAAGCAAGGTATCGTCAGTTACTAAATGGGAGTCTCCCAAAAATGTGGGAGATATTCGGAGTTTCTTGGGACTTGCTGGATACTTGATGTCTACGCACTTCTATTCTTGTAGACAATTGTTGGGCCTCCAAGTGCAGAGGTTTGTAGAACAGCAGCAAGTTTTCCCTTAACTCGATCACCCAAGGTTTATCGAACTCAGGGAGGAAGTGGTCAAAGGTATCCCCTCTCAAGCAACCCTGCAATCAAGATACAAGAAGTCTCTTGTGTCCCCAACACACCCAATACACTTGTCAGGTGTATAGGTGCACTAGTTCGGCAAAGAGATAGTGAAATACAAGTGGTATAGATAATTATAAGTGGTAACGGTGATATAAAATAACTTGATGGCGTGGAAAAGACTAAAGGCAAACTTAAATAAAGAAGGAAGCAAGCAAACATGTAATAGATCTAGTAGCAAACAATGTTTCAATGCTAAGAAACAAGGCCTAGGGATCATACTTTCACTAGTGAACACTCTCATATAAATATATTCTTCTTTATCATACTACTCTTAACTAATCTCCGGTTGAACACTCTAATCGATGGTAGGGCTATAACAGCACACCTCAAAGTTCATCTTTCCCATCTAGAAAACCCCACACTGTCACCTTGAGTACTAGATGAGTCCAACAAACACCACAATTTCATAAAGACATCCAACTCCAAATATAACTCATAACAAGTATTTTTAATATCTAGCCTAAGTGCCACCATGGTGTGCATGCTGTCACTTTCACACACATGGGGAGAGCAGAGATCTATTAAAGCACTTGAGTAGCAAGGTAGATCTACTTGATTACAAAGCTCATGATCACAATATGATCACACATAGAGAGAGAGATGAACACATAGCTACTGGTAGAAACCTTAGCCTCGAGAGAGAACTACTCCCTCCTCATCATGGGAATCAGCAATGGTGATGGAGATGGTGGTGGAGATCGATGGAGATGGCTCTAGGGCACTTCTCGTCCCAGGTGTCAAACAGAGACTTTCGTCCCCCCGAATCTCCCTTCGTGGCAAGGCTGCAGAACTTTTCATGGATTTCTGATTGATTATTTAGGGTTTAGGTATTGGGAGGCTCTTATAGGTGAAGGAGGCAAGGTCGGTGGCCGGCCAGGGGGCCCACACCATGCCCTGGCGCGGCCTGCGGGTACCCGTGCCTAGGGTTGGTGTGGCCACCCTGTGGCCCCTCTTCGACTCTCCTTCTGGCTCCGTGAGTCTTCCAGGAAAATAGTAACTTTGGCTTTTGTCCCGTCCAATTCCGAGAATATTCATTTTCTGACTTCCTGGAACCAAAAACAGCAGAAAATAGGCAACTGGCACTATGGCTTCTTGTTAATAGGTTAGTCCAAGAAATCATATGAAAAGTACTCCAAAGTTGGAACAAAACACAAGAAAGTAGATAAAACCAAGCATGGAACACCAAAAATTATAGATACATTTGCAATGTATCAACATCCCCAAGCTTAATTCCTGCTCGTCCTCGAGTAGGTAAGTGATAAAAAGAAAGAATAATTTTTGAGGTGACATGCACCATCATAAACTTGATTAAAGTATTTGTAAAACATTCAAGGCTGGGATCATAGTACTTCAATCATAACATGAAAGAGAAATTTCTAGCAATAAGACAAAGAAATTATGATGCAACATGAAAAGGCACAAACAAAAGATTCATGAATAACAATGCTTTGCAAGACGTTTGTTTGTTTCACATAAAGAAAACATAGCATAGTGGCATTCAGCTTGTCCCTCATAGAGTATCAAACATAAATGCATAGGACACCTTCAAAGTTCATAAGAGTGACTAGATACAAATAGTTTAAAACAAGCAATATCAAAGCTATGCATCAATCAACAAGTCTTCGGACAATGCACATAGAACTAAGAATGGCCACTATGCTCTCAAAGTAGGTGCATAAAGGTAGAAGGTGGAGACTCAATATAATGGTGGAAGAAAGGCCTTCATAGAAGGAAGAAGGGATTCAAGTCTCATAAAGAGTTTCCAAAAATTATGGTACTTAATAGCTTTTAGCTCTCATTGCCCCTATCATAAGCATCTTTAAGTGATTAAGGTTAAAGTGAACAAACTATGGAGTATATGCTTGACAAAGTATAAGTTGGAAATCTCATGTCCCTTGAATACGAGGGCCGCTCCTCATGCTACTCAAGTTTTGTCACTGGTAAGTTCTTGTCATCGTAAATACATGTGTATCATAGAGAACCGCCAACGGGGTACCCCTTGCCTGATGATATGGAAGATTCCCCATATAAAAATGACAAGGCAAGCAGACAACGAGCATCTCAGCAATCTTCTTATTTACCATGGGAATATGGTGCTTTTTTCTCTCTTTCCTCTTTTCACAATATCTTTTTTTTCTTTTTCTTTTTTTTCAATATAGGACTCTTTTTTTATAAGAAGAATGCTTCATAGACAGCTCATTATGGTTACGCTGCAGGTTTCCACCATGTCAGCATGGATTAGACCGGCGGCCCAGGCGTTTCTCTAACACATATACATAACTCCATGGACTTACAAGCTCCCCTTTCATTTCACACCGACGACATCCATATACAAAAGAGCATGATATCAACTAGGTACAGAGTACCAAGTGCAATGTTGAAAGCGTTCCCCATGAAAGCATGGTTCTGCTAATTCCCAACAAATAAGTGAAATCATATACAACATAGACGACATAATGGTTCAAGTTTATTAAGGGCAAGAAAAGTAAAGTGTGCCATCAAGTTCGTGAGAGCTTTAATCACTAGTTTTCTCATAACAAGTTTAATTTGGAAGGTAAACAAAAGCATGAATATACTTGGAATAGCATATGCTAATAGGTAGGTATGGTGGACTCTTTGGAATAACTTGGTTTTAGGAGTTGGATGCATGAGTGGAACTCATACCTGGTTATGGAGGCTAGCAAAAGACTGGGAGCGACCAACTAAGAGAGCAATAATGGCCATAATCATGCAGAGCGACAAAACATCATTGATCAAAGCATAAAGTGATACTACAAGTTAAAAACTAAAGGATCATAACGGCTTAGGTGACCTGAGATAGTCATAACATGGTGTGAGCATGCGCCAAGTCAACCCAAATAAAGCATCAAAGGAGAATACCACAATACTATGCTTTAATATGCTAAAACAACGCTTGATTCATCCAAGGCACATTAAGAAATCTCAATTTTTTATAACAAGTCATGATACAGCAAAGAATACTAAGCATAAAGCCAAAACAATATCAAGCATGGCATGACAAAGCATAGGCCACAGTCAAAAACAAGCTCTCTTTACCACTTAAGCATGAACTTTCCTACTCTTTTCCAAACCAAACCAAACTATTTGAAAACCAATGTATGAAAGAGGGGGTCCAACCAATTTATTCAGCAAACTAAGCAAACAAACCAAATGAAAAACCATAAATGAAAAAAAAAGACGCTCCAAGAACAACATAACTTTGCATGAAACAATAAAAATGAAGCGTTCAGAAGAAACCTGGGATTTTTATTGATGAAGAGGGGGATGCCTTGGGCATGCCCAAGCTTTGACGCTTGTACTTATTGGATATTTCATGGGGTGACACGCGTGGCATCCCTAAGCTTGAGCTTTAGTCCATCCTTCATCTCATTACTCATTCCTTCCATACACCTGAAATTTTTCCTTCATACAAAACTTCACACAATCTTCATTAGCAACATTAGTGTACTCAAGATAATAAGTCTTTGGGTTCAGTTTCAACACCAATAAAACTTCTATTAATACACAAGGTACTGTAGCACTTCCCTCAAAAATCTCAGTTCCCCAAAAAAGAACTCAAAAAGGAAGCAACAAGAAGCAAATGCAAATAATGGCAAAAATCTGTCAAAACAGACCAGCAGGTAAAGACGAATTTTTTCGAAGATCTTCTGTTGCTCAAATCAAAAAGTGTTGAACTAACGAAAGTTAGATAACAACCTGGGGTAGAAGCACAAAAATTCACGCCTCAAAAGGACGTTCGGAGATTTTACACGAATTTTTATGGTCAAGCACAGAAATCTGTTTCGGGACAGCAACTTTGCCAATCATTACTTCTCTCTCATTAGAGTTTACTCTTGGAACAAAAAGCAAATAAAAAGGATAAGGAGCGGTTATTACTGAAGTAATAACTTCCAAGACTCATCTAAAACTTTTGGGTTATCTCCCAATTAGTACTTTTCTTTAACGCCTTTAAGTTAGGCATGATAGTTTGAGAAGATGCTCACATAAGAAATATGAATTGATGTAAAAGAGAGCATCAAGAAGCAAATTCAAAGCACGTTTAAGTCTAACCCACTTCCTATGCATAAGAATTTTGTAAAGAAACAAGTCATGAAAGCACAAAGCAACAAGCATAGTAAAGCAAAACAAGTGCAACTTCAAAAATTTCAACATAAAGAGGGGAAACTTAATATTGTTGAGACACATAAAACCATGTTTCCCTCTCTCATAATAAATTTCAGTAGCATCATGAATAAAATTAACAATATAACTATCACATGAAACATTCTTATCATGAGCCACATGCATATAATCATTATTACTCTCCAGATAAGCATAGTCATTCTTATTAATTGTAGTGGGAGCAAATTCAACAAAATAATTATCATTATTATTCTCATCACCATAATCATCAAATATAGGAGGCATATTGTAATCATAATTAATTTTCTCCTCAATAGTAGGTGGACTGAAAATATCATATTCATCATTGTAATCATCATATATTGGAGGTTTTGTATCATCATAAGCAATAGAATAGCTATCTTCCAAAGCTGGGGAACTAAAAAGATCATTTTCACAAAAACTAGCTTCCCCAAGCTTAGAGTTTTCCATAGAATTAGCAATAATGGTGTCCAAGGAATTCATACTAACAAAATTGCTATTAGCATGCAAATAAAGTTCCATAGGTTTTTAATTTTCTCTTCAAACACTTCATGTCCGAACTCAAGATAAATACTATAAAGATCTCTAATTTTTTTTTTCCATTAAGCCTAACTAGTGAAAACAAGAAACAAAAAGACAAAATTGCAGAATCTAAAGGAAATAACTTCGAGCACTCACGCCGGAGGATGTGAGTACCTTTTACCTTACCTCCCCGGCAACGGCGCCAGGAAATAGGTGTTTGCCATGGGAGCTTCTTCTTCTTTAATCCTCCCGTGTGAATACCTTTTACCTTACCTCCCCGACAACGGTGCCAGAAAATAGCTTGATGTCTACGCACTTCTATTCTTGTAGACAGTTCTTGGGCCTCCAAGTGCAGAGGTTTGTAGAACAGCAGCAAGTTTTCCCTTAACTGGATCACCCAAGGTTTATCGAACTCAGGGAGGAAGTGGTCAAAGGTATCCCCTCTCAAGCAACCCTGCAATCAAGATACAAGAAGTCTCTTGTGTCCCCAACACACCCAATACACTTGTCAAGTGTATAGGTGCACTAGTTCGGCAAAGAGATAGTGAAATACAAGTGGTATAGATAATTATAAGTGGTAACGGTGATATAAAATAACTTGGTGGCGTGGAAAAGACTAAAGGCAAACTGAAATAAAGAAGGAAGCAAGCAAACATGTAACAGACCTAGTAGCAAACGGTGTTTCAATGCTAAGAAACAAGGCCTAGGGATCATACTTTCACTAGTGAACACTCTCATATAAATATATTCTTCTTTATCATACTACTCTTAACTACTCTCCGATTGAACACTCTAATCGATGGTAGGGCTATAACAGCACACCTCAGAGTTCATCTTTCCCATCTAGAAAACCCCACACTGTCACCTTGAGTACTAGATGAGTCCAACAAACACCACAATTTCATAAAGACATCCAACTCCAAATATAACTCATAACAAGTATTTTTAATATCTAGCCTAAGTGCCACCATGGTGTGCATGCTGTCACTTTCACACACATGGGGAGAGCAGAGATCTATTAAAGCACTTGAGTAGCAAGGTAGATCTACTTGATTACAAAGCTCATGATCACAATATGATCACACATATAGAGAGAGATGAACACATAGCTACCGGTAGAACCCTTAGCCTCGAGAGAGAACTACTCCCTCCGCATCATGGGAATCAGCAATGGTGATGGAGATGGTGGTGGAGATCGATGGAGATGGCTCTTGGGCACTTCTCCGTCCCGGCAGGGTGCCGGAACAGAGACTTTTTGTCCCCCGAATCTCTCCTTCGGTGGCGGTGGCGCTGTAGAACTTTTCATGGATTTCTGATTGATTATTTAGGGTTTTGGTATTGAGAGGCTCTTATAGGCGAAGGATGCAAGGTCGGTGGCCGGCCAGGGGGCCCACACCATGCCCTGGCGTGGCCTGCGGGTACCCGTGCCTGGGGTTGGTGTGGCCACCCTGTGGCCCCTCTCCGACTCTCCTTTTGGCTCCGCGAGTCTTCCAGGAAAATAGTAACTTTGGCTTTTGTCCCATCCATCAAGCATTTTTCTGGCACTGTTGCCGGGGAGTCAAGGACATCTTCACAAGGGGAGTCCCTCATAACCAATCTCTTTACTTTGTTATTTTTGTTTTGCTTAGTTTCTTTTTTCTTTGTTTGCTTGTTTTCTTATCAAAAACACACAAAAAATTAGTTTTACTAGTTTGCTTTCTTATTTGAAAACCCAAAAAAATGACTACTCTTGGAAACACTAAGTTGTGTGACTTCACTAGCACCAACAACAATGATTTTATGAGCACACCTATTGCTCCACCTGTACCTGAAGATACTTTCTTTGAGATAAAACCTGCTTTTCTCAATCTTGTTATGAGAGAACAATTTTTTGGTATTGGTAATGAAGATGCTGCTTCCCATTTAAATAACTTTGTTGAACTTTGTGAGATGCAAAAGCATAGGGATATAGATGGTGATATTATTAAGCTGAAATTGTTTCCTTTCTCTTTGAGTGGAAAAGCTAAAGAATGGTTGAATTCCTTAACTAGGAATAGTACTGATTCTTGGACTAAGTGAAAAGATGCTTTCATTGGAAAATACTATCCACCTACTAAGATTATATCTATGAGAAGTGAAATAATGAAGTTTAAACAACTTGATAATGAACATGTTGCTCAAGCTTGGGAAAGAATGAAATCTTTGGTTAAGAATTGTCCCACTCATGGACTGACTGCTTGGATGATCATCCACACTTTTTATGCAGGATTGAACTATTCTTCAAAGAACCTATTGGATTCTGCTGCTGGAGGTACCTTTATGACCATCACTTTGGGTGCTACAACAAAACTTCTGGACAATATGATGGTTAATTATTCTGAATGGCATACTGAGAGATCTCCACAAGGTAAGAAGGTAAAATCTGTTGAGGAAACCTCCTCCTTGAGTGATAAGATTGATATTATTATGTCTATGCTTGTTAATGGGAAATACCATATTGATCCAAATAATGTTCCTTTGGCTTCTTTGGTTGCTTAAGAAGAGCAAGTTGATGTGAACTTCATAAGAAACAACAACTTTGACAATTATGCTTATAGGAGTAATTTTGGTAACAACAATTATAAGCCATATCCTCCTAACAATGGTAATGATTATGGAAATTCCTACAACAATAATAGGAGTCCACCCTCTGAAATTGAAGTTATGCTTGAAGACTTTATTAGTAAACAAACTGCTTTCAATAAAACTATTGAGGAAAAACTTTCTAATGCTGAAATAAATATAGCATCTTTGGCTAAAGCTCAATCTTCTTTGAATAAAATGGCTACTAAACCTGAAACTAATGATAATCCCTTTGTAGCTACTAATGCTATACAAGTAAGAATTGATGAAAATGTTAGACTATTAGCTGAATTACATTCTAAGTGGGAAAGAGAAGATGGAATTGCTAGAAACATTAGTGTTTCTACTATCACCACCACTAGTGTTGAGGCTAGTAATAGTTCTACTACTTTAGATGATAAATTTGATTTAGAACTTGATGGTTGCAATATCTCTGAAGTTATTAAGTTCCTACAAAAGCTTGCTAAAAGTCCTAATGCTAGTGCTATGAACATGGCCTTTACAAAACACATTACTGATGCTCTCATAAAGATTAAAGAAGAAAAGATGAAACATAAAGCTTCTATTCCTATAAAACAAGAAGATGGTTGGGAACCCATCATTAATATGAAAGTGAATGACTTTGATTTTAAATCTTTATGTGATCTTGATAGTAGTGTCTATTATGCCTAGAAGGGTTTATGATATGCTTGATTTGCCTCCACTTGAAGATTGTTATTTGAATGTCCCACTTGATGATAATGCTAAAAAGTAACTCATGGGGAGTCTTAATGATGTTCTTATTATGGTTAACAATGCCTATGTCCCTGTTGATTTCTATGTTTTGGATGTTGAATACAATGCTTCTTGTCCTATTACTTTGGGAAGACCTTTTCTTAGAACTGTTGGTGCCATTATTGATACAAAAGACGGCCCCATTAAATATCAACTCCCACTCAAGAAAGGTATAGAACACTTACCTAAGAAGAGAGGGAAGATTTCTTTTGCTTCTCCTATGAAAACAAAATTTGGTCTTAATGCTTCTTCATTTGAGAACACTTGATTCTTTCTTGCTTCCTATGCCTAGCTTAAAGGCGTTAAAGAAAAGTACTTATTGGAAGATAACCCAAAAGTTTTAGATGAGTCCTGGAAGTTATTACTTCAGTAATAACCGCTCCTTATCTATTTTATTTGCTTTTTGCGCCAAGAGTAACCTCTAATGAGATACAAGTAATGATTGGGAAAGTTGCTGTCCCGAAACAGATTTCTGTGCTTCACCGTAAAAATTCGTGTAATATCTCTGAACATCCTTTTGAGGCGTGAATTTTTGTGCTTCTGCCCCAGGTTGTTATCTAACTTTCGTTAGCTCAACACTTTTTTATTTGAGCAACATAAGGGCTTCGAAAAAATTCGTCTTTACCTACTGGTCTGTTTTGACAGATTTCTGCCATTTTCTGCATTTGCTTCTTGTTGGTTCCTTTTTGAGTTCTTTTGGGGAATTGATCTTTTTGAGGGAAGTGCTACAGTATCTTGTGTTCTAATGGAAGTTTATTGGTGTTATAACTGAAACTTAAGACTTATTATCTTGAGTGCACTAATGTTGCTAATAAAGATTGTGTGAAGTTTTGTATGAAGGAAAAATTTCAGGTATATGGAAGGAATGAGTAATTAGATGAAGGATGGACTAAAGCTCAAGCTTGGGGATGCCACGTGTGTCACCCCAAGAAATATCCAAGAAGTACAAGCGTCAAAGCTTGGGGATGCCCAAGGCATCCTCCTCTTCATCAATAAAAATCCCAGGTTTCTTCCAAACGCTTCATTTTTATTGTTTCATGCACAGTTGTGTTGTTCTTGGAGCGTCTTCTTTTTCGTTTTTTTTGTTTTTCGTTTGCTTTGTTTGCTTAGTTTTCTGAATAAATTGGTTGTACCCCTCTTTCATACATTGGTTTGCAAATAGTTTGGTTTGGTTTGGAAAAGAGTAGGAAAGTTCATGCTTATGTGGTAAAAAGAGCTTGTTTTTGACTGTGGCCTATGCTTTGTCATGCCATGCTTGATATTGTTTTGGCTTTATGCTTAGTATTGTTTGCTATAGCATGAATTGTTATAAACAATTGAGATTGCTTAATGTGCCTTGGATGAATCATGTGTTGTTTTAGCATATTAAAGCATAGTATAGTGGTATTCTCCTTTGATGCTTTATTTGGGTTGACTTGGCGCATGCTCACACCATGTTATGACTATCTCAAGTCACCATAGCCTTTATGATCCTTTAGTTTTCAACTTGTAGTATCACATTATGCTTTGATCAATGATGTTTTGTCGCTCTGCATGATTATGACCATTATTGCTCTCTTAGTTTGTCGCTCCCAGTATTTTGCTAGCCTCCACAACAAAGTATGATTTCCACTCATGCATCCAACTCCCTAAACCAAGTTATTCCAAAGAGTCCACCATACCTACCTACTATCTTATGCTATTCCAAGTATATTCATGCTTTTTTACCTTCCGAATTAAACTTGTTATGAGAAAACTAGTGATTAAAGCTCTCACGAACTTGATGGCACACTTTACTTTTTTGCATCTAATAAACCTGAACCATTGGGTCCTTCTTTGTTGCGTATATGCTTGCACTTTATAAGTTGAAATTAGCAGAACCATGTTTCATGGGGAACGCTTTCAACATTGCACTTGTACTTTGTACCCCGTTGATATCATGTTCTTTTGCTTATGGATCCTAGCGGTGTGAAATCAAAGTGGAACTTGTAAGATCATGGAGTTTGTATGTGTGTTAGAGAAACGCCTGGGCCGCTAGCCTAAGCTATGCCTAATCATGGTGAAAACTTGCAGCATCACCATAATGAGCACTCTATGAAGCATCCTCAATAAAAACCTATGCAAATAGCAAATAAAAAGATCGCTGAGATGCTCATTGTCTGCTTGCCTTGTCATTTTGATTATGTGAAAGCTCCTGTATCATGTGTAAGGGGTACCTCGTTGGCGGTTCTTTATGATACACATGTACTTACAATGACAAGAGCTTACTCGTGACTGAAGTTGAGTAGCATGAGGTTCGGTCTTCATAAGTAAGGGGCATGAGATTTTGGTTTATAACTTGTCAAACATATCCTCTTAGGTGTGTCACTTTAACCATAATCACCTTAAAGATGCTTATGATCGGGGCAATGAGAGCTGAAAGCTATAAGTACCATAATTTTAGGAAGCTCTTTATGAGACTTGAATCCCTACTTCCTTGTACAAAGGCCTTTCTTCCACCATTACATATTGAGTCTCCATCTTCTACCTTTATGCACCTACTTTGAGAGCATAGTGGCCATTCTTAGTTCTATGTGCATTGTCCCAAGACTAGTTGGTTGATGCATAACTTGATATTGCTTGTTTTAAACTATTTGTATCTAGTCACACTTATGAACTTTGAAGGTGTCCTATGCATTTATATTTGTTACTCTATTGAGAGACAAGCTGAATACTAGTATGCTATGTTTTCTTTATGTGAAACAAACAAACGTCTTGCAAAGCATTGTTATTCATGAATCTTTTGTTTGTGCCTTTTCATGTTGCATCATAGTTTCTTTGTCTTATTGCTAGAACTTTGTCCTTCATGTTATGATTGAAGTACTATGATCCCAGCTTTGAATGTTTTACAAATACTTTGATCAAGTCTTTGATGGTGCATGTCACCTCAAAAATTATTCTTTCTTTTTATCACTTACCTACTCATGACGGCAGGAGTTAAGCTTGGGGATGTTGATACATTGCAAATGTATCTATAATTTTTTATGTTCCATGCTTAGTTTTATCCACTTTCTTGTGTTTTGTTCCAACTTTGGAGTACTTTTCATATGATTTCTTGGACTAACCTATTAACAAGAGCCACAGTGCCAGCTGCCTGTTTTCTGCTGTTTTTGGTTCCAAGAAAGTTAGAAAATGAATATTCTCGGAATTGGACGGGACAAAAGCCAAAGTGCCTATTTTTCCGGAAGTCATTAGATGCCAGAATACAAGACGGAGAGGGGCCAGAGGCCGGCCACACCACCTGGCCGCGCGGCCCGGCTTGGCCCGTGCCAGGGGGTGGTGTGGTGGCCCTTGGCACCCCCTCGGCCTCCCCATCCGCCTATAAGATGCCCTCGGGACGAAAACCCTAAGGGCCCCATCAAAAATCCACGAAAGAGTCTATAGCCGCCGTCATATCCATCCCTAGATTGGGAGGGATCTGAAGCTCTTCCCGGCACCCTGCCGGAGAGGGGAATTCACCCTGGAGGCCTTCTTCATCACCATGCAAGCCTTCGGTGTGATGCGTGAGTAGTTCATCCTTGGACTACGGATCCATGTAGTAGCTAGATGGCTGGTTCTCCTCCTTTGTGCTTTCATGTCTAGATCTTGTGAGCTCCATTCATGATCAAGATCATCTATTTGTAATTCTACATGTTGTGTTTGCGGGGATCTGTTGGATATTGAGATGCTATTTCAGATTGATTATTGATTCTATCATGTCTTTGTTATTTGTGATCTTGCATGCTTTCCGTTGTTAGTAGCTATCTTGGCCAAGTAGATGCTAGCAACTCCAAGAGTTAGTATTTATGCTCGATAGTGGGTTCATGCCTCTGTTAATCTGGGGAAGTGACAGAAATCTCTAAGGTACTAGATGTGCTGTTGCTACTAGGGAGAAACCAACAATCCTTTTTTCATAGAACAATTGTATTGTTTACTTTACACGCAGTTCGTAAAGCAATAATCTGTTGCTTGCAACTTAATACTAGAGGGGGTTCGGATGATAACCTGAAGGTGGATTATTAGTCATAGATGCAGTTGGATGGCGGTCTATGTATAATGTTGTAATGCCCAATAAAGTCTCAAAGGAGTCAACATGATTAGTATATGCATGTATTGCTTTCTCGATGTTTGTCAATTGCCCCGCTGTAATTTGTTCACCCAACATGTTATCTATCTTAAGGAGAGCCACCTCTAGTGAACTATGGATCCCGGTCCTTGCCTTTTACATACAATCTACAATCTGTTACTGCTTTGTGTTAACTTTCTGCAAACTGTCACTTCTTTCCATTCGATACGTTTAATCCTTTGTTTTCAGCAAAACACGGTGAGATTGACAACCTCATCGCAAGTTGGGGACAAAGTTCTGTGGTTGTGTTGTGCAGGTCTCCATGTTGCTACTAGCACCGTAGTGCGCCCTGCCAAGGCTCAGCTAGCAACACCTTTGGGGTGTTTCCTTGCTCCTACTAGTTCGATTAATCCTTGGTGTCATAACAGAGGGAAACTTGTTGTTGTGCTCATCATACCTTCCTCTTGGGGTTCCCAACAAGCTCTACATCAACATCGCTCCAGCATTTTTCTGGCGCCATATACTGAGCCATCAACCACACATGCAATGAGTCTAGTGGATCAATGTGGTTCAGGAAAAGAATACACATGCAAAGTTCGCTATTGGATCCATGTGGTTTAGGAAAAGAACACACATGCAATATCACAAGTGGATTAATATGGTTTAGGAAAAGAACACACATGCAACGTCACCAGCGGATCAATGTGTTTTAGGAAAAGAACATACATGCAATGTCACCAGTGGATCCATGTGGTTAAGGAAAATAACACGCATGCTCTGTCTCCAGTGGATCCATACGGTTTGGGAAAAGAAAACACATGCAAATGTCACAATGTGGTTTAGGAAAGGAACAGACAGGCAATGTCTCTAGTGGATCCATGTGGTTCACGAAAAGAACACACATGCAATGTCACCAGTGGGTCAATGTGGTTTAGGAAAAAACAGGCATGCAATGTCACCAATGGATCAATGTTGTTTAGGAAAAGATCACACATGCAATGTCTCTAGTGGATCCATGTGGGTTAGGAAAAAACACACATACAAATGTCTGAAGTGGATCCATGTGGTTTAGGAAAAGAACACACATGCAATGACTCTAGTGGATCAATGTGGTTTAGGAAAAGAACACACATGCAAATGTCACTAGTGGATCAATCTGGTTCAGGAAAAGAACACACATGCAATGTCACCAGTGGATTCATGTGGTTTAGGAAAAGAACACACATGCAAATGTCACCAGTTGATCAATGTGGTTTAGGAAAAGAACACACATGCAATGACTCTAGTGGATCAATGTGGTTCAGGAAAAGAACACACATGCAATGACTCCGGTTGATCCATGTGGTTTAGGAAAAGAACACACATGCAATGTCACTAGTGGATTCATGTGGTTTAGGAAAATAACACACATGCAATGTCACTAGTGGATCCACGTGGTTCAGGAAAAGAACAGACATGCAATGTCACTAGTGGATCAATGTGGTTTACGAAAAGAAGACACATGCAATGTCTGTGGTGGATCCATGTGGTTTAGGAAAAGAACACACATGCAATGTTTCTAGTGGATCCATGTGGTTTAGGAAAAAAACACATGCAAATGTCACAAGTGGATCCATGTGGTTTAGGAAAAGAACACACATACAATGTCACAAGTGGATCCATGTGGTTTAGGAATAGAACACACATGCAATAAATCTAGTGGATCAATGTGGTTTAGGAAAAGAACACACACGCAAAGTTCACTAGTGGATCCATGTGGTTTAGGAAAATAACACACATGCAATGACTCTAGTGGATCCATATGGTTAGGGAAAAGAACACACATGCAATGCCACCAGTGGATCAATGTGGTTTAGGAAAATAACACACATGCAATGACTCTAGTGGATCAATGTGGTTTAGGAAAAGAACACACATTCACATGTCACGAGTGGATCCATGTGGTTTGGGAAAACAACACACATGTAATGTGTCTAGTGGATCTTTCTAGTTTAGGAAAAGAATACACATATATTGTCACTAGTGGAACCATGTGGATTAGGAAAATAACACACATGCAATGTCACCAGGGCATCCATGTGGTTTAGAAAAAGAACACACATTAAATGACTCTAGTGGATCCATGTGATTTAGAAAAAGATCACACATCCAATGTCACTAGTGGAACTATGTGGTTTAGGGAAAGAACACACATGGAATGTCACTAGAGGATCAATGTGGTTTCGGAAAAGAACACACATGCAATGACTCTAGTGGATCAATGTGGTTCAGGAAAAGAACACACATGCAAAGTTCACCAGTGGATCCATGTGGTTTAGGAAAAGAACACACATGCAATGACTCTAGTGGATCCATGTGGTTCAGGAAAAGAACAGACATGCAATGTCACTAGTGGATCAATGTGGTTTAGAAAAAGAACACACATGGAAATGACTCTAGTGGATCATTACGGTTTAAGAAAAGAACACACATTCAAATGTCACTAGTGGATCCTTGTGGTTTAGGAAAAGAATACACATGAAATGACTCTAGTGGATCCATGTGATTTAGGAAAAGATCACACATGCAATGTCACCAGTGGAACTATATAGTTTAGGAAAAGAAAACACATGCAATGTCATCAGTGGAACTATATGGTTTAGGAAAAGAATAGACATGCAATGTCACTAGTAGATCAATGTGGTTTAGGAAAAGAACACACATGCAATGTCACCAGGGGATCCATGTGGTTTAGGAAAAGAACACACATGAAATGAATCTAGTGGATCCATGTGATTTAGGAAAAGATCACACATGCAATGTCACCAGTGGAACTATGTAGTTTAGGAACAGAAAACATGCAATGTCACCCGTGGAACTATGTGGTTTAGGATAATAATAGACATGCAATGTCACTAGTAGATCAACGTGGTTTAGGAATAGAACACACATGCAATGTCACCAGTGGATCCATGTGGTTTAGGAAAAGAACACACATGCAATGACTCTAGTGGATCAATGTGGTTTTGGAGAAGAACACACATGCACTGACTCCAGTGGATCCATGTGGTTCAAGAAAAGGACACACATGCAATGTCACTAGTTGATCCATGTGGTTTAGGAAAAGAACACACATGCAAATGTCACCAGTGGATCGATGTGGTTTAGGAAAAGAACACACATGTAATGTCACTAGTGGATCAATGTGGTTTAGGAACAGAACTCACATGCAATGTCACATGTGGATCCATGTGTTTCAGGAAAAGAACACACATGCAATGTCACAAGTGGATCAATGTGGTTTAGGAAAATAACACACATGCAATGACTCTAGTGGATCCATGTGGTTCAGGAAAAGAACACACATGTAAAGTTCACCAGTGGATCCATGTGGTTTAATAAAAGAACACACATGCAATGACTCTAGTGGATCCATGTGGTTCAGGAAAAGAACACACATGCAAAGTTCACCAGTGGATCCATGTGGTTTAGGAAAAGAACACACATGCAATGACTCTAGTGGATCCATGTGGTTCAGGAAAAGAACACACATGCAATGTCACTAGTGGATCAATGTGGTTTAGGAAAAGAACACACATGGAAATGACTCTAGTGGATCCTTGTGGTTTAAGAAAAGAACACACATTCAAATGTCACTAGTGGATCCTTGTGGTTTAGGAAAAGAATACACATGAAATGACTCTAGTGGATCCATGTGATTTAGGAAAAGATCACACATGCAATGTCACCAGTGGAACTATATAGTTTAGGAAAAAAACACATGCAATGTCATCAGTTGAACTATGTGGTTTAGGAAAAGAATAGACATGCAATGTCACTAGTAGATCAATATGGTTTAGGAAAACAACACACATGCAATGTCACCAGGGGATCCATGTGGTTTAGGAAAAGAACACACATAAAATGATTCTAGTGGATCCATGTGATTTAGGAAAAGATCACACATGCAATGTCACCAGTGGAACTCTGTAGTTTAGGAAAAGAAAACACATGCAATGTCACCAGTGGAACTATGTGGTTTAGGATAATAATAGACATGCAATGTCACTAGTAGATCAATGTGGTTTAGGAATAGAACACACATGCAATGTCACCAGTGGATCCATGTGGTTTAGGAAAAGAACACACATGCAATGACTCTAGTGGATCAATGTGGTTTTGGAGAAGAACACACATGCAATGACTCCAGTGGATCCATGTGGTTCAAGAAAAGGACACACATGCAATGTCACTAGTGGATCCATGTGGTTTAGGAAAAGAACACACATGCAAATGTCACCAGTGGATCAATTTGGTTTAGGAAAAGAACACACATGTAAAGTCACTAGTGGATCAATGTGGTTTAGGAACAGAACTCGTATGCAATGTCACAAGTGGATCCATGTGTTTCAGGAAAAGAACACACATGCAATGTCACAAGTGGATCAATGTGGTTTAGGAAAATAACACACATGCAATGTCTCTACTGGATCCATGTGGTTTAGGAAAAGAGCGCACATGCAATGTCTCTAGTGGATCCATGATTTAGGAAAAGAACACACATGCAATGACTATAGTGGATCCATGTGGTTTAGGAAAAAAACACATGCAAATGTCACTAGTGGATCAATGTGGTTTAGGAAAATAACACACATGCAATGTCTCTACTGGATCCATGTGGTTTAGGAAAAGAGCGCACATGCAATGTCTCTAGTGGATCCATGATTTAGGAAAAGAACACACATGCAATGACTATAGTGGATCCATGTGGTTTAGGAAAAAAACACATGCAAATGTCACTAGTGGATTAATGTGGTTTAGAAAGGAAAAAACACATGCATTGTCACTAGTGGATCAATGTGGTTTAGGAAAAGAACACACATGCAATGTCACGTGGTTCCATGTGTTTTAGAAAAGAACACACATGCAATGTCAGAAGTGGATCAATGTGGTTTAGGAAAAGAAAACACATGCAATGTTTCTAGTGGATCCATGTGGTTTAGGAAAAGAACACAAATGCAAATGTCTCAAGTGGACCCATGCGGTTTAGGAAAAACACACATGCAATGTCACCAGTGGATCCATGTGGTTTTGGAAAAGAACGCACAAGCAATGTCTCTAGTGGATTCATGTGGTTTAGGAAAAGAACACACATGCAAATGTCATAAGTGGATCCATGTGGTATAAGAAAAGAACACACTTGCAATGTCACCAATGGATCCATGTGGTTTAGGAAAAGAACACACATGTAGTGACTCTAGTGGATCAATGTGGTTCAGGAAGAGAATAGACATGCAAGTGTCCCCATTGGATCCATGTGGTTTAAGAAAAAAACACATGCAATAACTCTAGTGGATCAATGTGGTTCAAGAAAACAACACACATGCAATGTCACTAGAGGATCAATGTGGTTTAGGAAAACAGCACACATGCAATGACTTGAGTGTATCAATGTGGTTCAGGAAAAGAACACACATGCAAAGTTCACTAGTGGATCCTTGTGGTTTAGGAAAAGAACACACATGCAATGACTCTAGTGGATCCCCGTGGTTTAGGAAAAGAACACACATGCAATTGCACTAGTGGATCAATGTGGTTTAGGAAAATAACAGACATGAAAATCACTCTAATGTATCCATGTGGATTAGGAAAAGAACACACATTCAAATGTCACTAGTGGATCCATGTGGTTTAGGAAAAGAACACACATGCAATGTCTCTAATGGATCCATGTGGTTTAGGAAAAGAACACACATGTAATGTCTAAAGTGGATCCATGTGGTTTAGGAAAAGAACACACATGCAATGTCACAAGTGGATCCATGTGGTTTAGGAAAAGAACACACATACAATGTCTCTAGTGGATCCATGTGGTTTAGGAAAAGAACACACATGGAAATGTCACCAATGGATCCATGTGGTTTAGGAAAAGAACACACATGCAATCTCACTAGTGGATCCATGTGGTTTAGGAGAAGAACATACATGCAAATCTCACTGGTGCATCAATGTGGTTTATGAAAAGAACATACAAGCAAATGTCACCAGTGCATGAATGTGGTTTAGGAAAACAACACACATGCAAATGTCAACATTGGATCAATGTGGTTTAGGAAAATAACACACATGTAATGTCACCAGTGGATCAATGTGGTTTAGGAAAAAGAACAGACATGCAATGTCACCTGTGGATCCATGTGTTTTAGGAAAAGAACACACATGCAATGTCACAAGTGGATCAATGTGGTTTAGGAAAAGAACACACATGCAATGTATCTAGTGGATCCATGTCGTTTAAGTAAAAAACACACATGCAATGTCTCAGGTGGATCCATGTGGTTTAGGAAAAAACACATGCAATGTCACCAGTGGATCCATGTGGTTTAGGAAAAGAACACACATGCAATGACTATAGTGGATCCATGTGGTTTAGGAAAAAACACACATGCAAATGTCACAAGTGGATCAATGTGGTTTAGAAAAAACACATGTAATGTCACCACTTGATCAATGTGGTTTAGGAAAAGAACACACATGAAATTTCACCAGTGGATCAATGTGTTTCAGGAAAAGAACACACATTCAATGTCACCAGTGGATCAATGTGGTTTAGGAATAGAAAACACATGCAATGTCTCTAGTGGATCCATGTGGTTTAGGAAAAGAACACACATGCAATGCCACTAGTGGATCAATGTGGTTTAGGAAAATAAAAGACATGCAAATGACTCTAGTCGATCCATGTGGTTTTGGGAAAGAACGCACAAGCAATGTCTCCAGTGGATCCATGTGGTTTAGGAAAAGTACACGCTTGCAATGTCACAAGTGGATCCATGTGGTTTAGGAAAACAACACACATGTAGTGACTCTACTGGATCAATGTGGTTTAGGAAGAGAACAAACATGCAAATGTCCCTAGTTGATCCATGTGGTTTTGGAAAAACACACATGCAATAACTCTAGTGGATCCATGTGGTTTAGGAAAAGAACACACAAGCAATGTCACCAGAGGATCACTGTGGTTTAGGAAAAGAACACACACGCAATGACTCCAGTGGATCAATGTGGTTTAGGAAAATAACACACATGCAATGATTCTAGTGGATCCATGTGGTTCAGGAAAAGAACACACATGTAAAGTTCACCAGTGGATCCATGTGGTTTAGGAAAAGAACACACATGCAATGACTCTAGTGGATCCATGTGGTTCAGGAAAAGAACACACATGCAAAGTTCACCAGTGGATCCATGTGGTTTAGGAAAAGAACACACATGCAATGACTCTAGTGGATCCATGTGGTTCAGGAAAAGAACACACATGCAATGTCACTAGTGGATCAATGTGGTTTAGGAAAAGAACACACATGGAAATGACTCTAGTGGATCCTTGTGGTTTAAGAAAAGAACACACATTCAAATGTCACTAGTGGATCCTTGTGGTTTAGGAAAAGAATACACATGAAATGACTCTAGTGGATCCATGTGATTTAGGAAAAGATCACACATGCAATGTCACCAGTGGAACTATATAGTTTAGGAAAAAAACAAATGCAATGTCATCAGTTGAACTATGTGGTTTAGGAAAAGAATAGACATGCAATGTCACTAGTAGATCAATATGGTTTAGGAAAACAACACACATGCAATGTCACCAGGGGATCCATGTGGTTTAGGAAAAGAACACACATAAAATGATTCTAGTGGATCCATGTGATTTAGGAAAAGATCACACATGCAATGTCACCAGTGGAACTCTGTAGTTTAGGAAAAGAAAACACATGCAATGTCACCAGTGGAACTATGTGGTTTAGGATAATAATAGACATGCAATGTCACTAGTAGATCAATGTGGTTTAGGAATAGAACACACATGCAATGTCACCAGTGGATCCATGTGGTTTAGGAAAAGAACACACATGCAATGACTCTAGTGGATCAATGTGGTTTTGGAGAAGAACACACATGCAATGACTCCAGTGGATCCATGTGGTTCAAGAAAAGGACACACATGCAATGTCACTAGTGGATCCATGTGGTTTAGGAAAAGAACACACATGCAAATGTCACCAGTGAATCAATTTGGTTTAGGAAAAGAACACACATGTAAAGTCACTAGTGGATCAATGTGGTTTAGGAACAGAACTCGCATGCAATGTCACAAGTGGATCCATGTGTTTCTGGAAAAGAACACACATGCAATGTCACAAGTGGATCAATATGGTTTAGGAAATTAACACACATGCAATGTCTCTACTGGATCCATGTGGTTTAGGAAAAGAGCGCACATGCAATGTCTCTAGTGGATCCATGATTTAGGAAAAGAACACACATGCAATGACTATAGTGGATCCATGTGGTTTAGGAAAAAAACACATGCAAATGTCACTAGTGGATCAATGTGGTTTAGGAAAATAACACACATGCAATGTCTCTACTGGATCCATGTGGTTTAGGAAAAGAGCGCACATGCAATGTCTCTAGTGGATCCATGATTTAGGAAAAGAACACACATGCAATGACTATAGTGGATCCATGTGGTTTAGGAAAAAAACACATGAAAATGTCACTAGTGGATTAATGTGGTTTAGAAAGGAAAAAACACATGCATTGTCACTAGTGGATCAATGTGGTTTAGGAAAAGAACACACATGCAATGTCACCAGTGGTTCCATGTGTTTCAGAAAAAGAACACACATGCAATGTCAGAAGTGGATCAATGTGGTTTAGGAAAAGAAAACACATGCAATGTTTCTAGTGGATCCATGTGGTTTAGGAAAAGAACACAAATGCAAATGTCTCAAGTGTACCCATGCGGTTTAGGAAAAAACACACATGCAATGTCACCAGTGGATCCATGTGGTTTTGGAAAAGAACGCACAAGCAATGTCTCTAGTGGATTCATGTGGTTTAGGAAAAGAACACACATGCAAATGTCATAAGTGGATCCATGTGGTATAAGAAAAGAACACACTTGCAATGTCACCAATGGATCCATGTGATTTAGGAAAAGAACACACATGTAGTGACTCTAGTGGATCAATGTGGTTCAGGAAGAGAATAGACATGCAAGTGTCCCCATTGGATCCATGTGGTTTAAGAAAAAAACACATGCAATAACTCTAGTGGATCAATGTGGTTCAAGAAAACAACACACATGCAATGTCACTAGAGGATCAATGTGGTTTAGGAAAACAGCACACATGCAATGACTTGAGTGTATCAATGTGGTTCAGGAAAAGAACACACATGCAAAGTTCACTAGTGGATCCTTGTGGTTTAGGAAAAGAACACACATGCAATGACTCTAGTGGATCCCCGTGGTTTAGGAAAAGAACACACATGCAATTGCACTAGTGGATCAATGTGGTTTAGGAAAATAACAGACATGAAAATCACTCTAATGTATCCATGTGGATTAGGAAAAGAACACACATTCAAATGTCACTAGTGGATCCATGTGGTTTAGGAAAAGAACACATATGCAATGTCTCTAATGGATCCATGTGGTTTAGGAAAAGAACACACATGTAATGTCTAAAGTGGATCCATGTGGTTTAGGAAAAGAACACACATGCAATGTCACAAGTGGATCCATGTGGTTTAGGAAAAGAACACACATGCAATGTCTCTAGTGGATCCATGTGGTTTAGGAAAAGAACACACATGGAAATGTCACCAATGGATCCATGTGGTTTAGGAAAAGAACACACATGCAATCTCACTAGTGGATCCATGTGGTTTAGGAGAAGAACATACATGCAAATCTCACCGGTGCATCAATGTGGTTTATGAAAAGAACATACAAGCAAATGTCACCAGTGCATGAATGTGGTTTAGGAAAACAACACACATGCAAATGTCAACATTGGATCAATGTGGTTTAGGAAAATAACACACATGTAATGTCACCAGTGGATCAATGTGGTTTAGGAAAAAGAACAGACATGCAATGTCACCTGTGGATCCATGTGTTTTAGGAAAAGAACACACATGCAATGTCACAAGTGGATCAATGTGGTTTAGGAAAAGAACACACATGCAATGTATCTAGTGGATCCATGTCGTTTAAGTAAAAAACACACATGCAATGTCTCAGGTGGATCCATGTGGTTTAGGAAAAAACACATGCAATGTCACCAGTGGATCCATGTGGTTTAGGAAAAGTACACGCTTGCAATGTCACAAGTGGATCCATGTGGTTTAGGAAAACAACACACATGTAGTGACTCTACTGGATCAATGTGGTTTAGGAAGAGAACAAACATGCAAATGTCCCTAGTTGATCAATATGGTTTAGGAAAAGAACACACATGCAATGTCACCAGGGGATCGATGTGGTTTAGGAAAAGAACACACATAAAATGACTCTAGTGGATCCATGTGATTTAGGAAAAGATCACACATGCAATGTCAACAGTGGAACTCTGTAGTTTAGGAAAAGAAAACACATGCAATGTCACCAGTGGAACTATGTGGTTTAGGATAATAATAGACATGCAATGTCACTAGTAGATCAATGTGGTTTAGGAATAGAACGCACATGCAATGTCACCAGTGGATCCATGTGGTTTAGGAAAAGAACACACATGCAATGACTCTAGTGGATCAATGTGGTTTTGGAGAAGAACACACATGCAATGACTCCAGTGGATCCATGTGGTTCAAGAAAAGGACACACATGCAATGTCACTAGTGGATCCATGTGGTTTAGGAAAAGAACACACATGCAAATGTCACCAGTGGATCAATTTGGTTTAGGAAAAGAACACACATGTAAAGTCACTAGTGGATCAATGTGGTTTAGGAACAGAACTCGCATGCAATGTCACAAGTGGATCCATGTGTTTCAGGAAAAGAACACACATGCAATGTCACAAGTGGATCAATGTGGTTTAGGAAAATAACACACATGCAATGTCTCTACTGGATCCATGTGGTTTAGGAAAAGAGCGCACATGCAATGTCTCTAGTGGATCCATGATTTAGGAAAAGAACACACATGCAATGACTATAGTGGATCCATGTGGTTTAGGAAAAAAACACATGCAAATGTCACTAGTGGATCAATGTGGTTTAGGAAAATAACACACATGCAATGTCTCTACTGGATCCATGTGGTTTAGGAAAAGAGCGCACATGCAATGTCTCTAGTGGATCCATGATTTAGGAAAAGAACACACATGCAATGACTATAGTGGATCCATGTGGTTTAGGAAAAAAACACATGCAAATGTCACTAGTGGATTAATGTGGTTTAGAAAGGAAAAACACATGCATTGTCACTAGTGGATCAATGTGGTTTAGGAAAAGAACACACATGCAATGTCACCAGTGGTTCCATGTGTTTCAGAAAAAGAACACACATGCAATGTCAGAAGTGGATCAATGTGGTTTAGGAAAAGAAAACACATGCAATGTTTCTAGTGGATCCATGTGGTTTAGGAAAAGAACACAAATGCAAATGTCTCAAGTGGACCCATGCGGTTTAGGAAAAAACACACATGCAATGTCACCAGTGGATCCATGTGGTTTTCGAAAAGAACGCAAAAGCAATGTCTCTAGTGGATTCATGTGGTTTAGGAAAAGAACACACATGCAAATGTCATAAGTGGATCCATGTGGTATAAGAAAAGAACACACTTGCAATGTCACCAATGGATCCATGTGGTTTAGGAAAAGAACACACATGTAGTGACTCTAGTGGATCAATGTGGTTCAGGAAGAGAATAGACATGCAAGTGTCCCCATTGGATCCATGTGGTTTAAGAAAAAAACACATGCAATAACTCTAGTGGATCAATGTGGTTCAAGAAAACAACACACATGCAATGTCACTAGAGGATCAATGTGGTTTAGGAAAACAGCACACATGCAATGACTTGAGTGTATCAATGTGGTTCAGGAAAAGAACACACATGCAAAGTTCACTAGTGGATCCTTGTGGTTTAGGAAAAGAACACACATGCAATGACTCTAGTGGATCCCCGTGGTTTAGGAAAAGAACACACATGCAATTGCACTAGTGGATCAATGCGGTTTAGGAAAATAACAGACATGAAAATCACTCTAATGTATCCATGTGGATTAGGAAAAGAACACACATTCAAATGTCACTAGTGGATCCATGTGGTTTAGGAAAAGAACACACATGCAATGTCTCTAATGGATCCATGTGGTTTAGGAAAAGAACACACATGTAATGTCTAAAGTGGATCCATGTGGTTTAGGAAAAGAACACACATGCAATGTCACAAGTGGATCCATGTGGTTTAGGAAAAGAACACACATGCAATGTCTCTAGTGGATCCATGTGGTTTAGGAAAAGAACACACATGGAAATGTCACCAATTGATCCATGTGGTTTAGGAAAAGAACACACATGAAATCTCACTAGTGGATCCATGTGGTTTAGGAGAAGAACATACATGCAAATCTTACCGGTGCATCAATGTGGTTTATGAAAAGAACATACAAGCAAATGTCACCAGTGCATGAATGTGGTTTAGGAAAACAACACACATGCAAATGTCAACATTGGATCAATGTGGTTTAGGAAAATAACACACATGTAATGTCACCAGTGGATCAATGTGGTTTAGGAAAAGGAACAGACATGCAATGTCACCTGTGGATCCATGTGTTTTAGGAAAAGAACACACATGCAATGTCACAAGTGGATCAATGTGGTTTAGGAAAAGAACACACATGCAATGTATCTAGTGGATCCATGTCGTTTAAGTAAAAAACACACATGCAATGTCTCAGGTGGATCCATGTGGTTTAGGAAAAAACACATGCAATGTCACCAGTGGATCCATGTGGTTTAGGAAAAGAACACACATGCAATGACTATAGTGGATCCATGTGGTTTAGGAAAAAACACACATGCAAATGTCACAAGTGGATCAATGTGGTTTAGAAAAAACACATGTAATGTCACCACTTGATCAATGTGGTTTAGGAAAAGAACACACATGAAATTTCACCAGTGGATCAATGTGTTTCAGGAAAAGAACACACATTCAATGTCACCAGTGGATCAATGTGGTTTAGGAATAGAAAACACATGCAATGTCTCTAGTGGATCCATGTGGTTTAGGAAAAGAACACACATGCAATGCCACTAGTGGATCAATGTGGTTTAGGAAAATAAAAGACATGCAAATGACTCTAGTCGATCCATGTGGTTTTGGGAAAGAACGCACAAGCAATGTCTCCAGTGGATCCATGTGGTTTAGGAAAAGTACACGCTTGCAATGTCACAAGTGGATCCATGTGGTTTAGGAAAACAACACACATGTAGTGACTCTACTGGATCAATGTGGTTTAGGAAGAGAACAAACATGCAAATGTCCCTAGTTGATCCATGTGGTTTTGGAAAAACACACATGCAATAACTCTAGTGGATCCATGTGGTTTAGGAAAAGAACACACAAGCAATGTCACCAGAGGATCACTGTGGTTTAGGAAAAGAACACACACGCAATGACTCCAGTGGATCAATGTGGTTCAGGAAAAGAACACGCATGCAAAGTTCACCAGTGGATTCCTGTGGTTTAGAAAAAGAACACACATGCAATGACTCTAGTGGATCCATGTGGTTTAGGAAAAGAACACACATGCAATGTCACTAGTGGATCAATGTGGTTTAGGAAAAGAACAGACATGACAATCACTCCAGTGGATCCATGTGGTACAGGAAAAGAACACACATGCAAATGTCACCAGTGGATCCATGTGGTTTAGGAAAAGAACACACATGCACTGTCTCTAGTGGATCCATGTGGTTTAGGAAAATAACACACATTCAATATCTAAAGTGGATCCATGTGGTTTAGGAAAAGAACACACATGCAATGTCACTAGTGGATCCATGTGGGTTATGAAAAGAACACACATGCAATGTCTCTAGTGGATCCATGTGGTTTAGGAAAATAACACACATGCAAATGTGACTAGTGGATCCATGTGGTTTAGGAAAATAACACACATGAAAATGACTCTAGTGGAACAATGTGGTTTAGGAAAAGAACAAACATTCAAATATCACGAGTGGTTCCAGGTGGTTTGGGAAAAGAACACAAATGCAATGTGTCTAGTGGATCCTTCTGGTTTAGGAAAAGAATACACATATAATGTCACTATTGGAACCATGTGGTTTAGGAAAAGAACACACATGCAATGTCACCAGGGCATCCATGTGGTTTAGAAAAAGAACACACATTAAATGACTCTAGTGGATCCATGTGATTTAGGAAAAGATCACACATTCAATGTCACTAGTGGAACTATGTGGTTTAGGAAAAGAACACACATGGAATGTCACTAGAGGATCAATGTGGTGTAGGAAAAGAACACACATGCAATGACTCTAGTGGATCAATGTGGGTCAGGAAAAGAACACACATGCAAAGTTCACTAGTGGATCCATGTGGTTTCGGAAAAGAACACACATGCAATGACTCTAGTGGATCCATGTGGTTTAGGAAAAGAACTCACATGCAATGTCACCAGTGGATCAATGTGGTTTAGGAAAAGAACACACATGGAAATGACTCTAGTGGATGGTTGTGGTTTACGAAAAGAACACGCATTCAAATGTCACTAGTGGATCCTTGTGGTTTAGGAAAAGAATACACATGTAGTGTCACCAGTGGATCAATGTGGTTTAGGAAAAGAACACACATGGAAATGACTCTAGTTGATGTTTGTGGTTTAGGAAAAGAACACACATTCAAATGTCACTAGTGGATCCTTGTGGTTTAGGAAAAGAATACGCATGTAGTGTCACCAGTGGATCAATGTGGTTTAGGAAAAGAACACACATGCCATGTCACCAGGGGAACCATGTTGTTTAGGAAAAGTACACACATGAAATGACTCTAGTGGATCCATGTGATTTAGGAAAAGATCACACATGCAATGTCACCAGTGGAACTATGTAGTTTAGGAAAAGAAAACACATACAATGTCACCAGTGGAACTATGTGGTTTAGGAAAAGAATAGACATGCAATGTCACTAGTAGATCAATGTGGTTTATGATAAGAACACACATGCGATGTCACCAGTGGATCCTTGTGGTTTATGAAAAGAACACACATGCAATGACTCTAGTGGATCAATGTGGTTTTGGAGAAGAACACACCTGCAATAACTCATGTGGATCCATGTGGTTCAAGAAAAGGACACACATGCAATGTCACTAGTGGATCCATGTGGTTTAGGAAAAGAACACACATGCAAATGTCACCAGTGGATCAATGTGGTTTAGGAAAACCCTTAACCAGATCAATTCTAAAGTGGTCCATTCTAGAAGTTTCCAAGTCAATGAAGACCAATATCAAGCATGGATCTATTCTAACCAATATACACTTCAACATCATCCACTTGATGATGCTTTGATACCTTGCAAACCCTCAAAAGCATCCCCACTCATATTCTAGTCAAAAACCCTAAATCTGCCAAATTTTGACTAAGTCTGGAAACTACTTCAACATCACTTCTCTGAGTGCCTGTCTTTCTCATCCCTTGTGCCTTTTTGGTAATACACATGAACCTTTTTGTAGACCATCATAAGTACTACCAAGGACCACACTTGACCTTGGTTAGACCATCCTCTAACACCCTTGTTCTTGATAGTTTTGCATGCAAGAAAATAGTAATTCCTGCAAATCTTATCAACATGCCTACTTTGGAAGAAGCTCACACCTACATGTTATCTTCTTTTCACCAACTCCTTGCATGATTGTGTTCTACTCGTAATGTTCTAGCAATACCTACGTCACTTGCTCCACATGGATCCTTGTGCTTCAAAAACCCACATGGTTTTGAAGGCTAATTGATAATCTGCTTTGGCGCCCTTACTTTATTCAAAGTTTGGTATCAATCCTAGGAAGGCTCAATCCTTATCAACCTCAAAGTTCTATACCATGGTGAAATACATCACTTGGAATATCCATACATATATCCCATAACCCAAGGTGAGCTTTGAGCCCCAAGATCCAACCATGTTTTGATGGTATAAAAGTAATAGTGCCCAAGATCCTTTATCCCTTGTTTTCCTTCCAAATCAAGTTAAATCCTCTAAAACCCAAGGGTTGGAAATGATTGATACATCATGTGGACATAATACAACTTGGATATAAACATTTACCCAATATTATCCATATTTATTATGGCTCAAAAACTATTTAATTCGTTTAATGGGCGAAATCTCAGAAACTCCATCTACAAAGGAAGATTTGGTTTTTGACAAAGAACTTCCCCAACTCTAAGCACTTTTGAGGCCCATATATCATACCCTATATTCCCACTTCAAAAATAAATATTTTTGAAGAATCTTAATAATTCTTTTTGCCTATTTTCTTAATAGGCAGAAATGATAAAATAAATGTTTAAAATACTTTTATGCACCAATAAATCATGGAAAAATTCCTCAAGGTAGGGATCCATATTTAGGACCATATCAAGCCAAAAACCATCCTTTTACAATTCAAAAATATCGAATTAAATCCTAAAAACCATTTCTACAATAGTTGAATATGTAATATAAAATGGACCAAACTTCATCCAATAATTCCCATATAATTCATAGAGATGTACCTGGACCATATACACCTACTAGCATCCTCACCTAAGCTTTCCAAGGTCAAAAATCATGAGGATATTCATGATCATCAAAATGGCCAAAATGGAGATATTCAAAACCATGAGGTCAAACTCCTCCCAACTCATCAAAATCCTGTCCAGCACTTCTCCACAGCACCACTACATCATCTCTGGTCGACTCCCTACTGTAGCAATGCTACTGTAGCACACCTCCCTTGTGTCCCTTGTGCTTGGAGTGAAGATGGGAGAGACATATGCCTTATCTTTTAAAATCTTGGCTAATGAATACAACAGCTGCAACACTCCTCACATCTCCCTCTGGTCGTGTCCCTGACACCACCTACCTCCCCTCTACACCACTGAGAGCTTCCTAGCTCCCCTAGCCCTCTCTCCCTCCCTTCTTTTCTTTCACTTGAGGTAAAAAGGGTGGAGCCCCCAAGGCTCCTGGGGAAGAAACGCCGCCCCTCCTCTGGTCCCTGGCACCACACCCTCCTCTCCACCACCCCTGTCGACCAACCAAGGCTTCCCCACCTCCCCCTCTGTCCTCCATGAGGCATGACCACCGTAGACCCCCTCTCCTCGGGGATAAGAACCCAGACCACCCCAGCCGCTCCCTCTGCCTGTTTTCGCCCCCACACTCCAATCTACCTCTCCTGGAGCAGAGAACCCCTCCCTTCCCTTGTAAAACCATGGAAAAGGGAGAAACTCTCCTCTCAGGCTGCATGGAGAGAAAGGGAAGTGCCGACGCTCCCTAGCTCCACTCTATGTACTTTCTTATTCAATGAGATCCCCTCATTATCCTATGGCTAATCCTATTCCTCCATACCCCTACAATAGCCCTAGAAGTGCTCTCCGGTGAGCCTCTATGGACTCCGCCTCGGGCGTTGATGCTCTGGATACCTCCCGTCTCCAAAGGTATCCCTTTCGCCCATCCTCGGACTCGCCAGGGTGAACCACGTCTCCACGTTCCCTCCTCCGCCGCCGGAAAGGCCTCTGGTCAGCCCCCTGCACCCACCGCGCCGCCCCTAGGGTTCCCTCCTTCTGTTCCATGGCCAGGGGAAGAAGAAGACCGGACACTGTCGATCCCTTTTGATCGGACGGCTCCTATCGTGAGATACCCCTTCAGCCTCTTTCTCCCACTAACCGCTGGGTCCCACATGTCGGGTTCGAAACCGCCTCCTCCCACGCATGTTGCCGCCTGGGTGGGCCTATTCCTGTTACCCGGCCCAGCTAGGGTTAAAAATTGGCCTAGAGCTGCCTTTGTATTTTCTTTTTCTCCAGATCTAAAAAGTAGTGGTTTGGTTTAATTCAAAATAAATTTGGAACCCAACCTAAAATGGCAAGATCTAATTTTTCAATAGTACCAATACATATTATCTAACATGCAGAGCCATCCACATGACTAAATTAATATTCATTAAATTCTGAGATTTAATCTACCAACATGTATCTGTTGCAATAAATAAATCACTCAGTAAGATTTACATAACCAAATGGAATGAATCAAATTCACTCCGATAGGTATTTGAAATACCCATCTGTGGGAATTTTTCTCATGCCAAGTTGAACTATAGTTTGACTGCAGGAAAAACAATAAAAACAGCCTATTTCTATCTTTAAGAAATTCTCCAGGTCAAACCAAAATGGGAATTGACATGATTCCAACTCCCAGTTATGTGGTCCTTCAATACCTAACAAAACCTAGAACACCAGCATTTATTGATTAATTAGTGATTTCTGGTGATTTAATTATCTTTATATAGTGTTATGTCAATAGAAAAATCACTAAAGGAGTTTGACAACTCCAAAAAGAGTGAATCAAATTCCTACAGAAAGGTATTCAAAATACCTACCATGTGGCATTGGGTTATTATCAAAAGTTATTGTAGATTAAATCTGGTGAAAAAGACAAAAATCCTCTAGAACTACCTTTGGGAATTTCCTGAGGGTATTATGTTAAATATTTTGACATGATTCCAACTCTTTTTGTATCAGTACATAAAACCCTACTGAACCATCCAAGTAAATAAATTTTGGAGCTCCAGAACTTTTCTGGTGAATTATCTCATAAAACTAGAGTTTATTTCACTAGAAAATTAATAACTAAATAAAGAAAAGTGATAAAATCATGAAACCACTTTTGTTGGTCGTGTTTTGGCAATACCTACTTGATGGTATCATTTGTGCACATTTTTATCTTACTTAACCAAGCATTAGTCAAAACCCCTTCCGTATGTGGTATTTGACAAATAAATTACAAAGGCAAACTCTCAAAGGCAGTTAAATCATTTCCATATGCTATGATATCAATCTATCAAAACTACTGAAGTAATATGTGGTATGTTTGTTTCTGTATGGATTGGTGATTATTTGCCTTGTGTTGATTGCACCCTTTGTTTGCTTGCATGTGATCCATAACGACGCTAGATGCGATCAAATCGGAGATCGGATCAAGTGGTTATTATTGGTATTTTTGGGTATTCTAAGAAGAAGTCCAGGGACATATTGCCATATTGCTGATCATCAGGCAAGCCACCTTCTTGCTCATAAGCCTTGTCCTACTATTTTACTTATGCATGTTTTACTTACTGTTTTATGAAAACTGCACTGTTTTACTATATGATGTTGTATATAAGGTAGTGGCTTGGCTCCTCCACACCATTACTCAGTGGTACTATTAAGTACGACCCTCTCGATGATACCTACTTATCCCTAGTATGGTAGATGGTGTAACACACCATACCGCTTTGGAGACCCTGTTTTAGCCGAAGCAAATCTATAGGATGCGAAGACCCCAGAAAAGTTTTACCAAATGTTTTATGATAAAACCTTGGTGAGGTGGGACCTCCCAAGAGTTGTTGAGAAAGAAAAAGGTTTTGTTTTACAAAATGCTAAAGGAAAGCTGGAGTAAAAAGGTTTACAAAAACACACCCGGTTCTTTGCAGTTTAACTATAACAACTTAACCCGTGCAACCACATTACTCTAGAATGGGACAGGGCTGGATTTGATGTTTGTTTACTCTGGTATAAGCTACCTCGCAACTACTACAGGGGATCACGATCCCTGGAGGATGGGCCTTCTCCCTTAAAGGTCCATGTGGGACATCGACCTCGAGAAGGAACGAACTGTCTGTGGGCAGCCAGGCGTTACTATGAGCCCCTCATTGAAAGCGCCCACTGTGTAAAGTGTAAAATGCGCTCCGGTTGGTTCTCGGTACCCGACGTCCCGGTGTTGAGGGGAACAACACTCAGAGGGTAGGCACTTATACTGGAGTGGCATCCGGAGAGTCTTGATCGGTTACTCGACCCACGATCGATGTAGATCAGGGTGGTGTACCCGGATGATGTGGGGAAAGTGTACAACCTCTACAGAGTGTAAATCTATTCAAATAGCCGTGTTCGTGGTCATGGACAGGTTGGACAAACTTCTGTAGAGCGGTGCTGGTTTTGTTTTCAAAAAGGATTTCAGAAAATAAATGGCTTTGGAAATGTTTTGACCATGGGATGGTCGTAAAGGAGAAAGGTTTTGACCATGGAATGGTCGGAAGGAGGAGAAAGGAGTATGGTCATGGGACGACCTGAAGACGGGAACAAATGGGTACCCCAATCCTAGTGTTTACAAAACTTTTCAAAAGGTTTCCAAAATGGTTTACCAAAGTTTTCAACAAATATATGTAGATGCTATATCTAAAAGAGAAACTATTTGAGAAAAGAACCTCTCTTGAAGCCCTCCTACTAATACAGCCATATTGCATATCCTCTTGTTATTATTATTTTCCTGAGGTGTTTTGCGATACATTCAAAGTACTCACTAGCATTGTCCCTGGCTATTAACTTTGTCATATATCAAGAAGAGCATGAAGTTGATGGCTAAGCGAGCCAGGACGTTCTTCCAGTCAGTTGCCTGTAGGTTAAGGCATGGCTCGGGCTCTACGCTTAACGAAGTTCCGCTGATGTTGATTGATGTAGCCATAATGGCAACTAAGGTATGACATGTATTCATTATGTATTGGATGTTTACTTTGATATTTGTATGTTATGTGCCACGACTAACTGATCATGGGATCGTGGTTGTATGCATAACAGGGATTCTCGGAGGATTAATCCGGGGGCCCCATAGACTTGGTATCAGAGCCATCCTGACTGTAGGAGAACCTTAGTTAGCATGGTCGTTAGATAGGAAAACTATTTTTGGAAACCCTGACTTTCAAAAACTAATTCCTCAAAACATTTCGAAAGATTCTACTTCTTATCTCATCCTAGTTTAAAGGATTTCGAAACATGGTTTCCTCTATCCCTTGTCCAAATTTCAAACCGACGGATTTCAAATAACTAGGACCTAGAACCTGGTGAAGACGTCGAGGACGAGATGAAGAGAAGCAACTACCAGCAAACACAAGGACAGCGAAATACTCATAATCCAAAGAAATCAAGTACTACACTATCAAGAAGCCCCCGATGACACGACGAAGGCTTCATTCGCAAGACAGTGACCCAGACCTCAATCCTATGATCTCTAGGATCAATAAGTCCTAAGACTAGGATTTCCCTTTATCACGAATAGTTATCTCCTTGGTCCCCCTACTTGGTCGTGTCTGCTTGCCTAAGTGCATCATGTTTGCTTCATGTGTGATGTTTGCCAAGGACATTGCGATTCCCCTCGCTCTGTTCGCCTTGCATGTGTGTTCTGGTTGCTTAGACCTCTGACAAATGTGACCCGAGGAGTGGTACCCTACCTAGTAACTCAGGAAGAACCCCCGGTTAGTTATCGCCAATGAGAACCTAGATTAACCTCGGGAGTTTATGAGAGGCAAAGAATCGCCAAAAACAGAAGCCCGACCTTGTCAAGTCAGAGCAACTCGAAGACTTCACCTCAGCACAATGGCATACCTCGTCCAACTCACCTCTCAAGACTCATCAATAGTGCAACACTCCCTTGTTCATCAGTCTCCTACAGCAAGAGTCCAAGAACCGGAGAATCCTCAATATCCACGAGAAATCACAAGAATTACCTACCAATACAAGAAGTGAAGACCTAACTACACTAACCCTCGGTATATTAGAGCTTCCGAGCGCGCCAAAGAGACTAACAATTTTAGTTGACCCCACACAAGACCCAAGGAGATAGATACTTCTGCAGCATCACGCTAGCCCTTCAAGATAGAAGATCTGCACCACTCTCGAAGGACCCTAGTGAAGTGCTAAGGTGGAAAGACTGCGTCTTTCCTACTCAAATCCCGAAGATTGTCTACCGGAAAAGATCTCCAGATCCGATGCCTTTTCGCCAAACAACACTCGCGGGTCCTCAAAGGAGAAACTAACTATAGATTCTATCTAGCCCTCAGCTACTTCAGCTGAAGACCATCCTAAGGGACCGCAGATTCGCTAACCCCGTTAGTTCTAAACAGTTTGGACGATCCGTTAATTCAACTACTCCGTTCGGCTAAGTACAGTTAAAAGTAGTATATGAACCTCATAACACCTAGTTTGCGAACGTCATCGGAAGGTTTCAACTCTGGGTAGAAGATTGTGATATCCACCTAACATCATATGACAACTCCAAGAAGGAAGGACTGCGTTAACTCCGAGCCACCCTAGTTTAACCCTAAGGGGGAAAGACTGCGTCTTTCCCGCAAAATAGAATAACCCTCTGCTATAAGCAATCCAACAGTTAGACCCAAAGACGTAAACTAGGATACGATAATCCATTAAGAGAGACGCCGTAAATCCTTACAGAAGGAAGATCACTCCTCACAATCCTGATTGAAGCTCGCTCAACACTCATGCATCCAAGAAGATTGAAGTTCAACCTCACCATCGCAGCAAACCCTGTTCAAACACAAAGTCAGCAACTTAGTACGCAAGAAACTCATAGCACTAACTCCAACACAAAATCCCATAACCTTATTCTCCCGAATCTCGGGACGAGATTCATTTAAGGGGGAAATGTCTGTAACATCCCAGTTTCAGCAACCCTGATTAGTTGTCCAGAATGCAAAAATCAGGGGGAACAAAAAAATTCTTAATTAAATTGTGCAGTGCTTGCTTGTTGTTGTCTGTGCTTATGCTTCTGATTGTATAGCTTAAAATATACTCCTTACTTCAACATCAGTTGTCAAAAGCTATTTAACAAAACAATCCTGGCTCATTTTACATATTCTCAAATTTTTTCGCATTTCAAAACATGAGCTAAGATGCTTGTGTAACCAAAACTAGTTTAGTAGCTTCTATTAACAAAACTATGGAGAGCTATAACCTCCTTATGTTTTCAAGACAGAACCTTCAACTACTCTTACCTCTAGGATCTCCAAAACTTTTTTTAAAGCGTTTGAATTCTACTCTTGGTAGGGATACCAAGGGCTCTTACCTTATTCAAACTCCAACCTTTCAAAATTACCCATCCTTACCTCAAGCTAATCTTGATGGTAACCCTAATAGTAGTTGACTTGTTTGTAAGATGAGTTTCCTTGATTTGCTGCTGGACTTGATTGCTTAGAAGTAGTATGAGCTACTCTAGGAGCTCATCCTCTAGGAACAACAAACTTTAAAATCCCCAAACCCTAAGCAAGAATACAAGATGGATCTGATCTCTATCCATTGGGTGATCATCTAAAACCCTTAACCAGAACAATTCTAAAGTGGTCCATTCTAGAAGTTTCCAAGTCAATGAAGACCAATATCAAGCATGGATCTATTCTAACCAATCTACACTTCAACATCATCCACTTGATGATGCTTTGATACCTTGCAAACCCTCAAAAGCATCCCCACTCATATTCTAGTCAAAAACCCTAAATCTGCCAAATTTTGACTAAGTCTGGAAACTACTTCAACATCACTTCTCTAAGTGCCTCTCTTTCTCATCCCTTGTGCCTTTTTGGTAATACACATGAACCATTTTGTAGACCATCATAATGAATACCATGGACCACTCTTGATCTTGGTTAGACCATCCTCTAACCCCCTTGTTCTTGATAGTTTTGTAGGCAAGAAAATAGTAATTCCTGCAAATCTTATCAACATGCCTACTTTGGAAGAAGCTCACACCTACATGTTATCTTATTTTCACAAAATCCTTGCATGATTGTGTTCTACTCATAAAGTTCTAGCAATAACTACTTCACTTGCTCCACATGGATCATTGTGCTTCAAAAACCCACATGGTTTTCAAGGCTAATTGATAATCTCCTTTGGCACCCTTACTTTATTCAAAGTTTGGTATCAATCCTAGGAAGGCTCAATCCTTATAAACCTCAAACTTCTATACCATGGTGAACTACATCACTTGGAATATCCATCCATCTATCCCATGACCCAAGGTGAGCTCTGAGCCCCAAGATCCAACCATGTTTTGATGGTATAAAAGTAATAGTGCCCAAGATCCTTTATCCCTTGTTTTCCTTCCAAATCAAGTTAAATCCTCAACAACCCAAGGGTTGGAAATGATTGATATAGCATGTGGAAATCATCCAACTTGGATATAAAGATTTACCCAATATTATCCATATTTATTATGGCTCAAAAACTATTTAATTCGTTTAATGGGCAAAATCTCAGAAACTCCATCTACAAAGGAAGATTTGGTTTTTGACAAAGAACTTCCCCAACTCTAAGCACTTTTGAGACCTATATATCATACCCTATCTTCCCACTTCAAAAATAAATATTTTTGAAGAGTCTTAATAATTCTTTTTGCCTATTTTTTTAATAGGCAGAAATGATAAAATAAATGTTTAAAATACTTTTATGCACCAATAAATCATGGAAAAATTCCTCAAGGTAGGGATCCATATTTAGGACCATATCAAGCCAAAAACCATCCTTGTCCAATTCAAAAATATCAAATTAAATCCTAAAAACCATTTCTGCAATATTTGAATATGTAATATAAAGTGGACCAAACTTCATACAATAATTCCCAAATAATTCATAGAGATGTACCTAGACCAAATACACCTACCAGCATCCTCACCTCGGCTTTCCAAGATCAAAAATAATGAGGATATTCATGATCTTCAAAATGGGCAAAAAGGGAGATATTCAAAACCATGAGCTCAAACTCCTCCCAACTCATCAAAATCCTGTCCAGCTCTTCTCCACAGCACCACTACATCATATCTGGTCGACTCCCTACTGTAGCAATGCTACTGTAGCACACCTCCCTTGTGTCCCTTGTTCTTGGAGTGAAGATGGGAGAGACATATGTCTTATCTTTTAAAATCTTGGCTAATGAATGCAGCAACTGCAACACGCCTCACATCTCCCTCTGGCCGTGTCCCTGACCCCACCTACCTCCCCTCTGCACCACTGAGAGCTTCCCTAGCTCCCCTAGCCCTCTCTCCCTCCCTTATTTTCTTTTACCCGAGGTAAAAAGGGTGGAGCCCCCAAGGCTCCTGGGGAAGAGATGTCGCCCCTCCTATGGTCCCATGCACCACACCCTCCTCTCCACCTCCCCCTCTATCCTCCATGAGCCATGACCATCGTGACCACCCCAGCCGCTCCCTCCGCCCGTTTTCACCCACCACACTCCAATCTACCTCTCCTGGAGCATAGAACCCCTCCCTTCCCTTATACAACCATGGAAAAGGGAGAAACTCTCCTCTCGGGCAGCATGTAGAGAAAGGGAAGTGCCAACGCTCCCTAGCTCCACTCTCTGTACTTTCTTCTTCAGTGAGATCCCCTCGTCATCCTATGGCTAATCATGTTCCTCCATACCCCTACAGTAGCCCCGGAAGTGCTCTCTGGCGAGCCTGTATAGCCTCTGCCTCAGGCGTCGATGCACTGGATGCCTCCCGTCTCCAAAGGTACGCCTTCCATCCATCCTCGGACTCGCCAGGGTGAACCACGTCTCCCCGTTCCCTCCTCTGCCGCTGAAAAGGCCTCTGGTAAGCCCCCTGCACCCACCGCGCCGCCCCTAGGGTTCCCTCCTTCTGTTCCATGGCCAGGGGAAGAAGAAGACCGGACACCATCGATCCCTTTTGATCGGACGGCTCCTATCGCGAGATACCCCTTCAGCCTCTTTCTCCCACTGACCGCTGGGTCCCACATGTCGGGTTCGAAACCGCCTCCTCCCGCGCGTGTTGCCGCCCGGGTGGGCCTATTCCTGTAACCCGGCTCAGCTAGGGTTAAAAATCGGCCCAGAGCTGCCTTTGTATTTTCTTTTTCTCGAGATCTGAAAAGTAGTGGTTTGGTTTAATTCAAAATAAATATGGAACCCAACCTAAAATGGCAAGATCTAATTTTTCAATAGTACCTATACATATTATCTAACATGCAGAGCCATCCACGTGACTAAAATAATATTCGTTAAATTCTGAGATTTAATCTACCAACATGTATCTGTTGCAATAATTAAATCACTCAATAAGATTTACATAACCAAATGGAATGAATCAAATTTACTCTGATAGGTATTTGAAATACCGATCTGCGGGAATTTGTTTGATGCCAAGTTGAACTATAGTTTGACTGCAGGAAAAATAATAAAAACAGCCTATTTCTGTCTTTAAAAAGTTATCTAGGTCAGACCAAAATGGGTATTGACCTGATTCCAACTCCCAGTTATGTGGTCCTTCAATACCTAACAAAACCTAGAACACCAACATTTATTGATTAATTAGTGATTTCTGGTGATTTAATTATCTCTGTATGGTGTTATGTCAATAGAAAAATCACTAAAGGAGTTTGACAACTCCAAAAAGACTGAATCTAATTCCTACATAAAGGTATTCAAAGTACCTACCATGTGGCATTGGTTTCTTATCAAAAGTTACTATAGATTAAATCTGGTGAAAAAGACAAAAATCCTCTAGAACTGCCTTTGGGAATTTCCTGAGGGCATTCTGGTAAATATTTTGACATGATTCCAACTCTTTTTGTATCAGTGGATCCATGTGGTTTAGGAAAAGAAAACACATGCAAATGTCACCAGTGGATCCATGGGGTTTAGGAAAAGAACACACATACAATGTCACAAGTGGATCCATGTGGCTTAGGAATAGAACACACATGCAATGACTCAAGTGGATCAATGTGGTTCAGGATAAGAACACACATGCAAAGTTCACTGGTGGATCCATGTGGTTTAGGAAAATAACACACATGCAATGAGTCTAGTGGATCCATGTGGTTAGGGAAAAGAACACACATGCAATGTCACCAGTGAATCAATGTGGTTTAGGAAAATAACACACATGCAATGACTCTAGTTGATCAATGTGGTTTAGGAAAAGAACACACATTCAAATGTCACAGGTGGATCCATGTGGTTTGGGAAAAGAACACACATGCAATGTGTCTAGTGGATCCTTCTAGTTTAGGAAAAGAATACACATATAATGTCACTAGTGGAACCATGTGGTTTAGGAAAATAACACACATGCAATGTCACCAGGGCATCCATGTGGTTTAGAAAAACAACACACATTAAATGACTCTAGTGGATCCATGTGATTTAGGAAAAGATCAGACATGCAATGTCACTAGTGGAACTATGTGGTTTAGGAAAAGAACACACATGGAATGTCACTAGAGGATCAATGTGGTTTAGGAAAAGAACACACATGCAATGACTCCAGTGGAACAATGTGGTTCAGGAAAAGAACACACATGCAAAGTTCACAAGTGGATCCATGTGGTTTAGGAAAAGAACACACATGCAATGACTCTAGTGGATCCATGTGGTTCAGGAAAAGAACACACATGCAATGTCACTAGTGGATCAATGTGATTTAGGAAAAGAACACACATGGAAATGACTCTAGTGGATCCTTGTGGTTTAAGAAAAGAACACACATTCAAATGTCACTAGTGGATCCTTGTGGTTTAGGAAAAGAATACACATGAAATGACTCTAGTGGATCCATGTGATTTAGGAAAAGATCACACATGCAATGTCACCAGTGGAACTATGTAGTTTAGGAAAAGAAAACACATGCAATGTCACCAGCAGAACTATGTGGTTTAGGAAAAGAATATGTTGGGTCTGCAGCATAGAAAACAAAAAAATTCCTATGATGTGAACTATACGCCAAGATCTATCTACTAGATACAGAGCAACGGGTGGATATACATCCATTGAGAACTTACCCTCGAAGACAACGAGTTTTGTTAACGAGTAGGAACTCGTGGATGATGTAGTCGTACAATTGCCAATCTCAAGATCGTGATGAAGTCCAGCAGGTCCGGCTCCAGCGCGTCCATCAGATCCAGCTCCAGCAAGTCCAGCACCCCCAAGTCTAGCACCGCAAAGCAGCGGTTAATCCGTGATCGCACGCACGTCTGGTACCTCGACAACCTCCATCCCTCGCTCCAGCAAAGCAGCGGAAGCAGCAACTCTTTTCCAGATAAAGCCATCGGGAACATGTATCTCTCTAATCTGAGACCATTGGGGAATAATACTAGAGGGGGAGAGAGATCCTTCACAAGGAGGTGTGTGTATGAAGGTGTGAGAGGGGGCCTTTTATAGGAGGAGGGGAGGGTACCCCTCCCCATGGCCGGCGCCCCAAGGGGTGACCCCTCACCTTCTCATTCATGTGGTGGTAACTCTCTCCACATAAATTTGCCCCTTCACATTCTCTTTTAAACTCTCCACTTTAAATGCATTAAATTTCTCCAAATTTAATGCTCTCTCATTTAATAAAACTCTTTTATTATTTTTATTCAGAATTTTGTTAATTACTTTAATTAACAAATATTCACATAAAACTCCCTGCAGCATTTCAATATTATATGCAGAACCAATTTCAGCAATTTCACCCAAAACAGTTTCGGTGTCTATTGAAATAATTCCAGCGCTTTCTTAAATCTTTATCTGAAACATATTTGCTCCAAATGGTGTCGGTATCCCTTAAGTGTGTCACCCTACGGTTCACGAATAATGCAGACATGATCGAGACCCCTCTCAGATAAATAATCAGAAGCGGGACCTGGAGATCCATACTGACTCCTACACATTCAATGATGACTTATGTGATCGTGAGAATCTTTAACGCTAGTAACTAAATCCCTTTGTCTCGCGATATATTACATGTCCGAGATTCGATCATCGATATCTCCATACCTAGTTTGATCTCGTTGCCGACATGCACTCTTTTCTCGTTCCCATGATATAACATTCTAGTGATCACATCACTTGCTTGCAAGCTATCTTAATGTGATATCACCGAGAGGGCCTAGAGTATATCTATCCATCATCGGGGTTGACAAATTCCACTCTTGATCCATGAGCCTCAACATAACACTTTCGTAGAACTGAACCCATCTTTATAATCACCCTGTTACGGTGTGACGTTTGATGTTATCAAGATACTCTTCAAGTGTTAGCAATTAACATGATCTCATGGTCTAAGGATAAAGATTAATTCGTATGATTTTATAACAATATAAACATAATAACTCGATCGTAATGCTATACTTCGGAGGAATGTTCATCACATCATTCAACTAATGTTGTGACCTTGTTATTAACAACATCCAATGTCCATGATCATGAAACCTTGATCATCTTGTTAATCAACAAGCTAGTCTATAAGAGAGGCATAACTAGGAACCCTTTTTGTTTATTAAACACACATGTATTGATGTTTCTGATCAATACAATTATAGCATGCAAAATAAACATTTATCATAAACATGGAACAAGATAATAACCACTTTATTATTGCCTCTCGGGCATATTCCCTTCAGTCTCCCACTTGCACTAGAGTCAATAATCTAGTTTGAAAAACTTTGCGTATTGAACACCTATGGCTTTCTAGTGTTGCATACACGTGATTGTTAGTGGTTAACATAATCTTCAAATCTGACAGTTTCAGGTCCGTGTGTATTTGCATGTCTTTGCGGCTCTACGCATCACTCATTCTCAAATGAGATGGCATTGTATAAATTTGGTCCTTTGGTGATACCTTTAGTTCGTTCGGGTTAAAATATGTTGATATTATTGTCACACAATATATCTTCATACTATTAGACCACTTTGAACCACACCTAGTTTGATAACAAACTACTTAACACAAATGCCCTCCTTTGCTGCTACTATAGCAGCTATATACTTAGCCTTTTGTTGTAGTATCCGTCACAATGTCTCGACTTTGGAACTCATCCAAATCCATCATGGAACATTCTTTCCATTATATTGTGCCACCCATAGTCTAAATTGAGATAAATTTAATTTGTATCTTGTGACAAAACTAGTATCAATGTAACACTTTACAATGAACTACCTTTAATTATTTGTCACTTATACATGATATATTCTTAGTTCTTCCAAATCTCATAAGAATATCTTTACTATAGTCCAATGATCATCTTATGAATCATTCTGGTATGTGCTCATAACATTTAGAGCATAGGACATTCTGGATATATACATATCATGGTATAATTGATCAAAATCTTCATGTGATTTTACTCACCAAGTGTTGAAACACTTGAATTTTGATACAATCATTTCCATGTAGCAAGAACCTTTCTTGTTTTTTCCATATTGAACCCTTTCAATATCTCATATATGTATGTCTGGCACAACCATATTAGCGCCTCAATCTATCCATATAGATATTGATGCCAAATATTCCAGGTTTGCCCAAGTCTTTCATCGAAATCTCACTTTAATGAAATTCTTAACTTGTGTCAATACAAGATACATCATTTCCAATCAACAATATGTCCTCTACATAAGGTACTAGAAATATGTCTCAGCACTCCCACTTAATTTCTTGCAAATGCAAGCATCTTCATCATCTCCGATGAATTTAAACTCTTTTAACAATTTCATCATGGTGAAGATTCCAACTCCGCCATGCTTACTTCAACTATTGAAGTTTGCATGCCCTTTTAGCACCCTTTGAATTAACAAAACCCTTCGAACAATGTCATGTACACGTCCTAGGTAACCGTTCTATTAGAAGAACCTTGTTTTGTTTATTCAACTACCATATACCAAATTATATGTAGTGGTTGCTACATTAATCCGTCAAGACTAAATATCGCTATGAAAGATCAAATCTTGTCATAATCAACTCCTTGAACATTGCCGTAAACTTATTTCCGACATGTCGACTATTTCATAGATGTTAAACATCCATGTCAATTTCTTTATAGATCCAAACACGACCGATAGGCTTTACGCCTTTTCAGAGGGTCTTCCAAATTCAGAAACTTGATTTCTCATGTATGGATACTATCACGGATTCTTTGACTTCTAGTCATTTTATGGAGTCAGGGCCCATCATCGCTTCTTTGCATGTAGTCGGTTCATCATTGTCAAAACAATAACGACTTGCTTATCAAATCACACTATTTGATTCTTACCGACCCACATGGTTCAATAGGAACTCTAATGTCCGAGATCACACCCTTTGTAATCACGGGAGCCATGAGCATTGTGGCTGCCACCGGGACACTTTCCGGTGCTGCGCTACTTAGGACATATAGCTAAGGTTCAACAACCTTATCAAAGTTCTATTGTCCTCCCACTTAACTTTTCACAAAAATTCCTTCTCAAGAAACTTGACGTTCCAAGTAACAAACTCTTTTGTCCTCGGTGTTATGGAGAAATTCCCAACAAATTCTTTGGGATAACCTACAAAGACGTGCTTATCCGACTTTGGTTGTAAACATTTTACTTATGCATAGCATACCAAAATTTAAGAAAAGACAATTCGGGTTTTATCCCAAACCATAACTCATATGCTGTCATTTCAACGGATCATGATGGCGCTCTTTTCAGTGTAAAAGTTGTAGTCTCTAAAGTTTTAATCCTTAAAACATAATGGCAGTTTTATAAATGACACATTTGATCTTACCATGTCAAACATGGTTTGATTTCATCTCTCGAATATGCCATACTCCTACCGTTTATCGGGAAACACAAATCATGGAACAATTCCTCAAACCTTAGGTGTTTTGCTAAACATGTAACTCAAATATCTTCCTTTATGATCAAATCATAAATTCTTTTATTTTCTTGTTACAATGATTTTTCACTTCTTCTGGAAAGACTTTGAACAATTTTCAAATGTTTCATACTTCTTCCTTATTAAGAAAATATATAGATATATTCACTCAAATTTCTGGAGAAAGCATATGAAGCAAAAAAGATCCATCGCATATGGCTACACATAATGGACTATGCACATCAGCATGCACAATTTCCAATAAGCTAGTCATCCGTTCCTCTGTGGCCTATGAACGAAGTTTCAATTATCTCGAAAAAAGTCTCACAAGCGTCAATTGATCAAAATCAAAGACTCCAAAAATCCATCAACATGGAGTTTCTTCATGTTTTCTTTCCAATATAATTCAAACAGCGATGTCACTTCATAAGTGATCTTTCAATCATTTGTCTTGCGACATTTTAGCAATAGTGTTTATGGATGTGATTTCTCCCACTAGACTTGTAAAAGTTCATCCATCCTTTATGGAATATGGTAATTATTTGAACAACCATTGTTCTCGTAATACCGGAACAAAATAATAATTATTAAAAAAAATCTTGAAGGATAGGTTTGACAACAACGAAAAACACAGTAACACTTTATTTGTTTTCGATGAACATCATCACTTATTCTCTTGCTAGTTATTTAGGCCATTGCAGTTCATGAATTGCGTTATCCTGTATGACACTTCATACCAACCAATTCGGTATCCAATACCTAAGAACCACATTGTTTAACAAGCAAGGAATACATCCATAACATGTATATCTTCTATATACCTAAGTTGGACATCTCCAACCTTTTATTTTTTGCCAAATATTTTTTAGATTCTCTTTCAGCAATTCCTTTTATTTTAAAAGAATCTATCAACATCAATAGTGGTGTCATTCACATGACACATAGTACAAAGCGTGTATAGTCAAATACTAATAGCTTTGGACTTGCACTTTGAAGTGGAACACCATCATCAAATGTTTGGTGTTCTTTAAAAAATCCATTCTTTAGTAATCAATTAGTGTAGTAAACATTTTACTTACATCTTCTATTCATCCTTATCATGAAAACTTTCATGATCAAGCTACTATAGCCTATAAGGAAGAATCGCGAGTATAATGTTAGTTCCCAAAACCTTTTTGGGAGATCAGGATGCTTAGCATCTCCATCCTTCACAAATTCTCATACAATATGAGACATGTATTTTGCTAAATAATACTCTATCATAATGCAAACAAAAACATTGTTTCAGATATCACAATATCTTTCACACATGATGGTTTCTGAAACAATTTTCAGCTCCTATATAATCTTGATATTAAAACAAATTTTGAATATCAATAATCATGGAGGTAAACATGATACTTTAGATACTAACATTGGAATTCTTACTCTTGATTTAATACTACTTATTAAACTTCATGGAGTAAATAGAGTTTGCTGAAAGTTTGCAATAGGACTTACAAACTTTAAATTGACATTCAAAACAATACGATACCAGTTCGTAAAGTAAATATCCAGAATTCTATAGTTCTATTATCTCAATTAAAACTAAGCATAAGGTAGTGAATAGACGCCAATGACTACAACAAATTATGCAAAATCACTTCGATTTAGTTTATGACAAATTGAGTTCGACTAATCCAAATTAGAAATGAACTCCCACTCAAAAACGACATCCCTCGTGCCTTTTTGGTGATTACATGAACCAAATCCACTACACCAAGTCCGATCATCACGTGAGTCGGTGTAGCTTCAAAGGCGAGCATCAATATGGGCATCATATCAACTATATGACTCATGCTTAACCTTTTGGTCCGTGTTCCGAGGCCATGTCTATACATGCTAGGCTCGCCAAGTAAGAACCTTAGTACTCGCGTGTGTAAAACTGTCTTACACCCATTGTATGAAAGCGTAGAGTCGAGTACACCCGATCATCACGTGATGTCTCGAAACACGATCCATAGAACGGTGCATACTTAAGGAAGAACACATTTTATCTTGATATCTAAATGAGGGATCATCTTACAATGCTACCAAAAGCGCCAAACTAGCAGTATAAGATGCTAACATCTAATGTGTAAAGTGAGATGTATGGTCCATGCATTTGATCTCTATCATTTGCATCGTGGTATGATCTCTATCATTCCTTTGTGTGTAAGGCCAAGGTCTATGGAACTTACACGTTGAATGTGTTGTAAGAGTATCTATCATACATCTACTTACAACAATACCATATCAATACACTAGCCCAGCAACGATCTAAACTAGACGCCTCTAATTTATCAATTGCAAGTTTTACGTGGCTTAGGGATTTCGGAGATAGAACCGTTCTTACCTACGAACATGAACCACGACGAGGATAACCAAGTTATTAGCAACTCGTTGTAAATCAGATATTGACTATAGTAGGAGAGACAGACACCCGCCAGCCACTTATGCAAAACAAGTTGCATGTCAGTCGTGGAACCGGTCTCATGTACGATGACATGTAAGGTTGGTCCGGGCCGCTTCATCCCACTATGCCACCAATATCCAAAATACATAGAAGATGCAATAACATGATCATCATCGCCCACCTATAAACATATGTGTACTACCCGTGCAAAGCACCTACACATAGATCAGGCTCTGATACCATTGTTGGGTCCGCGGCATAGAAAACAAAATTTTTCCTACGATGTCAACTATACGCCAAAATCTATCTACTAGATACAGAGCAACGGGTGGATATACATCCATTGAGAACTTACCCTCGAAGACAACGAGTTTTGTTAACGAGTAGGAACTCGTGGATGATGTATTCGTACACTTGCCGATCTCAAGATCGTGATGAAGTCCAGCAGGTCCGGCTCCAGCACGTCCATCAGATCCAGCTCCAGCAAGTCCAGCACCACCAAGTCCAGCACCACAAAGCACCGGTGCATCCGTGATCGCACACACGTCCGGTACCTCGACAACCTCCGTCCCTCGCTCCAGCAAAGCAGCGGAAGCAGCAACTCCTTTCCGGATAAAGCCATCAGGAACATGTATCTCGCTAATCCGAGACCATGGGGGAATAATACTAGAGGGGGAGAGAGATCCTTCACAAGGAGGTGTGTGTATGAAGGAGTGAGAGGGGGGCCTTTTATAGGAGGAGGGGAGGGTACCCCTCCCCATGGCCAGCGCCACAAGGGGTGACCCCTCACCTTCTCATTCATGTGGTGGTAACTCCCTCCACATAAATTTGCCCTTTCACATTCTCTTTTAAAGTCTCCACTTTAAATGCATTAAATTTCTCAAAATTTAATGCTCTCTCATTTAATAAAACTCTTTTATTATTTTTATTCAGAATTTTGTTAATTACTTTAATTAACAAACATTCACATAAAACCCCCTGCAACATTTCAATATTATATGCAGAACCAATTTCACCTGAAACGGTTTCGATGTCTATTGAAATAATTCCAGCGCTTTCTTAAATCTTTATCTGAAACATATTTGCTCCAAATGGTGTTGGTATCCCTTAAGTGTGTCACCCTATGGTTCGCGAATAATGCAGACATGATCGAGACCCCTCTTAGATCAATAATCAGAAGCGGGACCTGGAGATCCATACTAACTCCTACACATTCAACGATGACTTCTGTGATCGTGAGAACCTTTAACGCTAGTAACTAAATCCCTTTGTCTCGCGATATATTACATGTCCGAGATTCGATCATCGGTATCTCCATACCTAGTTTGATCTCGTTGCCGACATGCACTCTTTTCTCGTTCCCGTGATATAACATTCTAGTGATCACATCACTTGCTTGCAAGCTATCTTAATGTGATATCACCGAGAGGGCCCAAAGTATATCTATCCGTCATTGGGATTTGTTGGGGATATACTTTCCGGGTATCCTCACAGTTCCTCACTGACCAGGGTGGCCCACTTCAGGTTAGAGCTTTGCTTCACGGGCAGCCCAGTCAGGGAGAGAAGACAGAGTCCAATCTGGCTACGGGAAGGCCCAAAAGACTTACCGACTTAGGCCCATAATGTTACTTGTAGTTCAAGATGTACTCTGTAATAGACTCTTAGTCGTAGCCGGTTAGATCTCTCCTGTAAACCCTAGGCCGGATATCTATATAAGCCGTCCTAGGGAGAGCCTTTAGGGCACTAGATAACACCCAATACTTTAGACCCTCAACTCGCACAGGCGAAACCATTGTAACCCATATTCCGCTCGCCAGACATCGATTGCTAGCAGGAGTAGGATCCGTCCAAAGCCAGCGGATTCGAACCTAGGTAAACTTGTGTGCTCACCGTCTCGGAATACCGTACATCTCACCCCCTCTCTTCCGCACTCCTCGAGGACCCCCTCATGGCGTACTTGTCATCAATCCAACGATAGTTGGCGCCCACCGTGCGGAATCTGCAAGAATCGGAATTGGCAAGACCATCGCCATCAGTCGCATCCTCTACGCCAGCGACGTCCCTCTCATCGTTCTCGACGAGACTTGGATTCCGGCAAAAGAGGCCATGACTGCCTACACAATCATGTATTTTGGCGAGATCGATGTTTACATCGGTTTCGCTAAACCTGCCCAACCCACCCCAGCGGTGATGATAGAGGCGAAAGAATTTTTTGGGTCCCCTTTGTCCGCGGAGGCGGCAGAGTTTCGGATCTCAGAAAACCCTAATCCTACCCAGCCCGCACCAGTCGCGGAGACAGTGGAGAAATCCGAACCTGAAGAAGACCTAGCGGTCAACATCGAATCTGGAGTGGATCTCCCCGGAGGAGCCGAATCCCAGATCGACCCACCCACGGAAGCCGAAATCCAGGAGGAGCATATCAACGACACTAATTCCGGCTCTGATGATGCCAGAACAGACATGCCTTTCCTAAGGTACACACTACGATGTATGATACTGCAAGGCGAAAGCGCAGATGCAATCCTCGAGACCATCAAAAGTATCGATATGGCTGATCGCGAAAGCTGCAGGTACCTCAGGAAGCACGCGTCGCACTTTGTCAGATACGTGGGATCCGGATCCGGCTCTGCCGATGCTGGAGAAAACACCGACTCGGTGTTGGAGGCAATTGGAACAAACGCCGACGTACTCGCAACCTCGGATGAGTCGATGACGTCAGCAGATTTCCTAAAGTTCTCCGCGGAATATGAAGAGGAGTACAACTCCAAAGCTGCAGAGGAAGGAGAAGCCATGGATGAAGGATCCGGGGAACACTCTCCCAAAGCGCAGGATGACATGGACGTAGGAGACAATCCCGAAGTCCAGATGTCCGAGAGTACCGATCAAAGCTTGACTCCGGGAAACGGACCCAAACCCGTATTTGCTACCGGCGCTGCCAAGAAGGCAAAGAAGAAGAACAAGAAAAACAAGACCCCGGCAAAAGACCCTCTGACAGAGGAGGTGATTGCCGAGGAATACGAGGAAGACTCGGATGGAGCACTAATCCCAAACGAGCCGAAAAAAGAAGCATCGGTGGATGGACACGTGATCACTGAAGGTGCGCGTAAACTCATCGATGCCACACTAACCACACCGATCCCTACAGCTGCAGAACTTAATGTAGATGAGCTGGACGAAAGGGCCCAGGCCCTAGAAGCGCGTCGTCAACAACTCCTTGATGAAGCCAAAAACATCGAGTTGGAGAAGAAACGCATGTCGAACAAGGAGTACATGTCTCGTCTGCATCAGAAGACACGGAAGCGTCACATAGATGACAACCAATTCCCACGTGTCCGTGCCGTCCTTTTTGGAGATGAGATGGGGAAGCCACGGAAAGATAGAAACGGAGATTGGGTATACCCAACACCAGTACAAAATACCGCCGCAGCCCGAGAAATTCTATCGGCTAATCCAGGACCAGAGGAGATCCATTTGGGTATCAAGCTACTCAACAAGGGACTGGAGCAGCAAATGGTCGCCCTGTCTAGAAGTCAAAAACTAGTCTCAGATGCTGACCAATGTCGCACGGATCCAGCATGGGCTGACGTAAGATCCCATTATGTTCCGGAGAAGTATTAACGCCTCGAACGACGGGAAGACAGTTATTCGAGAACCAGATCTTCAGGACAACATCACAAAACCACACGCGGTTGGGGCAATGTCGCACCAGCGGCCGAGAAAGATGCCATCACTGCCCTGAATCCGACGAATCCTCCCCGACGAGAATCTAAGGATCGAAGGGGAGAAGATAAAGAGAAACGTCAGGAGGAGGATCGTCAGAGAATGCCGCCTCCTAGACATGAGAACCGTCTGGCTGAGCCTCACTATGGTGGGAACAACGGACGAAGGAACGACGGAAACCATGCAGGTACAAGCCGGCAGGGGGCTCGTCGTAGTCAAGACCCTCCCCAGAATCGGAATAATGACGTTCCGGACGGAGGCCGGTGATCAGCCGGAAACTACCCCGCTGCGCCACCCTCTCCACCACACAGTTATCACAACGGCCCCCATGGAGGTAAAGGAGGACATGGCGGAGGAGGTGGTGGCAGAAGCCGAAGTCTGGCTCCAAGGCACCGCAGCCACAGCCGGCATTCGGGACGATCCCTATCCCCGAACGACACAAGGCATAGGATCAACTCCAACATAGAGGCTCGACACTACGAAAACGATGACGTGTACGTGGGCCCAAAGTGCTTCGGACCACGCATCAGAGCTACAAAGTTCCGGAAGGATTTGCTATCTCAAGACATATTCAAGCCTACGACGGCATTGCTCAGCCAGACACCTAGTTACAGGATTTCTTACAAGCTTGCTGCATCGCCAAAGGCGGAAACAGCCTGGTCGCAACTCGATATCTCCCACTCATGCTGAGGAAGACGGCATGATCATGGCTCAATGAGCTTCCGGCGAACACCATCCACAACTGGTATGATTTACAAAGTGCGTTCTTTCGGAATTTCGAAGGCACATATCGGAGGCCCTGTACGGTTGGAGACCTACAACGTTGCACCCAGAAAGCCGGAGAAACTTGCCAGGATTACCTCGGACGATGGATTGACACCAAGAACTCCTGCGAAGGAGTAAATGATCAAACTGCAATTGAAGCTTTCATCGCAGGTCTCCCAATTGGTTTACTGCGCCATCGCTTGAAGTGTGACAAGGTTACTGATCTGGGAGAAATGATAGAAACAGCGAGCAAGTATGCAGATGCTGACGACGATGCAGAGGGATTACTCAATGCCCTGGCTGTGCCTCAGTCGGCAAAACAACCAAAGCAACAAGATCAGAAGCGCAAAAATACCTCGGAAGGAAAACCCAACGCGGAGATAGCGGTAGTCACTACTGTTTCCGGGTCTGGAGGACGAGGAGGACATGGCGGAGGCCGCGGGCGTGGCCGTGGGACATCAAGGGTCCAAGGTAGAGGAGAGAAACAACCAGGCAAAACCTACACTTGGGCCGACATCGCTAATAACCCATGTGTGCATCATTTGGATGCCAATGGGGCTCATCCCACACCAACGCTAAATGTCGTTTTAACAACGACATCAAGAGAGATGATACCGCGGGCTACAAAGCTAAGCGGAAGAAGGGAAAGAAAAATCCCGAAAAAGACAAAGAGACCAAGGAAGATTCTGACATGGAGGAAGCCGACACTTCAAATCCCAAGTCGGAGGGGAAGAAAACTTTTCCCACCAAGGACACTTACGTCACCTTCCTCGGATCTCAATCAGCAAAAGTCAAGAAAGCAGTTCTCCACGAGCTCAACGCAACAGTTCCGGCTGTCCCTCAGTATCTGGACTGGTCGAAAGTAGCAATAATGTTTGACCGCGCTGATCATCCGAATAAACTACATAGGCAAGGAAAATACGCCTTAATCGTCAATCCACTTATTGATGGTTATGGTTTCTCCAAGACCCTCATGGACGGTTGTAGCAGCATCAATATTCTCTATGTCGAAATGCTACGCCGGATGAAGATCTCGGAAATACAGCTGAACCACAGCTCTGTGATCTTTCACGGAGTTGTTCCAGGAAGACAAGCTAATTCCTTGGGAGAGATCACTTTGGATGTTACTTTTGGAACACCAAAGAATTATCGGACGGAGGCACTTTCCTTAGAAGTGGTCCTGTTCAAGAGCGCATACCACGCTATATTTGGACGTCTGGCTTACTGGGCTTTTATGGCTCGTCCGTGTTATATTTACAATATGATGAAAATTCTAGGTCCCAATGGCGTAATCACCATCAGGGGAGACCCGAAGAAGGCGCGAGAGTGCGAGGATGGAAATGCCGCTTCTTGAAGCCGTCTTTACGCCAGGAGTACCAGGAGATCAAGAAGAGCATAGATCCGTCCGAGATGCCTGCGACGAAGAAGGAGGTGACAAAGCCAAATCCAGAGTTCAAGGCATCAAAAGAGACGAAGACGACGCCGTTGAAGGATGACGACCCCTCCAAGGTGACCCAGATAGGCGTAGGCCTAAGTAGCGCATAGGAAAGCGCGCTCGTCAAGTTCCTCCAAGCAAATCAAGATATCTTTGCATGGCAGCCATCTGACATGACCGGAGTACCTAGGGAACTTGCCGAGCACTCTCTAAATGTAAACCCGAACGCTAAACCCGTCAAACAGTCCTTACGATGGTTTGGTGATGAAAAGCGTAAGGCAATAGATAAGGAACTAGCGCGGCTCGAGTTAGCCGGATTCATATAAGAGGTCATCCATACTGATTGGTCGGCCAATCCTATAATGGTCCCTAAAAAGGACACCACTAATTTAAGGATGTGTGTTGATTATACTGCCTTGAACAAGGCTTGTCCAAAAGATCCGTTCGCTCTGCCTACAATTGATCAAGTTATCGATTCTACGGCAGGCTCAGAACTCCTCTATTTTCTCGACGCATATTCCGGTTATCACCAAATACGGATGAAGGAATCTGACAAAGTCAAGACTTCATTCATAACCCCCTTCGGAACCTTCTGTTTTGTTACAATGCCCTTTGGGATGAAAAACACAGGAGCTACGTACCAGCGCACGATGCAGCGTTGCCTCCACGACCAACTCGGACGCAATGTACATGCATACGTGGATGATATCGCGGTGATGTCCAAAAAGAAGGAAACACTAATTTCTGACTTGGAGGAAACGTTTGCCAATCTATGAAAATACAACATCATGCTTAACCCGAAGAAATGCTTCTTTGGAATACCAGCCGGAAAACTGTTAGGTTTCATCGTGTCTCAAAGAGGCATAGACGTGAACCGCGACAAGATCAAGGCTATTCTCAATATTTCAGAGCCAACTACTTTGAAGGACGATAAAGATTAACTGGTTGCATTGCTGCGGTCAGTCGATTTGTAAGCCGGCTTGGTTAAAGAGCCGCACCATTATACAAACTCCTGAAGAAGACCAAAGATTTTGTCTGGACTGACAAAGCTGAAGCTGCACTACAAGACCTGAAGAAAGTACTCTCATCTACTCCTATCCTTGCAGCGCCGAAACCTCAGGAACCGATGTTGCTTTATATTGCTGCGACAAATAAGGTCGTTAGTATCGTCATGGTGGTGGAGAGACCAGAGGAAAATCAAGAACACCTGGTGCAGCGTCCGACTTATTTTGTCAGCGAGGTCTTGACAGAATCAAAACAGCGATATTCGCACTATCAAAAGTTGGCTTACGGTGTTTTCCTAGCATCTCGTAAGTTACGACACTATTTTCAGGAGCATCCAATTACCGTGGTGAGCAAAGCTCCCATGAGAGACATAATCAACAACAGCGACGGCACAGGACGTGTCGCCAAATGGGGCATAGAGCTCTCAGCTTTCGATATTGAGTACAAACCCCGGACAGCAATCAAATCCCAGATCCTTGCCAACTTTGTCGCTGATTGGACAGAGACCAAGGAGAACATGATCCTCCCTGAGTCGGAATATTGGACCCTCTTTTTTGATGGGTCTAAGGCTCGTGGAGGCTCGGGGGCTGGCGTGGTGCTCAAGTCACCCCAAGGAGATAAACTTTTATACGTGTTGCAGATCCACTTCACAGCGACAAACAACATTTCCGAGTATGAAGCACTGCTGCATGGAATCCGGATTGCTAAGGATATTGGCATCCGATGTTTGATGTGTTACGGAGATTCGGATCTTGTTGCTCAGCAAGTCTTAGATATTTGTGATGCAAATAAGCACATGGCAGCATATAAAGCTGTCGTGGATGATCTATCTAAATCGTTCGAATGGTTTGAAGTTCAACACATCCCTCGAGGAGAAAACAAGGAAGCAGATGCATTATCTCGAATAGGCTCTGCGCGGAAAGAGGTTCCGGATGGCGCGTTTTTAGAGCACCTCAAAGTTCCCTCAATAAAGGGAGTAGATGAGGAATATCCGTCCAAATCCGACTCACCTTTAATAGCAGTTCTGGCTGTAATTCCCAGCTGGACTCAACCCTACCTAGATTACTTGGTAGAGGGCAAATTACCCGAAGATGAGGTGCTGAGCCGACGGATCTTCCGACGAGCAAAAGCCGATACTATTGTTAAAGGTGAGCTCCATAAACGGAGTGTTTCTGGGGGTTTTCAGCGCTGTGTATCTCCGGAAGAAGGAGTGGAAATCTTAAGAGAACTCCACGAAGGCGAGTGTAGTCACCACGCTGCAGCCAAATCTTTAGTGGCAAAAGCTTTTCGACATGGATTTTTCTGGCTTACAGCTCGGGCAGATGCCGAACGATTAGTCAAGACATGCAAAGGCTGCCAAAAGTACGCCAAGCAAGCTCATGTTCCGGCTGATCAGCTACGAACAATACCTATAACATGGCCTTTTGCGGTCTGGGGGCTTGATATGGTACGACCTTTTAAACGAGCACCAAGTGGATTCACGCACCTCTTAGTGACGGTGGACAAATTCACAAAGTGGATCGAGGCTAAACCTGTCACTAGTTGTGATGGAGCAATAGCCAAAATATTTGTCGAGGATGTTATAATCTGGTATGGTTATCCGCATAGCATTATCACGGACAACAGGAGTAACTTTTCTATGGGAGAACTGGCTGAATTCTGCGATGAGCAAAATATCCGGCTTGACATTGCGTCAGTCTCACATCCACAGGCTAACAGACAAGTCGAAAGAGCAAATGGTTTAATTCTACAAGGCTTGAAACCGAGACTCGAAGCACCACTGAGACGTGCTGCGGGGGCTTGGGCAGAGGAACTACCCTCTGTAATTTGGAGTTTGCGAACAACTTCGAACAGGTCAACAGGATATACACCTTTCTTCTTGGTCTATGGCGCATAAGCAGTTCTTCCTAGTGATTTAATTCATACTTCTCCTAGAGTGGCCGCGTATATTGAAGAGGATGCCGAGATTTCTCGACAAAACGATCTCGACTTAGTCGAAGAAGTTCGCGTCGTTACTGAAATGAGATCTACAGCCTATCAACAGAAGTTACGCAAGTATCATAGCCAGAGAGTCCGAACTAGATCTTTCAATAAAGGTGATTTGGTTCTCCGGCTTGTGCAACAAATAAAGCACAAACTTTCCCCGGTATGGGAAGGGCCCTTTGTAGTTAGTCGAGTATTGCACAATGGATCGTACTACTTAACTGACATGAGGTCAGTCAAAGAAAGACCTGCTACTAAGAAGAGAAAGAGAGCTGGTGGCAGTACAAATCCGGATGAGTTAGACAGACCATAGAATATTTCTTAGCTACGTCCCTTTTATTATTAGTTTATCCTTCTTTGTAATCATACATATGTACATGTTCTGTGAGAAATAAAAGTTTTGGTTACCTAAAAGTTTTCCTGAGAAGTTTTTACCATCTTATTTCCTAATGATCATGTCATAGTCAAAATCCTGTAATGCTTGAAAGTACTTTATGCTCATGTTCGTTCTGGTTTAGATTTCCGACTCTAAAACTGCTACCTTCGGGTATAACTCTAAAAAATTCTAGTCTTTACTTAGGTTATTTGTCTGATTGTTGGATGCGGGTATTTTCCAAGCAGTGAATTGTTGGTACTGGAAGCCGGCTTTGTTTCCGAGTTTAAACTAGTTTAGCAATTGAGCTCCGCTGTTTCAAGCAAAGTTTCCATGAAGGTTTAGCCGGCTCACGAAAGGGACGAGGCGGAAAGCCAGATAAACGATAAGTAGAGACGAAAAATTCTAAGTGCTTATGCAAACATTTCAAGCACACAAAAAGTCTAAAACAAAAGTGCTGAATAGATAAAAAAAACTTAGCAAAAGCCATAGTACTTCATATTTATAAAACGCATCATGTTCTTTCACAGAATAATACATAAGTTTGTGGTCTATGATGCAGGAGGAGATGAAGGATCTACTGGCTCGCTGGTCACTCCGCCTTGATATCGTTCTGAGATGTCCGGATCCGAGGTGGTCCGTTCATCGTCGGAAACTTCTTCGGCATCTTCTAGAGGAGGTGGCGAAGTATCCACACGGGTGAAGAAGGGCACCTCGTAGCTGGTCAGGTCAGCTACGTGGCACCCATAGCCGGCGCAGGAGTGCATGATAGCTTGAAGGTCTTGCTCCTGGTCGTCTTCATCTACTTTGCAGTACCCTCTGGTCACTTGCCATATCTCCATGTTTCCATGGTGGCTCATGACCATGGTGAGAGCGTTCTGCGCAGCAGTTTGCGCGTAGGAGATGCTCCAATCCTGAACGAGCTGCGGCATCTCCTTGGCCTTCTCCCGCACCTAGAAGTCCGACATGCTTGGCATTTCCGGAATCCTGAGAGACTCGCCAATATCCTCAAGGGATTGGCGGTAGTCATGAAGAAGATCACCAACTTGGGTAAGCCGGTGAGTGCGGGGCTCGGACGAGGAGGAGTCCGTCAAGTTCAGAGGACCTATACACAAAATGAAGATAAGGAAAAACCGACATTCATAAAAATCGAGGAAATGATAAGTCAGATAGATGGAACTTACCAAGAATGACGTCGTCAATCTTGGCTTTCTCCTCCCAGAGACTCTAGAGTTCAGCCCGGAGTGCTTGGGAGATATCCTTCTCTCTGTCAACCTCGTTCTTGAGGTCCGAGATAACTTTATCTTGAGCAGCAATCTTGCGATCGCGCTCTTCAGTGGCCATAGAGGAGGTTTCCAGGACTTGAGCTATGCTCGTTTCATGATCCACCTTGAGCTTTTCCAGCTCTTGGCGAAGTCCCTTCTTTTCCACCACCAGGGTTTTGAGGTTCTCGGCCTCTTGAATCATAGCGATGGATTGTTTCACCAACGCTGTAAGTCAAAAAAGAACAACAGTTCAGAAAAATTCGACATTAAAAAGCAAAAGGCAAGGTTTGAATCTCGAAATGTTTACCTTCATCTTCATCCTTGGCTACCTTGAGCTCAACATTTTTAAGCCGGAGAGCTTTGATCTCTCTCCGCTTATTACAGACATTGGACAATAATTCCTGGTTATAGGAACATACTTTCTATAAGTCAGAATACCCAAAGTCAGAAAGCTACTTAAGACTCAGGCTAATATTTTTACTAAATATCAGCATGAGCCTTGGGGGCTACACTAGTTCGTTCTTTGGCATCCTATTGAAAGCATAAACTCGGATTCTATATCTTACTTCATGCTTGGGGGCTAGAGGATATGATATAACATAATGTAAAAACAAGAGTTGGAATTCCGACTTACATATTGCTCGCGGGTGAGTTTGTCTAAACCCGCGTTCACTTCAGCTGCCACCTTCTCGGCAAGAGTAAGAGGGATCATTGGAGCTGTTGGAAGCTCGCCAGTTCTGATCCTCTCGTCGCGAAGGCGGACTTGAGTAAGAAGGTCGGAGAACTTGACTTCCCCTGCTTCTTGTGCCTCCTCTTCGGGGGATAGATGGCTTTTGTCCAGGACTTGCCTGGCCAGCCGCTGGATCTCCTCTGCAGATTTCTGGGTCGGGCCAAATTTGGCAAGACCCGGATTGTTGAGGAGGTTGTCGGCGAAGACTTCAGCCGATGGATCATTACCCGAAGAGGGTTCACCCTTATCTTGAGCTAACGCACTGGTGGTGATGTCAGTATGCGACACAAGGATCGTCGGCTCCGCTTGAGGAGCCGGATCTTCTGCAATCACCGGAGAAGGGATGATTGCCGGAGTTGCAGAAGGTTGAGGGACCAGAGTCGGAGGAGCCACGGCAGGGGAAACTATTGTAAGCTTCGTCTGGTGCAAGGGCTTCGAAGAAGTCCCCTTCCCCTTGCCCTTGATGATTGATTTTGCTCTGAGAAAGTAGTAAAGTCGGAAACATTACATCTCAGAAAGAAACTTGAGTAAACAACAAAGGCGGAAAAGTTGTGACAGAAGGTTACCTCCTCACGACTGGCACCTCCTTTGTGCCAACTGCCCCTGTTGGAGCTTTGCGCTTCTTCAGCGCAAGATCCGGCAGAGGAACCACTTCCACCTCCTGAGAGAACTCTGGAGGGTATCCTTCGAGCGGAGCAAGTTCCGACTCGGGGATGTCAGCAAGCTGAAAACAAGAAAACGTATCAGCATTGCAATGTAACTCGAAGATAGAAACACATAAAAGATGTGATGATAAAAGCTTGCCGGCACCACGGGGTTTTCCGCCATGTGCATGTCCAGAGAAACCTCTAGAATCCACCTCTCGATCCGCTCCTTGATCAGCCACTAGATTTGGCTTATGTAGCCTTGAGTGGTGTAGGCTTTGGGGCTAATGCGGAGGGAGTCGGTCAGGGAAGACGTGACGGAATGCATCAGTCTATCCTCGTGGTACTGAAGTGGCTGGATCCGGCATGAGACCCAAAGATCGACCAAGTCGGATCCTTCGCACATTGTGCTTGATCGATATTCGATCCGCCTCTTAGCGAGTATCAGATCATCAGCGAGAGCCGAGCAGCCTCGCCCCGAAGGTTGGGCGTGTCGACTGTCGACAAAAGCCGGTAAAACAGTAGCTTTGCCGGGAGCCGGAATATCCCGATGGTAGAAAAAAGTGGCTGGCCATTGCTTGACTGAGTCACTGGCAGAAATTTTGGGATATGCCCGGTCTCGTCTAAGAGAAAAACTAATGGTGCCGGTGATATAAGGAACACCGGCAGTGATGGAATTCCTCCGGACATGAAAGTAAAATCGGAAGAGAAGCAAACTCGGCCTAATGCCGAAATAGCCCTCGCAAAGCGCAGCATCTGCGCTCATCTCTAGAATGGAGTTGGGAGGAAGATTGTGGAGTTGAACTCCATAGTGGTCAATCACCTCGGAGAAGAACTCCGAGGGAGGAAAGGATAAACCTCGGTCCAGATGGGTGCCGAAGTGGGGACGGTTTCGCCCTCGTGCGGGCCAGCTCCGCCGCCATGCCGATGTGGCGAGGAGCCCCTCCTTCTCCACGTTCTTGAGGCCAGCCTCGTCGAGGGTGCAGGGGATCGAGAGTGCCCGAAAGCTCTCTTTCTTCGCAGCTACTTCCGCCGACGCCGCCGCCGCCGCTAGAGAGGAAGAAGAGGATGAAGCCATTTTCTCTCTGGTGGAAAAGGGTGACCCTAAAGTGGCGGCGCTAGGAGCTCTGTGGGAAGAAAACGGAAAGACTCTGGGCGCGCTGGAGATTTGGGAAGAAAGGAACAGCGAAAGGCAGATGAAGAGGAGAAGAAAATATCTAGATCCCTTATATCCACCTACCTACGCCAAGATTTGTGCAAATGCTACAGTGTAACCGCCACGCGTCGTGGAAAGAACTGGGAAGGGCCCGCGCGATGATTGCGTCGCCTCGATCTCCACGCACGCATTGAAACGGCGCTTCGGTTCCACGAACCGCGGACCCACCAACGGTCGTGCTGACGGAACGTCTGTCAGATGACATGACTTGACCATGCTTGTGTCAGGTGGCGTTAGAGACCAAGTTTCGGCTTAGTTTAAAAGCGAGCTGGAAAATCCGAGTAACCAATTGCAAGGTCCTACTTATTTTTAAGATCCGGATCGTATTTTTTGTTGTGAAGTTTCAGGAACCCTTCAAGATTCTGCAAGGCAAAGATCAATCTAGACGATGATAAAATCTGACTTTGGATCTTGGAGGCCTCCGGGGGCTGCTGTTGGGGATATACTTTCCGGGTATCCTCACATTTCCTCACTGACCTGGGTGGCCCACTTCGGGTTAGAGCTTTGCTTCACGGGCGGCCCAGTCAGGGAGAGAAGACGGAGTCCAATCCGGCTATAGGAAGGCCCAGAAGACTTACCGACTTAGTCCCATAATGTTACTTGTAGTTCAGGATGTACACTGTAACAGACTCTTAGTCGTAGCCGGATAGATCTCTCCTGTAAACCCTAGGCCGGATATCTATATAAGCCGTCCTAGGGAGAGCCTTTAGGGCACTAGATAACACCCAATACTTTAGACCCTCAACTCGCACAGGCAAAACCCTTGTAACCCATATTCCGACTCTTCCAGACATCTGGATTGCTAGGTGAGTAGGATCCGTCCAAAGCCGGCGGATTCGAACCTGGGTAAACTTGTGTGCTCACCGTCCCGGAATACCGTACGTCTCACCCCCCCCCCCCCTCTCTTCCGCACGCCTCGAGGACCCCCTCATGGCGTACTTGTCATCAATCCGACGACAGGATTGACAAATTCCACTCTTGATCCATGAGCCTCAACATAACACTTTCGTAGCACTGAACCCATCTTTATAGTCACCTTGTTATGGTGTGACGTTTGATGTTATCAAGATACTCTTCAGGTGTTAGCAATTAACATGATCTCATGGTCTAAGGATAAAGATTACTTCGTATGATTTTATAGCAATATAAACATAATGACTTGATCGTAATGCTATACTTCAGATGAATGTTCATCACATCATTCAACTAATGTTGTGACCTTGTTATTAACAACATCCAATGTCCATGATCAGGAAACCATGATCATCTTGTTAATCAACAAGCTAGTCTATAAGAGAGGCATAACTAGGAAACCTTTTTGTTTATTAAACACAGATGTATTGATGTTTCCGATCAATACAATTATAGCATGCAAAATAAAGATTTATCATAAACATGGAACAAGATAATAACCACTTTATTATTGCCTCTCGGGCATATTCCCTTCAGAATAGACATGCAATGTCACTAGTAGATCAATCTGGTTTAGGAAAAGAACACACATGCAATGTCACCAGGGGATCCATGTGGTTTAGGAAAAAGAACACACATGCAATGACTCTAGTGGATCCATGTGATTTAGGAAAATATCACACATGCAATGTCACTAGTGGAACTATGTAGTTTAGGAATAGAAAACACATGCAATGTCACCAGTGGAACTATGTGGTTTAGGAAAAGAATAGACATGCAATGTCACTAGTAGATCAATGTGGTTTAGGAATAGAACACACATGCAATATCACCAGTGGATCCATGTGGTTTAGGAAAAGAACACACATGCAATGACTCTAGAGGATCAATGTGGTTTTGGAGAAGAACACACATGCAATGACTCTAGTGGATCCATGTGGTTCAAGAAAAGGACACACATGCAATGTCACTAGTGGATCCATGTGGTTTAGGAAAAGAACACACATGCAAATGTCACCAGTGGATCAATGTGGTTTAGGAAAAGAATACACATGTAATGTCCCTAGTGGATCAATGTGGTTTAGGAACAGAACACACATGCAATGTCACAAGTGGATCCATGTGTTTCAGGAAAAGAACACACATGCAATGTCACAAGTGGATCAATGTGGTTTAGTAAAATAACACACATGCAATGTCTCTACTGGATCCATGTGGTTTAGGAAAAGAGCGCACATGCAATGTCTCTAGTGGATCCATGATTTAGGAAAAGAACACACATGCAATGACTGTAGTGGATCCATGTGGTTTAGGAAAAAACACATGCAAATGTCACTAGTGGATCAATGTGGTTTAGAAAGGAAAAAACACATGCAATGTCACTAGTGGATCAATGTGGTTTAGGAAAAGAACACACATGCAATGTCACTAGTGGATCCATGTGTTTCAGAAAAACAACACACATGCAATGTCAGAAGTGGATCAATGTGGTTTAGGAAAAGAAAACACATGCAATGTTTGTAGTGGATCCATGTGGTTTAGGAAAAGAACACAAATGCAAATGTCACAAGTGGACCCATGCGGTTTAGGAAAAAATACACATGCAATGTCACCAGTGGATCCATGTGGTTTTGGAAAAGAACGCACAAGCAATGTCTCTAGTGGATTTATGTGGTTTAGGAAAAGAACACACATGCAAATGTCACAAGTGGATCCATGTGGTATAAGAAAAGAACACACTTGCAATGTCTCTAGTGGATCCATGTGGTTTAGGAAAAGAACACACATGGAAATGTCACCAATGGATCCATGTGGTTTAGGAAAAGAACACACATGCAATCTCACTAGGGGATCCATGTGGTTTGGAAAAGAACACAGATGAAATGACTCTAGTGGATCCATGTGATTTAGGGAAATATCACACATGCAACGTCACTAGTGGAACTATGTGGTTAAGGAAAAGAACACACATGCAATGTCACCAATGGAACTATGTGGTTAGTAAAAGAACAGACATGCAGTGTCACCAGTGGATCAATGTGGTTTAGGAAAAGAACAGACATGCAATGTCACCAGTGGTTCCATGTGGTTTAGGAAAATAACACAAATGCAAATAACACTAGTGGATCCATGTGGTTTTTGAGAAGAACATACATGCAAATCTCACCGGTGGATCAATGTGGTTTATGAAAAGAACATACAAGCAAATGTCACTAGTGGATCAATGTGGTTTAGGAAAACAACACACATGCAAATGTCAACATTGGATCAATGTGGTTTAGGAAAATAACACACATGTAATGTCACCAGTGGATCAATGTGGTTTAGGAAAAAGAACAGACATGCAATGTCACCTGTGGATCCATGTGTTTTAGGAAAAGAACACACATGCAATGTCACAAGTGGATCAATGTGGTTTAGGAAAAGAACACACATGCAATGTATCTAGTGGATCCATGTCGTTTAAGAAAAAAAACACATGCAATGTCTCAAGTGGATCCATGTGGTTTAGGAAAAAACACATGCAATGTCACCAGTGGATCCATGTGGTTTAGGAAAAGAACGCACCTGCAATGTCTCTAGTGGATCCATGTGATTTAGGAAAAGAACACACATGCAATAATTATAGTGGATCCATGTGGTTTAGGAAAAAACACACATAAAAATGTCACGAGTGGATCAATGTGTTTTAGAAAAAACACATGTAATGTCACCACTAGATCAATGTGGTTTAGGAAAAGAACACGCATGAAATGTCAGCAGTGGATCATTGTGTTTCAGGAAAAGAACACACATGCAATGTCACCAGTGGATCAATGTGGTTTAGGAAAAGAAAACACATGTAATGTCTCTAGTGGATCCATGTGGTTTAGGAAAAGAACACACATGCAATGTCTCAGGTGGATCCATGTGGTTTAGGAAAAACACGCATGCAATGTCACAAGTGGATCCATGTGGTTTTGGAAAAGGACACACAAGCAATGTCTCTAGTGGATCTATGTGGTTTAGGAAAAGTACACACTTGCAATGTCACGAGTGGATCCATGTGGTTTAGGAAAACAACACACATGTAGTGACTCTAGTGGATCAATGTGGTTTAGGAAGAGAACAAACATGCAAATGTCCCAAGTTGATCCATGTGGTTTAGGAAAAACACACATGCAATAACTCCAGTGGATCCATGTGGTTTAGGAAAAGAACACACATGCAATGTCACCAGAGGATCATTGTGGTTTAGGAAAAGAACACACACGCAATGACTCTAGTGGATCAATGTGGTTTAGGAAAAGAACACACATGCAATGTATCTAGTGGATCCATGTCGTTTAAGAAAAAAACACATGCAATGTCTCAAGTGGATCCATGTGGTTTAGGAAAAACACATGCAATGTCACCAGTGGATCCATGTGGTTTAGGAAAAGAACGCACCTGCAATGTCTCTAGTGGATCCATGTGATTTAGGAAAAGAACACACATGCAAATGTCACCAGTGGATCCATGTGGTTTAGGAAAAGAGCACACATTCAATATCTAAAGTGGATCCATGTGGTTTAGGAAAAGAACACAAATGCAATGTCACTAGTGGATCCATGTGGTTTATGAAAAGAACACACATGAATTTACTCTAGTGGATCCCCGTGGTTTAGGAAAAGAACACACATGCAATTGCACTAGTGGATCAATGTGGTTTAGGAAAAGAACAGATTTGAAAATCACTCTAGTGGATCCATGTGGTTTTGGAAAAGAACACACATTCAAATGTCACTAGTGGATCTATGTGGTTTAGGAAAAGAACACACATGCAATGTCTCTAGTGGATCCATGTGGTTTAGGAAAAGAACACACATGCAATGTCTAAAGTGGATCCATGTGGTTTAGGAAAAGAACAGACATGCAATGTCACCAGTGGATCCATGTGGTTTAGGAAAAGAACACACATGCAATGTCTCTAGTGGATCCATGTGGTTTAGGAAAAGAACACACATGGAAATGTCACCAATGGATCCATGTAGTTTAGGAAAAGAACACACATGCAATCTCACTAGGGGATCCATGTGGTTTGGAAAAGAACACACATGAAATGACTCTAGTGGATCCATGTGATTTAGGGAAATATCACACATGCAACGTCACTGGTGGAACTATGTGGTTAAGGAAAAGAACACACATGCAATGTCACCAGTGGAACTATGTGGTTTAGGAAAAGAACAGACATGCAATGTCACCAGTGGATCAATGTGGTTTACGAAAAGAACAGACATGCAATGTCACCAGTGGTTCCATGTGGTTTAGGAAAATAACACAAATGCAAATGACACTAGTGGATCCATGTGGTTTTTGAGAAGAACATACATGCGAATCTCACCGGTGGATCAATGTGGTTTATGAAAAGAACATACAAGCAAATGTCACTTGTGGATCAATGTGGTTTAGGAAAACAACACACATGCAAATGTCAACATTGGATCAATGTGGTTTAGGAAAATAACACACATGTATTATCACCAGTGGATTAATGTGGTTTAGGAAAAAGAACAGACATGCAATGTCACCTGTGGATCCATGTGTTTTAGGAAAAGAACACACATGCAATGTCACAAGTGGATCAATGTGGTTTAGGAAAAGAACACACATGCAATGTATCTAGTGGATCCATGTCGTTTAAGAAAAAACACACATGCAATGTCTCTAGTGGATCAATGTGGTTTAGGAAAGGAACACGCATGCAAAGTTCACCAGTGGATTCCTGTGGTTTAGAAAAAAAACACACATGCAATGACTCTAGTGGATCCATGTGGTTTAGGAAAAGAACACACATGCAATGTCACCAGTGGATCAATGTGGTTTAGGAAAAGAACATACATGACAATCACTCCAGTGGATCCATGTGGTATAGGAAAAGAACACACATGCAAATGTCACCAGTGGATCCATGTGGTTTAGGAAAAGAACACACATTCAATATCTAAAGTGGATCCATGTGGTTTAGGAAACGAACACAAATGCAATGTCACTAGTGGATCCATGTGGTTTACGAAAAGAACACACATGCAATGTCTCTAGTGGATCCATGTGGTTTAGGAAAATAACACACATGAAAATGACTCTAGTGGATCAATGTGGTTTAGGAAAAGAACAAACATTCAAATGTCACGAGTGGATCCATGTGTGTAGCATCCCAATTGTCTAACAATTGTAATGCTACTTGGTCTAGTCATATAATGGCTGCTTCAAACATATAATTGTTGCATCATAATTATATCATGCTCATGTCATCATGCCACCTTGCATTTGAGCATCATATAAAAACCTTTTGATTTGGTTCTTCTCTCATATGCATTGTTAATTGTATTTGCCTCTTGATATTGTATTTGGTTCTTGATATATTGTTTAATGCCCAAGTTGAGTTGGGGGCATATCTTTTATTCAACTCCACCACCTTTTCTTTCACCACCTTATAATTCCACCATCCAACTAAATATGAGCTTTGCACTTTATTTGAGTTTACCTCTAGCTCATGTGGGTTGGGATGGATCCAATTCTTTTCCACATGCTCTCATCTTAGCATCATGTTGTTTTCACATTATTGATATATGAGAGCCACTTGGCCACCTTTGCCTGCCTTGTGAGTGGGACCTTTTCTCCTAGCTTCCATATGGATTATTATGGATTTATGCTCATGTGGGAATATTTTTGGGACTAGTAATCATCTAGTGGAACATACACACTAGCATGTCCCATTTTATTTCAAACATGGCCATCTCCAACTACTCCACATGGGGCATCCTTTCATTTCTTTTGCTTGGCTTTATTCCACCTCTGGAAATGCAAATGAACAATGTCATGTTTAATATTATTGTTTTCACAAGAATCAACATGGTATTAAATGTTTTGCATGGGCCATGCAACTACCACCTTTTCTAGTATTTGGTTTTTATTTGAATTTCTGAGTGGATCATCTCACTCTCCCTATCTCTCTCTTTTGGCTTGATCTAGTTGATCTTGCTTAAACCCCATCACCATATCCATCTATGCCATCTTCCCCTTTTCTCTTTCTCTCTCTTTGGATACCTTGCTTGAGCTTGGTTGATCATCCTTGATCTAGTCAAAAAGGACCAATCCATCTCTCTCTAAGCCCTAGACCATCACCTACCTCATCATCACCATACCCCCCCCCTATCTCCTAAACCCTAATCTATACCTAATCTAAACCAAACCCTAAGTACCCTCCCTCATCTCTCCTCTCTCTAGCCGAGCCACCCCACCATGACCTACCCTAGCTTGGCCACCCTGCCACCTAGCCCCAACCCTAGCTAAGCCTAACCCGAGCCATACCCTCCTCTACTCCCAACCCTAGCATCCACCCAAGCCACCCCTCTCTCTCTCTCTAGCTCTCTCTCTCTGCCAAGGGGACCCCAGCCCGAGCCTACCTCCCTGGCCTCACTCCCCCACCGCCAGCCTCCCCCGCTTGCTGCCTGGCCCTGCCGACCCTAGCATGTGAGTAAGAGAGGAGGAAAAAGGTGGCACCGAGCCACCTTTTCCATCTACCTGCTCCCCACGGCACCCCTCCCCCTCTCTGCTTTACCACTCCCTCTCTATCGCCTCTGCATCCCCCAGATCTCCCCAAGCCGCTCCCCCTCTCCTCGCTTCCTCGCTGTCGTCTACCCCCAACGCCGGCCTCCAACCTTTCCGTCAACCAGCTGTTAAGCCGAGGAGGAGGCCTGAAGACCAAGGCCAGCCTACAAGGCCACCCTGACACGGAGCCGAGCAGGAGGAGCCCCAGGAGCGCTGGACCACCGCCGACCCGACGTGAAACCCTAGCCGCCGTCCGCGTGCCACGTCGACGATCGCCAGCGCCCCTGCCCGAACCAACGCCACCCACAGCCTCGCGGTGAGCCCCTAAACTTCCTGGACATGCTCCGCCGCGCTGTCGTCGTCTAGGGCCGCTTTTCGTTTCATCGAGCACATCAAGGCGCCGGGCGGCGTCGCCTGCCTCGGCTCGCAGAATCCTATCTAGCCTCGCTTCTACCCTACCACTAACCCTAGCCCACCGCAGGGTTGCTCATGCAAGACGAGCCCTAGGTCACCGGAGCGATCCCCTCAGGCCAAGGCCACGCTGTCGGCCACAGAGAGAGGAAGAAAATGTTGTCGCGTCTTTTTGTAGAAAACCCCCTGCCTCGTTTTGGCTCTAAACCCGCAGTCCTTTCTAGGGACACCTGTCAGCCTCGGGGCTTTTGCAAGGAAACCCCCGGAAACCCCTGGCCAGCACAGACCAGTCCCCCCGCGCGCAGGATCGCCCACGTGTCCAAGACGCTGGTTAGTCATACACAAAGGGCCTCAGCCTGGGACCCACCCGCCGACGTAGGGTAGGTTAGCATGCGGTGAGAAAGCTTTTATGGCCGTGAACGCCTGGCCAGCAGTTGGTCCCACCTGTCACGGACTGTGTGTATAACGGAGCTAAGTAACAAAAGTATTTACAGAACTGTTTTAATTCCAAATCTTTTCAAAATTAATTCAAATTCAAATTTAATTCTGTTTTTAAATAACTTCAAAAATATAAATCCAAATAATACAAATAATATATATTTTCAAATCAGAAAAATGTGAGGAATTCAAATATACCATTCAAAATATGTTTTGGGCACTTTATTTTCCAAGTTAATTAAAATTACAATAAAATGCCCTTTTTCCTTATTTAATTAATAACTTTTGTTTTATAACTCCAAATTTAACAAATAATATGTCTAAAATGATTAGCTCGACGAGACCTTTCTGTTTATGCATTCCATTATCTGTTTTGCAGCATGCATCATATAAATATAAAGATTACAGCAACTTAATTGAGTATAAAATATGGCCAAAACTCAATAAAATGATTTATTCTTGTATTCCACACCTCACCCATGCCATGCTACTTTATTGCCATGCAAATTGTGCATCATTCATCATGGCATGATTGTTTGCTTGTCGCATTTAATTCATATGCTTGCGCACTTTATTTATGTTGGCCCTTGTTTGTTTGGTTCTTCTTCGAATAGACGCTGAGCAGGGGATATATCAAGAGAACCAGGAGCACTACCCAGATCCATCCCTTGCTTCAAGCTGAATGCAAGCACTACCACATGCTTGCATACATATAGTACCTATTGCCTCTATCTTATTCTTGCATCATTGAGTCGATTGCATTAAATCTGAATCCCAAGCATTGCATAGCCTTTACTTTTAAACCCCACCAAGCTTGTTCCCCATCCCATGAGCCATTACTACAGGAGTTGTTTGAGCCATGCGAGTCGAGAACAAAGATGTGTAGGGTTTGTGAGTGTCTGATGGAAAACGAGGTACCTAAACATCTTAACCTGAGTAGTAATGGGATAACTAATGAAAGTGGCATCGGTGAGCCATATTCGCTATTTGGTTTTTCAGGCTCACTTGTGTCCCGTAAGACCCCGAGTACTTGATTCCTGTTCCAAGATTATTCGCGCTATCCACATCCGGGAGGCTTATGAACCCCCCTGAGCCAGAGCTTGATTCATTCTTATTTCTTGAGGGCCACAAACTAGTTTGAGGTTTTATTTACTATCCTGTACTTATGCCATGATTTAATGACTTATTTAAAATTGTGCGAGGTAATCGACATTGTATTGTTTAGGGTAGTGACCTGCTGTATGGACAAGCCCAGTCACACTTTCGGGTTCCCGAGTTGCTTACCCGCCACACAAACCTTGAGGCTGCCTCGAGTCAGCTAACTTGCTATGGTAGCTCAATGGGTGGCCCCTGAAATATTTCTGAATCTGTGATCGCTTTGTCTGACCGCCTCGTTGGGTTTTGATTTGGTTTTTCCGAGGCATATCGAGTGTGTTGCTATTTGTGCACCCCTCGCAGGTAAAACTTTCGGAAAGCCGTGTCCGGTTATGGACGACTTGGAGCAGCTTTCGATCATAGACAAGCATAACTAAAGTACCGCTTTTAATTTGACTAGACTAGGTACCGACTAGTAAATAGTGCAACACTCACGGAATGGATAATAAAACTGCCAACAGATGGGGGGTTGTTCGTCCGCTTCCTCAACGGTAAGCGAGGAGGAGGATGGATCTGTTGAGATTACCATTATAACTGTCGTTATTAATTCACGGACCTCCGTCTATCTATGGTTAGGCGGATGGTTAGCGAGTATCTATAGAATTGCTAGGGTTTATCTTTTGCTGCAATTGCGTCACCCCAGGTTGTGTCCCCTTTAGAGGCATAAAGACTTGCCGAAAATTACCCTAGGTCTCACACGATAAATTATTGGTTCAGATGAACAGTACACTCGCAAGATGGATACTTGGGTGGAAGAGACGACGATGTGGCCAACGATCATTCGGTGTAGAGATTCCGGAACGGGCATCCGTGAGATCTGTATGGATCTGCTATTTATGGGGCATCTTATGCCGATTTGCTTCTTATCCGTACTGGATTGTGTCTTCCGCTCACCGATACTGCTGATTGATGTATGAGGAGATACCCTAAACTATTATATCTATCTAGGATATTTGGATCTTGCCGTATGGCGTTGCTATATTTCCTTTCTTTTTAGATGGAATGGCTCTGATGTACTATTGTATGGTGGCTTGCATACATACTCATTTGTGTATGTAGTTGATCCCTTCGCCGATTACGCCTGCTCTTGTCCCGATGTTTGGAAATGGTTGGGACGGCCGAAAGGTCTACCTGTGAGTGGCATTTGGGCCCCACCATACTATTTCAACCATTTCTGCTCATCCAGGCTTGTAACTAGGAGCGTAATTCACCGAGGTAGTTACAATGTGGTTTGGGAAAAGAACACACATGCAATGTATCTAGTGGATCCTTCTGGTTTAGGAAAAGAATACACATATAATGTCACTAGTGGAACCATGTGGTTTAGGAAAAGAACACACATGCAATGTCACCAGGGCATCCATGTGGTTTAGAAAAAGAACACACATTAAATGACTCTAGTGGATCCACCTTATTTAGGAAAAGATCACACATGCAATGTCACTAGTGGAACTATATGGTTTAGGAAAAGAACACACATGGAATGTCACTAGAGGATCAATGTGGTTTAGGAAAAGAACACACATGTAATGACTCCAGTGGATCAATGTGGTTCAGGAAAAGAACACACATGCAAAGTTCACTAGTGGATCCATGTGGTTTCGGAAAAGAACACACATGCAATGACTCTAGTGGATCCATGTGGCTCAGGAAAAGAACTGACATGCAATGTCAACAGTGGATCAATGTGGTTTAGTCAAAGAACACAAATGGAAGTGACTCTAGTGGATCCTTGTGGTTTAGGAAAAGATCACACATTCAAATGTCACTAGTGGATCCTTGTGGTTTAGGAAAAGAATACACATGCAATGTCACCAGTGGATCCATGTGGTTTGGGAAAAGAACACACATGCAATGTCACCAGGGGAACCATGTGGTTTAGGAAAACTACACGCATGAAATGACTCTAGTGGATCCATGTGATTTAGGAAAAGATCACACATGCAATGTCACCTGTGGAACTATGTAGTTTAGGAAAAGAAAACACATACAATGTCACTATTGGAACTATGTGGTTTAGGAAAAGAATAGACATGCAATATCACTAGTAGATCAATGTGGTTTATGAAAAGAACACACATGCAATGTCACCAGTGGATCCATGTGGTTTAGGAAAAGAACACACATGCAATGTCTCAGGTGGATCCATGTGGTTTAGGAAAAAACACACATGCAATGTCACCAGTGAATCCATGTGGTTTAGGAAAAGAACACACATGCAATGTCACCAGGGGAACCATGTGGTTTAGGAAAAGTACACGCATGAAATGACTCTAGTGGATCCATGTGATTTAGGAAAAGATCACACATGCAATGTCACTAGTGGAACTATGTAGTTTAGGAATAGAAAACACATACAATGTAACCAGTGGAACTATGTGGTTTAGGAAAAGAATAGACATGCAATGTCACTAGTAGATCAATGTGGTTTATGAAAAGAACACACATGCAATGTCACCAGTGGATCCATATGGTTTAGGAAAAGAACACACATGCAATGACTCTAGTGGATCAATGTGGTTTTGGAGAAGAACACACATGCAATGACTCGAGTGGATCCATGTGGTTCAAGAAAAGGACACACATGCAATGTCACTAGTGGATCCATGTGGTTTAGGAAAAGAACACACATGCAAATGTCACCAGTGGATCAATGTGGTTTAGGAAAATAACGCACATGGAATGTCACCAGTGGATCAATGTGGTTTAGGAACATAACATGTAACATCCCAGTTTCAGAACCCTGATGAGTTGTCCAGAATGCAAAAATCAGGGGGAACAAAAACTGTTTCTTAATTAAATTCTGCAGTGCTTGCTTGTTGTTGTCTGTGCTTATGCTTCTGATTGTATAGCTTAAAATATACTCCTTACCTCAACGTCAGTTGTCAAAAGCTGTTTAACAAAATATTCTAACCAATCTACACTTCAACATCACCCACTTGATGATGCTTTGATACCTTGCAAACCCTCAAAAGCATCCCCACTCATATTCTAGTCAAAAACCCTAAATCTGCCAAATTTTGACTAAGTCTGGATACTACTTCAACATCACTTCTCTGAGTGCCTCTCTTTCTCATCCCTTGTGCCTTTTTGGTAATACACTTGAACCATTTTGTAGACCATCATAAGGACTACCAAGGACCACTCTTGACCTTGGTTAGACCATCCTCTAACCCCCTTGTTCTTGATAGTTTTGCAGGCAAGAAAATAGTAATTCCTGCAAATCTTATCAACACGCCTACTTTGGAAGAAGCTCACACCTACATGTTATCTTGTTTTCACCAAATCCTTGCATGATTGTGTTCTACTCAAAAAGGTCTAGCAATAACTACTTCACTTGCTCCACATGGATCCTTGTGCTTCAAAAACCCACATGGTTTTGAAGGCTAATTGATAATCTGCTTTGGCACCCTTACTTTATTCAAAGTTTGGTATCAATCCTAGGAAGGCTCAATCCTTATAAACCTCAAACTTCTATACCATGGTGAACTAGATCACTTGGAATATCCATCCATCTACCCCATGACATAAGGTGAGCTTTTAGCCCCAAGATCCAACCATGTTTTGATGGTATAAAAGTAATAGTGCCCAAGATCCTTTATCCCTTGTTTTCCTTCCAAATCAAGTTAAATCCTCAACAACCCAAGGGTTGGAAATGATTTATAAAGCATGTGGACATAATCCAACTTGGATATAAACATTTACCCAATATTATCCATATTTATTATGGCTCAAAAACTATTTAATTTGTTTAATGGGCGAAATCTCAGAAACTCCATCTACAAAGGAAGATTTGGTTTTTGACAAAGAACTTCCCCAACTCTACGAACTTTTGAGGCCCATATATCATACCCTATATTCCCACTTCAAAAATAAATATTTTTGAAGATTCTTAATAATTCTTTTTGCCTATTTTCTTAATAGGCACAAATGATAAAATAAATGTTTAAAATACTTTTATGCACCAATAAATCATGGAAAAATTCCTCAAGATAGGGATCCATATTTAGGACCATATCAAGCCAAAAACCATCCTTTTACAATTCAGAAATATCAAATTAAATCCTAAAAACCATTTCTACAATATTTGAATATGTAATATAAAGTGGACCAAACTTCATACAATAATTCCCAAATAATTCATAGAGATGTACCTGGACCATATACACCTACCAGCATCCTCACCTCAGCTTTCCAAGATCAAAAATCATGAGGATATTCATGATTTCAAAATGGCCAAAAAAGGAGATATTCAAAACCATGAGCTCGAACTCCTCCCAACTCATCAAAATCATGTCCAACACTTCTCCACAGCACCACTACATCATCTCTGGTCAACTCCATCCTATAGCAATGCTACTGTAGCACACCTCCCTTGTGTCCCTTGTGCTTGGAGTGAAGATGGGAGAGACATATGTCTTACCTTTTAAAATCTTGGCTAATGAATGCAGCTGCTACAACACGCCTCACATCTCCCTCTGGTCGTGTCCCTGACCCCACCTACCTCCCCTCTGCACCACTGAGAGCTTCCCTAGCTCCCCCTAGCCCTCTCTCCCTCCCTTCTTTTCTTTCACCCGAGGTAAAAAGGGTGGAGCCCCCAAGGCTCCTGGGGAAGAGATGTCGCCCCTCCTCTGGTCCCTGGCACCACACCTTCCTCTCCACCTCCCCCTCTGTCCTCCATGAGCCATGACCACCGTAGACCCCCTCTCCTCGGGGATAAGAACCTAGACCACCCCAGCCGCTCCCTCCGCCCGTTTTCACCCACCACACTCCAATCTACCTCTCCTGGAGCAGAGAACCCCTCCCTTCCCTTGTACAACCATGGAAAAGGGAGAAACTCTCCTCTCGGACAGCATGGAGAGAAAGGGAAGTGCTGACGCTCCCTAGCTCCACTCTCTGTACTTTCTTCTTTAGTGAGATCCCCTCGTCATCCTATGGCTAATCCTGTTCCTCCATACCCCTATAGTAGCCCCGGAAGTGATCTCCGGCGAGCCTGTATGGCCTCCGCCTCGGGCATCGATGCTCTGGATGCCTCCCGTCTCCAAAGGTGTAACACCCTCGAATCGGCCGTATGCAAGTTTTAGCCCTTTCCACCAAACCCGCATAGAAACGATTCAAGGACGCCCACCAGGCACTTTCGTGCGGGTGGAAAATGAAGTAATACCATTACACAACAGTCCTCGATGGGACCCACAGAACAGATATATATACAACACGACTCCATGGGTCAAGAATACAGATATACAATACAAAGATCCAAATCACCTTGAAAACGATACAGCGTCCGAGTACGGACAAGATGCAAATTGGGCTAAGAGACCTGAAGAATAACCAATGGCGTCCATAACCCTGCCCAGGCCAAGCCGGAAGGGTAACCCTGCTAACGACGTCGATCTCAAACCTGCTAAAACAAAAGGGGTGTTGACAAAGGGCAAAGGAAAAAGAGGTGCGCCAAGATCGAGGCCAAGACACCATGAGGCTAGAATTGCGGCTCTCGCCACATAGGTATGGTAGGTCAAGCGGCAGCTGCACATGCACACTAAACAACCTATAGAGACTCAGTATCACTGGCGGCTATTAGAGAGGGATAAGAAAGACCTATTCGGATCCAACCTGATATTAACAGCAATCATACCCATCCTGGTATTCCCCCCTCGAGACCAAACGAGGAAGTCGGACCAAGGAACTCACACAGTTGGCAATTTTACTCATTCCGTTATAGTTGCAGCACTTACTAATCAGATATAGATAGCATGAGTCATCCTTAAGCATAAGTAGTGGGTAGTTTTAATTAACCATTCCGTGGTAGTTGGAACATTTACTAGTCAGATATAATTGTCCTGAGGAATCCCAAAACCCAGCAGTTGTTGGCACTTTTATCACATTCCATTGGAGTTGTAATATTTACTAGGTAGGTATAGTATGACACAGATCACCACAGATCCACCAGTTGTTGGCATTTTCATTATCCATTCCAATATAGTTGCATCTGATTACTAGTCACATGTTAAGTCAAATTTATAGCACTACTTCAGTTATGCTTGTCTATGATCGAGATATTGTGCTCCAAGTCGTCCATAACCGCGGACACGGCTTTCAGAAAGTGTTACCCTACAGGGGTGCACAAATAGTAACACACACTCGATCAACCTCGGAAAAACCAACTCAAAACCCAATGAGGCTTTCACGACAAAGCGATCACAGGATTCATAAAATATTTCAGGGGGCCACCCCACCACCTGTGGTTTGTGGACGGTCAGAAATGATCGGGAACCCGAAAGTGTGACTGGCTTGTCGACACAAAAAACGTGTCACGATCCTAACAAAGACAGTGCTCCACGACAATCAAATAAAGCAAAGAAGCATGGCATAAGTACAGGATAGTAATAAAACCCCAAACTAGTTTGTGGCCCCAAGAAATAGAAATGAATCAAGATCTGTCTCAGGGGGGTCCATAAGGCCTCCCGGATGTGGATAGTGCGAAAAATCAAGGAACAGGTATCAAGTACTCGGGGTCCTACGGGACACAAGTGAGCGTGGAAGAACCAAATAACATCTATTGCCCACCAATGCCTCTACATTAGTTATATCTAGCATTTTAGTAGTTGTATTTAAAGTCATGATCATCTCCACTATTAAGCATCTCCACCATTAAGCATCTGCCAACCTTCCAACAACTGGGGTACTCGAAAACACGAGATCGCACCTGAGCAAGCAACTACGACTCGTAGGGTCAGCTATCTACCAAACAACAGGTATTAGGAGGTGTCCATGGCAATATAAAGGCTGCACGGGGTATAACTGGTGCACGGAAACTAAAGCATCACGACACGGATAGCAGTAGATCAACAGGAGGAAATAAAGACTATAAATGCAAAATAGGTAGAAGGGGGAGATGCTCGGGAAACACGCCAAGGTTCATAAATCAAGAACTTGTCGATACTCGCATCAACTCATCAGCCTAATCCGCGAAGAAGCAAAGCACTAAAAGAAACACCGGATGCAATATTTAATACTATGGCAAAAGATTCGGCATGATTATGATATGATGCAGATGCGGTGCAATTAGACAGTGTTAAGCGTAACCGGGGTCCCAACAATTAATTACACGGTTCAAGTTATTTAGCTACCCCGCAAATTAAATGTTGTCTTAACAAGGCAAAAATATGTCACCGATTCGCTACACAAGTTTAAATGGAGCCAGTATAAGACTAGAAAAGCCCGCATATGGACTCCATATTTAATTATGAGGTGAATTGCCGAAATAGCCCCAAACACCCAATATGCATGCAAGGATGAACACTTTAATGCAACAAGTATATATCATTTATAAAATAGGGTTCCTAGAAAAGGAGTCACACATGTTTGGGGTTCGAAGATCTTGGGGTCTCTAGGGATCGGTCTCGGCTTCGGCCTCCGGAATCGGGTCTCCAGGGTCTTGGTGTTCGACGGGGCTCGGGCGCGCCGGGATCGGTCTTCGGATTTCGGGGGGGGGGAGAACTTGGCGTCCTCGAGTAAGTACTTGGCGTATCCGTGTCGATGACCTTGGGGGTTTTGGCTCTGATTGTCGATGTCGGACTCGGGTATCGGCGCCGGTTTTGTCGAGGTGTCTCGGTGGTACTTAGGGTCCCTTGAATTCGCGACGGAGATCTTGTCGGACCGGGAAGAGCTAGAGGTCCGGGGTTCTTGACTGGCGAAGGTGCGTAACAGAGCCAAGATCACATATCAGTACAACATCGGGAAGAGCACACAGACATGTGACACCACGGGTACATTGCTACCTGCAGCTAATGAGAAGGATCTTCTCTGCAAAACAAAAGCAGCGCCCGGAGACAGAGCGCGCACGCAAGGTTGTGGAGGAGCTCGGCCGCGGCGATATGGTCTTGGACGGAGAAGGACAGCGAGCACGCGGAGTCACAGAGGCGTCGACGTCTGGACCCGCGCGGCGGCGGTCGGTGTCCTGCAGGAGTTCGACGCGGTTGGACAGAGGAGGTGGCTGGGGCCAGGCCGGAGCTCTGGGTCGGCGGACGGGTGAGGACGGCCGGCGTTGATGGCAGGACGGGAATGACGTCGTGGCAAGGGGAAGCTCCGGGCGGCGCGCGGCGAGCAGAGGCGGCTAGAGGCGGGGACGTGTCGGGGCGCGGGGTGACGGCGAGGAGAAGGCGCGGCTCGGGCCGCGAAAGGCAAGGCCGGAGCGAGAAGGAGGTCGTGGTGGCGGGTCGCTCACGGCGGTGGCAGAGGGTCCGCGTGAGGTGAGGAAGAGGCGGGGCGGGCGGCGCGGTGTAGGCGCGGCTCTGGTGGCGGTGGTGCTTCGTGGGGTCGAGGATGGTGGCGGCTCGAGTCGCAGCGACGATGGCCAGGGTACTCGCGGGCGGGCCAGCGCGAGCTCGGGCTCGAGCGGCGGGAGGGGCTCCGGGCGGCGGGGTAGGGCGAGGCGGTCGCGGGGAAGACCTCATCGGGCAATAGGGCCGAGGCGAGGAGGCGGGTGCGGAGTGGTGGGGCCAAAGGTGTGGCTCCGCGGCATGGGGTGCGCCTCTGGGATCGGGGTGTCGGTAGGTGGGTGAGGTGGCCACGTGGTGGGGAAGAGCTGGCGGTGGGGCCTAGGGGCAGGGAGAAGGAGGCGGCAGGGGTGTGGTGGCTAGCTGGGGTGAGGTGGAGGAAAAGGGATGGGGTTGGTGAGGTGGAGAGAGGGGATTGGATGGGGTGAGGTGGAGGGGAATGGGTAGACTAGGATTGGGTAGAAAAGGGTCTGGGGTTAGACATATTAGAGTTTTAATTTTGGAGGTGGACGGCTAGGCTTTCGGGCCTGGCTGGCTGCCTCCTATAAAAATAATATAAATTTTGTTTATTTAAAACGGGGCTTTTGAAATCCGTTTTTAGACAAAACAAAATACTCCGGAGACCCGGGTTTTAATTTGATTTAAAGACGGGGCATTTTGAAAACAAAACCAGGCTTTTCGAAAATAGTTTTGTACAAACACATGCATGATGACATGACGATGCTCAAATGCAATGAGGCATGATGACATGAGCATGCGGTCATGATGATGCAATGCACAAAAACACAACGATTTTCTGGTAGTGATTTTGGCGGGATGCCACAATTCGACACCACTAACAATGGATCTCGTCCTCGAGATCCGCCTCATGGTACCGGGGAGAAGGCTGATGATCGGATTCTTCTCGCTTTGTGTCGATCCTCACAACACCACTAACAAGAGGTCGTTGTCAGTGATGGCCGAGAGAACACTCCAGGATCAAAGGGCGAAGGTAGAGGTATCAACAAATAAAGCCACCTCTAGCTTCCGTGGACGGAGTAAAATTGTTGGATCCACCGATTCAATGTACAAAGCGAATGATAAGAGTAGTGGTATGGTAGCTACTCCATCCCGCACTCAAAGCATTACTTTGCACATGAATAGGAGAATTATGCAACCAACTCTCGGAATTCAGACTGAAGATCTCGACAAGCGAGGTTCGGAAACACAGGAGTGATGCAGACTCTGCACCGGATCTGGCGTAGATGATGTCGTCGTGTCGGAAAACACCGGAAGGCACAAACAAGGAACAAAGAGAAGTCCAGCCGATGAAGGATTCCTCAGATAGCATGAAGTCCGAAGGCCTCTGGTAAGCCCCCTGCGCCCGCCACGCCTCCCCTAGGGTTCCCTTCTTCTGTTCCATGGCCAGGGGAAGAAGTAGACCGGACACCATCGGTCCCTTTTGATCGGACGGCTCCTATCGCGAGATACCCCTTCAGCCTCTTTCTCCCACTGACCGCTGGGTCCCGCATGTCGGGTTCGAAACCGCCTCCTCCCGCGCGTGTTGCCCCCCGGGTGGGCCTATTCCTGTAATCCGACCCAGCTAGGGTTAAAAATCGGCCCAGAGCTGCCTTTGTATTTTCTTTTTCTCCAGATCTGAAAAGTAGTGGTTTGGTTTAATTCAAAATAAATTTGGAACCCAACCTAAAATGGCAGGATCTAATTTTTCAATAGTACCTATACATATTATCTAAATGTAGATCCATCCACGTGACTAAAATAATATTCGTTAAATTCTGAGATTTAATCTACCAACATGTATCTGTTGCAATAAATAAATCACTTAGTAAGAACCAAATGAAATGAATCAAATTTACTCTGATAGGTATTTGAAATACCCATCTGCGGGAATTTGTCTCATGCCAAGTTGAACTATAGTTTAACTGCAGGAAAAATAATAAAAACAGCCTATTTCTGCCTTTAAAAAATTCTCTAGGTTAGACCAAAATGGGTATTGACCTGATTCCAACTCCCAGTTATGTGGTCCTTCAATACCTAACAAAACCTAGAACACCAGCATTTATTGATTAATTAGTGATTTCTGGTGATTTAATTATCTCTGTATAGTGTTATGTGAATAGAAAAATTACAAAAGGAGTTTGACAACTCCAAAAAGAGTGAATCTAATTCCTACAGAAAGGTATTCAAAATACCTACCATGTGGCATTGGTTTCTTATCAAAAGTTACTGTAGATTAAATCTGGTGAAAAAGACAAAAATCCTCCAGAACTGCCTTTGGGAATTTCCTGAGGGCATTCTGATAAATATTTTGACATGATTCCAACTCTTTTTGTATCGGTACGTAAAACCCTACTGAACTATTGAAGGAAATAAATTTTGGAGCTCTAGAAATTTTCTGGTGAATTATCTCCTAAAACTAGAGTTTATTTCACTAGAAAATTCATAACTAAATAAAGAAAAGTGATAAAATCATGAAACCACTTTTGTTGGCCTGGTTTTGGCAATACCTACCTGATGGTATCATTTGTGCACGTTTGTATCTTACTTAACCAAGCATTAGTCAAAACCCCTTCCATATGTGGTATTTGACAAATAAATCACAAAGGCAAACTCTCCAAGGCAATTAAAGCATTTCCATATGCTATGATCCTAATCTATCAAAACTACTAAATTAATATGTGGTATGTTTGTTTCTGTATGGATTGGTGATTATTTGCCTTGTGTTGATTGCACCCTTTGTTTGCTTGCATGTGATCCATAACGACGCTATATGCGATCAAATTGGAGATCAGACGAAGTGGTTATTATTGGTATTTTTGGGTATTCTAAGAAGAAGTCCAGGGACATATTACCATATTGCTGATCATCAGGCAAGCCACCTTCTTGCTCATATGCCGTGTCCTACTATTTTACTTATGCATGTTTTACTTACTGTTTTACTATATGATGTTGTATATCTAGTTGTGGCTTGGCTCCTCCACACCATTACTCAGTGGTACTATTAAGTACAACCCTCTCGATGATACTGTAACACCCTCGAATCGGCCCTATGCAAGTTTTAGCGCTTCCTGCCAAACCCGCATAGAAACGATTCAAGGACGCCCACCAGGTACTTTTGTGCGGGTGGAAAACGAAGTAATATCATTACACAATAGTCCATGATGGAACCCACAAAACAGATATATACAGCAACGACTCACTGAGTTAAGAATACAGATATACAGTATAAAGATCCAAATCACATTGAAATCGATACAACATCCGAGTACAAAAGGGGTGCCGACAAAGGGCAAAGGAAAAAGAGGAGCGGTCAGTATTGAGGCCAGTACACGGCGAGGCTAGAATTCGGCGGCTCTCGCCTACATAGGTATGGTGGATCAAGCGAAGCGCAAAGATGCACTAAACAACCTATAGAGACTCGATGCAATTGTTGGCTATTAGAGAGGGATAAGAGAGACCTATTCGGGACCAACCTAATACTAACACCAATCATACCCATCTTGGTATTTCCCCTTCGAGACGAAACGAGGAAGCCAAACCATGGAACTCACACAGTTGGCAGTTTTATTTATTCCATTATAGTTGAAGCACTTACTAGTCAGATATAGATAACATGAGTCATCCTAATAGCATAAGTAGTGGGCAATTTTTAGTTAACCATTCAGTTGTAGTTGCAATGCTTACTAGTCAGATACAATTAGCATGTGACATCCCAAATCCAGCAGTTGTTAGCACTTTTATTTCATTCCATTGGAGTTGCGATACTTACTAGGTAGGTATAACATGACACGATACACCCCAGTTCCACCAGTTGTTTGCACTTTTATTATCCATTCCATTGTAGTGAAGATGATTACTAGTCACGTATTAAGTCAAATTTATAGCACTACTTTAGTTATGCTTGTCTATGATCGAGATACTGTGCTTCAAGGCGTCCATAACCGCGGACATGGCTTTCAGAAAGATTTACCCTGCAGGGGTGCACAAATAGCAACACACGCACGATCAACCTTGAAAAAACCAAATAAAAAACCCAACGAGGCTTTCACGACAAAGCAATCACAGGATTCATAAATATTTCAGGGGGCCACCCCACTAAGCTACCCGCAACGAAGTTGGCCGGCTTCGAGACGGACCCATGGTTTGTGACAATGGGTGTAAACGACTGGGAACCCGAAAGTGTGACTGGGCTTGTCGATACCGCGAAAACATTCCACATTCCAAAACAGTACAGGTGCTCCACGCACAATTGTAAATAAAGCAGTAAAGCATGGCATAAGTACAGGATACTAATAAAGCCCCAAACTACTTTGTGGCCCCAAGAAATAAGAAATGAATCAAGCTCTGACTAAGGGGATTCATGGTCCCACATGCGGATAGTGCGATAGTCAAGGAACATGTATCAAGTACTCGAGGCCTACGGGACACAAGTGAGCGGTTAGCAACCAAATATTTGCTATTGCCCACCGATGCCCCTGCATTAGTTATAACTATTCCCAGCATTTTAATCAAGTTGTATTTAAGGTCATGGTCATCTCCACCATTAAACATGTGCCAACCTTCCAACAACGGTTGAGCGACAACCACGCGAAGCAGCACCTGAGCAAGCAACTACGACTCGCAAGCCGACTATCTATCAAACAAAAGGCAATAGGATGTGTCCAAGGCAATATAGAGGTTGCAAGGAATATAAAGGGTGCACGGAAACTAAAGCATCGCAACACGGATAGCAATAGATCAACAGGAGGAAGTAAAGACTATAAATGCAAAATAGGTAGAAAGGGGGAGAATGCTCGCCTGGGAAACACTGCCGAAGATACATTATCCGAAGGACTTGTCGATACTCGCATCCACTCAATGGTCTAATCCGCGAAAAACAAAACACTAAAAGAAACACCGGATGCACTATTTAATACTACGGCAGAAGAATCGGCAAGTTTATGATATGATGCATGACATGGCCAAAGATGCAATGCAACTAGGCAATATTAAGCGAAACCGGGGTCCCGACAATTAATTAGATGGTTCACGTTGTTTAGATACCCCGGAATTTAAGTGTTGTATTAATAAGGCAAAACATGGCATCGGTTCTCTACACAAATTTAAATAGAGTCAATATAAGACTAGAATAGCCCGCATATAACCTCCATATATAATTAATAGATGAATATCTATTTAACCCTCAAACAACAAGATGGTATGAAACATGAATGATTTTATATGTAATAAAATATATGACATAAAAGATAGAGGTAGGGTCAATGTCTTACATCTCGGGTCGGAACGACGAAGAGCCGGTGTCAGATTAGAATTGAATTAGAGGAAGAAGCCGCTGCCAATAAGAAAACCTTATCTTCGGAGTTGAAGTATACTAAATGTCGGGAGTCGCGAATGATGGGAGGTAGATCTTGATGGCAATGCAACGAATCACGTATAAACGGAAGAAGAGAAAATGGTACCGAAGATCTTGTTAGCGTTTAGTCAAACACTTGCAGGGCAGCGAACCCGTACATGAAAAGAAGTAGCGGCCGGGAAGAAAGAAAAAGATGCGTAGTTGCAGAACTCTCAATCCAAACAGCGCAGGAAGATTTCGAGGTGGCACGTCTAGTCGCTGGGCTGGTGGCGGTGTTGAGCCACTACAACGGAGGAGACCCAAGGCCCTCCTGGCCTGGGGATATAGTGTTGCACGCATGCGGCCATGTGGGCACGCGGCTCGAGCGACTATCGTCGAGGGGAATATGGAGGAACAGAGGACCAGGCATCGACCGACGGATGATCTGCAGACGAAAAAGCGTTGCAGGTTGTCTCGCGCGCGTGCGGCGCTGGGCTCTGTCGAAGGGTCAAGCAGCGCAAGGACAAAGCTAGATGGCAGGCATCAGCGGTACGAGGCGGTGGTGGTTTTGGTGGCGATGAGTCAAGATGATTTGAGGCTGGTCGATTTGATCGATGCGAGCAGGGAAGCAGAGCCTTTGTCCATCGATGGGGAGTGAAGCATGGCTTGCTCACATAAACCAAGGAAGAGACAAGGTGTGGTAGAATAAGATTCAAAACTCGATGGGATCTGGTTGCTTCTTGGATGGTGCAAAGGAACAAGCACCCTGCGTGCATGGCGATGAGGACCTAGGAATATAGCAGAATTGCCTAGGTTGGCCACCTGCGTGGAATCAAAGATCAAGACAAGCCCAGCTCAATAGTGCATATTGCAGCGAGCACACGCACGGATTGGAGCAGGCGAAGAGATTAAAATTGACCAGAAAATCAAGGTAGTTTGCCGGCGGTAGTAGAGAAAAATAGAGTGGGGAATTTGCTCAGATTTGGAGGCTAGGGTTTGGGAAGGAGAACAAGGAGATTGAGATATTTATATAGTCTAAAGTATGCTAGATGAGGCTAGTTTTGGCTAGCCAGGCTTTTGACCTATTTTTATTATATTAAAAAAAATAAGCGAATGTTTTGTAGTCTTACAATAGACTGAAAACTATTTAGTTTGTTTTGTTATAAAATAAAAAAAAGGGAGTCGGCTTCATATATATTAACCGTACGTATATCTAAGGACATAAAAAAATACGGTTTTTAGTATAAATAATTTTGTGCTTCAAAATATGCATGATCATGACAATATCCTGTAGCAAGATCGAAATATGTCAAAGATGGTTCAAGTTAGTACGAATAGAGTAGATCTATTATAGGATAATAATAGAGGTGAAAAAGAATTAGAGGATCCAAAAGAAAATAAGAATGGTATAGGGAGCTAATACGAACACAAGAATAAAGATAGATAGAATATGGAGAAACATGGTCACATGATAATACATAGATCCACATATAGGGCATATGAGCATATATTGGAACAAAGTTAATAAATGGAGTCCATATGACAATGTGCGGTAGAATATAGACAAGATCAAGTGGACAACATTGGAATGGATTCACACATGATATATGGGTACGAATTTAATACAATCAAATATAAATAAAACCCATATATCCATGCATGGTAAAAAAATAGAGCAAGATCATTAGATCAAATAAGATGTCTAGAATCCACATAATAACACATGGGTATAATTAAATCCAAACAATGAAGAAACCCATATGGCATGTGTGGTGGAGTTTAGAACAAGAACATATGATAAGAGGGTATGGCTTGTTAGTAGATAGAATGAATACAAAAGATATGCCCCCAAATCAATTTAGGTATTATTAGCAAAAATAATATCAAGACTCAAGTAAGATGAAATTGGACATTATGGTTCCATCAAGTATGGCACCAACTGGAATGAGAAACATAGAAGACGATTAGAGAGAGGAAATCCAAACTCAAATTCAAATATCGAGAACAAAACAAGTGCAACAATTGAATGCACAATTTAGATTATGTCCCATGCAATGTGGCATGATGAACGTGATGATGCATGCATGCTGATGTCATAATGATGCACAAAGTAGAAACAACAAGCGATTTTCTAGTAGTGATTTTACCGGGGTGCTACAATTCGACACCACTAACAATGGATCTCGCCCTCGAGATCCGCCTCATGGTACGGGGAAGAAGGCCGACGGTCTGAATATGCTTGCTTCGTGTAGATCCTCACGATAACACTAACAATGATCCTGCTCCATCTTGAATTCGGCGACACCACTAACTAGGGGTCGTTGCTCATGTTCGTCGAGAACACTCCGAAGAAACAAAGACGAAGAAAGAGGTCACAAGGCTACCTCTAACTTCAGTGGAAGGAGTAAATTGCATAGATCCGCCAATTCAATGTGTAGAGCGAATGATAAGAGTAGTGGTATGGTCATGACTCCATCCCGCACTCAAAGCATTACTCTGTACACAAATAGAAGATTTATGCAACCAACTCTTAGAATCAGACTGAAGATCTTTATAAGCGATGTTTCGGAAACAAAGGAGTGATGCATGCTCTTCATAGATGATGTCGTCGTGCTAGGGACCACCGAAAAATACAAAAGAAATCAAATGAAAAGACATAATGATTAGGTTTCGTGATGGTTCCATTGGCATGAACAACACATGCTCAAGGTATACTCCAACTTCACCAACACTCATCCTTCTCATATGTTTTTCAACGATACGCATATCCGTCATGGGCACATACAGATAAAGAGTTCAAGGACCAAAATGATTCGATGAAGGTAACAACAACAAGATGCAAATTGATGATTGTAGCACTATCATTATAAAAGGAAGGAAGAGAAACCATGAAGGTACGACAGAATACCCAACCACGAAAAACCCTAGACTCGAAGAAAGGTAAGAGAATAGATTCAAAACACACGAAGCTAAGAGGAGAATAGCATAGAGATAAGGAGTAAAAACAGAACTAATCAGATCGATCCAACCGATTTGCTAAAATAGTTTGACGCTCTACAACGGCCATTAGCTAGGTTATCCTACAAAGTGACCAGCTGACTTTGAGCTCTGATACCACATTGTAACACCCTCGAATCGGCCCTATGCAAGTTTTAGCGCTTCCCGCCAAACCCGCATAGAAATGATTCAAGGACGCCCACTAGGCACTTTCGTGCTGGTGGAAAACGAAGTAATATCACTACACAATAGTCCATGATGGAACCCACAGAACAAATATATACAACAATGACTCACTGAGTCAAGAATACAGATATGCATTACAAAGATCCAAATCACCTTGAAATCGATACAACATCCGAGTACGGATAAGAAGCAAATTGAGCTAAGAGCCCTAAAGAAAAACCAATGGCGTCCATAACCCTGCCCAGGCCAAGCCAGAAGGGTAACCTTGCTAACAACGTCGATCTCAGACCTGCTAAAACAAAAGGGGTGCCGACAAAAGGCAAAGGAAAAAGAGAAGCGGTCAGTACTGAGGCCAGTACAAGGCGAGGCTAGAATTCGGTGGCTCTCGCCTACATAGGTATGGTGGACTGAAGCGGGAGCGCAACATGCACTAAACAACCTATAGAGACTCGATGCAACTGTCGGCTATTAGAGAGGGATAAGAGAGACCTATTCGGACCAACCTGATACTAAAACCTATCATACCCATCCTGGTATTTCCCCCTCGAGACCAAACGAGGAAGCCAAACCAAGGAACCCACACAGTTGGCAGTTTTATTCATTCCATTATAGTTGAAGCACTTACTAGTCAGATATAGATAGCATGAGTCATCCTGATAGCATAAGTAGTGGGCAATTTTTAGTTAACCATTCAGTTGTAGTTGCAATGCTTACTAGTCAGATACAATTAGCATGTGACATCCCAAACCGAGCAGTTGTTGGCACTTTTATTTCATTCCATTGGAGTTGCGATACTTATTAGGCAGGTATAACATGACACGATACACCCCAGCTCCACCAGTTGTTGGCACTTTTATTATCCATTCCATTGTAGTGAAGATGATTACTAGTCACATATTAAGTCAAATTTATAGCACTACTTTAGTTATGCTTGTCTATGATCGAGATACTGCGCTCCAAGTCGTCCATTACCTCGGACACGGCTTTCAGAAAGATTTACCATGCAGGGATGCACAAATAGCAACACACGCACGATCAACCTCGGAAAAAACAAATAAAAACCCAACGAGGCTTCCCGACAAAGCAATCATAGGATTCATAAAATATTTCAGGGGGCCACCCCACTAAGCTACCCGCAACGAAGTTGGACGGCTCCGAGACGGACCCAGGGTTTGTGACAATGGCTGTAGACGATTGGGAACCCGAAAGTGTGACTAGGCTTGTCGATACCGCGAAAACATTCCACGTTCCAAAACAGTACAGGTGCTCCACGCACAATCATAAATAAAGCAGTAAAGCATGGCATAAGTACAGGATAGTAATAAAGCCCCAAACTACTTTGTGGCCCCAATAAATAAGAAATGAATCAAGCTCTGGCTAAGGGGATTCATGGTCCCACATGCGGATAGTGCGATAGTCAAGGAACATGTATCAAGTACTCGAGGCCTACGGGACACAAGTGAGCGGTTAGCAACCAAATATTTGCTATTGCCCACCGATGCCTCTGCATTAGTTATAACTATTCACAGCATTTTAATCAAGTTGTATTTAAAGTCATGATCATCTCCACCATTAAACATGTGTCAACCTTCCAACAACGGTGGAGCGACAACCACGTGAAGCAGCACCTGAGCAAGCAACTACGTCTCGCAAGGCCGACTATCTATCAAACAACAGGCAATAGGATGTGTCCAAGGCAATATAGAGGCTGCAAGGAATATAAAGGGTACACGGAAACTAAAGCATCGCAACACGGATAGCAATAGATCAACAGGAGAAAGTAAAGAATATAAATGCAAAATAGATAGAAAGGAAGAGAATGCTCGCCTGGGAAACACTGCCGAAGATACATTATCCGAAGGACTTGTCGATACTCGCATCCACTCAACGGCCTAATCCGCGAAGAACAAAACACTAAAAGGAACACCGGATGCACTATTTAATACTACGACAGAAGAATCAACATGTTTATGATATGATGCATGACATGGCCAAAGATGCGATGCAACTAGGCAATATTAAGCGGAACCGGGGTCCCGACAATTAATTAGATGGTTCGTGTTGTTTAGATTCCCCGTAATTTAAGTGTTGTATTAATAAGGCAAAACATGGCATCGGTTCTCTATCTAAATTTAAATGGAGCCAATATGAGACTAGAATAGCCCGCATATAGCCTCTATATATAATTAATAGATGAATATCTATTTAACCCTCAAACCACAAATGCTATGAAACATGAATGATTTTATATGTAATAAAATATATGACATAAAAGATAGAGGTAGGGTCAATGTCTCACAACTCGGTCGGAACGACGAAGAGCCGGTGTCAGATTATAATTGAATTAGAGGAAGAAGCCGCTGCCAATAAGAAAACCTTATCTTCGGAGTTGAAGTATACTAAATGTCGGGAGTCCCGAATGATGGGAGGTAGATCTTGATGGCAATGCAACGAATCACGTATACTGGAAGAAGAGAAAACGGTACCGAAGATCTTGTTAGCATTTAGTCAAACACTTGCAGGGCAGCGAACCCGTACACGAAAAGAAGTAGCGGCCGGGAAGAAAGAAACAGATGCGTAGTTGCATAACTCACAATCCAAATAGCGCAGGAAGATTTCGAGGTGGTGCGTCTGGTCGCTGGGCTGGTGGCGGTGTTGAGCTACTTCAACGGAGGAGACCCGGGGCCGTCCTGGCCTGGGGATATAGTGTTGCACGCATGCGGCCATGCGGGCGCGCGGCTCGAGCGACTGTCGTCGAGGGGAATATGGAGGAACAGAGGACCAGGCATCGACCGACGGACGATCTGCAGATGACAAAGCGTTGTAGGTTGTCTCGCGCGCGTGCGGCGCTGGGCTCTGTCGAAGGGTCAAGCAGCGCAAGGACCAAGCTAGATGGCAGGCAGCAACGGTACGTGGTGGTGGTGGTGGTTTTGGTGGCGATGAGTCAAGATGATTTGAGGCTGGTCGATTTGATCAATGCGAGCAGGGAAGCAGAGCCTTTGTCCATCGATGGGGAGTGAAGCATTGCTTGCTCACATAAACCAAGGAAGAGACAAGGTGTGGTAGAATAAGATTCAAAACTCAATGGGATCTGGTTGCTTCTTGGATGGAGCAAAGAACCTAGGAATATAGCAGAATTGCCTAGCTTGGCCACCTGCGTGGATTCAAAGATCAAGACAAGGCCAGCTCAACAGTGCATATGGCGGCGAGCACACGCACGGATTGGAGCAGGCGAAGAGATTAAAATTGACCAGAAAATCAAGGTAGTTTACCGGCGGCAGTAGAGAAAAATAGAGTGGGGAATTTGCTCAGATCTGGAGGCTAGGGTTTGGGAAGGAGAACAAGGAGATTGAGATATTTATATAGTCCAAAGTATGCTAGATGAGGCTAGTTTTGGCTCAAAATTTTAGCCAGACTTTTGACCTATTTTTATTATATTAGAAAAATAAGCGAACGTTTTGTAGTCTTACAATAGACTAAAAACTATTAGTTTGTTTAGTCGGCTTCATATATATTAACCGTACGTATATCTAAGGACATAAAAAAAATACGGGTTTTAGTATAAATAATTTTGTGCTTCAAAATATGCATGATCATGACAATATCCTGTAGCAAGATCGAAATATGTCAAAGATGGTTCACGTTATTACGAATAGAGTAGATCTATTATAGGATAATAATAGAGGTGAAAAAGAATTAGAGGATCCAAAAGAAAATAAGAATGGTATAGGGAGCTAATACGAACACAAGAATAAAGATAGATAGAATATGGAGAAACATGGTCACATGATGATACATAGATCCACATATAGGGCATATGAGCATATATTGGAACAAAGTTAATAAATGGAGTCCATATGACAATGTGCGGTAGAATATAGACAAGATCAAGTGGACAACATTGGAATGGATTCACACATGATATATGGGTACGAATTTAATACAATCAAATATAAATAAAACCCATATATCCATGCATGGTAAAAAAATAGAGCAAGATCATTAGATCAAATAAGATGTCTAGAATCCACATAATAACACATGGGTATAATTAAATCCAAACAATGAAGAAACCCATATGGCATGTGTGGTGGAGTTTAGAACAAGAACATATGATAAGAGGGTATGGCTTGTTAGTAGATAGAATGAATACAAAAGATATGCCCCCAAATTAATTTAGGTATTATTGGCAAAAATAATATCAAGACTAAAGTAAGATGAAATTGGACATTATGGTTCCATCAAGTATGGCACCAACTGGAATGAGAAACATAGAAGACGATTAGAGAGAGGCAATCCAAACTCAAATTCAAATATCGAGAACAAAACAAGTGCAACAATTGAATGCACAATTTAGATTATGTCCCATGCAATGTGGCATGATGAACGTGATGATGCATGCATGCTGATGTCATGATGATGCACAAAGTAGAAACAACAAGCGATTTTCTAGTAGTGGTTTTACCGGGGTGCTATAATTCGACACCACTAACAATGGATCTCGCCCTCGAGATCCGCCTCATGGTACGGGGAAGAAGGCCGACGGTCTGAATATGCTTGCTTTGTGTAGATCCTCACGACAACACTAACAATGATCCTGCTCCATGTTGAATTCGGCGACACCACCAACAAGGGGTCGTTGCTCATGTTCGTCGAGAACACTCCGGAGAAACAAAGACGAAGAAAGAGGTCACAAGGCTACCTCTAACTTCAGTGGAAGGAGTAAATTGCATAGATCCGCCAATTCAATGTGTAGAGCGAATGATAAGAGTAGTGGTATGGTCATGACTCCATCCCGCACTCAAGGCATTACTCTGTACACAAATAGAATATTTATGCAATTTAGTGGTATGGTCATGACTCCTACTTGTCCCTAGTATGGTAGATGGTGTAACACACCATACCGCTTTGGAGACCCCGTTTTAGCCGAAGCAAAGCTATAGGATTGGAAGACCCCGGAAAAGCTTTACGAAATGTTTTATGATAAAACCTTGGTGAGGTGGGACCTCCCAAGAGTTGTTGAAAAAGAAAAAGGTTTTGTTTTACAAAATGCTGAAGCAAAGCTGGAGGAAAAAGGTTTACGAAAATGCAACCGGTTCTTTGCAGTTTAGCTATAACAACTTAACCTGTGCAACCACATTACTTTGGAATGGGACATGGCTGGATTTGATGTTTGTTTACTCTGGTATAAGCTGCCTCGCAACTACTACAGGGGATCGTGATCCCCGGAGGCTGGGCCTTCTCCCTTAAAGGTCCATGTGGGACATCGACCTGGAGAAGGAACGGACTATCTGCGGGCAGCCAGGCGTTACTATGAGCCCCTCATTGAAAGCGCCCTCTGCGTAAAGTGTAAAATGCGCTCCGGTTGGTCCTCGATACCCGACGTCCCAGTATTGAGGGGAACAACACTCATAGGGTAGGCACTTATACTAGAGTGGCATCCGGAGAGTGTTAATCGGTTACTCGACCCACGATCGGTGTAGATCAGGGTAGTGTACCCGGATGATGTGGGGAAAGTGTACAATCTCTGCAGAGTGTAAATCTATTTGAATAGCCATGTCCGCGGTCATGGACGGGTTGGACAAACTTCTGTAGAGCGGTGCTGGTTTTGTTTTCAAAAAGGATTTCAGAAAAGAAATGGCTTTGGAAATGTTTTGACCATGGGATGGTCATAAAGGAGAAAGGTTTTGACCATGGGATGGTCGGAAGGAGGAGAAAGGAGTTTGGTTGTGGGACGACCTGAAGACGTGAACAAAACCCTAATCCTAGTGTTTACAAAACTTTTCAAAAGGTTTCCAAAATGGTTTACAAAAGTTTTCAACAAATATATGTAGATGCTATATCTACAATAGAAACTATTTGTGAAAAGAACCTCTCTTGAAGACCTCCTATTAATACAGCCATATTGCATATCCTCTTGTTATTATTATTTTCCTGAGGTGGTTTGCGAGTACATTCAAAGTACCCACTGGCATTGTCCATGGCTATTAACTTGGTCAGATATCAAGGAGAGGATGAAGTTGACGGCTAAGCGAGCTAGGACGTTCTCCCAGTCAGTTGCCTATAGGTTAAGGCATGGCTCGGGCTCTATGCTTAATGAAATTCCGCTAATGTTGATCGATGTAGGCATAATGGAAACTAAAGTATGACATGTATTTGTTATGTATTGGATGTTTACTTTGATACTTGTCTGTTATATGCCACGACTAACTGATCATGGGATCATGGTTGTATGCATAACAAGGATTCTCGGAGGATTAATTCGGGGGCCCCACATAACACATATGCAATGTCACAAGTGGATCCATGTGTTTTAGGAAAAGATCACACATGCAATGTCACAAGTGGATCAATGTGGTTTAGGAAAAAACACACATGCAATGTCTCTACTGGATCCATGTGGTTTAGGAAAAGAGCGCACATGTAATGTCTCTAGTGGATCCATGTGATTTAGGAAAAGAACATGCATGCAATGACTATAGTGGATCCATGTGGTTTAGGAAAAAAACACATGCAAATGTCACTAGTCGATCAATGTGGTTTAGAAAGAAAAAAACACATGCAATGTCACTAGTGGATCAATGTGGTTTAGGAAAAGAACACACATGCAATGTCATAAGTGGATCCATGTGGTTTTGGAAAAGAGCACACTTGCAAAGTCACTAGTAGATCCATGTGTTTCAGGAAAAGAGCACACATGCAATGTCAGAAGTGGATCAATGTGGTTTAGGAAAAGAAAACACATGCAATGTTTCTAGTGGATCCATGTGGTTTAGGAAAAGAACACAAATGCAATGTCTCAAGTGGATCCATGCGGTTTAGGAAAAAACACACATGCAATGTCACCAGTGGATCCACGTGGTTTTGGAAAAGAACGCACAAGCAATGTCTCTAGTGGATTCATGTGGTTTAGGAAAATAACACACATGCAAATGTCACAAGTGGACCCATGTGGTATAGGAAAATAATACACTTGCAATGTCACAAGTGGATCCATGTGGTTTAGGAAAAGAACACACATGAAGTGACTCTAGTGGATCAATGTGGTTAAGGAAGAGAACAAACATGCAAATGTCCCTAGTGGATCCATGTGGTTTAGGAAAAACGCACATGCAATAACTCTAGTGGATCCATGTGGTTCAGGAAAAGAACACACATGCAATGTCACTAGAGGATCAATGTGGTTTAGGAAAAGAACACACATGTAATGACTCTAGTGGATCAATGTGGTTCAGGAAAAGAAGACACATGCAAAGTTCACCAGTGGATCCTTGTGGTTTAGGAAAAGAACACACATGCAATGACTCTAGTGGATCCATGTGGTTTAGGAAAGGAACACACATGCAATTGCACCAGTGGATAAATGTAGTTTAGGAAAAGAACAGTCATGACAGTCACTCCAATGGATCCATGTGGTATAGGAAAAGAACACACATGCAAATGTCACCAGTGGATCCATGTGGTTTAGGAAAAGGACACACATGCACTGTCTCTAGTGGATCCATGTGGTTTAGGAAAAGAACACACATTCAATGTCTAGACTGGATCCATGTTGTTTAGGAAAAGAACACACATGCAATGTCACTACTCGATCCATGTGGTTTAGGAAAAGAACACACATGCAATGTCTCTAGTGGATCCATGTGGTTTAGGAAAATAACACACATGCAAATGTGACTAGTAGATCCATGTGGTTTAGGAAAATAACACACGTGCAAATGACTCTAGTGGATCAATGTGGTTTAGGAAAAGAACACACATTCAAATGTCACGAGTGGATCCATGTGATTTGGGAAAAGAACACACATGCAATGTGTCTAGTGATCCTTCTGGTTTAGGAAACGAATACACATATAATGTCACTAATGGAACCATGTGGTTTAGGAAAAGAACACACATGCAATGTCACCAGGGCATCCATTGGTTTAGAAAAAGGACACACATTAAATGACTCTAGTGGATCCACGTGATTTAGGAAAAGATCACACATGCAATGTCACTAGTGGAACTATGTGGTTTAGGAAAAGAACACACATGGAATGTCACTAGAGGATCAATGTGGTTTAGGAAAAGAACACACATGCAATGACTCCAGTGGATCAATGTGGTTTAGGAAAAGAACACACATGCAAAGTTCACTAGTGGATCCATGTGGTTTCGAAAAAGAACACACATGCAATGACTCTAGTGGATCAATGTGGTTCAGGAAAAGAACACACATGCAATGTCACCAGTGGATAAATGTGGTTTAGGAAAAGAACACACATGGAAATGACTCTAGTGGATCCTTGTGGTTTAGGAAAAGAATACACATTCAAATGTCACTAGTGGATCCTTGTGTTTTAGGAAAAGAATACACATGCAATGTCACCAGTGGATCCATGTGGTTTAGGAAAAGAACACACATGCAATGTCACCAGGGGAACCATGTGGTTTAGGAAAAGAACACACATGAAATGACTCTAGTGGATCCATGTGATTTAGGAAAAGATCACACATGCAATGTCACCAGTGGAACTATGTAGTTTAGGAAAAGAAAACACATGCAATGTCACCAGTGGAACTATGTGGTTTAGGAAAAGAATAGACATGCAATGTCACTCGTAGATCAATGTGGTTTAGGAAAAGAACACACATGAAATGTCACCAGTGGATCCATGTGGTTTAGGAAAAGAACACACATGCAATGACTCTAGTGGATCAATGTGGTTTTGTTGAAGAACACACATGCAATGACACCAGTGGATCCATGTGGTTCAAGAAAAGGACACACATGCAATGTCACTAGTGGATACATGTGGTTTAGGAAAAGAACACACATGCAGATGTCACCAGTGGATCAATGTGGTTTAGGAAAAGAACACACATGTAATGTCACCAGTGGATCAATGTGGTTTAGGAACATAACACATATGCAATGTCACAAGTGGATCCATGTGTTTCAGGAAGAACACACATGCAATGTCACAAGTGGATCAATGTGGTTTAGGAAAATAACACACATGCCATGTCTCTACTAGATCCATGTGGTTTAGGAAAAGAGCGCACATGCAATGTCTCTAGTGGATCCATGTGATTTAGGAAAAGAACACACATGCAATGACTGTAGTGGATCCATGTGGTTTAGGAAAAAAACACATGCAAATGTCACTAGTGGATCAATGTGGTTTAGAAAGAAAAAAACACGTGCAATGTCACTAGTGGATCCTTGTGGTTTAGGAAAAGAACACACATGCAATGACTCTAGTGGATCCATGTGGTTTAGGAAAGGAACACACATGCAATTGCACCAGTGGATAAATGTAGTTTAGGAAAAGAACAGTCATGACAGTCACTCCAATGGATCCATGTGGTATAGGAAAAGAACACACATGCAAATGTCACCAGTGGATCCATGTGGTTTAAGAAAAGGACACACATGCACTGTCTCTAGTGGATCCATGTGGTTTAGGAAAAGAACACACATTCAATGTCTAGACTGGATCCATGTTGTTTAGGAAAAGAACACACATGCAATGTCACTACTCGATCCATGTGGTTTAGGAAAAGAACACACATGCAATGTCTCTAGTGGATCCATGTGGTTTAGGAAAATAACACACATGCAAATGTGACTAGTAGATCCATGTGGTTTAGGAAAATAACACACGTGCAAATGACTCTAGTGGATCAATGTGGTTTAGGAAAAGAACACACATTCAAATGTCACGAGTGGATCCATGTGATTTGGGAAAAGACCAAACATGCAATGTGTCTTGTGAACCTTCTGGTTTAGGAAACGAATACACATATAATGTCACTAATGGAACCATGTGGTTTAGGAAAAGAACACACGTGCAATGTCACTAGGGCATCCATTGGTTTAGAAAAAGAACACACATTAAATGACTCTAGTGGATCCACGTGATTTAGGAAAAGATCACACATGCAATGTCACTAGTGGAACCATGTGGTTTAGGAAAAGAACACACATGCAATGTCACCAAGGGATCCATGTTGTTTAGGAAAAGAACACACATCCAATGACTCCAGTGGATCAATGTGGTTTAGGAAAAGAACACACATGCAAAGTTCACTAGTGGATCCATGTGGTTTCGGAAAAGAACACACATGCAATGACTCTAGTGGATCAATGTGATTCAGGAAAAGAACACACATGCAATGTCACCAGTGGATAAATGTGGTTTAGGAAAAGAACACACATGGAAATGACTCTAGTGGATCCTTGTGGTTTAGGAAAAGAATACACATTCAAATGTAACTAGTGGATCCTTGTGTTTTAGGAAAAGAATACACATGCAATGTCACCAGTGGATCCATGTGGTTTAGGAAAAGAACACACATGCAATGTCACCAGGGGAACCATGTGGTTTAGGAAAAGAACACACATGAAATGACTCTAGTGGATCCATGTGATTTAGGAAAAGATCACACTTGCAATGTCACCAGTGGAACTATGTAGTTTAGGAAAAGAAAACACATGCAATGTCACCAGTGGAACTATGTGGTTTAGGAAAAGAATAGACATGCAATGTCACTCGTAGATCAATGTGGTTTAGGAAAAGAACACACATGAAATGTCACCAGTGGATCCATGTGGTTTAGGAAAAGAACACACATGCAATGACTCTAGTGGATCAATGTGGTTTTGTTGAAGAACACACATGCAATGACACCAGTGGATCCATGAGGTTCAAGAAAAGGACACACATGCAATGTCACTAGTGGATACATGTGGTTTAGGAAAAGAACACACATGTAGATGTCACCAGTGGATCAATGTGGTTTAGGAAAAGAACACACATGTAATGTCACCAGTGGATCAATGTGGTTTAGGAACATAACACATATGCAATGTCACAAGTGGATCCATGTGTTTCAGGAAAAGAACACACATGCCATGTCTCTACTATATCCATGTGGTTTAGGAAAAGAGCGCACATGCAATGTCTCTAGTGGATACATGTGATTTAGGAAAAGAACACACATGCAATGACTATAGTGGATCCATGTGGTTTAGGAAAAAAACACATGCAAATGTCACTAGTGGATCAATGTGTTTTAGAAAGAAAAAAACACGTGCAATGTCACTAGTGGATCAATGTGGTTTAGGAAAAGAACACACATGCAATATCACTAGTGGATCCATGTGTTTCAGGAAAAGAACACACATGCACTATCAGAAGTGGATCAATGTGGTTTAGGAAAAGAAAACACATGCAATGTTTCTAGTGGATCCATGTGGTTTAGGAAAAGAACACAAATGCAGTGTTTCAAGTGGATCCATGTGGTTTAGGAAAAAACACACATGCAATGTCACCAGTGGATCCAAGTGGTTTTGGAAAAGAGCGCACAAGCAATGTCTCTAGTGGATTCATGTGGTTCAGGAAAAGAACACACATGCAAATGTCACAAGTGGATACATGTGGTATAGGAAAAGAATACACTTGCAATGTCAATAGTGGATCCATGTGGTTAAGGAAAAGAACACACATGCAGTGACTCTAGTGGATCAATGTGGTTCAGGAAGAGAACAGACATGCAAATGTCCCCAGTGGATCCATGTGGTTTAGGAAAAACACACATGCAATAACTCGAGTGGATCCATGTGGTTCAGGAAAAGAACACACATGGAATGTCACCAGAGGATCAATGTGGTTTAGGAAAAGAACACACATGCAATGACTCTAGTGGATCAATGTGGTTCAGGAAAATAACACACATGCAAAGTTCACCAGTGGATCCATGTGGTTTAGTAAAAGAACACACATGCAATGACTCTAGTGGATCAAGGTGGTTTAGGAAAAGAACACACATTGAATTGCACCAGTGGATTAATGTGGTTTAGGAAAAGAACAGACATGAAAATCTCTCTAGTGGATCCATGTGGTTTAGGAAAAGAACACACATTCAAATGTCACTAGTGGATCCATGTGGTTTAGGAACAGAACACACATACAATGTCTCTAGTGTATCCATGTGGTTTAGGAAAAGAAGACACAGGCAATGTCTAAAGTGGATCCATGTGGTTTAGGAAAAGAACACACATGCAATGTCACTAGTGGATCCATGTGGTTTAGGAAAAGAATACACATGCAATGTCTCTAGTGGATCCATGTGGTTTAGGAAAAGAACACACATGGAAATGTCACCAGTGGATCCATGTGGTTTAGGAAAAGAACACACATGCAATGTCACCAAGGGATCCATGTTGTTTAGGAAAACAACACACATGAAATGACTATAGTGGATCCATGTGGTTTACGAAAATATAACACATGCAATGTCACTAGTGGAACTATGTGGTTTCGGAAAAGAACACACATGCAATGCCACCAGTGGAACTATGTGGTTTAGGAAAATAACAGACATGCAATGTCACCAGTGGATCAATGTTGTTTAGGAAGAGAACACACATTCAATGTCACATGTGGTTCCATGTGGTTTAGGAAAAGAACACAAATGCAATGACTCTAGTGGATCAATGTGGTTTTGGAAAAGAACACACTTGCAATGAGTCCTGTGGATCCATGTGGTTCAGGAAAAGGAAACACATGCAAGGTCACTAGTGGATTCATGTGGTTTAGGAAAACAACACACAGGCAAATGTCAACATTGGATCAGTGTGGTTTAGGAAAATAACACACATGTAATGTCACCAGTGGATCAATGTGGTTTAGGAAAAGAATAGACATGCAATGTCACCAGTGGATCCATGTGTTTTAGGAAAAGAACACACATGCAATGTCACAAGTGGATCAATGTGGTTTAGGAAAAGAACACAGATGCAATGTATCTAGTGGATGCATATCGTTTAAGTAAAAAACACACATGCAATGTCTCATGTGGATCCATGTGGTTTAGGAAAAAACACATGCGATGTCACCAGCAGTCCATGTGGTTTAGGAAAAGAACGCACATGCAATGTCTCTAGTGGATCCATGTGATTTAGGAAAAGAACACACCTGCACTGACTGTAGTGGATCCATGTGGTTTAGGAAAATCACACATGCAAATGTCACCAGTGGATCAATGTGGTTTAGAAAAAAACACATGGAATGTCACCACTGGATCAATGTGGTTTAGGAAAAGAACACACATGCAATGTCACTAGTGGATCAATGTGTTTCAGGAAAACAACACACATGCAATGTAACTAGTGGATCAATGTGGTTTAGGAAAAGAAAACACATGCAATGTCTCTAGTGGATCCATGTGGTTTAGGAAAAGAACACACATGCAATGTCTCAAGTGGATCCATGTGGTTTAGGAAAAAAAACACATGCAATGTCACAAGTGGATCCATGTGGTTTTGGAAAAGAACGCACAAGCAATGTCACCAGTGGATCCATGTGGTTTAGGAAAACAACACACATGTAGTGACTCTAGTGGATCAATGTGGTTTAGGAAGAGAACATACATGCAAATGTCCCCAGTTGATCCATGTGGTTTAGGAAAAACACACATACAATAACTCTAGTGGATCCATGTGGTTCAGGAATAGAACACACATGCAATGTCACCGGAGGATCAATGTGGTTTAGGAAAAGAACACACACGCAACGACTCTAGTGGATCAATGTGGTTCAGGAAAAGAACACGCATGCAGAGTTCACCAGTGGATTCCTATGGTTTAGGAAAAGAACACACATGCAATGACTCTAGTGGATCCATGTGGTTTAGGAAAAGAACACACATGCAATGTTACCAGTGGATCAATATTGTTTAGGAAAAGAACAGACACGAAAATCACTCCAGTGGATCCATGTGGTATAGGAAAAGAACACACATGCAAATGTCACCAGTGGATCCATGTGGTTTAGGAAAATAACACACATGCACTGTCTCTAGTGGATCCATGTGGTTTTGGAAAAGAACACACATTCAATGTCTAAAGTGGATCCATGTGGTTTAGGGAAAGAACGCACATGCAATGTCACTAGTGGATCCATGTGGATTTGGAAAAGAACACACATGCAATGTCTCTAGTGGATCCATGTGGTTTAGGAAAAGAACACACATTCAATGTCACTAGTGGATCAATGTGGTTTAGGAGAAGAACACACATTCAATGGCACTAGTGGATCCATGTGGTTTAGGAAAAAAACACATGCAAATGACTCCAATGGATCCATGTGGTTTAGGAAAAGAACACACATGCAAATGTCACACGTGGATCCATGTGGTTTTGGAAAAGAACACACATGCAAGATGTCTAGTGGATCCTTGTGGTTTAGGAAAAGAACACACATGCAATGACTCCAGTAGATTCTTGTGGTTTACGAAACGAACACACATGCAATATCACCAGTGGATCCAAGTGGTTTAGCAAAAGAACAAACATGCAATGTCACCAGTGGATCCATGTGGTTCAGGAAAAGAACCACATGCAATATCACTAGTGGATCCATGTGGTTCAGGAAAAGAACACGCATGCAAAGTTCACCAGTGGATTCCTATGGTTTAGGAAAAGAACACACATGCAATGACTCTAGTGGATCCATGTGGTTTAGGAAAAGAACACACATGAAATGTTACTAGTGGATCAATATGGTTTAGGAAAAGAACAGACATGAAAATCACTCCAGTGGATCCATGTGGTATAGGAAAAGAACACACAAGCAAATGTCACCAGTGGATCCATGTGGTTTAGGAAAAGAACACACATGCACTGTCTCTAGTGGATCCATGTGGTTTAGGAAAAGAACACACATTAAATGTCTAAAGTGGATCCATGTGGTTTAGGAAAAGAACGCACATGCAATGTCACTAGTGGATCCATGTGGTTTAGGAAAAAAACACATGCAATGTCTCTAGTGGATTCATGTGGTTTAGGAAAAGAACACAAATTCAATGTCACTAGTGGATCAATGTGGTTTAGGAAAAGAACACACATTCAATGTCACTAGTGGATCCATGTGGTTTAGGAAAAAACACACATGCAAATGACTCCAATGGATCAATGTGGTTTAGGAAAAGAACACACGTGCAAATGTCCAGTGGATCCATGTGGTTTTGGAAAAGAACACACATGCAAGATGTCTAGTGGATCCTTGTGGTTTACGGAAAGAACACACATGCATTGACTCTAGTAGATTCTTGTGGTTTACGAAAAGAACACACATGCAATATCACCAGTGGATCCAAGTGGTTTAGCAAAAGAACAAACATGCAATGTCACTAGTGGATCCATGTGGTTTAGGAAAAGAATACAAATTCAATGTCACTAGTGGATCAATGTGGTTTAGGAGAGGAACACACATTCAATGTCACTAGTGGATCCATGTGGTTTAGAAAAAAACACACATGCAAATGACTCCAATGGATCCAAGTGGTTTAGCAAAAGAACAAACATGCAATGTCACTAGTGGATACATGTGGTTCAGGGAAAGAACCACATGCAATGTCACTAGTGGATCCTTATGGTTCAGGAAAATAACACACATGCAATGTCACGAGTGGATAAATGTGGGTTAGGAAAAGAAAACGCATGCAATGTCTCTAGTGGATCAATGTGGTTTAGGAAAAGAACACACAAGCAATGTCTCAAGTGGATTCATGTGGTTTAGGAAAAACACACATGCAATGTCACAAGTGGATCCATGTGGTTTTGGAAAAGAATGCACAAGCAATGTCTCTAGTGGATCCATGTGGTTTAGGAAAAGAAAACCTTGCAATGTCACTAGTGGATCCATGTGGTTTAGCAAAACAACACACGTGTAGTGACTCTCGTGGATCAATGTGGTTTAGGAAGAGAACAGACATGCAAATGTCCGTAGTGGATCTATGTGGTTTAGGAAAAACACACATGCAATGTCACCAGAGGATCAATGTGGTTTAGGAAAAGAACACACATGCAATGACTCTAGTTGGTCAATGTGGTTTAGGAAAAGAACACGCATGCATAGGTCACCAGTGGATTCCTATGGTTTAGGAAAATAACACACATGTAGTGACTTTGGTGGATCCATGTGGTTTAGGAAAATTACACACATGCAATGTCACCAGTGGATCAATGTGGTTTAGGAAAAGAACAGACATGAAAATCACTCCAGTGGATCCATGTGGTATAGGAAAAGAACACACATGCAAATGTCTCTAGTGGATCCATGTGGTTTAGGAAAAGAACACAGATGCACTATCTCTAGTGGATCCATGTGGTTTAGGAAAAGAACACACATTCAATGTCTAATGTGGATCCATGTGGTTTAGGAACAAACACACATGGAAATTTCACAAGTGGATCCATATGGTTTAGCAAAAGAACACACTTGAAATGTCACCCGTGGATCCATGTGGTTTAGGAAAACAACACAAATGTAGTGACTCTCGTGGATCAATGTGGTTTAGGAAGAGAACATACATGCAAATGTCCCCACTGGATCCATGTGGTTTAGGAAAAAAACAAATGCAATAACTCTAGTGGATCCATGTGGTTCAGGAAAAGAACACACATGCAATGTCACTAGACGATCAATGTGGTTTAGGAAAAGAACACACATGCAATGACTCTAGTTGATCAATGTGGTTTAGGAAAAGAACACGCATGCAAAGTTCACAAGTGGATTCCTGTGGTTTAGGAAAAGAACACACATGTCATGACTCTAGTGGATCCATGTGGTTTAGGAAAAGAACACACATGCAATGTCACCAGTGGATCAATGTGGTTTAGGAAAAGAACAGACATGAAAATCACTCCAGTGGATCCATGTGGTATAGGAAAATAACACACATGCAAATGTCACCAGTGGATCCATGTGGTTTAGGAAAAAGAACACAAATGCACTGTCTCTAGTGGATCCATGTGGTTTAGGAAAAGAACACACATTCAATGTCACTAGTGGATCCATGTGGTTTAGGAAAAACACACGTGCAAATGACTCCAATGAATCCATGTGGTTTAGGAAAAGAACACACATGCAAATGTCACCAGTGGATCCATGTGGTTTTGGAAAAGTACACACATGCAAATATCACAAGTGGATCCATATGGTTTAGGAAAATAAAACACTTGCAATGTTACCAGTGGATCCATGTGGTTTAGGAAAACAACACAAATGTAATGACTCCCGTGGATCAATGTGGTTTAGGAAGAGAACATACATGCAAATGTCCCGACTGGATTCATGTGGTTTAGGAAAAAAACACATGCAATAACTCTAGTGGATCCATGTGGTTCAGGAAAAGAACAAACATGCAATGTCACTAGAGGATCAATGTGGTTTAGAAAAAGAACACACATGCAATGACTCTAGTTGATCAATGTGGTTTAGGAAAAGAACACGCATGCAAAGTTCACAAGTGGATTCATGTGGTTTAGGAAAAGAACACACATGTAATGACTCTAGTGGATCCATGTGGTTTAGGAAAAGAACACACATGCAATGTCACCAGTGGATCAATGTGGTTTAGGAAAAGAACCGACATGAAAATCACTCCAGTGGATCCATGTGGTATAGGAAAAGAACACACATGCAAATGTCACCAGTGGATCCATGTGGTTTAGGAAAAGAACACAGATGCACTGTGTCTAGTGGATCCATGTGGTTTAGGAAAAGAACACACATTCAATGTCTAATGTGGATCCATGTGGTTTAGGAAAAACACACATGCAAATGTCACAAGTGGATCCATATGGTTTAGGAAAAGAACACGCTTGCAATGTCACCAGTGGATCCATGTGGTTTAGGAAAACAACACAAATGTAGAGACTCTCATGGATCAATGTGGTTTAGGAAGAGAACATACATGCAAATGTCCCCACTGGATCCATGTGGTTTAGGAAAAAAACACATGCAATATCTCTAGTGGATCCATGTGGTTCAGGAAAAGAACACACATGCAATGTCACTAGAGGATCAATGTGGTTTAGCAAAAGAACACACATGCAATGACTCTAGTTGATCAATGTGGTTTAGGAAAAGAACACGCATGCAAAGTTCACAAGTGGATTCCTGTGGTTTAGGAAAAGAACACACATGTAATGACTCTAGTGGATCCATGTGGTTTAGGAAAAGAACACACATGCAATGTCACCAGTGGATCAATGTGGTTTAGGAAAAGAACAGACATGAAAATCACTCCAGTGGATCCATGTGGTATAGGAAAAGAACACACATGCAACTATCACCGGTGGATCCATGTGGTTTAGGAAAAGAACACAGATGCACTGTCTCTAGTGGATCCATGTGGTTTAGATAAATAACACACATTCAATGTCTAAAGTGGATCCATGTGGTTTAGGAAAAAACACAGCAATGTCACTAGTGGATCAATGTGGTTTAGGAAAATAACACACATGCACTGACTCTAGTGGATCCATGTGGTTTAGGAAAAAAACACACATGCAATGTCTCTAGTGGATCCATGTGGTTTAGGAAAAGAACACAAATTCAATGTCACTAGTGGATCAATGTGGTTTAGGAGAAGAACACACATTCAATGTCACTAGTGGATCCATGTGGTTTAGGAAAAAACACACATGCAAATGACTCCAATGGATCAATGTGGTTTAGGAAAAGAACACACATCCAAATGTCCATTGGATCCATGTGGTTTTGGAAAAGAACACACATGCAAGATGTCTAGTGGGTCCTTGTGGTTTACGGAAAGAACACACATGCATTGACTCTAGTAGATTCTTGTGGTTTACGAAAAGAACACACATGCAATATCACCAGTGGATCCAAGTGGTTTAGCAAAAGAACAAACATGCAATGTCACTAGTGGATCCATGTGGTTCAGGGAAAGAACCACATGCAATGTCACTAGTGGATCCTTATGGTTCAGGAAAATAACACACATGCAATGTCATGAGTGGATAAATGTGCGTTAGGAAAAGAAAACACATGCAATGTCTCTAGTGGATCAATGTGGTTTAGGAAAAGAACACACAAGCAATGTCTCAAGTGGATTCATGTGGTTTAGGAAAAACACACATGCAATGTCACAAGTGGATCCATGTGGTTTTGGAAAAGAATGCACAAGCAATGTCTCTAGTGGATCCATGTGGTTTAGGAAAAGTACACACATGCAAATGTCACAAGTGGATCCATATGGTTTAGGAAAAGAAAACCTTGCAATGTCACTAGTGAATCCATGTGGTTTAGCAAAACAACACACGTGTAGTGACTCTCGTGGATCAATGTGGTTTAGGAAGTGAACAGACATGCAAATGTCCGTAGTGGATCCATGTGGTTTAGGAAAAACACACATGCAATGTCACCAGAGGATCAATGTGGTTTAGAAAAAGAAAACACATGCAATGACGCCAGTTGTTCAATGTTGTTCAGGAAAAGAACATGCATGCAAAGTTCACCAGTGGATTCCTATGGTTTAGGAAAATAACACACATGTAATGACTCTAGTGGATCCATGTGGTTTAGGAAAATAACACATATGCAATGTCACCAGTGGATCAATGTGGTTTAGGAAAAGAAGAGACATGAAAATCACTCCAGTGGATCCATGTGGTATAGGAAAAGAACACACATGCAAATTTCACCACTCGATCCATGTGGTTTAGGAAAAAAAGACACATGCAATGTCATAAGTGGATCCATGTGGTTTTGGAAAAGAATGCACAAGCAATGTCTCTAGTGGATCCATGTTGTTTAGGAAAAGTACACACATGCAAATGTCACAAGTGGATCCATATGGTTTAGGAAAAGAACACACTTGCAATGTCACCAGTGGATCCATGTGGTTTAGGAAAACAACACAAATGTAGTGACTCTCGTGGATCAATGTGGTTTAGGAAGAGAACATACATGCAAATGTCCCCACTGGATCCATGTGGTTTAGGAAAAAACACATGCAATAACTCTAGTGGATCCATGTGGTTCAGGAAAAGAACACACATGCAATGTCACTAGAGGATCAATGTGGTTTAGGAAAAGAACACACATGCAATGACTCTAGTTGATCAATGTGGTTTAGGAAAAGAACACGCATGCATAGTTCACAAGTGGATTCATGTGGTTTAGGAAAACAACACACATGTAATGACTCTAGTGGATCCATGTGGTTTAGGAAAAGAACACACATGCAATGTCCCTAGTGGATCAATGTGGTTTAGGAAAAGAATAGACATGAAAATCACTCTAGTGGATCCATGTGGTATAGGAAAAGAACACACATGCAAATGTCACAAGTGGATCCATGTGGTTTAGGGAAAGAACACAGATGCACTGTCTCTAGTGGATCCATGTGGTTTAGGAAAAGAACACACATTCAATGTCTAATGTGGATCCATGTGGTTTAGGAACAAACACACTTGAAAATGTCACAAGTGGATCCATATGGTTTAGGAAAAGAACACACTTGCAATGTCACCCGTGGATCCATGTGGTTTAGGAAAACAACACAAATGTAGTGACTCTCGTGGATCAATGTGGTTTAGGAAGAGAACATACATGCAAATGTCCCCACTGGATCCATGTGGTTTAGGAAAAAACAAATGCAATAACTCTTGTGGATCCATGTGGTTCAGGAAAAGAACACACATGGAAGGTCACGAGAGTATCAATGTGGTTTAGGAAAAGAACACACATGCAATGACTCTAGTTGATCAATGTGGTTTAGGAAAAGAACACGCACGCAATGTCTCTAGTGGATCCATGTGGTTTAGGAAAAGAACACGCATGCAATATCACTAGAGGATCAATGTGGTTTAGGAAAAGAACACACATGCAATGACTCTAGTTGATCAATGTGGTTTAGGAAAAGAACACGCATGCAAAGTTCACAAGTGGATTCCTGTGGTTTAGGAAAAGAACACACATGTCATGACTCTAGTGGATCCATGTGGTTTAGGAAAAGAACACACATGCAATGTCACCAGTGGATCAATGTGGTTTAGGAAAAGAACAGACATGAAAATCACTCCAGTGGATCCATGTGGTATAGGAAAAGAACACACTTGCAAATGTCACTAGTGGATCCATGTGGTTTAGGAAAAGAACACAGATGCACTGACTCTAGTGGATCCATGTGGTTTAGGAAAAGAACACACATTCAATGTCACTAGTGGATCCATGTGGTTTAGGAAAAAGACACATGCAAATGACTCCAATGAATCCATGTGATTTAGGAAAAGAACACACATGCAAATGTCACCAGAGGATCCATGTGGTTTTGGAAAAGTACACACATGCAAATGTCACAAGTTGATCCATATGGTTTAGGAGAAGGAAACACTTGCAATGTCACCAGTGGATCCATGTGGTTTAGGAAAACAACACAAATGTAATGACTCCCGTGGATCAATGTGGTTTAGGAAGAGAACATACATGCAAATGTCCCGACTGGATTCATGTGGTTTAGGAAAAAACACATGCAATAACTCTAGTGGATCCATGTGGTTCAGGAAAAGAACACACATGCAATGTCACTAGAGGATCAATGTGGTTTAGAAAAAGAACACACATGCAATGACTCTAGTTGATCAATGTGGTATATGAAAAGAACACGCATGCAAAGTTCACAAGTGGATTCATGTGGTTTAGGAAAAGAACACGCATGTAATGACTCTAGTGGATCCATGTGGTTTAGGAAAAGAACACACATGCAATGTCACCAGTGGATCAATGTGGTTTAGGAAAAGAACAGACATGAAAATCACTCCAGTGGATCCATCTGGTATAGGAAAAGAACACACATGCAAATGTCACAAGTGGATCCATGTGGTTTAGGAAAAGAACCCACATTCAATGTCTAATGTGGATCCATGTGGTTTAGGAAAAAACACACATGCAAATGTCACAAGTGGATCCATATGGTTTAGGAAAAGAACACACTTGCAATGTCACCAGTGGATCCATGTGGTTTAGGAAAACAACACAAATGTAGTGACTCTCGTGGATCAATGTGGTTTAGGAAGAGAACATACATGCAAATGTCCCCACTGGATCCATGTGGTTTAGGAAAAAAACACATGCAATAACTCTAGTGGATCCATGTGGTTCAGGAAAAAAACACACATGTAATGTCACTAGAGGATCAATGTGGTTTAGGAAAAGAACACACATGCAATGACTCTAGTTGATCAATGTGGTTTAGGAAAAGAACACGCATGCAAAGTTCACAAGTGGATTCCTGTGGTTTAGGAAAAGAACACACATGTAATGACGCTAGTGGATCCATGTGGTTTAGGAAAAGAACACACATGCAATGTCACCAGTGGATCAATGTGGTTTAGGAAAAGAACAGACATGAAAATCACTCCAGAGGATCCATGTGGTATAGGAAAAGAATACACATGCAACTATCACCAGTGGATCCATGTGGTTTATGAAAAGAACACAAATGCACTGTCTCTAGTGGATCCATGTTGTTTAGGAAAATAACACACATTCAATGTCTAAAGTGGATCCATGTGGTTTAGGAAAAACACAGCAATGTCACTAGTGGATCAATGTGGTTTAGGAAAATAACACACATGCACTGACTCTAGTGGATCCATGTGGTTCAGGAAAGGAACACAGATGCAATCTCTCTAGTGGATCCGTGCGGTTTATGAAAATAACACACATGCAAATGTCACCAGTGGATCCATGTGGTTTAGGAAAAGAACGCACATATAGTGAATCTAGTGGACAACGTGGTTTAGGAAAAGAACACAAATACAAATGTCACTAGTGGATCCATGTTGTTTAGCAAAAAACACACATGCAATGACTCGAGTGGATCCATGGGGTTCAGGAAAAGAACACACATGCAATGTCACCTGAGGATCAATGTGGTTTAGCAAAAGAACACACATGCAAATGTCACCAGTGGATCAGTGTGGTTCAGGAAAATAACACACATGCAAAGTTCACCAGTGGATCCATGTGGTTTAGGAAAAGAACACACATGCAATGACTCAAGTGGATCCATGTGGTTTAGGAAAAGAACACACATTCAATGTCACCGGTGGATCAACATGGTTTAGGAGAAGAACACACATGCAAATGACTCCAATGGATCCATGTGGTTTAGGAAAAGAACACACATGCAAATGTCACCAGTGGATCCATGTGGTTTTGGAAGAGAACACACATGCAAGATGTCTAGTGGATCCTTGTGGTTTAGGAAAACACCACACATGCAATGACTCCAGTAGATTCTTGTGGTTTACAAAAAGAACACACATCCAATATAACCAGTGGATCCATGTGGTTTAGCCAAAGAACAAACATGCAATGTCACCAGTGGATCCATGTGGTTCAGGAAAAGAACCACATGCAATGTCCCTAGTGAATCCTTATGGTTCAGGAAAAGAACACACATGCAATGTCACTAGTGGATAAATGTGGTTTCAGAAAATAAAACAGATGCAATGTCTCTAGTGGATCCATGTGTTTTAGGAAAAGAACGCACATGCAATGTCTCAAGTGGATCCATGTGGTTTAGGAAAAAACACACATGCAATGTTACAAGTGGATCCATGTGGTTTTGGAAAAAAACGCACAAGCAATGTATCTAGTGGATCCATGTGGTTTAGGAAAAGTACACACATGAAAATGTCACAAGTGGATCCATATGGTTTAGGAAAAGAACACACTTGCAATGTCACCAGTGGATCCATGTGGTTTAGGACAAACACACATGCAATAACTCTAGTGGATCCATGTGGTTTAGGAAATGAACACACATGTAATGTCACCAGAGGATCAATGTGGTTTAGGAAAAGAACACACATGCAAATGACTCCAATGGATCCATGTGGTTTAGAAAAAGAACACACATGCAAATGTCACCAGTGGATCAATGTGGTTTAGGAAAAGAACACACATGCAATGTCACTACTGGATCAATGTGGTTTAGGAAAAGAACACACATGCAATGTCACCACTGGATCCATGTGTTTTAGGAAAAGAACACACATGCAATGTCTCAAGTGGATCCATGTGGTTTAGGAAAAAACACACATGCAATGTCACAAGTGGATCCATGTGGTTTTGGAAAAGAACACATAAGCAATGTCTCTAGTAGATCCATGTGGTTTAGGAAAAGTACACACATGAAAATGTCACTAGTGGATCCATATGGTTTAGGAGAATAATACACATTCAATGTCACTAGTGGATCAATGTGGTTTAGGAAGAGAACATACATGCAAATGTCCCCAATGGATCCTTGTGGTTTAGGAAAAACACACATGCAATAACTCTAGTGGATCCATGTGGTTTCGGAAAAGAACACACATGCAATGTCACTAGTAGATCAATGTGGTTTAGGAAAAGAACACACATGCAAATGACTCCAATGGATCCATGTTGTTTAGGAAAAGAACACACATGCAAATGTCACCAGTGGATCAATGTGGTTTAGGAAAAGAACACGCATGCAATGTCACTACTGGATCAATGTGGTTTAGGAAAAGAACACACATGCAATGTCACGACTGGATCCATGTGTTTTAGGAAAAGAACACACATGCAATGTCATAAGTGGATCAATGTGGTTTAGGAAAAGAACAAACATGCAATGTCTCAAGTGGATCCATGTGGGTTAGGAAAAAACACACATGCAAAGTCACCAGTGGATCCATGTGATTTAGGAAAAGAACACACATGCAATGTCACTAGTGGATCAATGTGGTTTAGGAAAAGAACACACATACAATGTCACTAGTGGATCAATGTGGTTTAACAAAAGAACACACATGCAGTGTCACCAGTGGACCCATGTGGTTCAAGAAAATGACACACATGCAATATCACTAGTGGATCAATGTGGTTTAGGAAACTAACACACATGTAATTTCTCTAGTATATCCATGGGGTCTAGGAAAATAACACACATGCAAATGTCACCAGTTGATAAATGTGGTTTAGGAAAAGAACACACATGCAATATCTCCAGTGGATCCATGTGGTTCAGGATAAGAACACACATGCAATGTCACTAGTGGATCAATGTGGTTCAGGAAAAGAACACACATGCAATGTCACTAGTGGATGAACGTGGTTTAGGAAAAGAACACACATGCAATGTCTCTAGTGGATCCATGTGGTTTAGGAATAGAACACACATGCAAATGTCTCTAGTGGATCCATGTGGTTTAGGAAAAGAACACACATGCAATGACACTACTGGATCAATGTGGTTTAGGAAAAGAACACACATGCAATGTCACCACTGGATCCATGTGTTTTAGCAAAAGAACAAACATGCAATGTCACAAGTGGATCCATGTGGTTTAGGAAAAAAACACACATGCAATGTCACAAGTGGATCCATGTGGTTTTGGAAAAGAACACATAAGCAATGTCTCTAGTAGATCCATGTGGTTTAGGAAAAGTACACACATGAAAATGTCACTAGTGGATCCATATGGTTTAGGAGAAGAATACACATTCAATGTCACTAGTGGATCCATGTGGTTTAGGAAAACAACACACATGTAGTGACTCTCGTGGATCAATGTGGTTTAGCAAGAGAACATACATGCAAATGTCCCCAATGGATCCATGTGGTTTAGGAAAAACACACATGCAATAACTCTAGTGGATCCATGTGGTTTCAGAAAAGAACACACATGCAATGTCACTAGTAGATCAATGTGGTTTAGGAAAAGAACACACATGCAAATGACTCCAATGGATCCATGTGGTTTAGGAAAAGAACACACATGCAAATGTCACCAGTGGATCAATGTGGTTTAGGAAAAGAACACGCATGCAATGTCACTACTGGATCAATGTGGTTTAGGAAAAGAACACACATGCAATGTCACGACTGGATCCATGTGTTTTAGGAAAAGAACACACATGCAATGTCATAAGTGGATGAATGTGGTTTAGGAAAAGAACAAACATGCAATGTCTCAAGTGGATCCATGTGGGTTAGATATAAACACACATGCAAAGTCACCAGTGGATCCATGAGGTTTAGGAAAAGAACCACATGCAATGTCACTAGTGGATCCTTATGGTTCAGGAAAGGAACACAGATGTAATGTCTCTCGTGTATCCTTGTGGTTTAGAAAAGAACACACATGTAATGTCTCTAATGGATCCTTGTGGTTTAGGAAATGAACACACATGCAATGACTCTAGTGGATCCATGTGGTTTAGGAAAAGAACACACATGCAAAGTTCACGAGTGGATCCATGTGGTTTAGGAAAAGAACACACATGAAATGACTCTAGTGGATCCATGTGATTTAGGAAAAGAACACACAGGCAATGTCACTAGTGGATAATTGTGGTTTAGGAAAAGAACACACATACAATGTCACTAGTGGATCAATGTGGTTTAACAAAAGAACACACATGCAGTGTCACCAGTGGACCCATGTGGTTCAAGAAAATGACACACATGCAATATCACTAGTGGATCAATGTGGTTTAGGAAACTAACACACATGTAATTTCTCTAGTATTTCCATGGGGTCTAGGAAAATAACACACATGCAAATGTCACCAGTTGATAAATGTGGTTTAGGAAAAGAACACACATGCAATGTCTAAAGTGGATCCATGTGGTTCAGGATAAGAACACACATGCAATGTCACTAGTGGATCAATGTGGTTCAGGAAAAGAACACACATGCAATGTCACTAGTGGATGAACGTGGTTTAGGAAAAGAACACACATGCAATGTCTCTAGTGTATCCATGTGGTTTAGGAATAGAACACACATGCAAATGTCTCTAGTGGATCCATGTGGTTTAGTAAAAGAACACACATGCAATAACTCAAGTGGATCCATGTGGTTTAAGAAAAGAACACACATGCAATGTCACTAGTGGATCAATGTGGTTTAGGAAAAGAACACACATGCAAATGACTCCAATGGATTCATGTGGTTTAGGAAAATAACACACATGCAAATGTCACCACTGGATCCATGTGGTTTTGGAAAAGAACACAGATGCAAGATCTCTAGTGGATCCTTGTGGTTTAGGAAAAGAACACACATGCAATAACTCTAGTGGATCCTTGTGGTTTATGAAAAGAACACACATGCAATATCACCAGTGGATCCATGTGGTTTAGGAAAAGAACAAACATGCAATGTCACCAGTGGACCATGTGGTTCAGGAAAAGAACCACATGCAATGTCACTAGTGGATCCTTATGGTTCAGGAAAAGAACACACCTGCAATGTCTCTAGTGGATCCTTGTGGTTTAGAAAAGAACACACATGCAATGTCTCTAGTGGATCCTTGTGGTTTAGGAAAAGAACACACATGCAATGACTCTAGTGGATCCATATGGTTTAGGAAAATAACACACATGCAAAGTTCACTAGTGGATCCATGTGGTTTAGGAAAAGAACACACATCAAATGACTCTAGTGTATCCATGTGATTTAGGAAAAGAACACAGATGCAATGTCACTAGTGGATCAATGTTTTTTAGGAAAAGAACACACATACAATGTCACTACTGGATCAATGTGGTTTAACAAAAGAACACACATGCAATGTCACCAGGGGATCCATGTGGTTCAGGAAAATGACAAACATGCAATGTCACCAGTGGATCAATGTGGTTTAGGAAAAGAACACACATGAAATTTCTCTAGTAGATCCATGGGGTCTAGGAAAAGAACGCACATTTAAATATCACCAGTTGATAAATGTGGTTTAGGAAAAGAACACACATGCAATGTCTCCAGTGGATCCACGTGGTTCAGGGTAAGAACACACATGCAATGTCACTAGTGGATCAATGTGGTTCAGGAAAAGAACACACATGCAATGTCACCAGTGGATGAATGTGTTTTAGGAAAACAACACGCATGCAATGTCTCCAGTGGATCCATGTGGTTTAGGGAAAGAACACACATGCAAATGTCTCCAGTGGATCCATGTGGTTTAGGAAAAGAACACACATGCAATTACTCTAGTGGATCAATGTGGTTTAGGAAAATAACACACATGCAAATTTCACTGGTGGATCAATGTGGTTTAGGAAAACAACACACATGCAATGTCACTAGTGGATCCTTGTGGTTTAGGAAAAAAAAACACATGCAATATCACGAGTGGATCCATGTGGTTTAGGAAAAGAACACTTATTCAATGTCTAAAGTGGATCCATGTGGTTTAGGAAAAGAACGCACATGCAATGTCACTAGTGGATCCATGTGGATTAGGAAAAGAACTAACGTGCAAATGTCACTAGTGGATCAATGTGGTTTAGAAAAAGAACAGACATGCAACGAATCTACTGGATCAATGTGGTTTAGGAAATTAACACACATGCAAAGAATCTAGTGGATCCGTGTTTTTAGGAAAAGAACACACATGCAATGTCACTAGTGGATCCATGTGGTTTAGGAAAAGAACACACATGCAATGCCTCTAGTGGATCCACATGGTATAGGAAAATAGCACACATGCAAATGTCACCAGTAGATCAATGTGGTTTAGTAAAAGAACACACATGCAATGTCACCAGTGGATCAATGTGGTTTAGGAAAAGAACACACATGCAATGTCACTAGTGGATCCATGTGTTTCAGAAGAAGAACACACATGCAATGTCACCAGTGGATCAATGTGGTTTTGGAAGGGAACACACATGCAATGTCTCTAGTGGATCCATGTGGTTTAGGAAAAGAACACACATGCAATGTCTCAAGTGGATCCATGTGGTTTAGGAAAAGAACACACATGCAATGTCTCAAGTGGATCCATGTGGTTCAGGATAAGAACACACATGCAATGTCACTAGTAGACCAATGTGGTTCAGGAAAAGAACACACATGCAATGTCAGCAGTGGATGAATGTGGTTTAGGAAAAGAACACACATGTAATGTCTCTAGTGGATCCATGTGGTTTAGGAAAAGAACACACATGCAAATATATCTAGTGGATCCATGTGGTTTAGGAAAAGAACACACAAGTAATGACTCTAGTGGATTAGTGTGTGTTAGGAAAATAACACACATGCAAATGTCACTGGTGGATCAATGTGGTTTAGGAAAAGAACACACATGCAATGTCACTAGTGGATCAATGTGGTTGAGCAAAAGAGTACACATGCAATGTCACCAGTGGATCCATGTGTTTCAGGAAAAGAACACACATGCAATGTCACTAGTGGATACTTGTGGTTTCGGAAAAGAACACACTTGTAATATCACCAGTGGATCCATCTGGTTTAGGAAAAGAACACACGTGAAAATTTCACTAGTGGATCAATGTGGTTTAGGAAAAGAACACACATGCAACGACTCTAGTGGATCAACGCGGTTTAGGAAAATAACACATGCAATGACTCCAGTGGATCCGTGTTCTTTAGGAAAAGAACATACATGCAATGTCACCAGTGGATCCATGTGGTTTATGAAAAGAACACACATGAAATGACTCTAGTGGATCGAAATGGTTTAGGAAAATAACACACCTGCAAAAGTCACTAGTAGATCAATATGGTTTAGGAAAAGAACACACATGCAATGTCACCAGTGCATCAATGTGGTTTAGCAAAAGAACACACATGCAATGTCACCAGTGGATCCATGTGTTTCAGGAAAAGAACACACATGCAATGTCACTAGTGGATCAATCTGGTTTAGGTAGGGAACACACATGCAATGTCTCTATTGGATCAATGTGGTTTAGGAAAAGAACATACATGCAATGTCTCAAGTGGATCCACGTGGTTTAGGAAAAAACACATGTAATGTCACAAGTGGATCGATGTGGTTTTGGAAAAGAACGCACAAGCAATGTCTCTAGTGGATCCATGTGCTTTAGGAAAACAATACACATGCAATGTCTCCAATGGGTCCATATGGTTAAGGATCTGGTTTAGGGAAAGAAAACACATGCAAATGTCATCAGTGGATCAATGTGGTTTAGGAAAATAACACACATGCAAAGTTCACCAGTGGATCAATGTGGTTTAGGAATAGAACACACATGCAATGACTCTAGTGGATCCATGTGGTTTAGGAAAAGAAAACACATACAATGTCACTAGTGGATCAATGTGGTTTAGGAAAAGAACACACGTGCAAATGACTCCAATGGATCCATGTAGTTTAGGAAAAGAACACACATGCAAATGTCACCAGTGGATCCATGTGCTTTTGGAAAAGAACACACATGCAAGATCTCTAGTGGATCCTTGTGGTTTAGGAAAAGAACACACATGTAATGACTCCAGTGGATCCTTGTGGTTTACGAAAATAACACACATGCAATATCACCAGTTGATCCATGTGGTTTAGGAAAAGAACAAACATGCAATGTCACCAGTGGATCCATGTGATTTAGGAAAATGACACACATGCAATGTCACGAGTGGATCAATGTGGTTTAGGAAAAGAACACACATGGAATTTCTCTAATAGATCCATGGGGTCTAAGAAAAGAACGCATGTGCAAATGTCACCAGTTGATAAATGTGGTTTAGGAAAAGGACACACATGCAATGTCTCAAGTGGATCCATGTGGTTCAGGATAAGAACACACATGCAATTTCACTAGGGGATCAATGTGGTTCAGGAAAAGAACACACATGTAATGTCAGAAGTGGATGAATGTGGTTTAGGAAAAGAACACACATGCAATGTCTCTAGTGGATCCATGTGGTTTAGGAAAAGAACACACATGCAAATGTCTCTAGTGGATCCATGTGGTTTAGGAAAATAACACACATGCAATGACTCTAGTGGATCAGTGTAGTTTAGGAAAATAACACACATGCAAATGTCACTGGTGCATCAATGTGGTTTAGGAAAAGAACACACATGCAATGTCACTAGTGGATTCTTGTGGTTTAGGAAAAGTACACACTTGCAATATCACAAGTGGATCCATCTGGTTTAGGAAAAGAACCCATGTGCAAATGTCACCAGTGGATCAATGTGGTTTAGGAAAAGAACACACATACAACGACTCTAGTGGATCAATGTGGTTTTGGAAAAGAACACATGCAATGACTCCAGTGGATACGTGTTCTTTAGGAAAAGAACACACATGCAATGTCACAAGTGGATCTATGTGGTTTATGAAAAGAACACACATGCAATGACTCTAGTGGATCCAGATGGTTTAGGAAAATAACACACATCCAAATGTCACCGGTATATCAATGTGGTTTAGGAAAAGAACACACATGCAATGTCACAAGTGGATCAATGTGGTTTAGCAAAAGAACACACATGCAATGTCACCAGTGGATCCATGTGTTTCAGGAAAAGAACACACATGCAATGTCACTAGTTGATCCTTGTGGTTTAGGAAAAGAACACACTTGCAATATCACCAGTGGATCCATCTGTTTAGGAAAAGAAGACACGTGCAAATGTCACCAGTGGATCAATGTGGTTTAGGAAAAGAACACACATGCAACGATTCTAGTGGATCAATGTGTTTTAGGAAAAGATCACATGCAATGACTCTAGTGGATCCGTGTTCTTTAGGAAAAGAACTCACATGCAATGTCACCAGTGGATCCATGTGGTTTATGAAAAGAACACACATGCAATGACTCTAGTGGATCCACATGGTTTAGGAAAATAACACACATGCAAAAGTCACCAGTAGATCAATGTGTTTTAGGAAAAGAACACACTTGCAATGTCACTACTGGATCAATGTGGTTTAGCAAAAGAACAGACATGGAATGTCACAAGTGGATCCATGTGTTTCAGGAAAAGAACACACATGCAATGTCACCAGTGGATCAATGTGGTTTAGGAAGGGAACACACATCCAATGTCTCTAGAGGATCCATGTGGTTTAGGAAAAGAATACACATGCAATGTCTCAAGTGGATCCATGTGGTTTAGGAAAAAACACATGTAGTATCACCAGTGGATCGATGTGGTTTTGGAAAAGAACGCACAAGCAATGTCTCTAGTGGATCCATGTGCTTTAGGAAAATAACACACATGCAATGTCTCCAATGGGTCCATGTGGTTGAGGATGTGGTTTAGGAAAAGAAAACACATCCAAATGTCACCAGTGGATCAATTTGGTTCAGGAAAATAACACACATGCAAAGGTCACCAGTGGATCCATCTGGTTTAGGAATAGAACATAGATGGAATGACTCTAGTGGATCCATGTGGTTTACGAAAAGAACACACATACAATGTCACTAGTGGATCAATGTGGTTTAGGAAAAGAACATACATGCAAATGACTGCAATGGATCCATGTGGTTTAGGAAAAGAACACACATGCAAATGTCATCAGTGGATCCATGTGCTTTTGGAAAAAACACATATGCAAGATCTCTAGTGGATCCTTGTGGTTTAGGAAAAGAACACACATGTAATGACTCTAGTGGATCCTTGTGGTTTACGAAAAGAACACACATGCAATATGTGAGACCAGCATGTTAGAGAGAGAGAGGGAGTGAAAGAGAGAGAGAGGTGAGATTGAGGTTAGGGTTTAGTAGAACTAGGGCTAGGAGAAAAAAAATAGAGAGAGAAAGAATAAGCCTCATATGATCATGCATGAAGAGATTTAATTAAAAGAAGAAGATATGGATGAGAATATGGGGATGGTGGGATGGATGGAGATGGTCCACAAAGAAATATCCACTAACAAAAAAAAAGAAAAACCAAAGGGATAAAGGTGGTGGTACATTTTGCATGGCCCATGCAAAATAATAATGCCATGATTTATTTTGTGAAAACAATAATAATATTATGGCATTATTCTTATGCATTTCCAAGAAGTGGATTAAAAGCCAAGCAAAAGAATTTATAGAAGTAGGTCCATCCTATCTCCCATGAGCTAGATTAAATACCAAACAAAAATAAAATACAAGCTCATGGATAATGGGATGGTGGAATTATAAGGTGGTGACAAAGAGAGGTGGTGGAATTGGAATAAAAGATATGCCCCAACTCAACTTGGGCATTTAAACAATATATCAATAACCAAATACAATATCAACTAGCAAATACAATTAATAATGCATATGAGAGAAAAATCAAATGGCAAAGGATTTTATATGATGCTCAAATGCAAGGTGGCATGATGACATGAGCATGATATAATTATGATGCAACAAATATATAGGAAGTAGCCATTATATATTACTAGACCAAGTAGCATTACCATTGTTAGACAATTGGGATGCTACAACTGTCCCCCACAAAAATTCTTGAAGTCGCAGAAAGAAGGACTCGCAACAAGTCCATCAAGTTCTGCAATGTGCAGTGGTCGCACCATTCTGTTGATGAAGCCACCTAGGAACGTGAAGATGAGCTCCGTGCCAAGTATCCTACCCTCTTCGAGTCTTCTTCTTCTCCCTAGAATCTCGGGGCGAGAGTGAGACCAGGCACATGGCTTAATAGGATTGATAGAATACTCATACCAACAAGTTGCAACTTCTTTTCCAGAACCTCATTCGAAAAGAACTCTAAGGTTAAGCGTGCTTGGCCTAGAGCAATTCTAGGATGGGTGAACGACCGGGAAGTGGGTAACCGGATGCGCACGAGTGAGGACAAAGTGCGTAGAAAAGACTAGTGTTGGTCTGTGGGGCCAGTCTAGATATCCTATTTAGTTGCCAGGAGTGACACTCCCCGGGCCCAGGAGTGGACGGGGTGTTACAAGTGGTATCAGAGCCGACCCTTGCGATTACACAGGTGTGTGCGGGTCAGTGGCGGGACATGTGGAGCATGGCACGTGTGGCCCGGAGTGGACACGGCATGGCACATGTGCCGGCACTGGACGCACAGACACGTGCCAAGAGGGAACGTTCCTGTGGTGTGCTTGATTCATGAGGGCATCGATCTTCTAAAGGGTGGGTGTATGTGAGACCAGGCACATGGCTTAATAGGATTGATAGAATACTCATACCAACAAGTTGCAACTTCTTTTCCGGAAGCTCATTCGAAAAGAACTCTAAGGTTAAGCGTGCTTGGCCTAGAGCAATTCTAGGATGGGTGACCGGCGGGAAGTGGTAGCAGGGTGCGCACGAGTGAGGACAAAGTGCGTAGAAAAGACTAGTGTTGGTCTGTGGGGCCAGTATAGATATCCTATTAAGCTGCCAGGAGTGACACCCCCCGGGCCTAGGAGTGGACGGGGTGTTACACAATATCACCAGTTGATCCATGTGGTTTGGAAAAGAACAAACATGCAATGTCACCAGTGGATCCATGTGGTTCAGCAAAAGAACCACATGCAATGTCACTAGTGGATCCTTATGGTTCAGGAAAAGAACACACACGCAATGTCTCTAGTGGATCCTTGTGGTTTAGACAAGAACACACATGCAATGTCTCTAGTGGATCGTTGTGGTTTAGGAAAAGAACACACATGCAATGACTCTAGCGGATCCATGTGGTTTAGGAAAAGAACACACATGCAAAGTTCACCCGTGGATCCATGTGGTTTAGGAAAAGGACACACATGAAATGACTCTAGTGGATCCATGTGATTTAGTTAAAGAACACACATGCAACGACTCTAGTGGATCAATGTTTTTTAGGAAAAGAACACACATACAATGTCACCAGTGGATCAATGTGGTTTAACAAAAGAACACACATGCAATGTCACTAGTGGATCGATGTGGTTCAGGAAAATGACACACATGCAATGTCACCAGTGGATCAATGTGGTTTAGGAAAAGAACAAACATGCAATTTCTCTAGTAGATCCATGGGGTCTAGCAAAAGAATGCACATGCAAATGTCACTAGTTGGTAAATGTGGTTTAGGAAAAGAACACACATGCAATGTCTCAAGTGGATCCATGTGGTTCAGGATAAGAACACACATGCAATGTCACTAGTGGATCAATGTGGTTCAGGAAAAGAACACACATGCAATGTCACCAGTGGATGAATGTGGTTTAGGAAAATAACACACATGCAATGTCTCTAGTGGAGCCATGTGGTTTAGGGAAAGAACACACATGCACATTTCTCCAGTGGATCCAAGTGGTTTAGGAAAAGAGCACACATGCAATGACTCTAGTAGATCAATGGTTTAGGAAAATAACACACATGTAGATGTCACTAGTGGATCAATGTGGTTCCGGAAAAGAACACACATGCAATGTCACTAGTGGATCTTGTGGTTTAGGAAAAGAACACACATGCAATATCACCAGTGGATCCATGTGGTTTAGGAAAAGACACACATGCAAATGTCACTAGTGGATCAATGTGGTTTAGGAAAAGAACACAAATGCAACAACTCTAGTGGATCAATGTGGTTTAGGAAAAGAACACACATGCAATGACTCTAGTGGATTTGTGTTCTTTAGGAAAAGAACACACATGCAATGTCACAAGTGGATCCATGTGGTTTAGGAAAAGAACACGCATGCAATGCCTCTAGTGAATCCACATGGTTTAGGAAAATAACACACATCCAAATGTCACTAGTAGATCAATGTGGTTTAGGAAAAGAACACACATGCAATGTTACTAGTGGATAAATGTGGTTTAGGAAACGAACACACATGCAATGTTACCAGTGGATCCATGTGTTTCAGAAAACGAACACACATGTAATGTCATGAGTGGATCAATGTGGTTTAGGAAGGGAACACACATGCAATGTCTCTAGTGGATCCATGTGGTTTAGGAAAAGAACACACATGCTATGTCTCAAGTGGATCCATGTGGTTTAGGAAAAGAACACAAATGCAATGTCTCAAGTGGATCCATGTGGTTCAGGATAAGAACTCACATGCAATGTCACCAGTGAATGAATGTGGTTTAGGAAACGAACACATATGCAATGTCTCTAGTGGATCCATGTGGTTTAGGAAAAGAACACACATGCAAATGTCTCAAGTGGATCCATGTGGTTTAGGAAAAGAACAAACATGCAATGACTCTAGTGGATCAGTGTGGTTTAGGAAAATAACACACATGCAAATGTCATTGGTGGATCAATGTGGTTTAGGAAAAGAACACACATCCAATGTCACTGGTGGATGCTTGTGGTTTAGGAAAAGAACACACATGAAATATCACCAGTGGATCCATCTAGTTTAGGAAAAGAACACATGTGCAAATGTCACCAGTGGATCCATCTGGTTTAGGAAAATAACACATGTGCAAATGTCACTAGTGGATCAATGTGGTTTAGGAAAAGAACACACATACAATGACTCTAGTGGATCAATGTGGTTTAGGAAAAGAATAAACATGCAATGTCACTAGTGGATTCTTGTTTTTTAGGAAAAGAACACACTTGCAATATCACCAGTGGATCCATCTGGTTTAGGAAAAGAACACACGTGCAAATGTCACTAGTGGATCAATGTGCTTAAGGAAAAGAACACACATACAACGACTCTAATGGATCAATGTGGTTTAGGAAAAGAACACATGCAATGACTCCTGTGGATACGTGTTCTTTAGGAAAAGAACACACATGCAATGTCACAAGTGGATCCATGTGGTTTATGAAAAGAACACACATGCAATGACTCTAGTGGATCCAGATGGTTTAGGAAAATAACACACATGCAAATGTCACCAGTATATCAATGTGGTTTAGGAAAAGAACACACGTGCAATGTCACTAGTGGATCAATGTGGTTTAGCAAAAGAACACACATGCAATGTCACCAGTGGATCCATGTGTTTCAGGAAAAGAACACACATGCAATGTCACTAGTGGATCCTTGTGGTTTAAGAAACGAACACACTTGCAATATCACTAGTGGATCCATCTGGTTTAGGAAAAGAACACACGTGCAAATGTCACCAGTGGATCAATGTGGTTTGGGAAAAGAACACACATGCAACAACTCTAGTGGATCAATGTGGTTTAGGAAAACAACACATGCAATGACTCCAGTGGATCCGTGTTCTTTAGGAAGAAAACTCACATGCAATGTCACCAGTGGATCCATGTGGTTTATGAAAAGAACACACATGCAATGACTCTAGTGGATCCACATGGTTTAGGAAAATAACACACATGCAAAAGTCACTAGTAGATCAATGTGGTTTAGGAAAAGAACACACATGCAATGTCACCAGTGGATCAATGTGGTTTAGCAAAAGAACATACATGGAATGTCACTAGTGGATCCATGTGTTTCAGGAAAAGAACACACATGCAATGTCACCAGTGGATCAATGTGGTTTAGGAAGGGAACACACATGAAATGTCTCTAGTGGATCCATGTGGTTTAGGAAAAGAACACACATGCAATGTCTCAAGTGGATCCATGTGGTTTAGGAAAAAACACATGTAATGTCACCAGTGGATCGATGTGGTTTTGGAAAAGAATGCACAAGCAATGTATCTAGTGGATCCATGTGCTTTAGGAAAATAACACACATGCAATGTCTCCAATCAGTCCATGTGGTTGAGGATGTGGTTTAGGAAAAGAAAACACATGCAAATGTCACCAGTGGATCAATGTGATTTACGAAAATAACACACATACAAAGTTCACCAGTGGATCCATGTGGTTTAGGAATAAGACACACATACAATGTCACAAGTTGATCAATGTGGTTTAGGAAAAGAACACACATGCAAATGACTCCAATGGATCCGTGTGGTTTAGGAAAAGAACACAAATGCAAATGTCACCAGTGGATCCATGTGCTTTTGGAAAAGAACACATACGCAAGATCTCTAGTGGATCCTTGTGGTTAAGGAAAAGAACACACATGTAATGACTCTAGTGGATCCTTGTGGTTTACAAAAAGAACACAGATGCAATATCAGCAGTTGATCCATGTTGTTTAGGAAAAGAACAAACATGCAATGTCACTAGTGGATCCATGTGGTTCAGGAAAAGAACCACATGCAATGTCTCTAGTGGATCCTTGTGGTTTAGAAAAGAACACACATGCAATGTCTCTAGTGGATCCTTGTGGTTTAGGAAAAGAACACACATGCAATGACTCTAGCGGATCCATGTGGTTTAGGAAAAGAACACACATGCAAAGTTCACCAGTGGATCCATGTGGTTTAGGAAAAGAACACAGATGAAATGACTCTAGTGGATTTTTCGGAAAAGAACACACATACAATGTCACTAGTGGATAAATGTGGTTTAACAAAATAACACACATGCAATGTCACTAGTGGATCCATGTGGTTCAGGCAAATGACACACATGCAATGTCACTAGTGGATCAATGTGCTTTAGGAAAAGAACACACACGCAATTTCTCTAGTAGATCCATGGGGTCTAGGAAAAGAACGCACATGCAAATGTCACCAGTTGATAAATGTGGTTTAGGAAAAGAACACACATGCAATGTCTCCAGTGGATCCATGTGGTTCAGGATAAGAACACACATGCATTGTCACAAGTGGATCAATGTGGTTCAGGAAAAGAACACACATGCAATGTCACCAGTGGATGAATGTGGTTTAGGAAAACAACACACATGCAATGTCTCTAGTGGAACCATCTAGTTTAGGGAAAGAACACACATGCAAATGTCTCAAGTGGATCCATGTGGTTTAGGAAAAGAACACACATGCAATGACTCTAGTGGATCAATGTGGTTTAGGAAAAGAACACACATGCAATATCACCAGTGGATCAATGTGGTTTAGGAAAAGAACACACATGCAAATGTCACAAGTGGATCAATGTGGTTTAGGAAAAGAACACACATGCAACGACTCTAGTGGATCAATGTGATTTAGGAAAAGAACACACATGCAAAGAATCTAGTGGATCCGTGTTCTTTAGGAAAAGAACACACATGCAATGTCACTAGTGGATCCATGTGGTTTAGGAAAAGAAAACACATGCAATGCCTCTAGTGGATCCATCTGGTTTAGGAAAAGAACACACGTGCAAATGTGACCAGTGGATCAATGTGGTTTAGCAAAAGAACACACATGAAACAACTCTAGTGGATCAATGTGGTTTAGGAAAAGAACACATGCAATGACTCTAGTGGATCCGTGTTCTTTACGAAAAGAACACACATGCAATGTCACCAGTGGATCCATGTGGTTTATGAAAAGAACACAGATGCAATGACTCTACTGGATCCACATGGTTTAGGAAAATAACACACATACAAATATCACCAGTAGATCAATGTGGTTTAGGAAAAGAACACATATGCAATGTCACTTGTGGATCAATGTGGTTTAGAAAATAACACACATGCAATGTCACTAGTGGATCCATGTGTTTCAGGAAAAGAACACACATGCAATATCACTAGTGGATCAATGTGGTTTAGGAAGGGAACACACATGCAATGTCTCTAGTGGATCCTTGTGGTTTAGAAAAGATCACACATGCAATGTCTCTAGTGGATCCTTGTGGTTTAGGAAAAGAACATACATGCAATGACTCTAGTGGATCCATGTGGTTTAGGAAAAGAACACACATGCAAAGTTCATGAGTGGATCCATGTGGTTTCGGAAAAGAACACACATGAAATGACTCTAGTGGATCCATGTGATTTAGGAAAAGAACACAAATGCAATGTCACTAGTGGATCAATGTTTTTTCGGAAAAGAACACACATACAATGTCACTAGTGGATAAATGTGGTTTAACAAAATAACACACATGCAATGTCACTAGTGGATCCATGTGGTTCAGGAAAATGACACACATGCAATGTCACTAGTGGATCAATGTGGTTTAGGAAAAGAACACACAGGCAATTTCTCTAGTAGATCCATGGGGTCTGGGAAAAGAACGCACATGCAAATGTCACCAGTTGATAAATGTGGTTTAGGAAAAGAACACACATGCAATGTCTCTAGTGGATCCATGTGGTTCAGGATAAGAACACACATGCATTGTCACAAGTGGATCAATGTGGTTCAGGAAAAGAACACACATGCAATGTCTCCAGTGGATGAATGTGGTTTAGGAAAACAACACACATGTAATGTCTCTAGTGGAACCATCTAGTTTAGAGAAAGAACAGACATGCAAATGTCTCCAGTGGATCCATGTGGTTTAGGAAAAGAACACACATGCAATGACTCTAGTGGATCAATGTGGTTTAGGAAAATAACACACATGCAAATGTAACTGGTGGATCAATGTGGTTTGGGAAAAGAACACACATGTAATGTCACTAGTGGATCCTTGTGGTTTAGGAAAAGAACACACATGGAATATCACCAGTGCAGCCATGTGGTTTAGGAAAAGTACACACGTGCAAATGTCACAAGTGGACCAATGTGGTTTAGGAAAAGAACACACATGCAACGACTCTAGTGGATCAATGTGGTTTAGGAAAAGAACACACATGCAAAGAATCTAGTGGATCAGTCTTCTTTAGGAAAAGAACACACATGCAATGTCACTAGTGGATCCATGTGGTTTAGGAAAAGAACACACATGCAATGCCTCTAGTGGATCCACATGGTATAGGAAAATAACACACATGCAAATGTCACCAGTATATCAATGTGGTTTAGGAAAAGAACACACATGAAACGACTCTAGTGGATCAATGTGGTTTAGGAAAAGAACACACATGCAATGACTCTAGTGGATCAATGTGGTTTAGGAAAAGAACACACATGCAGAGAATCTAGTTGATCCGTGTTCTTTAGGAAAAGAACACACATGCAATGTCACTAGTGGATCCATGTGGTTTTGGAAAAGAACACACATGCAATGCCTCTAGTGGATCCACATGGTATAGGGAAAAAATACACATGCAAATGTCATAAGTAGATCAATGTGGTTTAGGAAAAGAACACACATGCTATGTCACCAGTGGATCAATGTGGTTTAGGAAAAGAACACACATGCAATGTGACAAGTGAATCCATGTGTTTCACAAAAAGACCACACATGCAATGTCACTAGTGGATCAATGTGGTTTAGGAAGGGAACACACATGCAATGTCTCTAGTGGATCCATGTGGTTTAGGAAAATAACACACATGCAATATCTCAATTGGATCCATGTGGTTTAGGAAAAGAACACACATGCAATGTATCAAGTGGATCCATGTGGTTCAGGATAAGAACACACATGCAATGTCACCAGTGGATGAATGTGGTTTAGGAAAAGAACACACATGCAATGTCTCTAGTGGATCCATGTGGTTTAGGAAAGGAACACACATGCAAATGTCTCCAGTGGATCCATGTGGTTTACGAAAGGAGCAAACATCCAATGACTCTAGTGGATCAATGCGGTTTAGGAAAAGAACACACATGCAATGTCACTAGTGGATCCTTGTGGTTTAGGAAAAGAACACACATGCAATATCACCAGTGGATCCATTTGGTTTAGGAAAAGAACACACGTGCAAATGTCACCAGTGGATCAATGTGATTTAGGAAAAGAACACACATGCAACAACTCTAGTGGATCAATGTGGTTTAGGAAAAGAACACATGCAATGTCACCAGTGGATCCGTGTTCTTTAGGAAAAGAACACACATGCAATGTCACTAGTGGATCCATGTGGTTTAGGAAAAGAACACACATGCAATGCCTCTAGTGGATCCACATGGTATAGGAAAATAACACACATGCAAATGTCACCAGTAGATCAATGTGGTTTAGGAAAAGAACACACATGCAATGTCACCAGTGGATCAATGTGGTTTAGGAAAAGAACACACATGCAATGTCACTAGTGGATCCATGTGTTTCAGAAAAATAACACACATACAATGTCACCAGTGGATCAATGTGGTTTAGGAAGGGAACACACATGCAATGTCTCTAGTGGATCCATGTGGTTTAGGAAAAGAACACTCATGCAATGTCTCAAGTGGATCCATGTGGTTTTGGGAAAGAACACACATGCAATGTCTCAAGAGGATCCATGTGGTTCAGGATAAGAACACACATGCAATGTCACCAGTGGATGAATGTGGTTTAGGAAAAGAAGACACATGAAATGTCTCTAGTGGATCCATGTGGTTTAGGAAAGGAACACACAAGCAAATGTCTGAAGTGGATCCATGTGGTTTAGAAAAAGAACAAACATGCAATGAATCTAGTGGATCACTGTGGTTTAGGAAAATAACACACATGCAAATGTCACTGGTGGATCAATGTGGTTTTGGAAAAGAACACACATGCAATATCACTAATAGATGCTTGTGGTTTAGGAAAAGAACACACATGCAATATCACTAGTGGATCCATCTGGTTTAGGAAAAGAACACACGTGCAAATGTCACCAGTGGATCCATGTGGTTTAGGAAAAGAACACACATGCAACAACTCTAGTTGATCCAAGTGGTTTATGAAAAGAACACACATGCAATGACTCTAGTGGATCCACATGGTTTAGGAAAATAACACACATGCAAATGTCACCGGTAGATCAATGTGGAATAGGAAAAGAACACACATGCAATGTCACCAGTGGATCAATGTGGTTTAGCAAAAGAACACACATGCAATGTCACCAGTGGATCCATGTGTTTCAGGAAAATAACACACATGCAATGTCACCAGTGGATCAATGTGGTTTAGGAAGGGAACACACATGCAATGTATCTAGTGGATCCTTGTGGTTTAGAAAAGAAGACACATGCAATGTCTCTAGTGGATCCTTGTGGTTTAGGAAAAGAACACACCTGCAATGACTCTAGTGGATCCATGTGGTAGGAAAAGAACACACATGCAAAGTTCCCAAGTGGATCCATGTGGTTTAGGAAAAGAACACACATGAAATGACTCTAGTGGATCCATATGATTTAGAAAAAGAACACAGATGCAATGTCACTAGTGGATCAATGTTTTTTAGGAAAAGAACACACATACAATGTCACTAGTGGATAAATGTGGTTTAACAAAAGAACACACATGCAATGTCACCAGTGGATCCCTGTGGTTCAGGAAAATGACACACATGCAATGTCACCAGTAGATCAATGTGGTTTAGGAAAAGAACACACATGCAATTTCTCTAGTAGATCCATGGAGTCTAGGAAAAGAACGCACATGAAAATGTCACCAGTTGATTAATTTGGTTTAGGAAAAGAACACACATGCAATGTCTCCAGTGGATCCATGTGGTTCAGGATAAGAACACACATGCAATGTCACTAGTGGATCAATGTGTATCAGGAAATCAACACACATGCAATGTCACCAGTGGATGAATGTGGTTTAGGGAAAGAACACACATGCAATGTCTCTAGTTGATCCCTGTGGTTTTGGGAAAGAACATACATGCAAATGTCTCCAATGGATCCATGTGGTTTAGGAAAAGAACACACATGTAATGACTCTAGTGGATCAATGTGGTTTAGGAAAATAACGCACATGCAAATGTCACTGGTGGATCAATGTGGTTTAGGAAAAGAACACACATGCAATATCACTAGTGGACCATGTGGTTTAGGAAAATATCACACATGCAAATGTCACCAATGGATCAATGTGGTTTAGGAAAAGAACACACATGCAACAACTCTAGTGGATCAATGTGGTTTAGGAAAAGAACACATGCAATGACCCCAGTGGATTTGTATTCTTTAGGAAAAGAACACACATGCAATGTCACTTGTGGATCCATGTGGTTTATGAAAAGAACACACATGCAATGACTCTAGTGGATCCATATGGTTTAGGAAAATAACACACATGCAAATGTCACCAGTAGATCAATCTGGTTTAGGAAAAGAACACACATGCAATGTCACCAGTGGATTAATGTGGTTTAGCAAAAGAACACAAATGCAATGTCACTAGTGGATCCATGTGTTTTAGGAACAGAACACACATGCAATGTCACAAGTGGATCAATGTGGTTTAGGAAGGGAACACACATGCAATGTCTCTAGTGGATCCTTGTGGTTTAGAAAAGAAGACACATACAATGTCTCTAGTGGATCCTTGTGGTTTAGGAAAAGAACACACATGCAATGACTCTAGTGGATCCATGTGGTTTAGGAAAAGAACACACATGCAAAGTTCACAAGTGGATCCATGTGGTTTAGGAAAAGAACATACATAAAATGACTCTAGTGGATCCATATGATTGAGGAAAAGAACATAGATGCAATGTCACTAGTGGATCAATGTTTTTTAGGAAAAGAACACACATACAATGTCACTAGTGGATAAATGTGGTTTAACAAAAGAACACACATGCAATGTCACAAGTGGATCCATGTGGTTCAGGAAAATGACACACATGCAATGTCACCAGTAGATCAATGTGGTTTAGGAAAAGAACACACATGCAATTTCTCTAGTAGATCCATGGAGTCTAGGAAAAGAACGCACATGAAAATGTCACCAGTTGATAAATGTGGTTTAGCAAAAGAATACACATGCAATGTCTCCAGTGGATCCATGTGGTTGAGGATAAGAACACACATGCAAAGTCACTAGTGGATCAATGTGGTTCAGGAAAACTACACACATGCAATGTCACCAGTGGATGAATTTGGTTTAGGAAAAGAACGCACATGCAATGTCTCTAGTTCATCCCTGTGGTTTTGGGAAAGAACACACATGCAAATGTCTCCAATGGATCCATGTGGTTTAGGAAAAGAACACACATGTAATGACTCTAGTGGATCAATGTGGTTTAGGAAAATAACACACATGCAAATGTCAGTGGTGGATCAATGTGGTTTAGGAAAAGAACACACATGCAATGTCACTAGTGGATCCTTGTGGTTTAGGAAAAGAACACACATGCAATATCACTAGTGGATCCATGTGGTTTCGGAAAAGAACACACGTGCAAATGTCACCAATGGATCAATGTGGTTTAGGAAAAGAACACACATGCAACAACTCTAGTGGATCAATGTGGTTTAGGAAAAGAACACATGTAATGACCCCAGTGGATTTGTGTTCTTTAGGAAAAGAACACACGTGCAATGTCACCAGTGGATCCATGTGGTTTACGAAATGAACACACATGCAATGACTCTAGTGGATCCACATGGTTTAGGAAAATAACACACATGCAAATGCCATCAGTAGATCAATCTGGTTTAGTAAAAGAACACACATGCAATGTCACCAGTGGATCAATGTGGTTTAGCAAAAGAACATAATGGCAATGTCACTAGTGGATCCATGTGTTTCAGGAACAGAACACACATGCAATGTCACAAGAGGATCAATGTGGTTTCGGAAGGGAACACACATGCAATGTCTCTAGTGGATCCTTGTGGTTTAGAAAAAAGACACATGCAATGTCTCTAGTGGGTCCTTGTGGTTTAGGAAAAGAACACATGCAATGACTCTAGTGGATCCATGTGGTTTAGGAAAAGAACACACATGCAAAGTTCACCAGTGGATCCATGTGGTTTAGGAAAAGAACACACATGAAATGACTCTAGTGGATCCATATGATTTAGGAAAAGAACACAGATGCAATGTCACTAGTGGATCAATGTTTTTTAGGAAAAGAACACACATACAATGTCACCAGTGGATCCATGTGGTTCAGGAAAATGATAGACATGCAATGTCACTAGTGGATCAATGTGGTTTAGGAATAGAACACACATGCAATTTCTCTAGTAGATCCATGGGGTCTAGGAAAAGAACGCACATGAAAATGTCACCAGTTGATAAATGTGGTTTAGGAAAAGAACACACATGCAATGTCTCTAGTGGATCCATGTGGTTTAGGATAAGAACACACATGCAATGTCACTAGTGGATCAATGTTTTTTAGGAAAAGAACACACATACAATGTCACTAGTGGATAAATGTGGTTTAACAAAAGAACACACATGCAATGTCACAAGTGGATCCATGTGGTTCAGGAAAATGACACACATGCAATGTCACCAGTAGATCAATGTGGTTTAGGAAACGAACACACATGCAATTTCTCTAGTAGATCCATGGAGTCTAGGAAAAGAACGCACATGAAAATGTCACAAGTTGACAAATGTGGTTTAGGAAAAGAATACACATGCAATGTCTCCAGTGGATCCATGTGGTTCAGGATAAGAACACACATGCAATGTCACTAGTGGATCAATGTGGTTCAGGAAAACAACACACATGCAATGTCACCAGTGGATGAATGTGGTTTAGGAAAAGAACGCACATGCAATGTCTCTAGTTCATCCCTGCGGTTTTGGGAAAGAACACACATGCAAATGTCTCCAATGGATCCATGTGGTTTAGGAAAAGAACACGCATGTAATGACTCTAGTGGATCAATGTGGTTTAGGAAAATAACACACATGCTAATGTCAGTGGTGGATCAATGTGGTTTAGGAAAAGAACACACATGCAATGTCACTAGTGGATCCTTGTGGTTTAGGAAAAGAACACACATGCAATATCACTAGTGGATCAATGTGGTTTATCAAAAGAACACACATGGAATGTCACCAGTGGATCCATGTGTTTCAGCAAAAGAACACACATGCAATGTCACAAGTGGATCCATGTGTTTCAGAAAAAGAACACACATGCAATGTCACCAGTGGATCAATGTGGTTTAGGAAGGGAACACACATGCAATGTCTCTAGTGGATCCATGTGGTTTAGGAAAAGAACACACATGCATTGTCTCAAGTGGATCCATGTGGTTTAGGAAAAGAACAGACATGCAATGTCTCAAGTGTATCCATGTGGTTCAGGATAATAACACACATGCAATGTCACCAGTGGATGAATGTGGTTTAGGAAAAGAACACACATGCAATGTCTCTAGTGGATCCATGTGGTTTATGAAAAGAACACACATGCAAATGTCTCCAGTGGATCCATGTGGTTTAGGAAAAGAACACACATGCCATGTCACTAGTGGATGCATGTGGTTTAGGAAAAGAACACACATGCAATATCACTAGTGGATCCATCTGGTTTTGGAAAAGAAGACACGTGCAAATGTCACTAGTGGATCAATGTGGTTTACAAAAAGAACACACATGCAACAACTCTAGTGGATCAATGTGGTTTAGGAAAAGAACACATGAAATAACTCCTGTAGATCCGTGTTCTTTAGGAAAAGAACACACACATGCAATGTCACAAGTGGATCCATGTGGTTTATCAAAAGAACACACATGCAATGACTCTAGTGGATCCACGTTGTATCGGAAAATAACACACATGCAAATGTCACCAGTAGATCAATGTGGTTTAGGAAAAGAACACACATGCAATGTCAACAGTGGATCAATGTGGTTTAGGAAAAGAACACACATGCAATGTCACTAGTGGATCCATGTGTTTCAGGAAAAGAACAGACATGCAATGTCACCGGTTGATCAATGTGGTTTAGGAAGGGAACACACATGCAATGTCTCTAGTGGATCCATGTGGTTTAGGAAAAGATTAGACATGCAATGTCTCTAGTGGATCCTTGTGGTTTAGGAAAAGAACACACATGCAATGACTCTTGTGGATCCATGTGGTTTTGGGAAAGAACACACATGCAAAGTTCACCATTGGATCCATGTGGTTCAGGAAAAGAACACACATGAAATCACTCTAGTGGATCCATGTGATTTAGTTAAAGAACACACATGCAACGACACTAGTGGATCAATGTTCTTTAGGAAAAGAACACACATACAATATCACCAGTGGATCAATGTGGTTTAACAAAATAACACACATGCAATGTCACCAGTGGATCGATGTGATTCAGGAAAATGACACACATGCAATGTCACCAGTAGATTAATGTGTTTTAGGAAAAGAACACACATGCAATTTCTCTAGTAGATCCATGGGGTCTAGGAAAAGAACGAACATGCAAATGTCACCAGTTGATAAATGTGGTTTAGGAAAAGAACACACATGCAATGTCTCAAGTGGATCCATGTGGTTCAGTATAAGAACACACATGCAATGCCACTAGTGGATGAACGTGGTTCAGGAAAAGAACACACATGCAATGTCAAGGGTGGATGAATGTGGTTTAGGAAAAGAACACACATGCAATGTCTCTAGTGGATCCCTGTGGTTTAGGGAAAAACACGCATGCAAATGTCTCTAGTGGATCCATGTGGTTTAGGAAAAGAACACACATGCAATCACTCTAGTGGATCAATGTGGTTTAGGAAAATAACACACATGCAAATGTCACTGGTGGATCAATGTGGTTTAGGAAAAGAACACACATGCAATGTAACTAGTGGATCCTTGTGGTTTAGAAAAAGAACACGCATGCAATATCACTAGTGGATCCATGTGGTTTAGGAAAAGAACACACGTGGAAATGTCACCAGTGGATCAATGTGGTTTAGGAAAAGAACACACATGCAACAAATCTAGTGGATCAATGTGGTTTAGGAAAAGAACACACATGCAATGTCACTTGTGGATGCTTGTGGTTTAGGAAAAGAACACACATGCAACTGCTCTAGTGGATCAATGTTTTTTAGGAAAAGAACACACATACAATGTCACCAGTGGATCAATGTGGTTTAACAAAAGAACACACATGCAATGTCACTAGTGGATCGATGTGGTTCAGGAAAATGACGCACATGCAATGTCACCAGTGGATCAATGTGGTTTAGGAAAAGAACACACATGCAATTTCTCTAGTAGATCCATGGGGTCTAGGAGAAGAACGTACATGCAAATGTCACTAGTTGATAAATGTGGTTTAGGAAAAGAACAGACATGCAATGTCTCAAGTGGATCCATGTGGTTCAAGATAAGAACACACATGCAATGCCACTAGTGGATCAATGTGGCTCAGGAAAAGAACACACATGCAATGTCACAAGTGGATAAATGTGGTTTAGGGAAAGAACACACATGCAAATGAATCCAGTGGATCCATGTGGTTTAGGAAAAGAACACATGCAATGACTCTAGTGGATCCATGTTATTTAGGACAAGAACATACATGCAATGTCACTAGTGTATCCATGTGGTTTATGAAAAGAACACACATGCAATGACTCTAGTGGATCCACATGGTTTAGGAAAATAACACAAATGCAAAAGTCACCATTAGATCAATGTGGTTTAGGAAAAGAACACACATGCAATGTCACCAGTGGATCAATGTGGTTTAACAAAAGAACACACATGCAATGTCACCAGTGGATCCATGTGTTTCAGGAAAAGAACACACATGCAGTGTCACTAGTGGATCAATGTGGTTTTGGAAGGGAGCACACATCCAATGTCTCTAGAGGATCCATGTAGTTTAGGAAAAGAATACACATGCAATGTCTCAAGTGGATCCATGTGGTTTAGGAAAAAACACATGTAGTATCACCAGTGGATCGATGTGGTTTTGGAAAAGAACGCACAAGCAATGTCTCTAGTGGATCCATGTGCTTTAGGAAAATAACACACATGCAATGTATCCAATGGGTCCATGTGGTTGAGGATGTGGTTTAGGAAAAGAAAACACATGCAATGTCACTAGTGGATCAATGTGGTTTAACAAAAGAACACACATGCAATGTCACCAGTGGATCCATGTGTTTCAGGAAAAGAACACACATGCAATGTCACTAGTGGATCAATGTGGTTTTGGAAGGGAGCACACATCCAATGTCTCTAGAGGATCCATGTAGTTTAGGAAAAGAATACACATGCAATGTCTCGAGTGGATCCATGTGGTTTAGGCAAAAACACATGTAGTATCACCAGTGGATCGATGTGGTTTTGGAAAAGAACGCACAAGCAATGTCTCTAGTGGATCCATGTGCTTTAGGAAAATAACACACATGCAATGTCTCCAATGGGTCCATGTGGTTGAGGATGTGGTTTTGGAAAAGAAAACACATGCAAATTTCACCAGTGAATCAATGTGGTTCAGGAAAATAACACACGTGCAAAGTTCACCAGTGGATCCATGTGGTGTAGGAATAGAACACACATGCAACAACTCTAGTGGATCAATGTGGTTTAGGAAAAGAACACATGAAATACCTCCCGTAGATCCGTGTTCTTTAGGAAAAGAACACACACATGCAATGTCACAAGTGGATCCATGTGGTTTATCAAAAGAACACACATGCAATGACTCTAGTGGATCCACGTGGTTTTGGAAAATAACACACATGCAAATGTCACCAGTAGATCAATGTGGTTTAGGAAAAGAACACACATGCAATGTCAATAGTGGATCAATGTGGTTTAGCAAAAGAACACACATGCAATGTCACTAGTGGATCCATGTGTTTCAGGAAAAGAACAGACATGCAATGTCACCAGTTGATCAATGTGGTTTAGGAAGGGAACACACATGCAATGTCTCTAGTGGATCCATGTGGTTTAGGAAAAGATTAGACATGCAATGTCTCTAGTGGATCCTTGTGGTTTAGGAAAAGAACACACATGCAATGACTCTAGTGGATCCATGTGGTTTTGGGAAAGAACACACATGCAAAGTTCACCATTGGATCCATGTGGTTTAGGAAAAGAACACACATGAAATCACTCTAGTGGATCCATGTGATTTAGTTAAAGAACACACATGCAACGACACTAGTGGATCAATGTTCTTTAGGAAAAGAACACACATACAATATCACCAATGGATCAATGTGGTTTAACAAAATAACACACATGCAATCTCACCAGTGGATCGATGTGATTCAGGAAAATGACACACATGCAATGTTACCAGTGGATTAATGTGTTTTAGGAAAAGAACACACATGCAATTTCTCTAGTAGATCCATGGGGTCTAGGAAAAGAACGCACATGCAAATGTCACCAGTTGATAAATGTGGTTTAGGAAAAGAACACACATGCAATGTCTCAAGTGGATCCATCTGGTTCAGTATAAGAACACACATGCAATGCCACTAGTGAATGAACGTGGTTCAGGAAAAGGACACACATGCAATGTCAAGGGTGGATGAATGTGGTTTAGGAAAAGAACACACATGCAATGTCTCTAGTGGATCCCTGTGGTTTAGGGAAAAACACGCATGCAAATGTCTCTAGTGGATCCATGTGGTTTAGGAAAAGAACACACATGCAATCACTCTAGTGGATCAATGTGGTTTAGGAAAATAACACACATGCAAATGTCACTGGTGGATCAATGTGGTTTAGGAAAAGAACACACATGCAATGTAACTAGTGGATCCTTGTGGTTTAGAAAAAGAACACACATGCAATATCACTAGTGGATCCATGTGGTTTAGGAAAAGAACACACGTGGAAATGTCACCAGTGGATCAATGTGGTTTAGGAAAAGAACACACATGCAACAAATCTAGTGGATCAATGTGGTTTAGGAAAAGAACACACATGCAATGTCACTTGTGGATGCTTGTGGTTTAGGAAAAGAACACACATGCAACTGCTCTAGTGGATCAATGTTTTTTAGGAAAAGAACACACATACAATGTCACCAGTGGATCAATGTGGTTTAACAAAAGAACACAAATGCAATGTCACTAGTGGATCGATGTGGTTCAGGAAAATGACGCACATGCAATGTCACCAGTGGATCAATGTGGTTTAGGAAAAGAACACACATGCAATTTCTCTAGTAGATCCATGGGGTCTAGGAAAAGAACGTACATGCAAATGTCACTAGTTGATAAATGTGGTTTAGGAAAAGAACAGACATGCAATGTCTCAAGTGGATCCATGTGGTTCAAGATAAGAACACACATGCAATCCCACTAGTGGATCAATGTGGCTCAAGAAAAGAACACACATGCAATGTCACAAGTGGATAAATGTGGTTTAGGGAAAGAACACACATGCAAATGTCTCCAGTGGATCCATGTGGTTTAGGAAAAGAACACATGCAATGACTCTAGTGGATCCATGTTATTTAGGAAAAGAACATACATGCAATGTCACCAGTGTATCCATGTGGTTTATGAAAAGAACACACATGCAATGACTCTAGTGGATCCACAAGGTTTAGGAAAATAACACACATGCAAAAGTCACCATTAGATCAATGTGGTTTAGGAAAAGAACACACATGCAATGTCACCAGTGGATCAATGTGGTTTAACAAAAGAACACACATGCAATGTCACTAGTGGATCAATGTGGTTTTGGAAGGGAGCACACATCCAATGTCTCTAGAGGATCCATGTAGTTTAGGAAAAGAATACACATGCAATGTCTCAAGTGGATCCATGTGGTTTAGGAAAAAACACATGTAGTATCACCAGTGGATCGATGTGGTTTTGGAAAAGAACGCACAAGCAATGTCTCTAGTGGATCCATGTGCTTTAGGAAAATAACACACAAGCAATGTCTCCAATGGGTCCATGTGGTTGAGGATGTGGTTTCGGAAAAGAAAACACATGCAAATTTCACCAGTGGATCAATGTGGTTCAGGAAAATAACACACGTGCAAAGTTCACCAGTGGATCCATGTGGTTTTGGAAAAGAACACACATGCAAGATCTCTAGTGGATCCTTGTGGTTTAGGAAAAGAACACACATGTAATGACTCCAGTGGATCCTTGTGGTTTACGAAAAGAACACACATGCAATATCACTAGTTGATCCATGTGGTTTAGGAAAAGAACAAACATGCAGTGTCACCAGTGGATCCATGTGGATCAAGAAAAGAACCACATGCAATGTCACTAGTGGATCCTTATGGTCCAGGAAAAGAACACACATGCAATGTCTCTAGTGGATCCTTGTGGTTTAGAAAAGAACACACATGCAATGTCTCTAACGGATCCTTGTGGTTTAGGAAAAGAACACACATGCAATGACTCTAGTGGATCCATGTGGTTTCGGAAAAGAACACACATGCAAAGTTCACCAGTGGATCCATGTGGTTTAGGACAAGGACACACATGAAATGACTCTAGTGGATCCATGTGATTTAGTTAAAGAACACACATGCATTGACTCTAGTGGATCAATGTTTTTTAGGAAAAGAACACATATACAATGTCACCAGTGGATCAATGTGGTTTAACAAAAGAACACACATGCAATGTCACCAATGGATCGATGTGGTTCAGGAAAATGACACACATGGAGTGTCACTAGTGGATCAATGTGCTTTAGGAAAAGAACACACATGCAATTTATCTAGTAGATTCATGGGGTCTAGGAAAAGAACGCACATGCAAATGTCACCAGTGGATGAATGTGGTTTAGGAAAAGAACACATATGCAATGTCTCTAGTGGATCCATGTGGTTTAGGGAAAGAACACACATGCAAATGTCTCGAGTGGATCCATGTGGTTTAGGAAAAGAACACACATGCAATGACTCTAGTGGATCTGTGTTCTTTAGGAAAAGAACACACATGCGATGTCACAAGTGGATCCATGTGGTTTAGGAAAAGAACACACATGCAATGCCTCTAGTGGATCCACATGGTTTAGGAAAATAATACACATGCAAACGTCACCAGTAGATCAATGTGGTTTAGGAAAAGAACACACATGCAATGTCACCAGTGGATCAATGTGGTTTATCAAAAGAACACACATGCTATGTCACCAGTGGATCCATGTGTTTCAGCAAAAGAACAGACATGCAATGTGACAAGTGGATCCATGTGTTTCAAAAAAAGAACACACATGCAATGTCACCAGTGGATCAATGTGGTTTAGGAAGGGAACACACATGTAATGTCTCTAGTGGATCCATGTGGTTTAGGAAAAGAACAGACATGCAATGTCTCAAGTGTATCCATGAGGTTCAGGATAAGAACACACATGCAATGTCACCAGTGGATGAATGTGGTTTAGGAAAAGAACACACATGCAATGTCTCTAGTGGATCCATGTGGTTTATGAAAAGAACACACATGCCAATGTCTCCAGTGGATCCATGTGGTTTAGGAAAAGAACACACATGCAATGACTCTAGTGGATCAGTGTGGTTTAGGAAAATAACACAGATGCAAATGTCACTGGTGGATCAATGTGGTTTAGGAAAAGAACACACATGCCATGTCACTAGTGGATGCATGTGGTTTAGGAAAAGAACACACATGCAATATCACTAGTGGATCCATCTGGTTTTGGAAAAGAACACACGTGCAAATGTCACTAGTGGATCAATGTGGTTTACAAAAAGAACACACATGCAACAACTCTAGTGGATCAATGTGGTTTAGTAAAAGAACACATGAAATGACTCCCGTAGATCCGTGTTCTTTAGGAAAAGAACACACACATGCAATGGCACAAGTGGATCCATGTGGTTTATCAAAAGAACACACATGCAATGACTCTAGTGGATCAACATGGTTTGGGAAAATAACACACATGCAAATGTCACCAGTAGATCAATGTGGTTTAGGAAAAGAACACACATGCAATGTCAATAGTGGATCAATGTGGTTTAGCAAAAGAACACACATGCAATGTCACTAGTGGATCCATGTGTTTCAGGAAAAGAACAGACATGCAATGTCACCAGTTGATCAATGTGGTTTAGGAAGGGAACACACATGCAATGTCTCTAGTGGATCCATGTGGTTTAGGAAAAGATTAGACATGCAATGTCTCTAGTGGATCCTTGTGGTTTAGGAAAAGAACACACATGCAATGACTCTAGTGGATCCATGTGGTTTTGGAAAAGAACACACATGCAAAGTTCACCATTGGATCCATGTGGTTTAGGAAAAGAACACACATGAAATGACTCTAGTGGATCCATGTGATTTAGTTAAAGAACACACATGCAACGACACTAGTGGATCAATGTTCTTTAGGAAAAGAACACACATACAATATCACCAGTGGATCAATGTGGTTTAACAAAATAACACACATGCAATGTCACCAGTGGATCGATGTGATTCAGGAAAAGAACACACATGCAGTGTCAAGGGTGGATGAATGTGGTTTAGGAAAAGAACACACATGCAATGTCTCTAGTGGATCCATGTGGTTTAGGGAAAAACACGCATGCAAATGTCTCTAGTGGATCCATGTGGTTTAGGAAAAGAACATACATGCAATCACTCTAGTGGATCAATGTGGTTTAGGAAAATAACACACATGCAAATGTCACTGGTGGATCAATGTGGTTTAGGAAAAGAACACACATGCAATGTAACTAGTGGATCCTTGTGGTTTAGAAAAAGAACACACATGCAATATCACTAGTGGATCCATGTGGTTTAGGAAAAGAACACACGTGGAAATGTCACCAGTGGATTAATGTGGTTTAGGAAAAGAACACACATGCAACAAATCTAGTGGATCAATGTGGTTTAGGAAAAGAACACACATGCAATGTCACTTGGATTCTTGTGGTTTAGGAAAAGAACACACATGCAACTGCTCTAGTGGATCAATGTTTTTTAGGAAAAGAACACACATACAATGTCACCAGTGGATCAATGTGGTTTAACAAAAGAACACACATGCAATGTCACCAGTGGATCGATGTGGTTCAGGAAAATGATGCACATGCAATGTCACCAGTGGATCAATGTGCTTTAGGAAAAGAACACACATGCAATTTCTCTAGTTGATCCATGGGGTCTAGGAAAAGAACGTACATGCAAATGTCACTAGTTGATAAATGTGGTTTAGGAAAAGAACACACATGCAATGTCTCAAGTGGATCCATGTAGTTCAGGATAAGAACACACATGCAATGCGACTAGTGGATCAATGTGGCTCAGGAAAAGAACACACATGTCACAAGTGGATAAATGTGGTTTAGGGAAAGAACACACATGCAAATGAATCCAGTGGATCCATGTGGTTTAGGAAAAGAACACACATGAAATGACTCTAGTGGATCAATGTGGTTTAGGAAAATAACACACATGCAAATGTCAGTGGTAGATCAATGTGGTTTAGGAAAAGAACACACATGCAATGTCACTAGTGGATCCTTGTGGTTTAGGAAAAGAACACGAACGCAATATCACTAGTGGATCCATGTGGTTTAGGAAAAGATTACACATGCAAATGTCACCAGTGGATGAATGTGGTTTAGGAAAAGAACACACATGCAACAACTCTAGTGGATCAATGTGGTTTAGGAAAAGAACAAATACAATGACTCCCGTGGATCCGTGTTCTTTAGGAAAAGAACACACATGCAATGTCACAAGTGGATCGATGTGGTTTATGAATAGAACACACATGCAATGACTCTAGTGGATCCACATGGTTCAGGAAAATGACACACATGCAAATGTCACCAGTAGATCAATGTGGTTTAGGAAAATAACACACATGCAATGTCACCAGTGGATCAATGTGGTTTAGGAAGGGAACACACATGCAATGTCTCTAGTGGATCCATGTGGTTTAGGAAAAGAACACAGATGCAATGTCTCAAGTGGATCCATGTGGTTTAGGAAAAGAACAGACATGCAATGTCTCAAGGGTATCCATGAGGTTCAGGATAAGAACACACATGCAATGTCACCAGTGGATGAATGTGGTTTAGGAAAAGAACACACATAAAATGTCTCTAGTGGATCCATGTGGTTTATGAAAAGAACACACATGCCAATGTCTCAAGTGGATCCATGTGGTTTAGGGAAAGAACACACATGCAATGACTCTAGTGGATCAGTGTGGTTTAGGAAAATAACACAGATGCAAATGTCACTGGTGGATCAATGTGGTTTAGGAAAAGAACACACATGCCATGTCACTAGTGGATGCATGTGGTTTAGGAAAAGCACACACATGCAATATCACTAGTGGATCCATCTGGTTTTGGAAAAGAACACACGTGCAAATGTCACTAGTGATCAATGTGGTTTACAAAAAGAACACACATGCAACAACTCTAGTGGATCAATGTGGTTTAGGAAAAGAACACATGAAATGACTCCCGTAGATCCGTGTTCTTTAGGAAAAGAACACACACATGCAATGGCACAAGTGGATCCATGTGGTTTATCAAAAGAACACACATGCAATGACTCTAGTGGATCCACATGGTTTGGGAAAATAACACACATGCAAATGTCACCAGTAGATCAATGTGGTTTAGGAAAAGAACACACATGCAATGTCAATAGTGGATCAATGTGGTTTAGCAAAAGAACACACATGCAATGTCACTAGTGGATCCATGTGTTTCAGGAAAAGAACAGACATGCAATGTCACCAGTTGATCAATGTGGTTTAGGAAGGGAACACACATGCAATGTCTCTAGTGGATCCATGTGGTTTAGGAAAAGATTAGACATGCAATGTCTCTAGTGGATCCTTGTGGTTTAGGAAAAGAACACACATGCAATGACTCTAGTGGATCCATGTGGTTTTGGAAAAGAACACACATGCAAAGTTCACCATTGGATCCATGTGGTTTAGGAAAAGAACACACATGAAATGACTCTAGTGCATCCATGTGATTTAGTTAAAGAACACACATGCGACGACACTAGTGGATCAATGTTCTTTAGGAAAAGAACACACATACAATATCACCAGTGGATCAATGTGGTTTAACAAAATAACACACATGCAATGTCACCAGTGGATCGATGTGATTCAGGAAAATGACACACATGCAATGTCACCAGTGGATTAATGTGTTTTAGGAAAAGAACACACATGCAATTTCTCTAGTAGATCCATGGGGTCTAGGAAAAGAACGCACATGCAAATGTCACCAGTTGATAAATGTGGTTTAGGAAAAGAACACACATGCAATGTCTCAAGTGGATCCGTGTGGTTCAGTATAAGAACACACATGCAATGCCACTAGTGGATGAACGTGGTTCAGGAAAAGAACACACATGCAGTGTCAAGGGTGGATGAATGTGGTTTAGGAAAAGAACACACATGCAATGTCTCTAGTGGATCCATGTGGTTTAGGGAAAAACACGCATGCAAATGTCTCTAGTGGATCCATGTGGTTTAGGAAAAGAACATACATGCAATCACTCTAGTGGATCAATGTGGTTTAGGAAAATAACACACATGCAAATGTCACTGGTGGATCAATGTGGTTTAGGAAAAGAACACACATGCAATGTAACTAGTGGATCCTTGTGGTTTAGAAAAAGAACACACATGTAATATCACTAGTGGATCCATGTGGTTTAGGAAAAGAACACACGTGGAAATGTCACCAGTGGATTAATGTGGTTTAGGAAAAGAACACACATGCAACAAATCTAGTGGATCAATGTGGTTTAGGAAAAGAACACACATGCAATGTCACTTGGATTCTTGTGGTTTAGGAAAAGAACACACATGCAACTGCTCTAGTGGATCAATGTTTTTTAGGAAAAGAACACACATACAATGTCACCAGTGGATCAATGTGGTTTAACAAAAGAACACACATGCAATGTCACCAGTGGATCGATGTGGTTCAGGAAAATGATGCACATGCAATGTCACCAGTGGATCAATGTGCTTTAGGAAAAGAACACACATGCAATTTCTCTAGTTGATCCATGGGGTCTAGGAAAAGAACGTACATGCAAATGTCACTAGTTGATAAATGTGGTTTAGGAAAAGAACACACATGCAATGTCTCAAGTGGATCCATGTAGTTCAGGATAAGAACACACATGCAATGCGACTAGTGGATCAATGTGGCTCAGGAAAAGAACACACATGCAATGTCACAAGTGGATAAATGTGGTTTAGGGAAAGAACACACATGCAAATGAATCCAGTGGATCCATGTGGTTTAGGAAAAGAACACACATGAAATGACTCTAGTGGATCAATGTGGTTTAGGAAAATAACACACATGCAAATGTCAGTGGTAGATCAATGTGGTTTAGGAAAAGAACACACATGCAATGTCACTAGTGGATCCTTGTGGTTTAGGAAAAGAACACGAACGCAATATCACTAGTGGATCCATGTGGTTTAGGAAAAGATTACACATGCAAATGTCACCAGTGGATGAATGTGGTTTAGGAAAAGAACACACATGCAACAACTCTAGTGGATCAATGTGGTTTAGGAAAAGAACAAATACAATGACTCCCGTGGATCCGTGTTCTTTAGGAAAAGAACACACACATGCAATGTCACAAGTGGATCGATGTGGTTTATGAATAGAACACACATGCAATGACTCTAGTGGATCCACATGGTTCAGGAAAATGACACACATGCAAATGTCACCAGTAGATCAATGTGGTTTAGGAAAATAACACACATGCAATGTCACCAGTGGATCAATGTGGTTTAGGAAGGGAACACACATGCAATATCTCTAGTGGATCCATGTGGTTTAGGAAAAGAACACAGATGCAATGTCTCAAGTGGATCCATGTGGTTTAGGAAAAGAACAGACATGCAATGTCTCAAGTGTATCCATGAGGTTCAGGATAAGAACACACATGCAATGTCACCAGTGGATGAATGTGGTTTAGGAAAAGAACACACATAAAATGTCTCTAGTGGATCCATGTGGTTTATGAAAAGAACACACATGCCAATGTCTCAAGTGGATCCATGTGGTTTAGGGAAAGAACACACATGCAATGACTCTAGTGGATCAGTGTGGTTTAGGAAAATAACACAGATGCAAATGTCACTGGTGGATCAATGTGGTTTAGGAAAAGAACACACATGCCATGTCACTAGTGGATGCATGTGGTTTAGGAAAAGCACACATGCAATATCACTAGTGGATCCATCTGGTTTTGGAAAAGAACACGTGCAAATGTCACTAGTGATCAATGTGGTTTACAAAAAGAACACACATGCAACAACTCTAGTGGATCAATGTGGTTTAGGAAAAGAACACATGAAATGACTCCCGTAGATCCGTGTTCTTTAGGAAAAGAACACACACATGCAATGGCACAAGTGGATCCATGTGGTTTATCAAAAGAACACACATGCAATGACTCTAGTGGATCCACATGGTTTGGGAAAATAACACACATGCAAATGTCACTAGTAGATCAATGTGGTTTAGGAAAAGAACACACATGCAATGTCAATAGTGGATCAATGTGGTTTAGCAAAAGAACACACATGCAATGTCACTAGTGGATCCATGTGTTTCAGGAAAAGAACAGACATGCAATGTCACCAGTTGATCAATGTGGTTTAGGAAGGGAACACACATGCAATGTCTCTAGTGGATCCATGTGGTTTAGGAAAAGATTAGACATGCAATGTCTCTAGTGGATCCTTGTGGTTTAGGAAAAGAACACACATGCAATGACTCTAGTGGATCCATGTGGTTTTGGAAAAGAACACACATGCAAAGTTCACCATTGGATCCATGTGGTTTAGGAAAAGAACACACATGAAATGACTCTAGTGCATCCATGTGATTTAGTTAAAGAACACACATGCGACGACACTAGTGGATCAATGTTCTTTAGGAAAAGAACACACATACAATATCACCAGTGGATCAATGTGGTTTAACAAAATAACACACATGCAATGTCACCAGTGGATCGATGTGATTTAGGAAAATGACACACATGCAATGTCACTAGTGGATTAATGTGTTTTAGGAAAAGAACACACATGCAATTTCTCTAGTAGATCCATGGGGTCTAGGAAAAGAACGCACATGCAAATGTCACCAATTGATAAATGTGGTTTAGGAAAAGAACACACATGCAATGTCTCAAGTGGATCCATGTGGTTCAGTATAAGAACACACATGCAATGCCACTAGTGGATGGACGTGGTTCAGGAAAAGAACACACATGCAGTGTCAAGGGTGGATGAATGTGGTTTAGGAAAAGAACACACATGCAACGTCTCTAGTGGATCCATGTGGTTTAGGGAAAAACACGCATGCAAATGTTTCTAGTGGATCCATGTGGTTTAGGAAAAGAACACACATGCAATGTCTCTAGTGGATCCATGTGGTTTAGGGAAAAACACGCATGCAAATGTCTCTAGTGGATCCATGTGGTTTAGGAAAAGAACATACATGCAATCACTCTAGTGGATCAATGTGGTTTAGGAAAATAACACAAATGCAAATGTCACTGGTGGATCAATGTGGTTTAGGAAAAGAACACACATGCAATGTAACTAGTGGATCCTTGTGGTTTAGAAAAAGAACACACATGCAATATCACTAGTGGATCCATGTGGTTTAGGAAAAGAACACACGTGGAAATGTCACCAGTGGATTAATGTGGTTTCGGAAAAGAACACACATGCAACAAATCCAGTGGATCAATGTGGTTTAGGAAAAGAACACACATGCAATGTCACTTGGATTCTTGTGGTTTAGGAAAAGTACACACATGCAACTGCTCTAGTGGATCAATGTTTTTTAGGAAAAGAACACACATACAATGTCACCAGTGAATCAATGTGGTTTAACAAAAGAACACACATGCAATGTCACCAGTGGATCGATGTGGTTCAGGAAAATGACGCACATGCAATGTCACCAGTGGATCAATGTGGTTTAGGAAAAGAACACACATGCAATTTCTCTAGTAGATCCATGGGGTCTAGGAAAAGAACGTACATGCAAATGTCACTAGTTGATAAATGTGGTTTAGGAAAAGAACACACATGCAATGTCTCAAGTGGATCCATGTGGTTCAGGACAAGAACACACATGCAATGTGACTAGTGGATCAATGTGGCTCAGGAAAAGAACACACATGCAATGTCACAAGTGGATAAATGTGGTTTAGGGAAAGAACACACATGCAAATGAATCCAGTGGATCCATGTGGTTTAGGAAAAGAACACACATGAAATGACTCTACTGGATCAATGTGGTTTAGGAAAATAACACACATGCAAATGTCAGTGGTAGATCAATGTGGTTTAGGAAAAGAACACACATGCAATGTCACTAGTGGATCCTTGTGGTTTAGGAAAAGAACACACATGCAATATCACTAGTGGATCCATGTGGTTTAGGAAAATATTACACATGCAAATGTCACCAGTGGATGAATGTGGTTTAGGAAAAGAACACACATGCAACAACTCTAGTGGATCAATGTGGTTTAGGAAAAGAACACATACAATGACTCCCGTGGATCCGTGTTCTTTAGGAAAAGAACACACACATGCAATGTCACAAGTGGATCGATGTGGTTTATGAATAGAACACACATGCAATGACTCTAGTGGATCCACATGGTTCAGGAAAATGACACACATGCAAATGTCACCAGTAGATCAATGTGGTTTAGGAAAATAACACACATGCAATGTCACTAGTGGATCAATGTGGTTTAGCAAAGGAACACACATGCAATGTCACCAGTGGATCCATGTGGTTTAGGAAAAGAATACACATGAAATGACTCTTGTGGATCCATGTGATTTAGTTAAAGAACACACATGCAACGACACTAGTGCATCAATGTTTTTAGGAAAAGAACACACATAGAATATCACCAGTGGATCAATGTGGTTTAACAAAATAACACACATGCAATGTCACCAGTGGATCGATGTGGTTTAGGAAAATAACACACATGCAAATGTCACTGGTGGATCAATGTGGTTTAGGAAAAGAACACACATGCAATGTAACTAGTGGATCCTTGTGGTTTAGGAAAAGAACACACATGCAATATCACTAGTGGATCCATGTGGTTTAGGAAAAGAACACACGTGGAAATGTCACCAGTGGATCAATGTGGTTTAGGAAAAGAACACACATGCAAAAAATCTAGTGGATCAATGTTGTTTAGGAAAAGAACACACATGCAATGTAACTAGTGGATGCTTGTGGTTTAGGAAAAGAACACACATGCAACTAATCTAGTGGATCAATGTTTTTTAGGAAAAGAACACACATACAATGTCACCAGTGGATCAATGTGGTTTAACAAAAAACACACATGCAATGTCACAAGTGGATCGATGTGGTTCAGGAAAATGACGCACATGCAATGTCACCAGTGGATCAATGTGGTTTAGGAAAAGAACACACATGCAATTTCTCTAGTAGATCCATGGGGTCTAGGAAAAGAACGTACATGCAAATGTCACTAGTTGATAAATGTGGTTTAGGAAAAGAACACACATGCAATGTCTCAAGTGGATCCATGTGGTTCAGGAGAAGAACACACATGCAATGTGACTAGTGGATCAATGTGGCTCAGGAAAAGAACACACATGCAATGTCACAAGTGGATAAATGTGGTTTAGGGAAAGAACACACAGGCAAATGAATCCAGTGGATCCATGTGGTTTAGGAAAAGAACACACATGAAATGACTCTACTGGATCAATGTGGTTTAGGAAAATAACACACATGCAAATGTCAGTGGTAGATCAATGTGGTTTAGGAAAAGAACACACATGCAATGTCACTAGTGGATCCTTGTGGTTTAGGAAAAGAACACACATGCAATATCACTAGTGGATCCATGTGGTTTAGGAAAAGATTACACATGCAAATGTCACCAGTGGATGAATGTGGTTTAGGAAAAGAACACACATGCAACAACCCTAGTGGATCAATGTGGTTTAGGAAAAGAACACATACAATGACTCCCGTGGATCCGTGTTCTTTAGGAAAAGAACACACACATGCAATGTCACAAGTGGATCGATGTGGTTTATGAATACAACACACATGCAATGACTCTAGTGGATCCACATGGTTCAGGAAAATGACACACATGCAAATGTCACCAGTAGATCAATGTGGTTTAGGAAAATAACACACATGCAATGTCACCAGTGGATCAATGTGGTTTAGCAAAAGAACACACATGCAATGTCACCAGTGGATCCATGTGGTTTAGGAAAAGAATACACATGAAATGACTCTAGTGGATCCATGTGATTTAGTTAAAGAACACACATGCAACGACACTAGTGCATCAATGTTTTTAGGAAAAGAACACACATACAATATCACCAGTGGATCAATGTGGTTTAACAAAATAACACACATGCAATGTCACCAGTGGATCGATGTGGTTCAAGAAAATGACACACATGCAATGTCACCAGTGGATTAATGTGGTTTAGGAAAAGAACACACATGCAATTTCTCTAGTAGATCCATGGGGTCTAGGAAAAGAACGCACATGCAAATGTCACCAGTTGATAAATGTGGTTTAGTAAAAGAACACACATGCAATGTCTCAAGTGGATCCATGTGGTTCAGGATAAGAACACACATGCAATGCCACTAGTGGATGAACGTGGTTCAGGAAAAGAACACACATGCACTGTCACAAGTGGATGAATGTGGTTTAGGAAAAGAACACACATGCAATGTCTCTAGTGGATCCATGTGGTTTAGGAAAATAACACACATGCAATCACTCTAGTGGATCAATGTGGTTTAGGAAAATAACACACATGCAAATGTCACTGGTGGATCAATGTGGTTTAGGAAAAGAACACACATGCAATGTAACTAGAGGATCCTTGTGGTTTAGGAAAAGAACACACATGCAATATCACTAGTGGATCCATGTGGTTTAGGAAAAGAACACACGTGGAAATGTCACCAGTGGCTCAATGTGGTTTAGGAAAAGAACACACATGCAACAAATCTAGCGGATCAATGTTGTTTAGGAAAAGAACACACATGCAATGTCACTAGTGGATGCTTGTGGTTTAGGAAAAGAACACACATGCAACTAATATAGTGGATCAATGTTTTTTAGGAAAAGAACACACATACAATGTCACCAGTGGATCAATGTGGTTTAACAAAAGAACACACATGCAATATCACAAGTGGATCGATGTGGTTCAGGAAAATGACGCACATGCAATGTCACCAGTGGATCAATGTGGTTTAGGAAAAGAACACACATGAAATTTCTCTAGTAGATCCATGGGGTCTAGGAAAAGAACGCACATGCAAATGTCACGAGTTGATAAATGTGGTTTAGGAAAAGAACACACATGCAATGTCTCAAGTGTATCCATGTGGTTCAGGATAAGAACACACATGCAATGCCACTAGTGGATCAATGTGGCTCAGGAAAAGAACACACATGGAATGTCACAAGTGGATAAATGCAGTTTAGGGAAATAACACACATGCAATGTCTCTAGTGGATCCATGTGGTTTAGGGAAAGGACACGCTTGCAAATGTCTCCAGTGGATCCATGTGGTTTAGGAAAAGAACACACATGAAATGACTCTAGTGGATCAATGTGGTTTAGGAAAATAACACACATGCAAATGTCACTGGTAGATCAATGTGGTTTAGGAAAACAACACACATGCAATGTCACCAGTGGATCCTTGTGGTTTAGGAAAAGAACACACATGCAATATCACTAGTGGATCCATGTGGTTTAGGAAAAGATTACACATGCAAATGTCACCAGTGGATCAATGTTGTTTAGGAAAAGAACACACATGCAACAACTCTAGTGGATCAATGTGGTTTAGGAAAAGAACACACATGCAATGTCACTAGCGGATGCTTGTGGTTTAGGAAAACAACACACATGCAATATCACCTATGTATCCATGTGGTTTAGGAAAAGCACACACGTGCAAATCTCACCAGTGGATCCATGTGGTTTATGAAAAGAACACACATGCAATAAATCTAGTGGATCAATGTGGTTTAGGAAAAGAACACATGCAATGACTCCCGTGGATCCGTATTCTTTAGGAAAGGAACACACATGAAATTTCACCAGTGGATACATGTGGTTTATGAAAAGAACACACATGCAATGACTCTAGTGGATCCACATGGTTTAGGAAAATAACACACATGCAAATGTCACTAGTAGAACAATGTGGTTTAGGAAAAGAACACACATGAAATGTCACTAGTGGATCAACGTGGTTTAGCAAAAGAAGACACATGCAATGTCACTAGTGGATCCATGTGTTTCAGGAAAAGAACACACATGAAATTGCACCAGTGGATCAATGTGGTTTAGGTAGGGAACACACATGCAATGTCTCTAGTGGATCCGTGTGGTTTAGGAAAAGAACACACATGCAATGTGTCTAGTGGATCCTTGTGGTTTAGGAAAAGAACACACATGCAATGACTCTAGTGGATCCATGTGGTTTTGGAAAAGAACACACATGCAAAGTTCACTAGTGGATCCATGTGGTTTAGGAAAAGAACACAAATGAAATGACTCTAGTGGATCCATGTGATTTAGTTAAAGAACAAACATGCAATGACTCTAGTGGATCAATGTTTTTTAGGAAAAGAACACACATACAATGTCACTAGTGGATCAATGTGGTTTAGAAAAAGAACACACATGCAATTTCTCTAGTAGATCCATGGGGTCTAGGAAAAGAACGCACATGCAAATGTCACCAGTTGATAAATGTGGTTTAGGAAAAGAACACACATGCAATGTCTCAAGTGGATCCATGTGGTTCAGGATAAGAACACACATGCAATGCCACTAGTGGATCAATGTGGCTCAGGAAAAGAACACACATGCAATGTCACAAGTGAATAAATGTGGTTTAGGAAAAGAACACGCTTGCAAATGTCTCTAGTGGATCCATGTGGTTTAGGGAAAGATCACGCTTACAAATGTCTCCAGTGGATCCATGTGGTTTAGGAAAAGAACACACATGAAATGACTCAAGTGGATCAATGTGGTTTAGGAAAATAACACACATGCAAATGTCACTCGCAGATCAATGTGGTTTAGGAAAAGAACACACATGCAATGTCACTAGTGGATCCTTGTGGTTTAGGAAAAGAACACACATGCAATATCACTAGTGGATACATGTGGTTTAGGAATAGATTACACGTGCAAATGTCACCAGTGGATCAATGTGGTTTAGGAAAAGAACACACAAGCAACAACTCTAGTGGATCAATGTGGTTTAGGAAAAGAACACACATGCAATGTCACTAGTGGATTCTTGTGGTTTAGGAAAACAACACACATGCAATATAACCTGTGGATCCATAAGGTTTAGGAAAAGCACACACGTGCAAATGTCACCAGTGGATCAATGTGGTTTAGGAAAAGAACACACATGCAACAACTCTAGTGGATCAATGTTTTTTAGGAAAAGAACACACATACAATGTCACCAGTGGATCAATGTAGTTTAACAAAAGAACACACATGCAATGTCACAAGTGGATCAATGTAGTTTAACAAAAGAACACACATGCAGTGTCACCAGTGGATCAATGTGGTTTAGGAAAAGAACACACATGCAATTTCTCTAGTAGATCCATGGGGTCTAGGAAAAGAACGAACATGCAAATGTCACCAGTTGATAAATGTGGTCTAGGAAAAGAACACACATGCAATGTCTCAAGTGGATCCATGTGGTTCAGGATAAGAACACACATGCAATGTCACTAGTGGATCAATGTGGTCTAGGAAAATATCACACATGCAATGTCACTAGTGGATGAATGTGGTTTAGGAAAAGAACACATATGCAATGTCTCTAGTGGATCCATGTGGTTTAGGGAATGAACACACATGCAAATGTCTCCAGTGGATCCATGTGGTTTAGGAAAAGAACACACATGCAATGACTCTAGTGGATCTGTGTTCTTTAGGAAAAGAACACACATGCGATGTCACAAGTGGATCCATGTGGTTTAGGAAAAGAACACACATGCAATGCCTCTAGTGGATCCACATGGTTTAGGAAAATAATACACATGCAAATGTCACCAGTAGATCAATGTGGTTTAATAAAAGAACACACATGCAATGTCACCAGTGGATAAATGTGGTTTAGCAAAAGAACACACATGGAATGTCACCAGTGGATCCATGTGTTTCAGGAAAAGAACACACATGCAATGTCACAAGTGGATCCATGTGTTTCAGAAAAAGAACACACATGCAATGTCACCAGTGGATCAATGTGGTTTAGGAAGGGAACACACATGCAATGTCTCTAATGGATCCATGTGGTTTAGGAAAATAACACACATGCAATGTCTCAAGTGGATCCATGTGGTTTAGGAAAAGAACACACATGCAATGTCTCAAGTGTATCCATGTGGTTCAGGATCAGAACGCACATGCAATGTCACCTGTGGATGAATGTGGTTTAGGAAAAGAACACACATGCAATGTCTCTAGTGGATCTATGTGGTTTAGGAAAAGAACACACATGCAAATGTCTCTAGTGGATCCCTGTGGTTTAGGAAAAGAACACACATGCAATGACTCTAGTTGATCAGTGTGGTTTAGGAAAATAACACAGATGCAAATGTCACTGGTGGATCAATGTGGTTTAGGAAAATAACACACATGCCATGTCACTAGTGGATGCTTGTGGTTTAGGAAAAGAACACACATGCAATGTCACTAGTGGATCCATCTGGTTTAGGAAAAGAACACACGTGCAAATGTCACCAGTGGATCAATGTGGTTTAGGAAAAGAACACACATGCAACAACTCTAGTCGATCAATGTGGTTTAGGAAAAGAACACATGCAATGACTCCCGTGGATCCTTGTGGTTTAGGAAAAGAACACACACATGCAATGTCACCAGTGGATCCATGTGGTTTATGAAAAGAACACACATGCAATGACTCTAGTGGATCCACATGGTTTGGGAAAATAACACACATGCAAATGTCACCAGTAGATCAATGTGGTTTAGGAAAAGAACACACATGCAATGTCACCAGTGGATCAATGTGGTTTAGCAAAATAAGACACATGCAATGTCACCAGTGGATGCATGTGTTTTAGGAAAAGAACACACATGCAATGTCACCAGTGGATCAATGTGGTTTAGGAAGGGAACACACATGCAATGTCTCTAGTGGATCCATGTGGTTTAGGAAAAGAACAGACATGCAATGTCTCTATTGGATCCGGGTGGTTTAGGAAAAGAACACACATGCAATGACTCTAGTGGATCCATGTGGTTTTGGAAAAGAACACACATGCAAAATTCACCAGTGGATCAATGTGGTTTAGGAAAAGAACACACATGAAATGACTCTAGTGGATCCATGTGATTTAGTTAAAGAACACACATGCAACGACACTAGTGGATCAATGTATTTTAGGAAAAGAACACACATACAATGTCACCAGTGGATCAATGTGGTTTAGAAAAATAACACACAGGCAATGTCACCAGTGGATCGATGTGGTTCAGGAAAATGACACACATGCAGTGTCCCTGGTGGATTAATGTGGTTTAGGAAAATAACACACATGCAATTTCTCTAGTAGATCCATGGGGTCTAGGAAAAGAACACACATGCAAAATGTCACCAGTTGATAAATGTGGTTTAGGAAAAGAACACACATGCAATGTCTCAAGTGGATCCATGTGGTTCAGGATAAGAACACACATGCAATGCCACTAGTGGATCAATGTGGCTCAGGAAAAGAACACACATGCAATGTCACAAGTGGATAAATGTGGTTTAGGGAAAGAACACACATGCAATGTCTCTAGTGGATCCATGTGGTTTAGGGAAACAACACGCTTGCAAATGTCTCTAGTGGATCCATGTGGTTTAGGAAAAGATACACATGAAATGACTCTAGTGGATAAATGTGGTTTAGGAAAATAACACAAATGCAAATGTCACTGGTAGATCAATGTGGTTTAGGAAAAGAACACACATGCAATGTCACTAGTGGATCCTTGTGGTTTAGGAAAAGAACACACATGCAATATCACTAGTGGATCCATGTGGTTTAGGAAAAGATTACACATGCAAATGTCACTAGTGGATCAATGTGGTTTAGGAAAAAAACACATGCAACAACTCTAGTGGATCAATGTGGTTTTGGAAAAGAACACACATGCAATGTCACTAGTGGATGCTTGTGGTTTAGGAAAAGAACACACATGCAATATAACCTGTGGATCCATAAGGTTTAGGAAAAGCACACACGTGCAAATGTCACCAGTGGATCAATGTGGTTTAGGGAAAGAACACACATGCAACAACTCTAGTGGATCAATGTTTTTTAGGAAAAGAACACACATACAATGTCACCAGTGGATCAATGTAGTTTAACAAAAGAACACACATGCAGTGTCACGAGTGGATCAATGTGGTTTAGGAAAAGAACACACATGCAATTTCTCTAGTAGATCCATGGGGTCTAGGAAAAGAACGCACATGCAAATGTCACTAGTTGATAAATGTGGTTTAGGAAAAGAACACACATGCTATGTCTCAAGTGGATCCATGTGGTTCAGGATAAGAACAAACATGCAATGTCACTGGTGGATCAATGTGGTTTAGGAAAATATCACACATGCAATGTCACAAGTGGATGAATGTGGTTTAGGAAAAGAACACAAATGCAATGTCTCTAGTGGATCCATGTGGATTAGGGAAAGAACACACATGCAAATGTCTCCAGTGGATCCATGTGGTTTAGGAAAAGAACACGCATGCAATGACTCTAGTGGATCTGTGTTCTTTAGGAAAATAACACACATGCGATGTCACAAGTGGATCCATGTGATTTAGGAAAACAACACACATGCAATGCCTCTAGTGGATCCACATGGTTTAGGAAAATAATACACATGCAAATGTCACCAGTAGATAAATGTGGTTTAGCAAAAGAACACACATGGAATGTCACCAGTGGATCCATGTGTTTCAGAAAAAGAATACACATGCAATGTCACCAGTGGATCAATGTGGTTTAGGAAGGGAACACACATGCAATGTCTCTAGTGGATCCATGTGGTTTTGGAAAAGAACACACATGCAAAATTCACCAGTGGATCCATGTGGTTTAGGAAAAGAACACACATGAAATGACTCTAGTGGATCCATGTGATTTAGTTAAAGAACACACATGCAACGACACTAGTGGATCATTGTTTTTTAGGAAAAGAACACACATACAATGTCACCACTGGATCAAGGTGGTTTAGGAAAATAACACACAGGCAATGTCACCAATGGATAGATGTGGTTCAGGAAAATGACACAAATGCAATGTCACTGGTGGATTAATGTGGTTTAGGAAAAGAACACACATGCAGTTTCTCTATTAGATCCATGGGGTCTAGGAAAAGAACGCACATGCAAATGTCACCAGTTGATAAATGTTGTTTAGGAAAAGAACACACATGCAATGTCTCAAGTGGATCCATGTGGTTCAGGATAAGAACACACATGCAATGCCACTAGTGGATGAACGTGGTTCAGGAAAAGAACACACATGCAATGTCACAAGTGGATGAATGTGGTTTAGGAAAAGAACACACATGCAATGTCTCTAGTGGATACATGTGGTTTAGGGAAAAACACACATGCAAATGTCTCTAGTGGATCCATGTGTTTTAGGAAAAGAACACACATGCAATGACTCTAGTGGATCAATGTGGTTTAGGAAAATAACACACATGCAAATGTCACTGGTGGATCAATGTGGTTTAGGAAAAGAACACACATGCAATGTAACTAGTGGATCCTTGTGGTTTAGGAAAAGAACACACATGCAATATCACTAGTGGATCCATGTGGTTTAGGAAAAGAACACACGTGGAAATGTCAACAGTGGATCAATGTGGTTTAGGAAAAGAACACACATGCAACAACTCTAGTCGATCAATGTGGTTTAGGAAAAGAACACACATGCAATGTCACTAGTGGATGCTTGTGGTTTAGGAAAAGAACACACATGCAACTACTCTAGTGGATCAATGCTTTTTAGGAAAAGAACACACATACAATGTCATCAGTGGATCAATGTGGTTTAAAAAAAGAACACACATGCAATGTCACCAGTCGATCGATGTGGTTTAGGAAAATGACGCACATGCAATGTCACCAGTGGATCAATGTGGTTTAGGAAAAGAACACATATGCAATTTCTCTAGTAGATCCATGGGGTCTAGGAAAAGAACGCACATGCAAATGTCACCAGTTGATAAATGTGGTTTAGGAAAAGAACACACATGCAATGTCTCTAGTGGATCCATGTGGTTCAGGATAAGAACACACATGCAATGCCACTAGTGGATGAACGTGGTTCGGGAAAAGAACACACATGCAATGTCACAATTGGATGCATGTGGTTTAGGAAAAGAACACACATGCAATGTCTCTAGTGGATCCATATGGTTTAGGGAAAAACACGCATGCAAATGTCTCTAGTGGATCCATGTGGTTTAGGAAAAGAACACACATGCAATGACTCTAGTGGATCAATGTGCTTTAGGAAAATAACACACATGGAAATGTCACTGGTGGATCAATGTGGTTTAGGAAAATAACACACATGCAATGTAACTAGTGCATCCTTGTGGTTAAGGAAAAGAACACACATGCAATATCACTAGTGGATCCATGTGGTTTAGGAAAAGAACACACGTGGAAATGTCACCAGTGGATCAATGTGGTTTAGGAAAAGAACACACATGCAATGTCACTAGTGGATGCTTGTGGTTTAGGAAAAGAACACACATGCAACTACTCTAGTGGATCAATGCTTTTTAGGAAAAGAACACACATACAATGTCACCAGTGGATCAATGTCGTTTAACAAAAGAACACACATGCAATGTCACCAGTGGATCGATGTGGTTCAGGAAAATGACGCACATGCAATGTCACCAGTGGGTCAATGTGGTTTAGGAAAAGAACACACATGCAATTTCACCAGTGGATCAATGTGGTTTAGGAAGGGAACACACATGCAATGTCTCTAGTGGATCCATGTGATTTAGGAAAAGAACACACATGCAATGTCTCTAGTGGATCCTTGTGGTTTAGGAAAAGAACACACATGCAATGACTCTAGTGGATCCATGTGGTTATGGAAAAGAACACACATGCAAAGTTCACGAGTGGATCCATGTGGTTTAGGAAAAGAACACACATGAAATGAACCTAGTGGATCCATGTGATTTAGTTAAAGAACAAACATGCAATGACTCTTGTGGATCAATGTTTTTTAGGAAAAGAACACACATACAATGTCACCAGTGGATCACTGTGGTTTAGGAAAAGAACACACATGCAATTTCTCTAGTAGATCCATGGGGTCTAGGAAAAGAACGCACATGCAAATGTCACCAGTTGATAAATGTGGTTTAGGAAAAGAACACACATGCAATGTCTCAAGTGGATCCATGTGGTTCAGGATAAGAACACACATGCAATGCCACTAGTGGATCAATGTGGCTCAGGAAAAGAACACATATGCAATGTCACAAGTGGATAAATGTGGTTTAGGTAAAGAACACACATGCAATGTCTCTAGTGGATCCATGTGGTTTAGGCAAAGAACACGCTTGCAAATGTCTCCAATGGATCCATGTGGTTTAGGAAAAGAACACACATGAAATGACTCTAGTGGATCAATGTGGTTTAGGAAAATAACACAAATGCAAATGTCACTAGTAGATCAATGTGGTTTAGGAAAAGAACACACATGCAATGTCACTAGTGGATCCTTGTGGTTTAGGAAAAGAACACACATGCAATATCACTGGTGGATCCATGTGGATTAGGAAAAGATTAGTATGCAAATGTCACCAGTGGATCAATGTGGTTTAGGAAAAGAACACACATGCAACAACTCTAGTGGATCAATGTTGTTTACGAAAAGAACACATGCAATGACTCCCGTGGGTCCGTATTCTTTAGGAAAAGAACACACATGAAATGTCAACAGTGGATCCATGTGGTTTAGCAAAAGAACACACATGAAATGTCACTAGTGGATCAATGTGGTTTAGCAAAAGAACACACATGCAATGTCACTAGTGGATCCATGTGTTTCAAGAAAAGAACACACATCCAATTTCACCAGTGGATCAATGTGGTTTAGGAAGGGAACACACATGCGATGTCTCTAGTGGATCCATGTGGTTTAGGAAAAGAACACACATGCAATGTCTCTAGTGGATCCTTGTGGTTTAGGAAAAGAACACACATGCAATGACTCTAGTGGATCCATGTGGTTATGGAAAAGAACACACATGCAAAGTTCACGAGTGGATCCATGTGGTTTAGGAAAAGAACACACATGAAATGAACCTAGTGGATCCATGTGATTTAGTTAAAGAACAAACATGCAATGACTCTTGTGGATCAATGTTTTTTAGGAAAAGAACACACATACAATGTCACCAGTGGATCAATGTGGTTTAGGAAAAGAACACACATGCAATTTCTCTAGTAGATCCATGGGGTCTAGGAAAAGAACGCACATGCAAATGTCACCAGTTGATAAATGTGGTTTAGGAAAAGAACACACATGCAATGTCTCAAGTGGATCCATGTGGTTCAGGATAAGCACACACATGCAATGCCACTAGTGGATCAATTTGGCTCAGGAAAAGAACACACATGCAATGTCACAAGTGGATAAATGTGGTTTTGGAAAAGAACACACATGCAATGTCTCTAGTAGATCCATGTGGTTTAGGGAAAGAACACGCTTGAAAATGTCTCCAGTGGATCCATGTGGTTTAGGAAAAGAACACACATGTAATGACTCTAGTGGATCAATGTGGTTTAGGAAAATAACACACATGCAAATGTCACTGGTAGATAATTGTGGTTTAGGAAAAGAACACACATGCAATGTCACTAGTGGATCCTTGTGGTTTAGGAAAAGAACACACATGCAATATCACTAGTGGATCCATGTGGTTTGGGAAAAGATTACATGTGCAAATGTCAGCAGTGGATCAATGTGGTTTAGGAAAAGAACACACATGCAACAACTCTAGTCGATCAATGTGGTTTAGGAAAAGAACACACATGCAATGTCACTAGTGGATGCTTGTGGTTTAGGAAAATAACACACATGCAATATCACCTGTGGATCCATAAGGTTTAGGAAAAGTACACACGTGCAAATGTCACCAGTGCATGAATGTGGTTTAGGAAAAGAACACATATGCAATGTCTCTAGTGGATCCATGTGGTTTAGGGAAAGAACAAACATGCAAATGTCTCCAGTGGATCCATGTGGTTTAGGAAAAGAACACACATGCAATGACTCTAGTGGATCTGTGTTCTTTAGGAAAAGAACAAACATGCGATGTCACAAGTTGATCCATGTGGTTTAGGAAAAGAACACACATGCAATGCCTCTAGTGGATCCACATGGTTTAGGAAAATAATACACATGCAAATGTCAGCAGTAGATCAATGTGGTTTAGGAAAAGAACACACGTGCAATGTCACCAGTGGATAAATGTGGTTTAGCAAAAGAACACACATGGAATGTCACCAGTGGATCAATGTGTTTTAGGGAAAGAACACACATGCAATGTCACAAGTGGATCCATGTGTTTCAGAAAAAGAACACACATGCAATGTCTCTAGTGGATCAATGTGGTTTAGGAAGGGAACACACATGCAATGTCTCTAGTGGATCCATGTGGTTTAGGAAAAGAACATACATGCAATGTCTCAAGTGGATCCATGTGGTTTAGGAAAAGAACACACATGCAATGTCTCAAGTGTATCCATGTGGTTCAGGATAAGAACACACATGCAATGTCACCAGGGGATGAATGTGGTTTAGGAAAAGAACACACATGCAATGTCTCTAGTGGATCCATGTGGTTTAGGAAAAGAACACACATGCAAATGTCTCAAGTGGATCCCTGTGTATTAGGAAAAGAACACACATGCAATGACTCTAGTGGATCAGTGTGGTTTAGGAAAATAACTGAGATGCAAATGTCACTGGTGGATCAATGTGGTTTACGAAAAGAACACACATGCCATGTCACTAGTGGATGCTTGTGGTTTAGGAAAAGAACACACATGCAATATTACTAGTGGATCCATCTGGTTTAGGAAAAGTACACACGTGCAAATGTCACCAGTGGATCAATGTGGTTTAGGAAAAGAACACACATGCAACAACTCTAGTGGATCAATGTTGTTTAGGAAAAGAACACATACAATGACTCCCGTGGATCCGTGTTCTTTAGGAAAAGAACACACACATGCAATGTCACCAGTGGATCCATGTGGTTTATGAAAAGAACACACATGCAATGACTCTAGTGGATCCACATGGTTTGGGAAAATAACCCACATGGAAATGTCACCAGTAGATCAATGTGGTTTAGGAAGAGAACACACATGCAATGTCACTAGTGGATCAATGTGGTTTAGCAAAAGAAGACACATGCAATGTCACCAGTGGATCCATGTGTTTCAGGAAAAGAACACACATGCAATATCACTAGTGGATCAATGTGGTTTACGAAGGGAACACACATGCAATGCCTCAGTGGATCCATGTGGTTTAGGAAAAGAACAGACATGCAATGTCTCTAGTGGATCCTTGTGGTTTAGGAAAAGAACACACATGCAATGACTCTAGTGGATCCATGTGGTTTTGGAAAAGAACACACATGTAAAGTTCACTAGTGGATCCATGTGGTTTACAAAAAGAACACACATGAAATGACTCTAGTGGATCCATGTGATTTAGTTAAAGAACAAACATGCAATGACTCTAGTGGATCCATAAGGTTTAAGAAAAGCACACACGTGCAAATGTCACCAGTGGATCAATGTGGTTTAGGGAAAGAACACACATGCAACAACTCTAGTGGATCAATGTTTTTTAGGAAAAGAACACACATACAATGTCACCAGTGGATCAATGTAGTTTAACAAAAGAACACACATGCAGTGTCACGAGTGGATCAATGTGGTTTAGGAAAAGAACACACATGCAATTTCTCCAGTAGATCCATGGGGTCTAGGAAAAGAACGCACATGCAAATGTCACGAGTTGATAAATGTGGTTTAGGAAAAGAACACACATGCTATGTCTCAAGTGGATCCATGTGGTTCAAGATAAGAACAAACATGCAATGTCACAAGTGGATCAATGTGGTTTAGGAAAATATCACACATGCAATGTCACAAGTGGATGAATGTGGTTTAGGAAAAGAACACATATGCAATGTCTCTAGTGGATCAATGTGGTTTAGGGAAAGAACACACATGCAAATGTCTCCAGTGGATCCATGTGGTTTAGGAAAAGAACACGCATGCAATGACTCTAGTGGATCTGTGTTCTTTAGGAAAAGAACACACATGCGATGTCACAAGTGGATCCATGTGGTTTAGGAAAAGAACACACATGCAATGCCTCTAATGGATCCACATGGTTTAGGAAAATAATACACATGCAAATGTCACCAGTAGATAAATGTGGTTTAGCAAAAGAACACACATGGAATGTCACCAGTGGATCCATGTGTTTCAGAAAAAGAATACACATGCAATGTCACCAGTGGATCAATGTGGTTTAGGAAGGGAACACACATGCAATGTCTCTAGTGGATCCATGTGGTTTTGGAAAAGAACACACATGCAAAATTCACCAGTGGATCCATGTCGTTTAGGAAAAGAACACACATGAAATGACTCTAGTGGATCCATGTGATTTAGTTAAAGAACACACATGCAACGACACTAGTGGATCAACGTTTTTTAGGAAAAGAACACACATACAATGTCACCAGTGGATCAAGGTGGTTTAGGAAAATAACACACAGGCAATGTCACAAGTGGATAGATGTGGTTCAGGAAAATGACACATATGCAATGTCACTGGTGGATTAATGTGGTTTAGGAAAAGAACACACATGCAATTTCTCTAGTAGATCCATGGGGTCTAGGAAAAGAACGCACATGCAAATGTCACCAGTTGATAAATGTTGTTTAGGAAAAGAACACACATGCAATGTCTCCAGTGGATCCATGTGGTTCAGGATAAGAACACACATGCAATGCCACTAGTGGATGAACGTGGTTCAGGAAAAGAACACACATGCAATGTCACAAGTGGATGAATGTGGTTTAGGAAAAGAACACACATGCAATCTCTCTAGTGGATCCATGTGGTTTAGGGAAAAACACACATGCAAATGTCTCTAGTGGATCCATGTGGTTTAGGAAAAGAACACACATGCAATGACTCTAGTGGATCAATGTGGTTTAGGAAAATAACACACATGCAAATGTCACTGGTGGATCAATGTGGTTTAGGAAAAGAACACACATGCAATGTAACTAGTGCATCCTTGTGGTTAAGGAAAAGAACACACATGCAATATCACTAGTGGATCCATGTGGTTTAGGAAAAGAACACACGTGGAAATGTCACCAGTGGATCAATGTGGTTTAGGAAAAGAACACACATGCAACAACTCTAGTGGATCAATGTGGTTTAGGAAAAGAACACACATGCAATGTCACTAGTGGATGCTTGTGGTTTAGGAAAATAACACACATGCAACTACTCTAGTAGATCAATGCTTTTTAGGAAAAGAACACACATACAATGTCACCAGTGGATCAATGTGGTTTAACAAAAGAACACACATGCAATGTCACTAGTGGATCGATGTGGTTCAGGAAAATGACGCACATGCAATGTCACCAGTGGGTCAATGTGGTTTAGGAAAAGAACACACATGCAATTTCTCTAGTAGATCCATAGGGTCTAGGAAAAGAACGCACATGCAAATGTCACCAGTTGATAAATGTGGTTTAGGAAAAGAACACACATGCAATGTCTCAAGTGGATCCATGTGGTTCAGGATAAGAACACACATGCAATGCCACTAGTGGATCAATGTGGCTCAGGAAAAGAACACATATGCAATGTCACAAGTGGATAAATGTGGTTTAGGGAAAGAACTCACATGCAATGTCTCTAGTGGATCCATGTGGTTTAGGCATAGAAAACGCTTGCAAATGTCTCCAGTGGATCCATGTGGTTTAGGAAAAGAACACACATGAAATGACTCTAGTGGATCAATGTGGTTTAGGAAAATAACACAAATGCAAATGTCACTGGTAGATCAATGTGGTTTAGGAAAAGAACACACATGCAATGTCACTAGTGGATCCTTGTGGTTCAGGAAAAGAACACACATGCAATATCACTGGTGGATCCATGTGGATTAGGAAAAGATTAGACGTGCAAATGTCACCAGTGGATCAATGTGGTTTAGGAAAAGAACACACATGCAACAACACTAGTGGATCAATGTTGTTTAGGAAAAGAACACATGCAATGACTCCCGTGGGTCCGTATTCTTTAGGAAAAGAACACACATGAAATGTCACCAGTGGATCCATGTGGTTTAGCAAAAGAACACACATGAAATGTCACTAGTGGATCAATGTGGTTTAGCAAAAGAACACACATGCAAGGTCACTAGTGGATCCATGTGTTTCAAGAAAAGAACACACATCCAATTTCACCAGTGGATCAATGTGGTTTAGGAAGGGAACACACATGCAATGTCTCTAGTGGATCCATGTGGTTTAGGAAAAGAACACACATGCAATGTCTCTAGTGGATCCTTGTGGTTTAAGAAAAGAACACACATGCAATGACTCTAGTGGATCCATGTGGTTATGGAAAAGAACACACATGCAAAGTTCACGAGTGGATCCATGTGGTTTAGGAAAAGAACACACATGAAATGAACCTAGTGGATCCATGTGATTTAGTTAAAGAACAAACATGCAATGACTCTTGTGGATCAATGTTTTTTAGGAAAAGAACACACATACAATGTCACCAGTGGATCAATGTGGTTTAGGAAAAGAACACACATGCAATTTCTCTAGTAGATCCATGGGGTCTAGGAAAAGAACGCACATGCAAATGTCACCAATTGATAAATGTGGTTTAGGAAAAGAACACACATGCAATGTCTCAAGTGGATCCATGTGGTTCAGGATAAGCACACACATGCAATGCCACTAGTGGATCAATTTGGCTCAGGAAAAGAACACACATGCAATGTCACAAGTGGATAAATGTGGTTTTGGAAAAGAACACACATGCAATGTCTCTAGTAGATCCATGTGGTTTAGGGAAAGAACACGCTTGCAAATGTCTCCAGTGGATCCATGTGGTTTAGGAAAAGAACACACATGTAATGACTCTAGTGGATCAATGTGGTTTAGGAAAATAACACACATGCAAATGTCACTGGTAGATAATTGTGGTTTAGGAAAAGAACACACATGCAATGTCACTAGTGGATCCTTGTGGTTTAGGAAAAGAACACACATGCAATATCACTAGTGGATCCATGTGGTTTGGGAAAAGATTACATGTGCAAATGTCAGCAGTGGATCAATGTGGTTTAGGAAAAGAACACACATGCAACAACTCTAGTCGATCAATGTGGTTTAGGAAAAGAACACACATGCAATGTCACTAGTGGATGCTTGTGGTTTAGGAAAATAACACATATGCAATATCACCTGTGGATCCATAAGGTTTAGGAAAAGTACACACGTGCAAATGTCACCAGTGCATGAATGTGGTTTAGGAAAAGAACACATATGCAATGTCTCTAGTGGATCCATGTGGTTTAGGGAAGGAACAAACATGCAAATGTCTCAAGTGGATCCATGTGGTTTAGGAAAAGAACACACATGCAATGACTCTAGTGGATATGTGTTCTTTAGGAAAAGAACACACATGCGATGTCACAAGTTGATCCATGTGGTTTAGGAAAAGAACACACATGCAATGCCTCTAGTGGATCCACATGGTTTAGGAAAATAATACACATGCAAATGTCACCAGTAGATCAATGTGGTTTAGGAAAAGAACACACGTGCAATGTCACTAGTGGATAAATGTGGTTTAGCAAAAGAACACACATGGAATGTCACCAGTGGATCAATGTGTTTTAGGAAAAGAACACACATGCAATGTCACAAGTGGATCCATGTGTTTCAGAAAAAGAACACACATGCAATGTCACCAGTGGATCAATGTGGTTTAGGAAGGGAACACACATGCAATGTCTCTAGTGGATCCATGTGGTTTAGGAAAAGAACACACATGCAATGTCTCAAGTGGATCCATGTGGTTTAGGAAAAGAACACACATGCAATGTCTCAAGTGTATCCATGTGGTTCAGGATAAGAACACACATGCAATGTCACCAGGGGATGAATGTGGTTTAGGAAAAGAACACACATGCAATGTCTCCAGTGGATCCATGTGGTTTAGGAAAAGAACACACATGCAAATGTCTCCAGTGGATCCCTGTGGTTTAGGAAAAGAACACACATGCAATGACTCTAGTGGATCAGTGTGGTTTAGGAAAATAACATAGATGCAAATGTCACTGGTGGATCAATGTGGTTTACGAAAAGAACACACATGCCATGTCACTAGTGGATGCTTGTGGTTTAGGAAAAGAACACACATGCAATATCACTAGTGGATCCATCTGGTTTAGGAAAAGTACACACGTGCAAATGTCACCAGTGGATCAATGTGGTTTAGGAAAAGAACACACATGCAACAACTCTAGTGGATCAATGTTGTTTAGGAAAAGAACACATACAATGACTCCCGTGGATCCGTGTTCTTTAGGAAAAGAACACACACATGCAATGTCACCAGTGGATCCATGTGGTTTATGAAAAGAACACACATGCAATGACTCTAGTGGATCCACATGGTTTGGGAAAATAACCCACATGGAAATGTCACCAGTAGATCAATGTGGTTTAGGAAGAGAACACACATGCAATGTCACCAGTGGATCAATGTGGTTTAGCAAAAGAAGACACATGCAATGTCACCAGTGGATCCATGTGTTTCAGGAAAAGAACACACATGCAATATCACTAGTGGATCAATGTGGTTTACGAAGGGAACACACATGCAATGCCTCAGTGGATCCATGTGGTTTAGGAAAAGAACAGACATGCAATGTCTCTAGTGGATCCATGTGGTTTAGGAAAAGAACACACATGCAATGACTCTAGTGCATCCATGTGGTTTTGGAAAAGAACACACATGTAAAGTTCACTAGTGGATCCATGTGGTTTACAAAAAGAACACACATGAAATGACTCTAGTGGATCCATGTGATTTAGTTAAAGAACAAACATGCAATGACTCTAGTGGATCAATGTTTTTAAGGAAAAGAACACACATACAATGTCACCAGTGGATCAATGTGGTTTAGGAAAATAACACACATGCAATTTCTCTAGTAGATCCATGGGGTCTAGGAAAAGAACGCACATGCAAATGTCACCAGTTGATAAATGTGGTTTAGGAAAAGAACACACATGCAATGTCTCAAGTGGATCCATGTGGTTCAGGATAAGAACACACATGCAATGCCACTAGTGGATCAATGTGGCTCAGGAAAAGAACACATATGCAATGTCACAAGTGGATAAATGTGGTTTAGGGAAAGAACACACATGCAATGTCTCTAGTGGATCCATGTGGTTTAGGCAAAGAACACGCTTGCAAATGTCTCCAGTGGATCCATATGGTTTAGGAAAAGAACACACATGAAATGACTCTAGTGGATCAATGTGGTTTAGGAAAATAACACAAATGCAAATGTCACTCGTAGATCAATGTGGTTTAGGAAAAGAACACACATGCAATGTCACTAGTGGATCCTTGTGGTTTAGGAAAAGAACACACATGCAATATCACTGGTGGATCCATGTGGATTAGGAAAAGATTAGACATGCAAATGTCACCAGTGGATCAATGTGGTTTAGGAAAAGAACACACATGCAACAACTCTAGTGGATCAATGTTGTTTAGGAAAAGAACACATGCAATGACTCTCGTGGGTCCGTATTCTTTAGGAAAGAACACACATGAAATGTCACCAGTGGATCCATGTGGTTTATGAAAAGAACACACATGCAATGACTCTAGTGGATCCACATGGTTTAGGAAAATAACACACATGCAAATGTCACTAGTAGATCAATGTGATTTAGGAAAAGAACACACATGAAATGTCACTAGTGGATCAGTGTGGTTTAGCAAAAGAACACACATGCAATGTCACTAGTGGATCCATGTGTTTCAGGAAAAGAACACACATCCAATTTCACCAGTGGATCAATGTGGTTTAGGAAGGGAACACACATGCAATGTCTCTAGTGGATCCATGTGGTTTAGGAAAAGAACACACATGCAATGTCTCTAGTGGATCCTTGTGGTTTAGGAAAAGAACACACATGCAATGACTTTAGTGGATCCATGTGGTTATGGAAAAGAACACACGTGCAAAGTTCACGAGTGGATCCATGTGGTTTAGGAAAAGAACACACATGAAATGAACCTAGTGGATCCATGTGATTTAGTTAAAGAACAAACATGCAATGACTCTAGTGGATCAATGTTTTTTAGGAAAAGAACACACATACAATGTCACCAGTGGATCAATGTGGTTTACGAAAAGAACACACATGCAATTTCTCTAGTAGATCCATGGGGTCTAGGAAAAGAACGCACATGCAAATGTCACCAGTTGATAAATGTGGTTTAGGAAAAGAACACACATGCAATGTCTCAAGTGGATCCATGTGGTTCAGGATAAGAACACACATGCAATGCCACTAGTGGATCAATGTGGCTCAGGAAAAGAACACACATGCAATGTCACAAGTGGATAAATGTGGTTTTGGAAAAGAACACACATGCAATGTCTCTAGTAGATCCATGTGGTTTAGGGAAAGAACACGCTTGCAAATGTCTCCAGTGGATCCATGTGGTTTAGGAAAAGAACACACATGTAATGACTCTAGTGGATCAATGTGGTTTAGGAAAATAACACACATGCAAATGTCACTGGTAGATAATTGTGGTTTAGGAAAAGAACACACATGCAATGTCACTAGTGGATCCTTGTGGTTTAGGAAAAGAACACACATGCAATATCACTAGTGGATCCATGTGGTTTGGGAAAAGATTACATGTGCAAATGTCAGCAGCGGATCAATGTGGTTTACGAAAAGAACACACATGCAACAACTCTAGTCGATCAATGTGGTTGAGGAAAAGAACACACATGCAATGACTCTCGTGGGTCCGTATTCTTTAGGAAAGAACACACATGAAATGTCACCAGTGGATCCATGTGGTTTATGAAAAGAACACACATGCAATGACTCTAGTGGATCCACATGGTTTAGGAAAATAACACACATGCAAATGTCACTAGTAGATCAATGTGATTTAGGAAAAGAACACACATGAAATGTCACTAGTGGATCAGTGTGGTTTAGCAAAAGAACACACATGCAATGTCACTAGTGGATCCATGTGTTTCAGGAAAAGAACACACATCCAATTTCACCAGTGGATCAATGTGGTTTAGGAAGGGAACACACATGCAATGTCTCTAGTGGATCCATGTGGTTTAGGAAAAGAACACACATGCAATGTCTCTAGTGGATCCTTGTGGTTTAGGAAAAGAACACACATGCAATGACTTTAGTGGATCCATGTGGTTATGGAAAAGAACACACGTGCAAAGTTCACGAGTGGATCCATGTGGTTTAGGAAAAGAACACACATGAAATGAACCTAGTGGATCCATGTGATTTAGTTAAAGAACAAACATGCAATGACTCTAGTGGATCAATGTTTTTTAGGAAAAGAACACACATACAATGTCACCAGTGGATCAATGTGGTTTACGAAAAGAACACACATGCAATTTCTCTAGTAGATCCATGGGGTCTAGGAAAAGAACGCACATGCAAATGTCACCAGTTGATAAATGTGGTTTAGGAAAAGAACACACATGCAATGTCTCAAGTGGATCCATGTGGTTCAGGATAAGAACACACATGCAATGCAACTAGTGGATCAATGTGGCTCAGGAAAAGAACACACATGCAATGTCACAAGTGGATAAATGTGGTTTTGGAAAAGAACACACATGCAATGTCTCTAGTAGATCCATGTGGTTTAGGGAAAGAACACGCTTGCAAATGTCTCCAGTGGATCCATGTGGTTTAGGAAAAGAACACACATGTAATGACTCTAGTGGATCAATGTGGTTTAGGAAAATAACACACATGCAAATGTCACTGGTAGATAATTGTGGTTTAGGAAAAGAACACACATGCAATGTCACTAGTGGATCCTTGTGGTTTAGGAATAGAACACACATGCAATATCACTAGTGGATCCATGTGGTTTGGGAAAAGATTACATGTGCAAATGTCAGCAGCGGATCAATGTGGTTTACGAAAAGAACACACATGCAACAACTCTAGTCGATCAATGTGGTTGAGGAAAAGAACACACATGCAATGTCACTAGTGGATGCTTGTGGTTTAGGAAAATAACACACATGCAATATCACTTGTGGATCCATAAGGTTTAGGAAAAGTATACACGTGCAAATGTCACGGGATCAATGTGGTTTAGGAAGGGAACACACATGCAATGTCTCTAGTGGATCCATGTGGTTTAGGAAAAGAACAAACATGCAAATGTCTCCAGTGGATCCATGTGGTTTAGGAAAAGAACACACATGCAATGACTCTAGTGGATCTGTGTTCTTTAGGAAAAGAACACACATGCGATGTCACAAGTTGATCCATGTGGTTTAGGAAAAGAACACACATGCAATGTCTCAAGTGTATCCATGTGGTTCGGGATAAGAACACACATGCAATGTCACCAGGGGATGAATGTGGTTTAGGAAAAGAACACACATGCAATGTCTCTAGTGGATCCATGTGGTTTAGGAAAAGAACACACATGCAAATGTCTCAAGTGGATCCCTGTGGTTTAGGAAAAGAACACACATGCAATGACTCTAGTGGATCAGTGTGGTTTAGGAAAATAACATAGATGCAAATGTCACTGGTGGATCAATGTGGTTTACGAAAAGAACACACATGCCATGTCACTAGTGGATGCTTGTGGTTTAGGAAAAGAACACACATGCAATATCACTAGTGGATCCATCTGGTTTAGAAAAAGTACACACGTGCAAATGTCACCAGTGGATCAATGTGGTTTAGGAAAAGAACACACATGCAACAACTCTAGTGGATCAATGTTGTTTAGGAAAAGAACACATACAATGACTCCCGTGGATCCGTGTTCTTTAGGAAAAGAACACACACATGCAATGTCACGGGATCCATGTGGTTTATGAAAAGAACACACATGCAATGACTCTAGTGGATCCACATGGTTTGGGAAAATAACCCACATGGAAATGTCACCAGTGGATCAATGTGGTCTAGCAAAAGAAGACACATGCAATGTCACCAGTGGATCCATGTGTTTCAGGAAAAGAACACACATGCAATATCACCAGTGGATCAATGTGGTTTACGAAGGGAACACACATGCAATGCCTCAGTGGATCCATGTGGTTTAGGAAAAGAACAGACATGCAATGTCTCTAGTGGATCCATGTGGTTTAGGAAAAGAACACACATGCAATGACTCTAGTGCATCCATGTGGTTTTGGAAAAGAACACACATGTAAAGTTCACTAGTGGATCCATGTGGTTTACAAAAATAACACACATGAAATGACTCTAGTGGATCCATGTGATTTAGTTAAAGAACAAACATGCAATGACTCTAGTGGATCAATGTTATTAAGGAAAAGAACACACATACAATGTCACCAGTGGATCAATGTGGTTTAGAAAAATAACACACATGCAATTTCTCTAGTAGATCCATGGGGTCTAGGAAAAGAACGCACATGCAATGCCACTAGTTGATAAATGTGGTTTAGGAAAAGAACACACATGCAATGTCTCAAGTGGATCCATGTGGTTCAGGATAAGAACACACATGCAATGCCACTAGTGGATCAATGTGGCTCAGGAAAAGAACACATATGCAATGTCACAAGTGGATAAATGTGGTTTAGGGAAAGAACACACATGCAATGTCTCTAGTGGATCCATGTGGTTTAGGCAAAGAACACACTTGCAAATGTCTCCAGTGGATCCATATGGTTTAGGAAAAGAACACACATGAAATGACTCTAGTGGATCAATGTGGTTTAGGAAAATAACACAAATGCAAATGTCACTCGTAGATCAATGTGGTTTAGGAAAAGAACACACATGCAATGTCACTAGTAGATCCTTGTGGTTTAGGAAAAGAACACACATGCAATATCACTGGTGGATCCATGTGGATTAGGAAAAGATTAGACGTGCAAATGTCACCAGTGGATCAATGTGGTTTAGGAAAAGAACACACATGCAACAACTCTAGTGGATCAATGTTGTTTAGGAAAAGAACACATGCAATGACTCTCGTGGGTCCGTATTCTTTAAGAAAGAACACACATGAAATGTCACCAGTGGATCCATGTGGTTTATGAAAAGAACACACATGCAATGACTCTAGTGGATCCACATGGTTTAGGAAAATAACACACATGCAAATGTCACTAGTAGATCAATGTGATTTAGGAAAAGAACACACATGAAATGTCACTAGTGGATCAATGTGGTTTAGCAAAAGAACACACATGCAATGTCACTAGTGGATCCATGTGTTTCAGGAAAAGAACACACATCCAATTTCACCAGTGGATCAATGTGGTTTAGGAAGGGAACACACATGCAATGTCTCTAGTGGATCCATGTGGTTTAGGAAAAGAACACACATGCAATGTCTCTAGTGGATCCTTGTGGTTTAGGAAAAGAACACACATGCAATGACTTTAGTGGATCCATGTGGTTATGGAAAAGAACACACGTGCAAAGTTCACGAGTGGATCCATGTGGTTTAGGAAAAGAACACACATGAAATGAACCTAGTGGATCCATGTGATTTAGTTAAAGAACAAACATGCAATGACTCTAGTGGATCAATGTTTTTTAGGAAAAGAACACACATACAATGTCAGCAGTGGATCAATGTGGTTTACGAAAATAACACACATGCAATTTCTCTAGTAGATCCATGGGGTCTAGGAAAAGAACGCACATGCAAATGTCACCAGTTGATAAATGTGGTTTAGGAAAAGAACACACATGCAATGTCTCAAGTGGATCCATGTGGTTTAGGAAAAGAACACACATGCAATATCACTAGTGGATCCATCTGGTTTAGAAAAAGTACACACGTGCAAATGTCACCAGTGGATCAATGTGGTTTAGGAAAAGAACACACATGTAATGACTCTAGTGGATCAATGTGGTTTAGGAAAATAACACACATGCAAATGTCACTGGTAGATAATTGTGGTTTAGGAAAAGAACACACATGCAATGTCACTAGTGGATCCTTGTGGTTTAGGAAAAGAACACACATGCAATATCACTAGTGGATCCATGTGGTTTGGGAAAAGATTACATGTGCAAATGTCAGCAGCGGATCAATGTGGTTTACGAAAAGAACACACATGCAACAACTCTAGTCGATCAATGTGGTTGAGGAAAAGAACACACATGCAATGTCACTAGTGGATGCTTGTGGTTTAGGAAAATAACACACATGCAATATCACTTGTGGATCCATAAGGTTTAGGAAAAGTATACACGTGCAAATGTCACCAGTGGATCAATGTGGTTTAGGAAGGGAACACACATGCAATGTCTCTAGTGGATCCATGTGGTTTAGGAAAAGAACAAACATGCAAATGTCTCCAGTGGATCCATGTGGTTTAGGAAAAGAACACACATGCAATGACTCTAGTGGATCTGTGTTCTTTAGGAAAAGAACACACATGCGATGTCACAAGTTGATCCATGTGGTTTAGGAAAAGAACACACATGCAATGTCTCAAGTGTATCCATGTGGTTCGGGATAAGAACACACATGCAATGTCACCAGGGGATGAATGTGGTTTAGGAAAAGAACACACATGCAATGTCTCTAGTGGATCCATGTGGTTTAGGAAAAGAACACACATGCAAATGTCTCAAGTGGATCCCTGTGGTTTAGGAAAAGAACACACATGCAATGACTCTAGTGGATCAGTGTGGTTTAGGAAAATAACATAGATGCAAATGTCACTGGTGGATCAATGTGGTTTACGAAAAGAACACACATGCCATGTCACTAGTGGATGCTTGTGGTTTAGGAAAAGAACACACATGCAATATCACTAGTGGATCCATCTGGTTTAGAAAAAGTACACACGTGCAAATGTCACCAGTGGATCAATGTGGTTTAGGAAAAGAACACACATGCAACAACTCTAGTGGATCAATGTTGTTTAGGAAAAGAACACATACAATGACTCCCGTGGATCCGTGTTCTTTAGGAAAAGAACACACACATGCAATGTCACCAGTGGATCCATGTGGTTTATGAAAAGAACACACATGCAATGACTCTAGTGGATCCACATGGTTTGGGAAAATAACCCACATGGAAATGTCACCAGTGGATCAATGTGGTCTAGCAAAAGAAGACACATGCAATGTCACCAGTGGATCCATGTGTTTCAGGAAAAGAACACACATGCAATATCACTAGTGGATCAATGTGGTTTACTGAAGGAACACACATGCAATGCCTCAAGGATCCATGTGGTTTAGGAAAAGAATGTACATGCAATGTCTCTAGTGGATCCATGTGGTTTAGGAAAAGAACACACATGCAATGACTCTAGTGCATCCATGTGGTTTTGGAAAAGAACACACATGTAAAGTTCACTAGTGGATCCATGTGGTTTACAAAAAGAACACACATGAAATGACTCTAGTGGATCCATGTGATTTAGTTAAAGAACAAACATGCAATGACTCTAGTGGATCAATGTTATTAAGGAAAAGAACACACATACAATGTCACCAGTGGATCAATGTGGTTTAGAAAAATAACACACATGCAATTTCTCTAGTAGATCCATGGGGTCTAGGAAAAGAACGCACATGCAAATGTCACCAGTTGATAAATGTGGTTTAGGAAAAGAACACACATGCAATGTCTCAAGTGGATCCATGTGGTTCAGGATAAGAACACACATGCAATGCCACTAGTGGATCAATGTGGCTCAGGAAAAGAACACATATGCAATGTCACAAGTGGATAAATGTGGTTTAGGGAAAGAACACACATGCAATGTCTCTAGTGGATCCATGTGGTTTAGGCAAAGAACACACTTGCAAATGTCTCCAGTGGATCCATATGGTTTAGGAAAAGAACACACATGAAATGACTCTAGTGGATCAATGTGGTTTAGGAAAATAACACAAATGCAAATGTCACTCGTAAATCAATGTGGTTTAGGAAAAGAACACACATGCAATGTCACTAGTAGATCCTTGTGGTTTAGGAAAAGAACACACATGCAATATCACTGGTGGATCCATGTGGATTAGGAAAAGATTAGACGTGCAAATGTCACCAGTGGATCAATGTGGTTTAGGAAAAGAACACACATGCAACAACTCTAGTGGATCAATGTTGTTTAGGAAAAGAACACATGAAATGACTCGTGGGTCCGTATTCTTTAAGAAAGAACACACATGAAATGTCACCAGTGGATCCATGTGGTTTATGAAAAGAACACACATGCAATGACTCTAGTGGATCCACATGGTTTAGGAAAATAACACACATGCAAATGTCACTAGTAGATCAATGTGATTTAGGAAAAGAACACACATGAAATGTCACTAGTGGATCAATGTGGTTTAGCAAAAGAACACACATGCAATGTCACTAGTGGATCCATGTGTGGAAAAAGAACACACATCCAATTTCACCGGGATCAATGTGGTTTAGGAAGGAACACACATGCAATGTCTCTAGTGGATCCATGTGGTTTAGGAAAAGAACACACATGCAATGTCTCTAGTGGATCCTTGTGGTTTAGGAAAAGAACACACATGCAATGACTTTAGTGGATCCATGTGGTTATGGAAAAGAACACACGTGCAAAGTTCACGAGTGGATCCATGTGGTTTAGGAAAAGAACACACATGAAATGAACCTAGTGGATCCATGTGATTTAGTTAAAGAACAAACATGCAATGACTCTAGTGGATCAATGTTTTTTAGGAAAAGAACACACATACAATGTCAGCAGTGGATCAATGTGGTTTACGAAAATAACACACATGCAATTTCTCTAGTAGATCCATGGGGTCTAGGAAAAGAACGCACATGCAAATGTCACCAGTTGATAAATGTGGTTTAGGAAAAGAACACACATGCAATGTCTCAAGTGGATCCATGTGGTTCAGGATAAGAACACACATGCAATGCCACTAGTGGATCAATGTGGCTCAGGAAAAGAACACACATGCAATGTCACAAGTGGATAAATGTGGTTTTGGAAAAGAACACACATGCAATGTCTCTAGTAGATCCATGTGGTTTAGGGAAAGAACACGCTTGCAAATGTCTCCAGTGGATCCATGTGGTTTAGGAAAAGAACACACATGTAATGACTCTAGTGGATCAATGTGGTTTAGGAAAATAGCACACATGCAAATGTCACTGGTAGATAATTGTGGTTTAGGAAAAGAACACACATGCAATGTCACTAGTGGATCCTTGTGGTTTAGGAAAAGAACACACATGCAATATCACTAGTGGATCCATGTGGTTTGGGAAAAGATTACATGTGCAAATGTCAGCAGCGGATCAATGTGGTTTAGGAAAAGAACACACATGCAACAACTCTAGTCGATCAATGTGGTTGACGAAAAGAACACACATGCAATGTCACTAGTGGATGCTTGTGGTTTAGGAAAATAACACACATGCAATATCACCTGTGGATCCATAAGGTTTAGGAAAAGTACACACGTGCAAATGTCACCAGTGCATGAATGTGGTTTAGGAAAAGAACACATATGCAATGTCTCTAGTGGATCCATGTGGTTTAGGGAAAGAACAAACATGCAAATGTCTCCAGTGGATCCATGTGGTTTAGGAAAAGAACACACATGCAATGACTCTAGTGGATCTGTGTTCTTTAGGAAAAGAACACACATGCGATGTCACAAGTTGATCCATGTGGTTTAGGAAAAGAACACACATGCAATGCCTCTAGTGGATCCACATGGTTTAGGAAAATAATACACATGGAAATGTCACTAGTAGATCAATGTGGTTTAGGAAAAGAACACACGTGCAATGTCACCAGTGGATAAATGTGGTTTAGCAAAAGAACACACATGGAATGTCACCAGTGGATCAACGTGTTTTAGGAAAAGAACACACATGCAATGTCACAAGTGGATCCATGTGTTTCAGAAAAAGAACACACATGTAATGTCACCAGTGGATCAATGTGGTTTAGGAAGGGAACACACATGCAATGTCTCTAGTGGATCCATGTGGTTTAGGAAAAGAACACACATGTAATGTCTCAAGTGGATCCATGTGGTTTAGGAAAAGAACACACATGCAATGTCTCAAGTGTATCCATGTGGTTCAGGATAAGAACACACATGCAATGTCATCAGGGGATGAATGTGGTTTAGGAAAAGAACACACATGCAATGTCTCTAGTGGATCCATGTGGTTTAGGAAAAGAACACACATGCAAATGTCTCCAGTGGATCCCTGTGGTTTAGGAAAACAACACACATGCAATGACTCTAGTGGATCAGTGTGGTTTAGGAAAATAACACAGATGCAAATGTCACTGGTGGATCAATGTGGTTTACGAAAAGAACACACATGCCATGTCACTAGTGGATGCTTGTGGTTTAGGAAAAGAACACACATGCAATATCACTAGTGGATCCATCTGGTTTAGGAAAAGTACACACGTGCAAATGTCACCGGAGGATCAATGTGGTTTAGGAAAAGAACACACATGCAACAACTCTAGTGGATCAATGTTGTTTAGGAAAAGAACACATACAATGACTCCCGTGGATCCGTGTTCTTTAGGAAAAGAACACACACATGCAATGTCACCAGTGGATCCATGTGGTTTATGAAAAGAACACACATGCAATGACTCTAGTGGATCCACATGGTTTGGGAAAATAACCCACATGGAAATGTCACCAGTAGATCAATGTGGTTTAGGAAAAGAACACACATGCAATGTCACTAGTGGATCAATGTGGTTTAGCAAAAGAAGACACATGCAATGTCACCAGTGGATAAATGTGGTTTAGGAAAAGAACACACATGCAATGTCTCAAGTGGATCCATGTGGTTCAGGATAAGAACACACATGCAATGCCACTAGTGGATCAATGTGGCTCAGGAAAAGAACACACATGCAATGTCCCAAGTGGATAAATGTGGTTTTGGAAAAGAACACACATGCAATATCTCTAGTTGATCCATGTGGTTTAGGGAAAGAACACGCTTGCAAATGTCTCCAGTGGATCCATGTGGTTTAGGAAAAGAACACACATGTAATGACTCTAGTGGATCAATGTGGTTTAGGAAAATAACACACATGCAAATGTCACTGGTAGATAATTGTGGTTTAGGAAAAGAACACACATGCAATGTCACTAGTGGATCCTTGTGGTTTAGGAAAAGAACACACATGCAATATCACTAGTGGATCCATGTGGTTTGGGAAAAGATTACATGTGCAAATGTCAGCAGTGGATCAATGTGGTTTAGGAAAAGAACACACATGCAACAACTCTAGTCGATCAATGTGGTTGAGGAAAAGAACACACATGCAATGTCACTAGTGGATGCTTATGGTTTAGGAAAATAACACTCATGCAATATCACCTGTGGATCCATAAGGTTTAGGAAAAGTACACACGTGCAAATGTCAGCAGTGCATGAATGTGGTTTAGGAAAAGAACACATATGCAATGTCTCTAGTGGATCCATGTGGTTTAGGGAAAGAACAAACATGCAAATGTCTCCAGTGGATCCATGTGGTTTAGGAAAAGAACACACATGTAATGACTCTAGTGGATCTGTGTTATTTAGGAAAAGAACACACATGCGATGTCACAAGTTGATCCATGTGGTTTAGGAAAAGAACACACATGCAATGCCTCTAGTGGATCCACATGGTTTAGGAAAATAATACACATGCAAATGTCACTAGTAGATCAATGTGGTTTAGGAAAAGAACACACGTGCAATGTCACCAGTGGATAAATGTGGTTTAGCAAAAGAACACACATGGAATGTCACTAGTGGATCAATGTGTTTTAGGAAAAGAACACACATGAAATGTCACAAGTGGATCCATGTGTTTCAGAAAAAGAACACACATGCAATGTCACCAGTGGATCAATGTGGTTTAGGAAGGGAACACACATGCAATGTCTCTAGTGGATCCATGTGGTTTAGGAAAAGAACACACATGCAATGTCTCAAGTGGATCCATGTGGTTTAGGAAAGGAACACACATGCAATGTCTCAAGTGTATCCATGTGGTTCAGGATAAGAACACACATGCAATGTCATCAGGGGATGAATGTGGTTTAGGAAAAGAACACACATGCAATGTCTCTAGTGGATCCATGTGGTTTAGGAAAAGAACACACATGCAAATGTCTCCAGTGGATCCCTGTGGTTTAGGAAAACAACACACATGCAATGACTCTAGTGTATCGGTGTGGTTTAGGAAAATAACACAGATGCAAATGTCACTGGTGGATCAATGTGGTTTACGAAAAGAACACACATGCCATGTCACTAGTGGATGCTTGTGGTTTAGGAAAAGAACACACATGCAATATCACTAGTGGATCCATCTGGTTTAGGAAAAGTACACACGTGCAAATGTCACCAGAGGATCAATGTGGTTTAGGAAAAGAACACACATGCAACAACTCTAGTGGATCAATGTTGTTTAGGAAAAGAACACATACAATGACTTCCGTGGATCCGTGTTCTTTAGGAAAAGAACACACACATGCAATGTCACCAGTGGATCCATGTGGTTTATGAAAAGAACACACATGCAATGACTCTAGTGGATCCAAGATGGTTTGGGGAAAATAACCCACATGGAAATGTCACCAGTAGATCAATGTGGTTTAGGAAAAGAACACACGTGCAATGTCACCAGTGGATCAATGTGGTTTAGCAAAAGAAGACACATGCAATGTCACCAGTGGATCCATGTGTTGGGAAAGAACACACATGCAATATCACTAGTGGATCAATGTGGTTTACTGAAGGAACACACATGCAATGCCTCAAAGGATCCATGTGGTTTAGGAAAAGAAAGACATGCATTCGCTATAGTGGATCCTTTTGGTTTAGGAAAAGAACAGACATGCAATGACTCTAGTGGATCCATGTGGTTTTGGAAAAGAACACACATGTAAAGTTCACTAGTGGATCCATGTGGTTTACAAAAAGAACACACATGAAATGACTCTAGTGGATCCATGTGATTTAGTTAAAGAACAAACATGCAATGACTCTAGTGGATCAATGTTTTTAGGAAAAGAACACACATAAAATGTCACCGGGATCAATGTGGTTTAGGAAAAGAACACACATGCAATTTCTCTAGTAGATGCATGGGGTCTAGGAAAAGAACGCACATGCAAATGTCACCAGTTGATAAATGTGGTTTAGGAAAAGAACACACATGCAATGTCTCAAGTGGATCCATGTGGTTCAGGATAAGAACACACATGCAATGCCACTAGTGGATCAACTGCCTGTGAAAAGAACACACATGCAATGTCACAACGGAAAATGTGGTTTTGGAAAAGAACACACATGCAATGTCTCTAGTAGATCCATGTGGTTTAGGGAAAGAACACTCTTGCAAATGTCTCCAGTGGATCCATGTGGTTTAGGAAAAGAACACACATGTAATGACTCTAGTGGATCAATGTGGTTTAGGAAAATAACACACATGCAAATGTCACTGGTAGATAATTGTGGTTTAGGAAAAGAACAAACATGCAATGTCACTAGTGGATCCTTGTGGTTTAGGAAAAGAACACACATGCAATATCACTAGTGGATCCATGAGGTTTGGGAAAAGATTACATGTGCAAATGTCACCAGTGGATCAATGTGGTTTAGGAAAAGAACACACATGCAAGAACTCTAGTCGATCAATGTGGTTTAGGAAAAGAACACACATGCAATGTCACTAGTGGATGCTTGTGGTTTAGGAAAATAACACACATGCAATATCACCTGTGGATCCATAAGGTTTAGGAAAAGTACACACGTGCAAATGTCACCAGTGGATGAATGTGGTTTAGGAAAAGAACACATATGCAATGTCTCTAGTGGATCCATGTGGTTTAGGGAAATAACACACATGCAAATGTCTCTAGTGGATCCATGTGGTTTACGAAAAGAACACACATGCAATGACTCTAGTGGATATGTGTTCTTTAGGAAAAGAACACACATGCGATGTCACAAGTTGATCCATGTGGTTCAGGATAAGAACACACATGCAATGCCACTAGTGGATCAATGTGGCTCAAGAAAAGAACACACCTGCAATATCACAAGTGGGTAAATGTGGTTTTGGAAAAGAACACACATGCAATGTCTCTAGTGGATCCATGTGGTTTAGGAAAAGAACACACATGCAAATGTCTCCAGTGGATCCCTGTGGTTTAGGAAAACAACACACATGCAATGACTCTAGTGGATCAGTGTGGTTTAGGAAAATAACACAGATGCAAATGTCACTGGTGGATCAATGTGGTTTACGAAAAGAACACACATGCCATGTCACTAGTGGATGCTTGTGGTTTAGGAAAAGAACACACATGCAATATCACTAGTGGATCCATCTGGTTTAGGAAAAGTACACACGTGCAAATGTCACCGGAGGATCAATGTGGTTTAGGAAAAGAACACACATGCAACAACTCTAGTGGATCAATGTTGTTTAGGAAAAGAACACATACAATGACTCCCGTGGATTCGTGTTCTTTAGGAAAAGAACACACACATGCAATGTCACCAGTGGATCCATGTGGTTTATGAAAAGAACACACATGCAATGACTCTAGTGGATCCACATGGTTTGGGAAAATAACCCACATGGAAATGTCACCAGTAGATCAATGTGGTTTAGGAAAAGAACACACATGCAATGTCACTAGTGGATCAATGTGGTTTAGCAAAAGAAGACACATGCAATGTCACCAGTGGATAAATGTGGTTTAGGAAAAGAACACACATGCAATGTCTCAAGTGGATCCATGTGGTTCAGGATAAGAACACACATGCAATGCCACTAGTGGATCAATGTGGCTCAGGAAAAGAACACACATGCAATGTCCCAAGTGGATAAATGTGGTTTTGGAAAAGAACACACATGCAATATCTCTAGTTGATCCATGTGGTTTAGGGAAATAACACGCTTGCAAATGTCTCCAGTGGATCCATGTGGTTTAGGAAAAGAACACACATGTAATGACTCTAGTGGATCAATGTGGTTTAGGAAAATAACACACATGCAAATGTCACTGGTAGATAATTGTGGTTTAGGAAAAGAACACACATGCAATGTCACTAGTGGATCCTTGTGGTTTAGGAAAAGAACTCACATGCAATATCACTAGTGGATCCATGTGGTTTGGGAAAAGATTACATGTGCAAATGTCAGCAGTGGATCAATGTGGTTTAGGAAAAGAACACACATGCAACAACTCTAGTCGATCAATGTGGTTGAGAAAAACAACACACATGCAATGTCACTAGTGGATGCTTATGGTTTAGGAAAATAACACACATGCAATATCACCTGTGGATCCATAAGGTTTAGGAAAAGTACACACGTGCAAATGTCAGCAGTGCATGAATGTGGTTTAGGAAAAGAACACATATGCAATGTCTCTAGTGGATCCATGTGGTTTAGGGAAAGAACAAACATGCAAATGTCTCCAGTGGATCCATGTGGTTTAGGAAAAGAACACACATGCAATGACTCTAGTGGATCTGTGTTATTTAGGAAAAGAACACACATGCGATGTCACAAGTTGATCCATGTGGTTTAGGAAAAGAACACACATGCAATGCCTCTAGTGGATCCACATGGTTTAGGAAAATAATACACATGCAAATGTCACTAGTAGATCAATGTGGTTTAGGAAAAGAACACACGTGCAATGTCACCAGTGGATAAATGTGGTTTAGCAAAAGAACACACATGGAATGTCACTAGTGGATCAATGTGTTTTAGGAAAAGAACACACATGAAATGTCACAAGTGGATCCATGTGTTTCAGAAAAAGAACACACATGCAATGTCACCAGTGGATCAATGTGGTTTAGGAAGGGAACACACATGCAATGTCTCTAGTGGATCCATGTGGTTTAGGAAAAGAACACACATGCAATGTCTCAAGTGGATCCATGTGGTTTAGGAAAGGAACACACATGCAATGTCTCAAGTGTATCCATGTGGTTCAGGATAAGAACACACATGCAATGTCATCAGGGGATGAATCTGGTTTAGGAAAAGAACACACATGCAATGTCTCTAGTGGATCCATGTGGTTTAGGAAAAGAACACACATGCAAATGTCTCCACTGGATCCCTGTGGTTTAGGAAAACAACACACATGCAATGACTCTAGTGTATCGGTGTGGTTTAGGAAAATAACACAGATGCAAATGTCACTGGTGGATCAATGTGGTTCTTAAAAGAACACACATGCCATGTCACTAGTGGATGCTTGTGGTTTAGGAAAAGAACACACATGCAATATCACTAGTGGATCCATCTGGTTTAGGAAAAGTACACACGTGCAAATGTCACCAGAGGATCAATGTGGTTTAGGAAAAGAACACACATGCAACAACTCTAGTGGATCAATGTTGTTTAGGAAAAGAACACATACAATGACTTCCGTGGATCCGTGTTCTTTAGGAAAAGAACACACACATGCAATGTCACCAGTGGATCCATGTGGTTTATGAAAAGAACACACATGCAATGACTCTAGTGGATCCACATGGTTTGGGAAAATAACCCACATGGAAATGTCACCAGTAGATCAATGTGGTTTAGGAAAAGAACACACATGCAATGTCACCAGTGGATCAATGTGGTTTAGCAAAAGAAGACACATGCAATGTCACCAGTGGATCCATGTGTTGCAGGAAAAGAACACACATGCAATATCACTAGTGGATCAATGTGGTTTACGAAGGGAACACACATGCAATGCCTCAGTGGATCCATGTGGTTTAGGAAAAGAACAGACATGCAATGTCTCTAGTGGATCCTTGTGGTTTAGGAAAAGAACACACATGCAATGACTCTAGTGGATCCATGTGGTTTTGGAAAAGAACACACATGTAAAGTTCACTAGTGGATCCATGTGGTTTACAAAAAGAACACACATGAAATGACTCTAGTGGATCCATGTGATTTAGTTAAAGAACAAACATGCAATGACTCTAGTGGATCAATGTTTTTTAGGAAAAGAACACACATAAAATGTCACCAGTGGATCAATGTGGTTTAGGAAAAGAACACACATGCAATTTCTCTAGTAGATGCATGGGGTCTAGGAAAAGAACGCACATGCAAATGTCACCAGTTGATAAATGTGGTTTAGGAAAAGAACACACATGCAATGTCTCAAGTGGATCCATGTGGTTCAGGATAAGAACACACATGCAATGCCACTAGTGGATCAATCTGGCTCAGGAAAAGAACACACATGCAATGTCACAAGTGGAAAAATGTGGTTTTGGAAAAGAACACACATGCAATGTCTCTAGTAGATCCATGTGGTTTAGGGAAAGAACACTCTTGCAAATGTCTCCAGTGGATCCATGTGGTTTAGGAAAAGAACACACATGTATTGACTCTAGTGGATCAATGTGGTTTAGGAAAATAACACACATGCAAATGTCACTGGTAGATAATTGTGGTTTAGGAAAAGAACACACATGAAATGTCACTAGTGGATCCTTGTGGTTTAGGAAAAGAACACACATGCAATATCACTAGTGGATCCATGTGGTTTGGGAAAAGATTACATGTGCAAATGTCACCAGTGGATCAATGTGGTTTAGAAAAAGAACACACATGCAAGAACTCTAGTCGATCAATGTGGTTTAGGAAAAGAACACACATGCAATGTCACTAGTGGATGCTTGTGGTTTAGGAAAATAACACACATGCAATATCACCTGTGGATCCATAAGGTTTAGGAAAAGTACACACGTGCAAATGTCACCAGTGGATGAATGTGGTTTAGGAAAAGAACACATATGCAATGTCTCTAGTGGATCCATGTGGTTTAGGGAAATAACACACATGCAAATGTCTCCAGTGGATCCATGTGGTTTACGAAAAGAACACACATGCAATGACTCTAGTGGATATGTGTTCTTTAGGAAAAGAACACACATGCGATGTCACAAGTTGATCCATGTGGTTCAGGATAAGAACACACATGCAATGCCACTAGTGGATCAATGTGGCTCAAGAAAAGAACACACCTGCAATATCACAAGTGGGTAAATGTGGTTTTGGAAAAGAACACACATGCAATGTCTCTAGTAGATCCATGTGGTTTAGGGAAAGAACACGCTTGCAAATGTCTCCAGTGGATCCATGTGGATTAGGAAAAGAACACACATGTAATGACTCTAGTGGATCAATGTGGCTTAGGAAAATAACACACATGCAAATGTCACTGGTAGATAATTGTGGTTTAGGAAAAGAACACACATGCAATGTCACTAGTGGATCCTGGTGGTTTAGGAAAAGAACACACATGCAATATCACTAGTGGATCCATGTGGTTTGGGAAAAGATTACATGTGCAAATGTGACCAGTGGATCAATGTGGTTTAGGAAAAGAACACACATGCAACAACTCTAGTCGATCAATGTGGTTTAGAAAAAGAACACACATGCAATGTCACTAGTGGATGCTTGTGGTTTAGGAAAATAACACACATGCAATATCACCTGTGGATCGATAAGGTTTAGGAAAAGTACACACGTGCAAATGTCACCAGTGGATGAATGTGGTTTAGGAAAAGAACACATATGCAATGTCTCTAGTGGATCCATGTGGTTTAGGGAAAGAACACACATGCAAATGTCGCCAGTGGATCCATGTGGTTTAGGAAAAGAACACACATGCAATGACTCTAGTGGATCTGTGTTCTTTAGGAAAAGAACACACATGCGATGTCACATGTTGATCCATGTGGTTTAGGAAAAGAACACACATGCAATGCCTCTAGTGGATCCACATGATTTAGGAAAATAATACACACGCAAATGTCACCAGTAGATCAATGTGGTTTAGGAAAAGAACACACGTGCAATGTCACCAGTGGATAAATGTGGTTTAGCAAAAGAACACACATGGAATGTCACCAGTGGATCAATGTGTTTCAGGAAAAGAACACACATGCAATGTCACAATTGGATCCATGTGTTTCAGAAAAAGAACACACATGCAATGTCACCAGTGGATCAATGCGGTTTAGGAAGGGAACACACATGCAATGTCTCTAGTGGATCCATGTGGTTTAGGAAAAGAACACACATGCAATGTATCAAGTGGATCCATGTGGTTTAGGAAAATAACACACATGCAATGTCTCAAGTGTATCCATGTGGTTCAGGATAAGAACACACATGCAATGTCACCAGGGGATGAATGTGGTTTAGGAAAAGAACACACATGCAATGTCTCTAGTGGATCCATGTGGTTTAGGAAAAGAACACACATGCAAATGTCTCCAGTGGATCCATGTGGTTTAGGAAAAGAACACACATGCAATGACTCTAGTGGATCTGTGTTCTTTAGGAAAAGAACATACATGCGATGTCACAAGTTGATCCATGTGGTTTAGGAAAAGAACACACATGCAATGCCTCTAGTGGATCCACATGGTTTAGGAAAATAATACACACGCAAATGTCAGCAGTAGATCAATGTGGTTTAGGAAAAGAACACACGTGCAATGTCACCAGTGGATAAATGTGGTTTAGCAAAAGAACACACATGGAATGTCACCAGTGGATCAATGTGTTTCAGGAAAAGAACACACATGCAATGTCATAAGTGGATCCATGTGTTTCAGAAAAAGAACACACATGCAATGTCACCAGTGGATCAATGTGGTTTAGGAAGGGAACACACATGCAATGTCTCTAGTGGATCCATGTGGTTTAGGAAAAGAACACACATGCAATGTCTCAAGTGGATCCATGTGGTTTAGGAAAAGAACACACATGCAATGTCTCAAGTGTATCCATGTGGTTCAGGATAAGAACACACATGCAATGTCACCAGGGGATGAATGTGGATTAGGAAAAGAACACACATGCAATGTCTCTAGTGGATCCATGTGGTTTAGGAAAAGAACACACATGCAATGACTCTAGTGGATCAGTGTGGTTTAGGAAAATAACACAGATGCAAATGTCACTGGTGGATCAATGTGGTTTACGAAAAGAACACACATGCCATGTCACTAGTGGATGCTTGTGGTTTAGGAAAAGAACACACATGCCATGTCACTAGTGGATGCTTATGGTTTAGGAAAAGAACACACATGTAATATCACTAGTGGATCCATCTGGTTTAGGAAAAGAACACACGTGCAAATGTCACCAGTGGATCAATGTGGTTTAGGAAAAGAACACACATGCAACAACTCTAGTGGATCAATGTTGTTTAGGAAAAGAACACATACAATGACTCCCGTGGATCTGTGTTCTTTAGGAAAAGAGCACACACGTGCAATGTCACCAGTGGATCCATGTGGTTTATGAAAAGAACACACATGCAATGACTCTAGTGGATCCACATGGTATGGGAAAATAACCCACATGGAAATGTCACCACTAGATCAATGTGGTTTAGGAAAAGAACACACATGCAATGTCACCAGTGGATCAATGTGGTTTAGCAAAAGAAGACACATGCAATGTCACCAGTGGATCCATGTGTTTCAGGAAAAGAACACACATGCAATATCACCAGTGGATCAATGTGGTTTACGAAGGGAACACACATGCAATGCCTCAGTGGATCCATGTGGTTTAGGAAAAGAACAGACATGCAATGTCTCTAGTGGATCCTTATGGTTTAGGAAAAGAACACACGTGCAATGACTCTAGTGGATCCATGTGGTTTTGGAAAAGAACACACATGCAAAGTTCACTAGTGGATCCATGTGGTTTACAAAAAGAACACACATGAAATGACTCTAGTGGATCCATGTGATTTAGTTAAAGAACAAACATGCAATGACTCTAGTGGATCAATGTTTTTTAGGAAAAGAACACACATACAATGTCACCGGTGGATCAATGTGGTTTAGGAAAAGGACACACATGCAATTTCTCTAGTAGATCCATGGGGTGTAGGAAAAGAACGCACAGGCAAATGTCACCAGTTGATAAATGTGGTTTAGGAAAAGAACACACATGCAATGTCTCAAGTGGATCCATGTGGTTCAGGATAACAACACACATGCAATGCCACTAGTGGATCAATGTGGCTCAGGAAAAGAACACACATGCAAATGTCTCTAGTAGATCCATGTGGTTTAGGGAAAGAACACGCTTGCAAATGTCTCCAGTGGATCCATGTGGTTTAGGAAAAGAACACACATGAAATGACTCTAGTGGATCAATGTGGTTTAGGAAAATAACGCACATGCAAATGTCACTAGTAGATCAATGTGGTTTAGGAAAAGAACACACATGCAATGTCACTAGTGGATCCTTGTGGTTTAGGAAAAGAACACACATGCAATATCACTAGTGGATGCATGTGGTTTAGGAAAAGATTACACGTGCAAATATCACCAGTGGATCAATGTGGTTTAGGAAAAGAACACACATGCAACAACTCTAGTGGATCAATGTGGTCTAGGAAAAGAATGCACATGCAAATGTCACCAGTTGATAAATGTGGTTTAGGAAAAGAACACACATGCAATGTGTCAAGTGGATCCATGTGGTTCAGGATAAGAACACACATGCAATGCCACTATTGGATCAATGTGGCTCAGGAAAAGAACACACATGCAATGTCACAAGTGGATAAATGTGGTTTAGGGAAAGAACACACATGCAATGTCTCTAGTGGATCCATGTGGTTTAGGGAAAGAACACGCTTGCAAATGTCTCCAGTGGATCCATGTGGTTTAGGAAAAGAACACACATGAAATGACTCTAGTGGATCAATGTGGTTTAGGAAAATAACACACATGCAAATGTCACTGGTAGATAAATGTCGTTTAGGAAAAAACACACATGCAATGTCACTAGTGGATCCTTGTGGTTTAGGAAAAGATTACACGTGCAAATGTCACTAGTGGATCAATGTGGTTTAGGAAAAGATTACACGTGCAAATGTCACCAATGGATCAATGTGGTTTAGGAAAAGAACACACATGCAACAACTCTAGTGGATCAATGTGGTTTAGGAAAAGAACACACATGCAATGTCACTAGTGGATGCTTGTGGTTTAGGAAAACAACACACATGCAATATCACCTGTGGATCCATAAGGTTTAGGAAAAGTACACACGTGAAAATGTCACCAGTGGATGAATGTTGTTTAGGAAAAGAACACATATGCAATGTCTCTAGTGGATCCATGTGGTTTAGGGAAAGAACACACATGCAAATGTTGCCAGTGGATTCATGTGGTTTAGGAAAAGAACACACATGCAATGACTCTAGTGGATATGTGTTCTTTAGGAAAAGAACACTCATGCGATGTCACAAGTGGATCCATGTGGTTTAGGAAAAGAACACACATGCAATGCCTCTAGTGGATCCACATGGTTTAGGAAAATAATACACATGCAAATGTCACCAGTAGATCAATGTGGTTTAGAAAAAGAACACACATGCAATGTCACCAGTGGATAAATGTGGTTTAGCAAAAGAACACACATGGAATGTCACCAGTGGATCCATGTGTTTCAGGAAAAGAACAAACAGGCAATGTCACAAGTGGATCCATGTGTTTCAGAAAAAGAACACACATGCAATGTCACCAGTGGATCAATGTGGTTTAGGAAGGGAACACACATGCAATGTCTCTAGTGGATCCATGTGGTTTAGGAAAAGAACACACATGCAATGTCTCAAGTGGATCCATGTGGTTTAGGAAAAGAACACACATGCAATGTCTCAAGTGTATCCATGTGGTTCAGGATAAGAACACACATGCAATGTCACTAGTGGATGAATGTGGTTTAGGAAAAGAACACACATGCAATGTCTCCAGTGGATCCATGTGGTTTAGGAAAAGAACACACATGCAAATGTCTCAGGTGGATCCCTGTGCTTTAGCAAAAGAACACACATGCAATGACTCTAGTGGATCAGTGTGGTTTAGGAAAATAACACAGATGCAAATTTCACTGGTGGATCAATGTGGTTTAGGAAAAGAACACACATGCCATGTCACTAGTGGATGCTTGTGGTTTAGGTAAAGAACACACATGCAATATCAGTAGTGGATCCATTTGGTTTAGGAAAAGAACACACGTGCAAATGTCACCAGTGGATCAATGTGGTTTAGGAAAAGAACACACATGCAACAACTCTAGTGGATCAATGTGGTTTAGGAAAAGAACACATACAATGACTCCCGTGGATCCGTGTTCTTTAGGAAAAGAACACACACATGCAATGTCACCAGTGGATCCATGTGGTTTATGGAAAGAACACACATGCAATGAATCTAGTGGATCCACATGGTTTGGGAAAATAACACACATGCAAATGTCACCAGTAGATCAATGTGGTTTAGGAAAAGAACACATATGCAATGTCTCCAGTGGATCCATGTGGTTTAGCAAAAGAACACACATGAAATGACTCTAGTGGATCAATGTGGTTTAGGAAAAGAACACACATGCAATGTCACCAGTGGATCACACATGCAATGTCTCTAGTGGATCCATGTGGTTTAGGAAAAGAACAGACATGCAATGTCTCTAGTGGATCCTTGTGGTTTAGGAAAAGAACACACATGCAATGACTCTAGTGGATCCATGTGGTTTTGGAAAAGAACACACATGCAAAGTTCACTAGTTGATCCATGTGGTTTACAAAAAGAACATACATGAAATGACTCTAGTGGATCCATGTGATTTAGTTAAAGAACAAACATGCAATGACTCTAGTGGATCAATGTTTTTAGGAAAAGAACACACATACAATGTCACCAGTGGATCAATGTGGTTTAGGAAAAGAACACACATGCAATTTCTCTAGTAGATCCATGGGGTCTAGGAAAAGAACGCACATGCAAATGTCACCAGTTGATAAATGTGGTTTAGGAAAAGAACACACATGCAATGTCTCAAGTGGATCCATGTGGTTCAGGATAAGAACACACATGAAATGCCACTAGTGGATCAATGTGGCTCAGGAAAAGAACACACATGCAATGTCACAAGTGGATAAATGTGGTTTAGGAAAAGAACACGCTTGCAAATGTCTCCAGTGGATCCATGTGGTTTAGGGAAAGAACACGCTTGCAAATGTCTCCAGTGGATCCATGTGGTTCAGGAAAAGAACACACATGAAATGACTCTAGTGGATCAATGTGGTTTAGGAAAATAACACACATGCAAATGTCACTAGTAGATCAATGTGGTTTAGGAAAAGAACACACATGCAATGTCACTAGTGGATCCTTGTGGTTTAGGAAAAGAACACACATGCAATATCACTAGTGGATGCATGTGGTTTAGGAAAAGATTACACGTGCAAATGTCACCAGTGTATCAATGTGGTTTAGGAAAAGAACACACATGCAACAACTCTAGTGGATCAATGTGGTCTAGGAAAAGAATGCACATGCAAATGTCACCAGTTGATAAATGTGGTTTAGGAAAAGAACACACATGCAATGTGTCAAGTGGATCCACGTGGTTCAGGATAAGAACACACATGCAATGCCACTATTGGATCAATGTGGCTCAGGAAAAGAACACACATGCAATGTCACAAGTGGATAAATGTGGATTAGGGAAAGAACACACATGCAATGTCTCTAGTGGATCCATGTGGTTTAGGGAAAGAACACGCTTGCAAATGTCTCCAGTGGATCCATGTGGTTTAGGAAAAGAACACACATGAAATGACTCTAGTGGATCAATGTGGTTTAGGAAAATAACACACATGCAAATGTCACTGGTAGATAAATGTGGTTTAGGAAAAGAACACACATGCAATGTCACTAGTGGATCCTTGTGGTTTAGGAAAAGATTACACGTGCAAATGTCACCCGTGGATCAATGTGGTTTAGGAAAAGATTACACGTGCAAATGTCAGCAGTGGATCAATGTGGTTTAGGAAAAGAACACTCATGCAACAACTCTAGTGGATCAATGTGGTTTAGGAAAAGAACACACATGCAATGTCACTAGTGGATGCTTGTGGTTTAGGAAAACAACACACATGCAATATCACCTGTGGATCCATAAGGTTTAGGAAAAGTACACACGTGCAAATGTCACCAGTGGATGAATGTTGTTTAGGAAAAGAACACATATGCAATGTCTCTAGTGGATCCATGTGGTTTAGGGAAAGAACACACATGCAAATGTCGCCAGTGGATCCATGTGGTTTAGGAAAAGAACACACATGCAATGACTCCCGTGGATCCGTGTTCTTTAGGAAAAGAACACACGCATGAAATGTCACCAGTGGATCCATGTGGTTTATGAAAAGAACACACATGCAATGACTCTAGTGGATCCACATGGTTTGGGAAAATAACACACATGCAAATGTCACCAGTAGATCAATGTGGTTTAGGAAAAGAATACACATGCAATGTCACCAGTGGATCAATGTGGTTTAGCAAAAGAACACACATGCAATATCACCAGTGGATCCATGTGTTTCAGGAAAAGAACACACATGCAATGTCACAAGTTGATAAATGTGGTTTAGGAAAAGAACACACATGCAATGTCTCCAGTGGATCCATGTGGTTCAGGATAAGAACACACATGCAATGCCACTAGTGGATGAACGTGGTTCAGGAAAAGAACACACATGCAATGTCTCAAGTGGATCCATGTGGTTTAGGAAAAGAACACACATGCAATGTCTCAAGTGTATCCATGTGGTTTAGGATAAGAACACACATGCAATGTCACGAGTGGATGAATGTGGTTTAGGAAAAAACACACATGCAATGTCTCTAGTGGATCCATGTTTTTTAGGAAAAGAACACACATGAAAATGTCTCAAGTGGATCCCTGTGGTTTAGGAAAAGAACACACATGCAATGACTCTAGTGGATCAGTGTGGTTTAGGAAAATAACACAGATGCAAATTTCACTGGTGGATCAATGTGGTTTAGGAAAAGAACACACATGCCATGTCACTAGTGGATGCTTGTGGTTTAGGTAAAGAACACACATGCAATATCACTAGTGGATCCATCTGGTTTAGGAAAAGAACACACGTGCAAATGTCACCAGTGGTTCAATGTGGTTTAGGAAAAGAACACACATGCAACAACTCTAGTGGATCAATGTGGTTTAGGAAAAGAACACATACAATGACTCCCGTGGATCCGTGTTCTTTAGGAAAAGAACACACACATGCAATGTCACCAGTGGATCCATGTGGTTCATGGAAAGAACACACATGCAATGTCTCTAGTGGATCCACATGGTTTGGGAAAATAACACACATGCAAATGTCACCAGTAGATCAATGTGGTTTATGAAAAGAACACATATGCAATGTCACCAGTGGATCAATGTGGTTTAGCAAAAGAAGACACATGCAATGTCACCAGTGGATCCATGTGTTTCAGGAAAAGAACACACATGCAATGTCACCAGTGGATCAATGTGGTTTAGGAAGGGAAAACACATGCAATGTCTCTAGTGGATCCATGTGGTTTAGGAAAAGAACAAACATGCAATGTCTCTAGTGGATCCTTGTGGTTTAGGAAAAGAACACACATGCAATGACTCTAGTGGATCCATGTGGTTTTGGAAAAGAACACACATGCAAAGTTCACTAGTGGATCCATGTGGTTTAGGAAAAGAACACACATGAAATAACTCTAGTGGCTCCATGTGATTTAGTTAAAGAACAAACATGCAATGATTCTAGTGGATCAATGTTTTTTGAGGAAAAGAACACACATACAATGTCACCAGTGGATCAATGTGGTTTAGGAAAAGAACACACATGCAATTTCTCTAGTAGATCCATGGGTCTAGGAAAAGAACGCACATGCAAATGTCACCAGTTGATAAATGTGGTTTAGGAAAAGAACACACATGCAATGTCTCAAGTGGATCCATGTGGTTCAGGATAAGAACAAACATGCAATGCCACTAGTGGATCAATGTGGCTGAGGAAAAGAACACACATGCAATGTCACAAGTGGATAAATGTGGTTTAGGAAAAGAACACGCTTGCAAATGTCTCCAGTGGATCCATGTGGTTTAGGGAAATAACACGCTTGCAAATGTCTCTAGTGGATCCATGTGGTTTAGGAAAAGAACACACATGAAATGACTCTAGTGGATCAATGTGGTTTAGGAAAATAACACACATGCAAATGTCACTGGTAGATTAATGTGGTTTAGGAAAAGAACACACATGCAATGTAACTAGTGGATCCTTGTGGTTTAGCAAAAGAACACACATGCAATATCACTAGTGGATCCATGTGGTTTAGGAAAAGGTTACACGTGCAAATGTCACCAGTGGATCAATGTGGTTTAGGAAAAGAACACACATGCAACAACTCTAGTTGATCAATGTGGTTTAGGAAAAGAACACACATGCAATGTCACTAGTGGATGCTTGTGGTTTAGGAAAATAACACACATGCAATATCACCTGTGGATCCATAAGGTTTAGGTAAAGCACACATGTGCAAATGTCACCAGCGGATCAATGTGGTTTAGGAAAAGAACACACATGCAACAACTCTAGTGGATCAATGTTTTTTAGGAAAAGAATACACATACCATGTCACCAGTGGATCAATGTAGTTTAACAAAAGAACACACATGCAATGTCACTAGTGGATTGATGTGGTTTAGGAAAATGACACACATGAAGTGTCACCAGTGGATCAATGTGGTTTAGGAAAAGAACGCACATGCAATTTCTCTAGTGGATCCATGTGGTTTACGAAAAGAACACACATGCAAATGTATCTAGTGGATCCATGTGGTTTAGGAAAAGAACACACATGAAATGACTCTAGTGGATCAGTGTGGTTTAGGAAAATAACACACATGCAAATGTCACTAGTGGATCAATGTGGTTTAGGAAAAGAACACACATGCAATGTCACTAATGGATGCTTGCGGTTTAGGAAAAGAACACACATGCAATATCACAAGAGGATCCATGTGGTTAAGGAAAAGAACACACATGCCATGTCACTGGTGGATCAATGTGGTTTAGGAAAAGAACACACATGCCATGTCACGAGTGGATGCTTGTGGTTTAGGAAAAGAACACACATGCAATATCACTAGTGGATCCATCTGGTTTAGGAAAAGAACACACGTGCAAATGTCACCAGTGGATCAATGTGGTTTAGGAAAAGAACACACATGCAACAACTCTAGTGGATCAATGTGGTTTAGGAAAAGAACACATGCAATGACTCCCGTGGATCCGTGTTCTTTAGGAAAAGAACACACACATGAAATGTCACCAGTGGATCCATGTGGTTTATGAAAAGAACACACATGCAATGACTCTAGTGGATCCACATGGTTTGGGAAAATAACACACATGCAAATGTCACCAGTAGATCTATGTGGTTTAGGAAAAGAATATACATGCAATGTCACCAGTGGATCAATGTGGTTTAGCAAAAGAACACACATGCAATATCACCAGTGGATCCATGTGTTTCAGGAAAAGAACACACATGCAATGTCACCAGTTGATAAATGTGGTTTAGGAAAAGAACACACATGCAATGTCTCCAGTGGATCCATGTGGTTCAGGATAAGAACACACATGCAATGCCACTAGTGGATGAACGTGGTTCAGGAAAAGAACACACATGCAATGTCACAAGTGGATGAATGTGGTTTAGGAAAAGAACACACATGCAATGTCTCTAGTAGATCCATGTGGTTTAGGGAAAAACACGTATGCAAATGTCTCTAGTGGATCCAATTTGGTTTAGGAAAAGAACACAGATGCAATGACTCTAGTGCATCACTGTGGTTTAGGAAACGAACACACATGCAAATGTCACTGGTGGATCAATGTGGTTTAGGAAAAGAACACACATGCAATGTAACTAGTGGATCCTTGTGGTTTAGGAAAAGAACACACATGCAATATCACTAGTGGATCCATGTGGTTTTGGAAAAGAACACACGTGGAAATGTCACCAGTGGATCAATGTAGTTTAGGAAAAGAACACACATGCAACAACTCTAGTGGATCAATGTGGTTTAGGAAAAGAACAGACATGCAATGTCACTAGTGGATGCTTGTGGTTTAGGAAAAGAACACACATGCAACTACTCTAGTGGATGAATGTTTTTTAGGAAAAGAGCACACATACAATGTCAGCAGTGGATCAATGTGGTTTAACAAAAGAACACACATGCAATGTCACCAGTGGATCGATGTGGTTCAGGAAAATGATGCACACGCAATGTCACCAATGGGTCAATGTGGTTTAGGAAAATAACACACATGCAATTTCTCTAGTAGATCCATGGGGTCTAGGAAAAGAACGCAGATGCAAATGTCACCAGTTGATAAATGTGGTTTAGGAAAAGAACACACATGCAATGTCTTAAGTGGATCCATGTGGGTCAGGATAAGAACACACATGCAATGTCACAAGTGGATAAATGTGGTTTAGGGAAAGAACACACATGCAATGTCTCTAGTGGAGCCATGTGGTTTAGGGAAAGAACACGCTTGCAAATGTCTCCCGTGGATCCATGTGGTTTAGGAAAAGAACACACATGAAATGACTCTAGTGGATCAATGTGGTTTTGGAAAATAACACACACTAGTGGAAACGAGGCCTTTGGTTGAGCCTGGAAGTGGGCTTTAACACCGGTTCTTCTACGAACCGGTGTTAATTGGGGGGCCTATACCAGCGTGGCCCGTGCAGCAAAAAGGAGCCCCCCTTTAACACCGGTTTGTGGCACGAACCAGTGTTAGAGGCCCCCATCGATGTACAGAGTTTCTTTAAACACCGGTTCGTGGCTTGAACCGGTGTTAAAGGGAGGGCTATATAAGACACCGCAGCCCACACCCCGCTCTTCCATTTTTTCACTATCTCATTTTGGAGCCTAGGAAGAGGGTGTGAAGTGTGCTAGTTTGTGTTTTTTGTATGCACAAGAGGTGTTCGGTGAAATGCCCGAGAGCTCAAAATAAGTTTTCTCGTTGCTCTTTCCTTCTCGGTCGAGGTCGGCAACTATCCTTTCATGTGTCATTGATGTACTATATATATGAATGGTCATCTCCCTATTATTTTTTGATATATACTATATATTAATGCAGATGAACCGGCAATGGATGTATGGTGACCGCCGCACTTCCGAGTACATTATGGGCCTCCAAAATTTCATCGTTGTGGCTAATGCAAACCATGGTCACAATGGTTTTATGAGCTATCCGTGTGTTCACTGTCAGAACAAGAAAGACTACTCAAATACCAGAACCATTCACGCCCACCAGCTTCGATCTGGTTTCATGCCCAGCTATAATTGTTGGACCAAGCACGGAGAAAAAGTGGTTGTGATGGAAGACAAGGAAGAAGAAGAGGATGATGACAACTATCATAATATGTATCCTGAATTTGATGATACTACAACGGGGGTAGATAATGAAGATCAAGAGGCAGCAGATGGGCCCGCTGATGACGATCTTGGTCGGGCCATTACTGATGCAAAGGAAGAATGTGAAACTGAAAAGGAGAAGGAGAAGCTGGAGCAGATGTTAAAGGATCACAAAACATTGTTGTACCCAACTTGCGAAGATGGCCACAAAAATCTAGGTACCACACTGGATTTGTTGCAATGGAAGGCAGAGAACGGTGTGACTGACAGCGCATTTTCAAAGTTGTTGGTAAAAATGAAGAATCTTCTTCCATGAAATAATGAGTTGCCTGACAGTACATACCAAGCAAAGAAGGTTGTCTGCCCTCTAGGATTAGACATGCAGAAGATACATGCCTGCATTAATGACTGCATCCTCTACCGCGGTGAGAAGTACGAGAATTTGGATGCATGCGGTATGCACCTTTGCATGAGTATAAGATCAGACGAGACGATCCTGGCGATGTTGAGGGCGAGGCCCCTAGGAAGAAGGTTCCTGCCAAGGTTATGTGGTATGCTCCTATAATACCACGGTTAAAATGTCTCTTCAGAAATAAAGAGCATGCCAAGTTGTTGCGATGGCACATGGAAGACCGTAAGAAAGACGCGATGTTGATACACCCCGCTGATGGGTCACAGTGGAGAAAAGTCGAGCGAGAGTACCCGGACTTTGCACGTGATGCAAGGAACTTAAGGTTTGGTCTAAGTACAGATGGCATGAATCCTTTTGGTGAGCAGAGCTGTAGTCACAGCACCTGGCCTGTGACTCTATGTATCTATAACCTTCCTCCTTGGTTGTGTATGAAGAGGAAGTTCATTATGATGCTAGTGCTCATCCAAGGCCCAAGGCAACCCGGCAACAACATTGATGTGTACCTAAGGCCATTAGTTGAAGAACTTTTACAGCTGTGGGCCAAACCAGGTGTACGTATGTGGGATGAGCACAAAGGGGAGCCATTTGACCTACGAGCATTGCTTTTCGTAACCATCAATGATTGGCCTGCTCTTAGTAACATTTCAGGGCAGACAAACAAGGGATACAATGCATGCACACACTGTTTAGATGAGACTGAAAGTGTATATTTGGATAAATGTAAGAAGGTTGTGTACCTAGGGTATCGTCGATTTCTTCCGAACTTGCATCCAGTAATAAAGAAAGGCAAGCATTTCAAACGTCTGGCAGAACCCCGGAGGAAGCCTATCCTCCGTACCGGTGAGGAGGTATTTGGTATGGTCAAGGACCTAGAAGTAATCAGGGAAAAGAAACATTGTGGGAGTAGAGGACAAGACAGACATGTCAGAAGATTATAATAAGTTTGATGAAATTCCGCCCTTCAGAGTGAAGACTGACCCAACCATCATGTTAAACGGTGTTGATACTCCATGGTTACGGCCGACGCGATCATAAGATTGACTATATGTATTAATTGAGCCATTTTTGGCACACATATGTATCTCAACATGGAAATCAATGTCATATTTATTCTGTTAACAGTATATGTATTAAATGAGCCATTTTTCTTCCTTCTATTTCTTCCCTCCATTTTTCTTCCGACCATTTTTCCCGCCATTTTTCTTCCAGCCATTTTTTCCCGCCATTTTTCTTCCCGCCGTTTTTCTTCCCGCCATTTTTCCCGCCAGTTCTTCCTGCCAGTTCTTCCCTCCAGTTCTTCCCGCCAGTTCTTCACTATATATATATGTAGGGTTGGCCTCCATTGTCATTGCACATCTCTAGACTCATATATGCAACCTCATCACTCTTTCCCATGGCTTCCACCGTAGCACTAACCCCCAGGGAGGCGGAGGCGCTTAGCGCCTCGAACTACCCCTGCCCGGGCCATCGTGTCCCATCGGCCGGATGCCGAGCGCCGAGGCGTGCAGTTCCTCTGTCCCTCTAGGTGTGGCGCGTCGGATGGCCATCACGAACCACTACTACTTCGAGCTCACGCCGGAGCAGCGGAGGAATCCCAGATGGCATCCCGACTATTTCCCTACTTGGGAAGCCTTCTTCGTGGATCGGCGTGAGAGGGCGCTCGCCAGGCACGAGGAGGACGACCCACCTCCTCCGAACTTCAACAAGGCCGGCCGTCGGCTATGGTGGCGTGGTCGGACTCGCCAGAGCGTCATGGCCTATGACACTGCTGCCGACTCTAAACCCCGTCTACGCTACCCTCAAGTCTAGCCCACGCGTACTCAGCCTTCAAGGTTCAATTACGGCGACCCCGACAACGACAGCGATGACGGCGGCAGCGAGTACGACGACTACAGTGGCGAGTATTATAGGTGTAGGCAGGAGCATGACTGAATCACTCCAACATTCCGAAACAAGTTCGGCCGATTGTTACTTAATCTGGCCATGTATCTTAATTTTCAGTTCTTTTATGTATCTTAATTTTTAGTCGTGCTTTATGTAACTTACTATTAGTTGCATTCTGTATTTTAATTCCAGTTCTATCTCCTTCACAAAATGACCTATCTCATTCGAGGTTTCTTGGCTTTCGGGTCAAATGACCAATGTTATGGCTAGAATCAAGGCATAGTTTGTGATAATATGGCCATATTGTGCATACATGTGCATCATGGCATGGCAAACAATGTTGCAAGAGGAAGTTTTCCTTTTTATCGCATCAAAAAGGCATTTTCCATTTTCCGAGCATAAAAAATGGACGGTTTTGTGAAGCAACCACCAAATGGCTAATTCAAAAAACCACCACCACATTTTACAAAAATACTAGACCACCTCATATGGGCAATGTACCAACAGGGGGATCTGAAACCTTTCCGTCCACCTCTGGTGAAAAAGACAAATTCCTGCCGAATCGGCAGGAAGTGGGTCAGATATGAACTACAGGTACATGATACGATGCTCATGATTTTTTACAAAAATCATTTTTAGGTTCACAATATGCTATTTTATCAAAAATCCAATGCAAGTTGAGTGAGGCTTTGTCAGATTCAAGTGTATACAAAAGATGCGGCATTTAAATATCCAATCAATTCAAAAATGTTAATACAAAATAAAATATGATTTTCTCTAATAAAATAGGGTTAGATTCCTTTTTAGATGCTTAATATTTCTTATGTTCAAAGTTTTAGGATTTGACAATTTATTTTTGTTTGAATTGAATAATCAAAATTTATATGTAAGTGTTTTAATCATTTTGAAAAATTTCATCTAAAGTAAATATAATTTTTTTTACATGAATGGATAGATATTATTTTTCTGAAAATTATGATATATTATTCATATTTTTCTGAGTTTAAATGAATAAGATATGAATTTTCTAAATTCATATCCTATTTTTTGAATTATAAATGCCCCCACCCCTTTAATGCATGAAATAAATGCCCCCCTTTAACACCGGTTCCAGCCACGAACCAGTGTTAAAGAAGGGCATTATTCGTTTTACGCACAAGATAACCCCCTTTAACAACGGTTCGTGCTGGAACCGGTGTTAAAGAAGTGAAAGCGGTAACAATTCCCCTTTAACACGGTTCCAGCCACGAACCGGTGTTAAAGGGGGGGGGTTATAACGCTTCCTTCCTTCTCCCCAGATTGAAAGCGAGACAGGAAAGGCAAATCGTGTCAGCCGTCGCCCAGCTCATAACGCCGTCGCCATCTCATATGGAGCGCCGTCGCCGCCTCACAGCGAAGGCCGTCGCCGTCATGATCGACGCCCAGCCGCCGCTGCCCGCCATCGCGCACCCGCGTCGGCCGCCACCCCCGTCGCCGTCGCGCGCCAACACCGAAGCCTCCGCCAACTCGGAGCCGCCGCCGCCAACCCCGCGTCCACGACCGCTGCCGCCGACCCCGTTCGCGAGAGTTGCCGCCACCGGCGGTGAGAGCTCTCTGTTTGTGTTTTGGAGATATTGGATATTGGTGATAAATGTTATTTGTGTGTATATTGGATAAATGTTGCATATATGTATATATATTGTTGTGTATGAATAATTTTATTTGTGTGTAATTGCATATATATTGTTGCATATATGTTGTATATATTGTTGCATATATGTATATAATTAGTTATTAGTATTTTATAAGTGTGTAGTTTAGTGTGTATTATTAGTAGTTTAGTGTTAGTATTAGTTTAGGGTTTATTTAGTTTAGGGTTATTTATTTAGTTTAGGGTTATTTAGTTTAGGGTTATTTATTTAGTGTAGTTTAGTGTATTTAGTTTAGGGTTATTTAGTGTATTTTATAGTTAGTATTAGTTTAGGTCGCCACCTCGCTGTTTCTTAAGCGCCAGCTGGCCGTCGTCGTTAACGTCGCTCGATGACCCTAGGTAGTGGCGCCCGTTTTAGGTAGGCCGCATCACTGAGGAACCCGCTACCTCATACGCCTAGGTCGCTCTCCGGCGCCGCCCGCCGCTGGAGCATCCTCCGGTCACCACTGTAGCTAGCCCTCTCATATGCATCCGGATTTCAATTAGGGTTTGGACCCCTCGGAACTCGTTTAAAATGATCAAGCATCCTCAGGGTTTTAATTTCATTTGTGTATTTATTTGTGTATTTTTGTATGAATAATATGTATATTTGTGTATGAATCCAAGTCCACTTGAATGTTTACTCTCTTATTCTAGATAATATTATTGTTTTAGAAACTATGGATCCACTTAGTAGAAACCTTGAAGAAGAAGAAATAATGGAGAACATTATCGATGAGGACACCTCACAATATCTGAACTTGGTGGGACATGATGACAGCTCAAGTAGTCATGGAGAAGATGAAGACTCCGGTGAACGCAATTTAGTGATTACAAAGTCCGGCGAGGTATATGCATTGATTAAGACTCTGCTGACTTCCACCAACAATCTTCTTCTACATGTATTAATTAACGCTTCTTTCTTCTTTTAGCCCTCTGGATCGACCAGCCAGCAACCATCTTCTTCTATGAAAAAGAGCAAGCGAGGCGCGAACCATCGGTTGAAAGATCGTGCAAAGTTCACGATCGAAGCAGTCCGTGTTGATGGCAGGCCGATGGAGCCCAAGAAGGCCGCAGATAAATTTGTACGTCAGGCTGGAGTTCTTGTTAGGGACCAAATCCCAATCATAATTGAATATTGGAATAAGCCAAAGAAGGGCGCCGGTACCTTTGTTGATGAAAGATCCAAAGAAACGCTTTGGAATTCGCTGTTGGTAAATTGGCGGGACCAACTCCTACCATTTGACCGCATACGAGCCATTCAAGAGGAATTGGCGGGGTTCATACTTGATGAGGTCGTCACGCCTGGCGGAGAACTCTTTAGATATCCACCAAAATGAACGTTGTATATATGCTTGAACGTGTTTGTCTTGTACTTGATGCTTCAACATTTACGGAGAATACCACACAATGACGATGTTGTGTATAATAATAGTTGCTTAATTATTCATGTACTCGTATGTATTGATGACGATGTATGTGTATTCCTGCCGCGGCAGAGCTTTATCTCCTTTTCCTGCCGCGGCACAGAACCTTTAACACCGGTTCGTGTTACGAACCGGTGTTAAAGGGGGCGGCCCTGAGCCCTACGGCAGCCCCACGTGCGCCACCCTTTAACATCGGTTCGTATAAGAACTGGTGCTAAAGGGGGGCCCTCTAACACCGAACCCTCAACAGCGGTTTTACAACCGCAGTTAGAGGGCCCTCCAAACCGGTGTTAGAGGGGGGGTGTGCACTAGTGACACATGCAAATGTAACTGGTAGATCAATGTGGTTTAGGAAAAGAACACACATGCAATGTCACTAGTGGATCCTTGTGGTTTAGGAAAAGAACACACATGCAATATCACTAGTGGATCCATGTGGTTTAGGAAAAGATTACACGTGCAATTGTCACCAGTGGATCAATGTGGTTTAGGAAAAGAACACACATGCAACAACTCTAGTGGATCAATGTGGTTTAGGAAAAGAACACACATGCAATGTCACTAGTGGATGCTTGTGGTTTAGGAAAACACCACACATGCAATATCACCTGTGGATCCATCAGGTTTAGGAAAAGCACACACGTGCAAATGTCACGAGTGGATCAATGTGGTTTAGGAAAATAACACACATGCAACAACTCTAGTGGATCAATGTGGTTTAGGAAAAGAACACATGCAATGACTCCCATGGATCCGTATTCTTTAGGAAAAGAACACACATGAAATGTCACCAGTGGATCCATGTGGTTTATGAAAAGAACACACATGCAATGACTCTAGTGGATCCACATGGTTTAGGAAAATAACACACATGCAAATGTCACTAGTAGATCAATGTGGTTTAGGAAAAGAACACACATGAAATGTCACTACTGGATCAATGTGGTTTAGCAAAAGAACACACATGCAATGTCACTAGTGGATCCATCTGTTTCAGGAAAAGAACACACATGCAATTTCACCAGTGGATCAATGTGGTTTAGGAAGGGAACACACGTGCAATGTCTCTAGTGGATCCATGTGGTTTAGGAAAAGAACACACATGCAATGTTTCTAGTGGATCCTTGTGGTTTAGGAAAAGAACACACATGCATTAACTCTAGTGGATCCATGTGGTTTTGGAAAAGAACACACATGCAAAGTTCACTAGTGGATCCATGTGGTTTAGGAAAAGAACACACATGAAATGACTCTAGTGGATCCATGTGATTTAGTTAAAGAACAAACATGCAATGACTCTAGTGGATCAATGTTTTTTAGGAAAAGAACACACATACCATGTCACCAGTGGATCAATGTGGTTTAGGAAAAGAACACACATGCAATTTCTCTAGTAGATCCATGGGGTCTAGGAAAGGAACGCACATGCAAATGTCACCAGTTGATAAATGTGGTTTAGGAAAATAACACACATGCAATGTCTCAAGTGGATCCATGTGGTTCAGGATAAGGACACACATGCAATGCCACTAGTGGATCAATGTGGCTTAGGAAAAGAACACACATGCAATGTCACAAGTGGATAAATGTGGTTTAGGAAAAGAACACACATGCAATGTCTCTAGTGGATCCATGTGGTTTAGGGAAAGAACACGCTAGCAAATGTCTCCAGTGGATCCATGTGGTTTATGAAAAGAACACACATGAAATGACTCTACTGGATCAATGTGGTTTAGGAAAATAACACACATGCAAATCTCATTGGTAGATCAATGTGGTTTAGGAAAAGATCACACATGCAATATCACTAGTGGATCCATGTGGTTTAGGAAAAGATTACATGTGCAAATGTCACCAGTGGATCAATGTGGTTTAGGAAAAGAACACACATGCAACAACTCTAGTGGATCAATGTGGTTTAGGAAAAGAACACACATGCAATATCACCTGTGGATCCATAAGGTTTAGGAAAAGCACACACGTGCAAATGTCACCAGTGGATCAATGTGGTTTGGGAAAAGAACGCACATGCAATGTCACCAGTGGATCCATGTGTTTCAGGAAAAGAACACACATGCAATGTCACTAGTGGATCAATGTGGTTTAGGAAGGGAGCACACATCCAATGTCTCTAGTTGATCCATGTAGTTTAGGAAAAGAATACACATGCAATGTCTCAAGTGGATCCATGTGGTTTAGGAAAAAACACATGTAATGTCACAAGTGGATCGATGTTGTTTTGGAAAAGAACACACAAGCAATGTCTCTAGTGGATCCATGTGCTTTAGGAAAATAACACACATGCAATGTCTCCAATGGGTCCATGTGGTTGAGGATGTGGTTTAGGAAAAGAAAACACATGCAAATGTCATGAGGTGATCAATGTGGTTCAGGAAAATAACACACGTGCAAAGTTCACCAGTGGATCCATGTGGTTTAGGAATAGAACACACATGCAATGACTCTAGTGGAGCCATGTCGTTTAGGAAAAGAACACACATATAATGTCACTGGTGGATCAATGTGGTTTAGGAAAACAGCACACATGCAAATGACTCCAATGGATCCATGTGGTTTAGGAAAAGAACACACATGCAAATGTCACCAGTGGATCCATGTGGTTTTGGAAAAGAACACACATGCAAGATCTCTAGTGGATACTTGTGGTTTAGGAAAAGAACACACGTGTAATGACTCTAGTGGATCCTTTTGGTTTACGAAAAGAACACACATGCAATATCACTAGTTGATCCATGTGGTTTAGGAAAATAACAAACATGCAATGTCACCAGTGGATCCATGTGGATCAAGAAAAGAACCACATGCAATGTCACTAGTGGATCCTTATGGTTCAGGAAAAGAACACACATGCAATGTCTCTAGTGGATCCTTGTGGTTTAGAAAAGAACACACATGCAATGTCTCTAGTGGATCCTTGTGGTTTAGGAAAAGCACACACATGCAATGACTCTAGTGGATCCATGTGGTTTCGGAAAAGAACACACATGCAAAGTTCACCAGTGGATCCATGTGGTTTAGGACAAGAACACACATGAAATGACTCTAGTGGATCCATGTGATTTAGTTAAAGAACACACATGCAATTACTCTAGTGGATCAATGTTTTTTAGGAAAAGAACACAGATACAATGTCACCAGTGGATCAATGTGGTTTAACAAAAGAACACACATGCAATGTCACCAGTGGATCGATGTGGTTCAGGAAAATGACACACATGCAGTGTCACCAGTGGATCAATGTGGTTTAGGAAAAGAATAGACATGCAATTTCTCTAGTAGATTCATGGGGTCTAGGAAAAGAACGCACATGCAAATGTCACCAGTAGATCAATGTGGTTTAGGAAAAGAACATACATGCAATGTCTCCAGTGGATAAATGTGGATTAGCAAAAGAACACACATGGAATGTCACCAGTGGATCCATGTGTTTCAGGAAAAGAACACACATGCAATGTCACAAGTGGATAAATGTGGATTAGCAAAAGAACACACATGGAATGTCACCGGTGGATCCATGTGTTTCAGGAAAAGAACACACATGCAATGTCACAAGTGGATCCATGTGTTTCAGAAAAAGAACACACATGTAATGTCACCAGTGGATCAATGTGGTATAGGAAGGGAACACACATGCAATGTCTCTAGTGGATCCATGTGGTTTAGGAAAAGAACACACATGCAATGTCTCAAGTGGATCCATGTGGTTTAGCAAAAGAACACACATGCAATGTCTCAAGTGTATCCATGTGGTTCAGGATAAGAACACATATGCAATGTCACCAGTGGATGAATGTGGTTTAGGAAAAGAACACACATACAATGTCTCTAGTGGATCCATGTGGTTTAGGAAAAGAACCCACATGCAAATGTCTCCAGTGGATCCCTGTGGTTTAGGAAAAGAACACACATGCAATGACTCTAGTGGATCAGTGTGGTTTATGAAAATAACACAGATGCAAATGTCACTGGTGGATCAATGTGGTTTAGGAAAAGAACACACATGCCATGTCACTAGTGGATGCTTGTGGTTTAGGAAAAGAACACACATGCAATATCACTAGTGGATCCATCTGGTTTAGGAAAAGAACACGTGTGCAAATGTCACCAGTGGATCAATGTGGTTTAGGAAAAGAACACACATGCAACAACTCTAGTGGATCAATTTGTTTTAGGAAAAGAACACATGCAATGACTCCCGTGGATCCGTGTTCTTTAGGAAAAGAACACACACATGCAATGTCACCAGTGGATCCATGTGGTTTATGAAAAGAACACACATGCAATGACTCTAGTGGATCCACATGGTTTGGGAAAATAACACACATGCAAATGTCACCAGTAGATCAATGTGGTTTAGGAAAAGAACACACATGCAATGTCACTAGTGGATCAATGTGGTTTAGCAAAAGAAGACACATGCAATGTCACCAGTGGATCCATGTGTTTCAGGAAAAGAACACACATGCAATGTCACAAGTGGATCAATGTGGTTTAGGAAGGGAACACACATGCAATGTCTGATGGGTTCGTAGCATGGAAAACAAAAAATTTCTACCGCAAGATCGAACAAAACCCAGATCTAATCTAGATAAAAGCCAAGATCTAATCTACTAGACATGAGCAACGAGATAGATCGGTACTAACCCTCGTAGAACCGAAAGCGTTAACGAGATTAGATCTCGTGGATGATGTAGTCGATCACTTGCCGATCTCAAGATCATGTGGACGATCCTTCCGGCGCCGTGTTCAAGCGCTTCCATGAGACGGTCACTGCGTCTTGAGTCGAAGCAGACCTTCCTCTCCCTGTTCCAGCGAGCAGCGGAGGTAGTAGATCTTCTCCACGGAATCCCAGCAGCACGACGGCGTGGTGGTGGTGGAGATGAGAAATCTGCAGGGCTTCGCCTATGCCTGTGCAGAAGAATCGTGAAGGAGAGAGGCGGCTGAGATTGGGAGTTATGAGACAAGGTGCAAGAGGGGGCGCCCCCTCCCTTCTATTTCAAGGAGGGAGGCGCGCCTGGGGAGGGGGAGTCCTAGTAGGACTCCCTCCTCGTTGGGCCGGTGGGTTGGAGGGAGGAATCCTCCTCCCCCACGAATCCGTGTCTTGCCCCACTTGGTTTCTTTGATCCCTTTCTTGGTTTTCAAGCAAACTCCAAGAAATCCTCTAGAACCTTCCAGAACATTCTGAAACCTTCTAGAATCTCCATACAAACACTCCGTAACATTTCCTAACTTAGAAAATGATTCCCAATATATGAATCTTATTCTCCTGACCATTCCGGATCTCCTCGTGATGTCCCGGATCCATTCCGAGACTCCGAACAACATTCGGTCTCCAACGCAAATTCCATATCTACTTCAAACAACTTCGAACCTTAAGTGTGTCACCCTACGGTTCGTGAATATGCAGACATGATGAAGACACCTCTCCCATCAATAACCATCAGCGGGATCTGGAGATCCATAACGGCTCCCACATACTCAACGATTACTTTGTGATCGATTGAACCAATTAACATACGAAACCAATTCCCTTTGTCTCGCGATATTCTACTTATCCGAGGTTTGATCGTCGGTATCTTCATACCTAGTTCTTCCTCGTTACTGATAAGTACTCTTTACTCGTTCCATGTTATGTCATCCCTTGTGACCTAGTCACACGCTTGCAAGCTGTCTAGATGACATTCCACCGAGAGGGCCCAGAGTATATCTATCCGTCATTTGGATGGACAAATCCCAATCTTGGTCTATGCGCTTCAACACATACTTTCAGAATACCCAATGACACCTTTATAACCGCCCAGTTACGAAGCGGCATTTGATGTTATCAAAGTACCCATCCAGTGATGGTAATTAACATAACCTCATGGTCGAAGGATTGGGTTACTATGTATTTCAAAGCTTACAGCAATACGAACTTAATGACTTGATCTGATGCTACGCTTACTATGGGTGTGTGTCCATCACATCATTCTCCTAATGATATAACCTTGTTATTAATCACATCCAATGTCCATGATCAGGAAACCATGATCATCAATCAATCAACAAGCTAGTTCAACAAGAGGCTTACTAGGGACTCTTTTATGTTTACAAAACACACAAGTATTAGTGTTTCCTAATAATACAATTATAGCATGGGATGTAAACATTCATCATAAACACAAAGATATAATAATAACCACTTCTATTATTGCCGCTTGGGCATATCTCCAATAGTCTCCCACTTGCACTAGAGTCAATAATCTAGATTACATGGTAATATACCGAACACCCATGGCGTTTTGGTGTTGGTCATGCTTTTCTCTAGGGAGAGGTTTAGTCAACGGATCTGCTACATTCAGATCAGTGTGTACTTTGCAAATCTTTATGTCACCATCTTGGACATACTCGCGAATAGCATGGAACCGTAGCTTGATGTGCTTCAGCTTGCTATGTGACCTTGGCTCCTGTGCATTAGCTATGGCACCTGTGTTGTCACAGTAGATGGCCATCGGGTCTAACGCACTGGGAACCACGCCAAGTTCAGTAATGAACTCCTTCATCCATATGCCTTCTTGTGCAGCCTCCGAAGCAGCTATGTATTCCGATTCAGTTGAAGATTTCGCCACAACGCTCTGTTTGGCACTCCTCCAGCTTATTGCAGCACCATTCAAAATAAATACGTATCTAGACTGTGACTTAGAGTCATCTGGATCGGTGTTCCAACTAGCATCAGTGTAACCGTTTACAACAAGCTGTTCATTACCTCCATAAGAAAGAACCATATCCTTGGTCCTATTCAGGTACTTTAGGATATTCTTGACCGCTGTCCAGTGTTCCATTCCAGGATCACTTTGATATCTACTAGTCAAACTGACATCATGTGCTATATCCGGTCTTGTACACAGCATGGCATACATGATAGAACCTATGGCCGAGGCATAGGGAATTTTATTCATCTTTTCTCTATCTTCTGTCGTAGCCGGACTTTGAGTTTTACTCAAGGTCTTACCTGACAACATGGGCACGAACCCTTTCTTGCTCTCTTCCATTCTAAACTTCTTTAGAACTTTGTCTAAGTATGTACTTTGTGAAAGCACTATTAGGCGTCTTGATCTATCTCTATAAATCTTGATGCCTAGAATATATGCCGCTTAGCCAAGATCCTTCATCGAAAAACTATTATTCAAATAGGTTTTGACGCTATTAAGAAGTTCTATATCATTCCCAATCAACATTATGTCATGTACATATAGTACTAGGAATACTACAGAGCTCCCACTCACTTTCTTGTAAATACAAGCTTCTCCATAAGTTTGTATAAATCCAAAGTTTTTGATTACTTTATCAAAACGTTGATTCCAACTCCTGGATGCTTGCTTCAGTCCATAAATGGAGCGCTAAAGTTTGCATACCTTGTCAGCATCTTTAGGATCGACAAAACCCTTGGGTTGTACCATGTACAACTCTTCCTCGATGTCACCAGTAAGGAACGCCGTTTTGACATCCATCTGCCAAATTTCATAATCGAAATATGCAGCGATTGCTAACATAATCCTCACAGACTTTAGCTTCGCTACAGGTGAGAAAGTCTCATCGTAGTCAACTCCTTGAATTTGTCAGAACCCTTTCACGACAAGTCGAGCTTTATAGACGGTTACATTACCATCAGCATCTGTTTTTCTTTTGAAAATCCATTTGTTCTCGACAGCCTTTCGGCCATCCGGTAAGTCTACCAAAGTCCATACTTGGTTTTCGTACATGGATCCCATTTCATATTTCATGGCTTCTAGCCATTTATCGGAATCTGGGCTCACCATAGCTTCTTCATACGTCGCAGGGTCATCAGTGTTGTCTACCAACATGACGTTTAAGGAAGACTCATACCACTCAGGAGTGGTACGAACCCTCGTTGACCTACGAGGTTTAGTAGTAACTTCGTTCGAAGTTTCATGATCATCATCATTAGCTTCCTCTCCAGTTAGTGCGGTGCGAAACATCTTCCGGTGCTGCGCTACTCTCCACTCCGAAAGAAAGTTCAACAACCTCGTCGAGTTCTACTTTCCTTCCAGTCACTTCTTTCGAGAGAAATTCCTTCTCCAAAAAGGATCCATTCTTAGCAAAGAAAACTTTGCCTTCGGATCTATGATAGAAGGTATACCCAATTGTTTCTTTAGGGTATCCTATGAAGACGCATTTCTCCGCTTTGGGTTCAAGCTTATCAGGCTGTAACTTCTTTACATATGCTTCGCAACCCCAAACTTTAAGGAACGACAACTTAGGTTTCTTTCCAAACCACAATTCGTATGGTGTCGTTTCAACGGATTTAGATGGTGCCCTATTTAAAGTGAATGCGGCTGTCTCTAGTGCATAGCTCCAAAATGATAACTGTAAATTTGTAAGAGACATCATAGACCGAACCATATCTAAGAGAGTTCGATTACGACGTTCGGACACAGCATTACGCTGTGGTGTTCCCGGCGGTGTCAACTGTGAAAGTATTCCACATTTCTTTAAATGCATGCTAAACTCATAACTCAGATATTCACCTCCGCGGTCAGAACGCAGAAACTTAATCTTCTTGTTACGATGATTTTCCACTTCACGTTGAAATTCCTTAAACTTCTCGAAAGTTTCGGTTTTATGTTTCATAAAGTAGACATACCCATATCTACTCAAGTCATCCGTGAAAGTGAGAACATAACGATATCCACCACGCGATGCTACACTCATTGGACCACACACATCGGTATGTATTATTTCCAATAAGTCTGTAGCTCGCTCCATTATGCCAGAGAATGGAGTCTTAGTAATTTTTCCCATTAGACATGCTTCGCATCTTTCAAGTGATTCAAAATCAAGTGATTCAAGAAGTCCATCAGAATGGAGTTTCTTCATACGCTTCACTCCAATGTGACCAAGACCACAGTGCCACATGTATGTAGAATTATCATTTAATTTTTTTCGTTTAGAATCTATGTTGTGAACATGTGTATCACTACTATCGAGATTCAATAAGAATAAACCATTCATCTCAGGTGCATAACCATAAAAGATATTACTCATATAAATCGAACAACCTTTATTCTCAGACTTAAAAGAGTAACCGTCTCGCAATAAACAAGATCCAGATATAATGTTCATGCTTAACGCAGGCACCAAATAACAATTATTTAAATTTAAAACTAATCCCGATGGTAGATGCAGAGGGAGCGTGCCGACAGCGATCACATCAACCTTGGAGCCATTTCCAACGCGCATCGTCACCTCGTCTCTCGCCAGTCTTCGTTTATTCCACACTCTGCTTTGAGTTACAAATATGAGCAACGAACCAGATATCAAATACCCGAGCACTACTACGATTACTAGTAAGATACACATCTATAACATGTATATCGAATATACCTTTCTTCTTGATGTTGCCGTTCTTCAGATCCGCCAGGTATTTGGGGCAGTTACGCTTCCAGTGACCAGCACCCTTGCAGTAGAAGCACTCAGTTTCAGGTTTAGGACCATCCTTGGGCTTCTTAGCAGGTGCGGCAGCTTTCTTGCCGTCTTTGTTGAAGTTTCCCTTGTTCTTAGGCTTGCCCCGTTTCTTGAAATTGGTGGTCTTATTGACCATCAACACTTGGTGCTCCTTCATGATCTCCACTTCAGCAGTTTTCAGCATGGACGATAGTTTAGGCAACGTCTTGTTCATGCAGTGCATATTGTAGTTCATCACAAAGTTCTTGTAACTTGGTGGCAGTGATTGGAGGACACGGTGAATCCCCAATTCATTAGGAATCGGTATCTCAACTCTCGGAGTTTGTTTGTGTGCCCAGACATGGTGAGCACGTGCTCGCTAACGGAGCTACCCTCTTCCATCTTGCAGGTAAAGAACTTCTCGAAAGCTTCATAGCTTTCCATGGCCGCGCGAGTCTCAAATATGAGTTTGAGCTCCTTAATGATTTCAAATGGGTCATGGTGCTCAAAACGCTTTTGAAGCTCCGATTCTAAACCGTACAGGATGGCACACTGAACTGTGGAGTAGTGATGTTTCCGAGTGGCATAAACATCCTTTACGTCATCGGTGGCATCTTCTGTAGGTGGGTCACCTAGCGGTGCTTGAGCACATAGGTCAATGACCAGCCCCGAGGACGATCTTGATCCACGGAACCAGTCCGTGAAATTGCTTCCATTGTTCTTAAGCTTTTCTTTCTCTAGGAACGCATTGAAATTGATGGAAACGTTCGCCATAATCTACAACAAATTTGCAAGTAATTTAGACTAAGTTTATGATAAATAGTGTTCAATTTTAATTCTGAAATTAACTAGGTGAACTCCCACTCAAAACAACATCCCTCGCAGTTGTTTTAGTGATTACACGAACCAAATCCACTACACCAAGTCCGATCATCACGTGAGATGATGTAGCTTCATCGGCGAACAATCTTCATGTTCATCATATCAATCATATGACTCATGCTCTACCTTTCGGTATTCCGTGTTCGAGACCATGTTCCATACATGCTAGGCTCGTCAAGATTAACCTTAGTTTCCGCATGTGCAAATCTGGCTTGCACCCGTTGTATGCACACGTAGAGTCTATCACACCCGATCATCACGAGATGCTTCGAAACGACGAGTCTTAGCAACGGTGCCAACTAAGGACGAACACTTTATTACTTGATATTTAGTGAGAGGGATCATCTTATAATGCTACCGTCGCGATCTAAGCAATACAAGATGTATAAAGGATTAACATCACAGGCAATTCATAATTTGTGTGATATGATATGGCCCTTTCTTCTTATGCCTTCGATCTCCATCTCCAAAGCACGTACATGATCTCCATCATCACCAGCATTGCGTCAAGGTCCGTGGCACCGCTTCATGGTTGTTCATCATCACCAGCAACTATTACAACTACTTGGAACAAAGCTATTACAAGATGAATCGACACGCAGGTCTTAACAGAATTAAAGACAACCATTAGGCTCCTGTCGGTTGCCATATTACAACAAGGATCATTGCATACATCAAATACAATCACAATCACATGTAGGCCATATCACATCACAAAACCCCTACAAAAACAAGTTATACGCCTCTAATTTTCTTTGCAAGTTTTACGTGGCTTGGGCTTTCGACTAAGAACGCATCTTACCTACGAAACTGAACCACAACGTTGATACAAGTGCTATCAAGTGCAAAGTGTAGATTTGATCTATACTATGATGGGAGAGACAGACACCCGCAAAGCCACTTGTGCAAAGCAAGTTGCACGTCAAGCGTGGAGCAAGTCTCATGTACGATGACATGTAATGTTAGCCCGAGCCGCTTCATCCCACCATACCGCAAGATGCAAAGTACACATATAGCAAAAGATGGCACAAGCACCAACGCCCACAACCTCATTGTGTTCTACTCGTGCAACAGATCTACGCATAGACAAGGCTCTGATACCACTGATGGGTTCGTAGCATGGAAAACAAAAAATTTCTATCGCAAGATCGAACAAAATCCAGATCTAATCTAGATAAAAGCCAAGATCTAATCTACTAGACATGAGCAACGAGATAGATCGGTACTAACCCTCGTATAACCGAAAGCGTTAATGAGATTAGATCTCGTGGATGATGTAGTCGATCACTTGCCGATCTCAAGATCGTGTGGACGATCCTTCCGGCGCCGCGTTCCGGCAGCGCTTCCGCAGACGGTCACACGTGCAGAGTCGAAGCAGACCTTCCTCTCCTGCTCCATGAGCATGAGGTAGTAGATCTCCACGGAATCCCAGCAGCACGACGGCGTGGTGGTGGTGGTGGAGATGAGAAATCTGCAGGGCTTCGCCTATACCTGTGCAGAAGAATCATGGAGGAGAGAGGCGGCTGAGATTGGGAGTTATGAGACAAGGTGCAAGAGGGGGCGCCCCCTCCCTTCTATTTAAAGGACCGAGGCGCGCCTGGGGAGGGGGAGTCCTAGTAGGACTCCCTCCTCCTTGGGTCAAGGAGGTTGGGGGAGGAATCCTCCTCCCCCACGAATCCGTGTCTTGCCCCACTTGGTTTCTTTGATCCCTTTCTTGGTTTTCAAGCAAACTCCAAGAAATCCTCTAGAACCTTCCAGAACATTCCGAAACCTTCTAGAATCTCCATACAAACACTCTGTAACATTTCCTAACTTAGAAAATGATTCCCAATATATGAATCTTATTCTCCTGACCATTCCGGATCTCCTCGTGATGTCCCGGATCCATTCCGAGACTCCGAACAACATTCCGTCTCCAACGCAAATTCCATATCTACTTCAAACAACTTCGAACCTTAAGTGTGTCACCCTACGGTTCGTGAATATGCGCATATGATGAAGACACCTCTCCCATCAATAACCATCACGGATCTGGAGATCCATAACGGCTCCCACATACTCAACGATTACTTTGTGATCGATTGAACCAATTAACATACGAAACCAATTCCCTTTGTCTCGCGATATTCTACTTATCCGAGGTTTGATCGTCGGTATCTTCATACCTAGTTCTTCCTCGTTACTGATAAGTACTCTTTACTCGTTCCATGTTATGGCATCCCTTGTGACCTAGTCACACGCTTGCAAGCTGTCTAGATGACATTCCACCGAGAGGGCCCAGAGTATATCTATCCATCATTTGGATGGACAAATCCCAATCTTGGTCTATGCGCTTCAACACATACTTTCAGAATACCCAATGACACCTTTATAACCCGATTCTGAGCGGCGTTTGATGTTATCAAAGTACCCATCCGGTGATGGTGATTAACATAACCTCATGGTCGAAGGATTGGGTTACTATGTATTTCAAAGCTTACAGCAATACAAACTTAATGACTTGATCTTATGCTACGCTTACTATGGGTGTGTGTCCATCACATCATTCTCCTAATGATATAACCTTGTTATTAATCACATCCAATGTCCATGATCAGGAAACCATGATCATCAATCAATCAACAAGCTAGTTCAACAAGAGGCTTACTAGGGACTCTTTTATGTTTACAAAACACACAAGTATTAGTGTTTCCTAATAATACAATTATAGCATGGGATGTAAACATTCATCATAAACACAAAGATATAATAATAACCACTTTTATTATTGCCTCTTGGGCATATCTCCAACAATGTCTCTAGTGGATCCATGTGGTTTCGGAAAAGAACAGACATGCAATGTATCTAGTGGATCCCTGTGGTTTAGGAAAAGAACACTCATGCAATGACTCTAGTGGATCCATGTGGTTTTGAAAAGAACACACATGCAAAGTTCACTAGTGGATCCATGTGGTTTAGGAAAAGAACACACATGAAATGACTCTAGTGGATCCATGTGATTTAGTTAAAGAACACACATGCAACGACACTAGTGGATCAATGTTTTTTAGGAAAAGAACAAACATACAATGTCACCAGTGGATCAATGTGGTTTAGGAAAATAACACACATGCAATGTCACCAATGGATAGATGTGGTTCAGGAAAATGACACACATGCAATGTCACCGGTGGTTTAATGTGGTTTAGGAAAAGAACACACATGCAATTTCTCTAGTAGATCCATGGGGTCTAGGAAAAGAACGCACATGCAAATGTCACCAGTTGATAAATGTGGTTTAGGAAAAGAACACACATGCAATGTCTCCAGTGGATCCATCTGGTTCAGGATAAGAACACACATGCAATGCCACTAGTGGATGAACGTGGTTCAGGAAAAGAACACACATGCAATGTCACAAGTGGATGAATGTGGTTTAGGAAAAGAACACACATGCAATGTCTCTAGTGGATCCATGTGGTTTACGGAAAAACACGCATGCAAATGTCTCTAGTGGATCCATGTGGTTTAGGAAAAGAACACACATGCAATGACTCTAGTGGATCAATGTGGTTTAGGAAAATAACACACATGCAAATGTCACTGGTGGATCAATGTGGTTTAGGAAAAGAACACACATGCAATGTAACTAGTGGATCCTTGTGGTTTAGGAAAAGAACACACATGCAATATCACTAGTGGATCCATGTGGTTTAGGAAAAGAACACACGTGGAAATGTCACCAGTGGATCAATGTGGTTTAGGAAAAGAACACACATGCAACAACTCCAGTGGATCAATGTGGTTTAGGAAAAGAACACACATGCAATGTCACTAGTGGATGCTTGTGGTTTAGGAAAAGAACACACATGCAACTACTCTAGTGGATCAATGCTTTTTAGGAAAAGAACACACATACAATGTCATCAGTGGATCAATATGGTTTAACAAAAGAACACACATGCAATGTCACCAGTGGATCGATGTGGTTCAGGAAAATGACGCACATGCAATGTCACCAGTGGATCAATGTGGTTTAGGAAAAGAACACACATGCAATTTCTCTAATAGATCCATGGGGTCTAGGAAAAGAACGCACATGCAAATGTCACCAGTAGATCAATGTGGTTTAGGAAAAGAACACACATGCAATGTCACCAGTGCATCAATGTGGTTTAGCAAAAGAAGACACATGCAATGTCACCAGTGGATCCATGTGTTTCAGGAAAAGAACACACATGCAATGTCACCAGTGGATCAATATGGTTTAGGAAGGGAACACACATGCAATGTCTCTAGTGGATCCATGTGGTTTAGGGAAAGAACATGCTTGCAAATGTCTCTAGTGGATCCCTGTGGTTTAGGAAAAGAACACACATGCAATGACTCTAGTGGATCCATGTGGTTTTGGAAAAAAGAACACACATGCAAAGTTCACCAGTGGATCCATGTGGTTTAGGAAAAGAACACACATGAAATGACTCTAGTGGATCCATGTGATTTAATTAAAGTACACACATGCAACGACACTAGTGGATCAATGTTTTTTAGGAAAAGAACACAGATACAATGTCACCGGTGGATCAATGTGGTTTAGGAAAATAACACACAGGCAATGTCACCAATGGATAGATGTGGTTCAGGAAAATGACACACATGCAATGTCACCGGTGGTTTAATGTGGTTTAGGAAAAGAACACACATGCAATTTCTATAGTAGATCCATGGGGTCTAGGAAAAGAACGCACATGCAAATGTCACCAGTTGATAAATGTGGTTTAGGAAAAGAACACACATGCAATGTCTCAAGTGGATCCATGTGGTTCACGATAAGAACACACATGCAATGCCACTAGTGGATGAACGTGGTTCAGGAAAAGAACACACATGCAATCTCACAAGTGGATGAATGTGGTTTAGGAAAAGAACACACATGCAATGTCTCTAGTGGATCCATGTGGTTTAGGGAAAAACACGCATGCAAATGTCTCTAGTGGATCCATGTGGTTTAGGAAAAGAACACACATGCAATGACTCTAGTGGATCAATGTGATTTAGGAAAATAACACACATGCAAATGTCGCTGGTGGATCAATGTGGTTTAGGAAAAGAACACACATGCAATGTAACTAGTGGATCCTTCTGGTTTAGGAAAAGAACACACATGCAATATCACTAGTGGATCCATGTGGTTTAGGAAAAGAACACACATGGAAATGTCACTAGTGGATCAATGTGGTTTAGGAAAAGAACACACATGCAACAACTCTAGTGGATCAATGTGGTTTAGGAAAAAACACACATGCAATGTCACTAGTGGATGCTTGTGGTTTAGGAAAAGAACACACATGCAACTACTCTAGTGGATCAATGCTTTTTAGGAAAAGAACACACGTACAATGTCACCAGTGGATCAATGTGGTTTAACAAAAGAACACACATGCAATGTCACCAGTGGATCGATGTGGTACAGGAAAACTACGCACATGAAATGTCACCAGTGGATCAATGTGGTTTAGGAAAAGAACACATATGCAATTTCTCTAGTAGATCCATGGGGTCTAGGAAAAAGAACGCACATGCAAATGTCACCAGTTGATAAATGTGGATTAGGAAAAGAACACACATGCAATGTCTCAAGTGGATCAATGTGGTTTAGCAAAAGAAGACACATGCAATGTCACCAGTGGATCCATGTGGCTCAGGTAAAGAACACACATGCAATGTCACCAGTGGATAAATGTGGTTTAGGGAAAGAACACACATGCAATGTCTCTAGTGGATCCATGTGGTTTAGGTAAAGAACACGCTTGCAAATGTCTCTAGTGGATCCCTGTGGTTTAGGAAAAGAACACACATGCAATGACTCTAGTGGATCCATGTGGTTTTGGAAAAAAGAACACACATGCAAACTTCACCAGTGGATCCATGTGGTTTAGGAAAAGAACACACATGAAATGACTCTAGTGGATCCATGTGATTTAATTAAAGAACACACATGCAACGACACTAGTGGATCAATGTTTTTTAGGAAAAGAACACACATACAATGTCACCGGTGGATCAATGTGGTTTAGGAAAATAACACACAGGCAATGTCACCAATGGATAGATGTGGTTCAGGAAAATGACACACATGCAATGTCACCGGTGGTTTAATGTGGTTTAGGAAAAGAACACACATGCAATTTCTCTAGTAGATCCATGGGTCTAGGAAAAGAACGCACATGCAAATGTCACCAGTTGATAAATGTGGTTTAGGAAAAGAACACACATGCAATGTCTCAAGTGGATCCATGTGATTCAGGATAAGAACACACATGCAATGCCACTAGTGGATGAACGTGGTTCAGGAAAAGAACACACATGCAATGTCACAAGTGGATGAATGTGGTTTAGGAAAAGAACACACATGCAATGTCTATAGTGGATCCATGTGGTTTAGGGAAAAACACGCATGCAAATGTCTCTAGTGGATCCATGTGGTTTAGGAAAAGAACACACATGCAATGACTTTAGTGGATCAATGTGGTTTAGGAAAATAACACACATGCAAATGTCACTGGTGGATCAATGTGGTTTAGGAAAAGAACACACATGCAATGTAACTAGTGGATCCTTGTGGTTTAGGAAAAGAACACACATGCAATATCACTAGTGGATCCATGTGGTTTAGGAAAAGAACACACATGGAAATGTAACCAGTGGATCAATGTGGTTTAGGAAAAGAACACACATGCAACAACTCTAGTGGATCAATGTGGTTTAGGAAAAGAACACACATGCAATGTCACTAGTGGATGCTTGTGGTTTAGGAAAAGAACACACATGCAACTACTCTAGTGGATCAATGCTTTTTAGGAAAAGAACACACATACAATGTCACCAGTGGATCAATGTGGTTTAACAAAAGAACACACATGCAATGTCACCAGTGGATCGATGTGGTTCAGGAAAACTACGCACATGCAATGTCACCAGTGGATCAATGTGGTTTAGGAAAAGAACACACATGCAATTTCTCTAGTAGATCCATGGGGTCTAGGAAAAGAACGCACATGCAAATGTCACCAGTTGATAAAGGTGGATTAGGAAAAGAACACACATGCAATGTCTCAAGTGGATCCATGTGGTTCAGGATAAGAACACACATGCAATGCCACTAGTGGATCAATGTGGCTCAGGTAAAGAACACACATGCAATGTCACCAGTGGATAAATGTGGTTTAGGGAAAGAACACACATGCAATGTCTCTAGTGGATCCATGTGGTTTAGGGAAAGAACACGCTTGCAAATGTCTCAAGTGGATCCATGTGGTTTAGGAAAAGAACACACATGAAATGACTCAAGTGGATCAATGTGGTTTAGGAAAATAACACATATGCAAATGTCACTGGTAGATCAATGTGGTTTAGGAAAAGAACACACATGCAATGTCACTAGTGGATCCTTGTGGTTTAGGAAAAGAACACACAAGCAATATCACTAGTGGATCCATGTGGTTTAGGAAAAGATTACACGTGCAAATGTCACCAGTGAATCAATGTGGTTTAGGAAAATAACACACATGCAACAACTCTAGTGGATCAATGTGGTTTAGGAAAAGAACACATGCAATGATTCCCGTGGATCCGTATTCTTTAGGAAAAGAACACACATGAAATGTCACCAGTGGATCCATGTGGTTTATGAAAAGAACACACATGCAATGACTCTAGTGGATCCACATGGTTTAGGAAAATAACACACATGCAAATGTTAGTAGTAGATCAATGTGGTTTAGGAAAAGAACACACATGAAATGTCTCTAGTGGATCAATGTGGTTTAGCAAAAGAACACACATGCAATGTCACTAGTGGATCCATATGTTTCAGGAAAAGAACACACATGCAATTTCACCAGTGGATCAATGTGGTTTAGGAAGGGAACACACATGCAATGTCTGTAGTGGACCCATGTGGTTTAGGAAAAGAACACACATGCAATGTCTCTAGTGGATCCTTGAGGTTTAGGAAAAGAACACACATGCAATGACTCTAGTGGATCCATGTGGTTTTGGAAAAGAACACACATGCAAAGTTCACTAGTGGATCCATGTGGTTTAGGAAAAGAACAGACATGAAATGACTCTAGTGGATCCATGTGATTTAGTTAAAGAACAAACATGCAATGACTCTAGTGGATCAATGTTTTTTAGGAAAAGAACACACATACAATGTCACTAGTGGATCAATGTGGTTTAGGAAAAGAACACACATGCAATTTCTCTAGTAGATCCATGGGGTATAGGAAAAGAACGCACATGCAAATGTCACCAGTTGATAAATGTGGTTTAGGAAAAGAACACACATGCAATGTCTCAAGTGAATCCATGTGGTTCAGGATAAGAACACACATGCAATGCCACTAGTGGATCAATGTGGCTCAGGAAAAGAACACACATGCAATGTCACAAGTGGATAAATGTGGTTTTGCAAAAAGAACACACATGTAATGTCTCTAGTGGATCCATGTGGTTTAGGGAAAGAACACGCTTGCAAATGTCTCCAGTGGATCCATGTGGTTTAGGAAAAGAACACACATGTAATGACTCTAGTGGATCAATGTGGTTTAGGAAAATAACACACATGCAAATGTCACTGGTAGATAATTGTGGTTTAAGAAAAGAACACACATGCATTGTCACTAGTGGATCCTTGTGGTTTAGGAAAAGAACACACATGCAATATCACTAGTGGATCCATGTGGTTTGGGAAAAGATAACACGTCCAAATGTCACCATTGGATCAATGTGGTTTGGGAAAAGAACACACATGCAACAACTCTAGTGGATCAATGTGGTTTAGGAAAAGAACACACATGCAATGTCACTAGTGGATGCTTGTGGTTTAGGAAAACAACACACATGCAATATCACCTGTGGATCCATAAGGTTTAGGAAAAGTACACACGTGCAAATGTCACCAGTGGATGAATGTGGTTTAGGAAAAGAACACATATGCAATGTCTCTAGCGGATCCATGTGGTTTAGGGAAAGAACACACATGCAAATGTCTCCAGTGGATCCATGTGGTTTAGGAAAAGAACACACATGCAATGACTCTAGTGGATCTGTGTTCTTTAGGAAAAGAACACACATGCGATGTCACAAGTGGATGTGGTTTAGGAAAAGAACACACATGCAATGCCTCTAGTGGATCCACATGGTTTAGGAAAATAATACACATGCAAATGTCACCAGTAAATCAATGTGGTTTAGGAAAAGAACACACGTGCAATGTCACCAGTGGATAAATGTGGTTTAGAAAAAGAACACACATGGAATGTCACTAGTGGATGCTTGTGGTTTAGGAAAAGAACACACATGCAACTACTCTAGTGGATCAATGCTTTTTAGGAAAAGAACACACATACAATGTCATCAGTGGATCAATATGGTTTAACAAAAGAACACACATGCAATGTCACCAGTGGATCGATGTGGTTCAGGAAAATGACGCACATGCAATGTCACCAGTGGATCAATGTGGTTTAGGAAAAGAACACACATGCAATTTCTCTAATAGATCCATGGGGTCTAGGAAAAGAACGCACATGCAAATGTCACCAGTAGATCAATGTGGTTTAGGAAAAGAACACACATGCAATGTCACCAGTGCATCAATGTGGTTTAGCAAAAGAAGACACATGCAATGTCACCAGTGGATCCATGTGTTTCAGGAAAAGAACACACATGCAATGTCACCAGTGGATCAATGTGGTTTAGGAAGGGAACACACATGCAATGTCTCTAGTGGATCCATGTGGTTTAGGGAAAGAACACGCTTGCAAATGTCTCTAGTGGATCCCTGTGGTTTAGGAAAAGAACACACATGCAATGACTCTAGTGGATCCATGTGGTTTTGGAAAAAAGAACACACATGCAAAGTTCACCAGTGGATCCATGTGGTTTAGGAAAAGAACACACATGAAATGACTCTAGTGGATCCATGTGATTTAATTAAAGTACACACATGCAACGACACTAGTGGATCAATGTTTTTTAGGAAAGAACATATACAATGTCACCGGTGGATCAATGTGGTTTAGGAAAATAACACACAGGCAATGTCACCAATGGATAGATGTGGTTCAGGAAAATGACACACATGCAATGTCACCGGTGGTTTAATGTGGTTTAGGAAAAGAACACACATGCAATTTCTCTAGTAGATCCATGGGGTCTAGGAAAAGAACGCACATGCAAATGTCACCAGTTGATAAATGTGGTTTAGGAAAAGAACACACATGAAATGTCTCTAGTGGATCCATGTGGTTCACGAAAAGAACACACATGCAATGCCACTAGTGGATGAACGTGGTTCAGAAAAGAACACATGCAATCTCACAAGTGGATGAATGTGGTTTAGGAAAAGAACACACATGCAATGTCTCTAGTGGATCCATGTGGTTTAGGGAAAAACACGCATGCAAATGTCTCTAGTGGATCCATGTGGTTTAGGAAAAGAACACACATGCAATGACTCTAGTGGATCAATGTGGTTTAGGAAAATAACACACATGCAAATGTCGCTGGTGGATCAATGTGGTTTAGGAAAAGAACACACATGCAATGTAACTAGTGGATCCTTCTGGTTTAGGAAAAGAACACACATGCAATATCACTAGTGGATCCATGTGGTTTAGGAAAAGAACACACATGTAATGACTCTAGTGGATCAATGTGGTTTAGGAAAATAACACACATGCAAATGTCACTGTTAGATAATTGTGGTTTAAGAAAAGAACACACATGCAATGTCACTAGTGGATCCTTGTGGTTTAGGAAAAGAACACACATGCAATATCACTAGTGGATCCATGTGGTTTGGGAAAAGATAACACGTCCAAATGTCACCATTGGATCAATGTGGTTTAGGAAAAGAACACACATGCAACAACTCTAGTGGATCAATGTGGTTTAGGAAAAGAACGCACATGCAATGTCACTAGTGGATGCTTGTGGTTTAGGAAAACAACACACATGCAATATCACCTGTGGATCCATAAGGTTTAGGAAAAGTACACACGTGCAAATGTCACCAGTGGATGAATGTGGTTTAGGAAAAGAACACATATGCAATGTCTCTAGCGGATCCATGTGGTTTAGGGAAAGAACACACATGCAAATGTCTCCAGTGGATCCATGTGGTTTAGGAAAAGAACACACATGCAATGACTCTAGTGGATCTGTGTTCTTTAGGAAAAGAACACACATGCGATGTCACAAGTGGATGTGGTTTAGGAAAAGAACACACATGCAATGCCTCTAGTGGATCCACATGGTTTAGGAAAATAATACACATGCAAATGTCACCAGTAAATCAATGTGGTTTAGGAAAAGAACACACGTGCAATGTCACCAGTGGATAAATTTGGTTTAGAAAAAGAACACACATGGAATGTCACCAGTGGATCCATGTGTTTCAGGAAAAGAACACACATGCAATGTCACAAGTGGATCCATGTGTTTCAGAAAAAGAACACACATGCAATGTCACCAGTGGATCAATGTGGTTTAGGAAGGGAACACACAGGCAATGTCTCTAGTGGATCCATGTGGTTTAGGAAAAGAACACACATGCAATGTGTCAAGTGGATCCATGTGGTTTAGGAAAAGAACACACATGCAATGTCTTAGGTGTATCCATGTGGTTCAGGATAAGAACACACATGCAATATCACCAGTGGATGAATGTGGTTTAGGAAAAGAACACACATGCAATGTCTCTAGTGGATCCATGTGGTTTAGGAAAAGAACACACATGCAAATGTCTCTAGTGGATCCTTGTGGTTTAGGAAAAGAACACACATGCAATGACTCTAGTGGATCTGTGTGGTTTAGGAAAATAACACAGATGCGAATGTCACTGGTGGATCAATGTGGTTTAGGAAAAGAACACACATGCCATGTCACTAGTGGATTCTTGTGGTTTAGGAAAAGAACACACATGCAATATCACTAGTGGATCCATCTCGTTTACGAAAAGAACACACGTGCAAATGTCACCAGTGGATCAATGTGGTTTAGGAAAAGAACAGACATGCAACAACTCTAGTGGATCAATGTGGTTTAGGAAAAGAACACATACAATGACTCTCATGGATCCGTGTTCTTTAGGAAAAGAAGACACACATGCAATGTCACTAGTGGATCCATGTGGTTTATGAAAAGAACACACATGCAATGACTCTAGTGGATCCACATGGTTTGGGAAAATAACACACATGCAAATCTCCCTAGTAGATCAATGTGGTTTAGGAAAAGAACACACATGCAATGTCAGCAGTGGATCAATGTGGTTTAGCAAAAGAAGACACATGCAATGTCACCAGTGGATCCATGTGTTTCAGGAAAAGAACACACATGCAATGTCACCAGTGGATCAATGTGGTTTAGGAAGGGAACACACATGCAATGTCTCTAGTGGATCCATGTGGTTTAGGAAAAGAACAGACATGCAATATCTCTAGTGGATCCTTGTGGTTTAGGAAAAGAACACACATGCAATGACTCTAGTGGATCCATGTGGTTTTGGAAAAGAACACACATGCAAAGTTCACTAGTGGATCCATGTGGTTTACGAAAAGAACACATATGAAATGACTCTAGTGGATCCATGTGATTTAGTTAAAGAACAAACATGCAATGACTCTAGTGGATCAATGTTTTTTAGGAAAAGAACTCACATACAATGTCACCAGTGGATCAATGTGGTTTAGGAAAAGAACACACATGCAATTTCTCTTGTAGATCCATGGGGTCTAGGAAAAGAACGCACATGCAAATGTCACCAGTTGATAAATGTGGTTTAGGAAAAGAACACACATGCAATGTCTCAAGTGGATCCATGTGGTTCAGGATAAGAACACACATGCAATGCCACTAGTGGATCAATGTGGCTCAGGAAAAGAACACACATGCAATGTCACAAGTGGATAAATGTGGTTTAGGAAAAGAACACGCTTGCAAATGTCTCCAGTGGATCCATGTGGTTTAGGGAAAGAACACGCTTGCAAATGTCTCCAGTGGATCCACGTGGTTTAGGAAAAGAACACACATGAAATGACTCTAGTGGATCAATGTGGTTTAGGAAAATAACACACGTGCAAATGTCACTGGTAGATCAATGTGGTTTAGGAAAAGAACACACATGCAATGTCACTAGTGGATCCTTGTGTTTTAGGAAAAGTACACACATGCAATATCACTAGTGGATGCATGTGGTTTAGGAAAAGATTACACGTGCAAATGTCACCAGTGGATCAATGTGGTTTAGGAAAAGAACACACATGCAATGTCACTAGTGGATGCTTGTGGTTTACAAAAACAACACACATGCAATATCACCTGTGGATCCATAAGGTTTAGGAAAAGCACACACGTGCAAATGTCACCAGTGGATCAATGTGGTTTAGGAAAAGAACACATATGCAACAACTCTAGTGGATCAATGTTTTTTAGGAAAAGAATACACATACAATGTCACCAATGGATCAATGTTGTTTAACAAAAGAACACACATGCAGTGTCACTAGTGGATCATTGTGGTTTAGGAAAAGAACACACATGCAATTTCTCTAGTAGATCCATGGGGTCTAGGAAAACAACGCACATGCAAATGTCACTAGTTGATAAATGTGGTTTATGAAAAGAACACACATGTAATGTCTCCAGTTGATCCATGTGGTTCAGGATAAGAACACACATGCAATGCCACTAGTGGATGAACGTGGTTCAGGAAAAGAACACACATGCAATGTCACAAGTGGATGAATGTGGTTTAGGAAAAGAACACACATGTAATGTCTCTAGTGGATCCATGTGGTTTAGGGAAAAACATGCATGCAAATGTCTCTAGTGGATCCATGTGGTTTAGGAAAAGAACACGCATGCAATGACTCTAGTGGATCAATGTCGTTTAGGAAAATAACACACATGCAAATGTCACTGGTGGATCAATGTGGTTTAGGAAAATAACACACATGCAATGTAACTAGTGGATCCTTGTGGTTTAGGAAAAGAACACACATGAAATATCACTAGTGGATCCATGTGGTTTAGGAAAAGAACACACGTGGAAATGTCACCAGTGGATCAATGTGGTTTAGGAAGAGAACACACATGCAACAACTCTAGTAGATCAATGTGGTTTAGGAAAAGAACACACATGCAATGTCACTAGTGGATGCTTGTGGTTTAGGAAAAGAACACACATGCAACTACTCTATTGGATCAATGCTTTTTAGGAAAAGAACACACATACAATGTCACCAGTGGATCAATGTGGTTTAACAAAAGAACACACATGCAATGTCACCAGTGGATCGATGTGGTTCAGGAAAATGACGCACATGCAATATCACTAGTGGATCAATGTGGTTTAGAAAAAGAACACACATGCAATTTCTCTAGTAGATCCATGGGGTCTAGGAAAATAACACACATGAAAATGTCACCAGTTGATAAATGTGGTTTAGGAAAAGAACACACATGCAATGTCTCTAGTGGATCCATGTGGTTCAGGATAAGAACACAGATGCAATGCCACTAGTGGATGGACGTGGTTCAGGAAAAGAACACACATGCAATGTCATAAGTGGATGAATGTGGTTTAGGAAAAGAACACACGTGCAATGTCTCTAGTGGATCCATGTGGTTTAGGGAAAAACACGCATGCAAATGTCTCTAGTGGATCCATGTGGTTTAGGAAAAGAACACACATGCAATGACTCTAGTGGATCAATGTGGTTTAGGAAAATAACACACATGCAAATGTCACTGGTGGATCAATGTGGTTTAGGAATAGAACACACATGCAATGTAAATAGTGGATCCTTGTGGTTTAGAAAAAGAACACACATGCAATATCACTAGTGGATCCATGTGGTTTAGGAAAAGAACACACGTGGAAATGTCACCAGTGGATCAATGTGGTTTAGGAAAAGAACACACATGCAACAACTCTAGTGGATCAATGTGGTTTAGGAAAAGAACACACATGCAATGTCACTAGTGGATTCTTGTGGTTTAGGAAAAGAACACACATGCAACTACTCTAGTGGATCAATGCTTTTTAGGAAAAGAACACACATACAATGTCACGAGTGGATCAATGTGGTTTAACAAAAGAACAAACATGCAATGTCACTAGTGGATCAATGTGGTTTAGGAAAAGAACACACATGCAATGACTCTAGTGGATCCATGGGGTCTAGGAAAAGAACGCACATGCAAATGTCACCAGTTGATAAATGTGGTTTAGGAAAAGAACACACATGCAATGTGTCAAGTGGATCCATGTGGTTCAGGATAAGAACACACATGCAATGCCACTAGTGGATCAATGTGGCTCAGGAAAAGAACACACATGCAATGTCACAAGTGGATAAATGTGGTTTAGGGAAAGAACACACATGCAATGTTTCTAGTGGATCCATGTGGTTTAGGGAAAGAACACGCTTGCAAATGTCTCCAGTGGATCCATGTGGTTTAGGAAAAGAACACACATGAAATGACTCTAGTGGATCAATGTAGTTTAGGAAAATAACACACATGCAAATGTCACTGGTAGATCAATGTGGTTTAGGAAAAGAACACACATGCAATGTCACTAGTGGATCCTTGTGGTTTAGGAAAAGATTACACGTGCAAATGTCACCAGTGGATCAATGTGGTTTACGAAAAGAACACACATGCAAAAACTCTAGTGGATCAATGTGGTTTCGGAAAAGAACACATGCAATGACTCCCGTGGATCCGTATTCTTTAGGAAGAGAACACACATGAAATGTCACAAGTGGATCCATGTTGTTTATGAAAAGAACACACATGCAATGACTCTAGTGGATCCACATGGTTTAGGAAAATAACTCACATGCAAATGTCACTAGTAGATCAATGTGGTTTAGGAAAAGAACACACATGAAATGTCACTAGTGGATCAATGTGGTTTAGCAAAAGAACACACATGCAATGTCACTAGTGGATCCATGTGTTTCAGGAAAAGAACACACATGCAATTTCACCAGTGGATCAATGTGGTTTAGGAAGGGAACACACATGCAATGTCTCTAGTGGATCCATGTGGTTTAGGAAAAGAACACACATGCAATGTCTCTAGTGGATCCTTGTGGTTTAGGAAAAGAACACACATGCAATGACTCTAGTGGATCCATGTGGTTTTGGAAAAGAACACACATGCAAAGTTCACCAATGGATCCATGTGGTTTAGGAAAAGAACACACATGAAATGACTCTAGTGGATCCATGTGATTTAGTTAAAGAACAAACATGCAATGACTCTAGTGGATCAATGTTTTTTAGGAAAAGAACGCACATGCAAATGTCACCAGTTGATAAATGTGGTTTAGGAAAAGAACACACATGCAATGTCTCAAGTGGATCCATGTGGTTCAGGATAAGAACACACATGCAATGCCACTAGTGGATCAATGTGGCTCAGGAAAGAACACACATGCAATGTCACAAGTGGATAAATGTGGTTTAGGAAAAGAACACGCTTGCAAATGTCTCCAGTGGATCCATGTAGTTTAGGGAAAGAACACGCTTGCAAATGTCTCCAGTGGATCCATGTGGTTTAGGAAAAGAACACACGTGAACTGACTCTAGTGGATCCATGTGATTTAGTTAAAGAACAAACATGCAATGACTCTAGTGGATCAATGTTCTTTAGGAAAAGAACGCACATGCAAATGTCACTAGTTGATAGATGTGGTTTAGGAAATGAACACACATGCAATGTCTCAAGTGGATCCATGTAGTTCAGGATAAGAACACACATGCAATGCCACTAGTGGATCAATGTGGCTCAGGAAAAGAACACACATGCAATGTCACAAGTGGATAAATGTGGTTTAGGAAAAGAACATGCTTGCAAATGTCTCCAGTGGATCCATGTAGTTTAGGGAAAGAACACGCTTGCAAATGTCTCCAGTGGATCCATGTGGTTTAGGAAAAGAACACACATGAAATGACTCTAGTGGATCAATGTGGTTTAGGAAAATAACACACATGCAAATGTCACTAGTAGATCAATGTGGTTTAGGAAAAGAACACACATGCAATATCACTAGTGGATCCTTGTGGTTTAGGAAAAGAACACACATGCAATATCACTAGTGGATGCATGTGGTTTAGGAAAAGATTACACGTGCAAATGTCACCAGTGGATCAATGTGGTTTAGGAAAAGAACACACATGCAACAACTCTAGTGGATCAATGTGGTTTAGGAAAAGAACACACATGCAATGTCACTAGTAGATGCTTGTGGTTTAGGAAAACAACACATGCAATATCACCTGTGGATCCATAAGGTTTAGGAAAAGCACACACGTGCAAATGTCACCAATGGATCAATGTGGTTTAGGAAAAGAACACACATGCAACAACTCTAGTGGATCAATGTTTTTTAGGAAAAGAATACATATACAATGTCACCAGTGGATCAACGTAGTTTAACAAAAGAACACACATGCAATGTCACTAGTGGATTGATGTGGTTCAGGAAAATGACGCACATGCAAATGTCACAAGTGGATCATTGTGGTTTAGGAAAAGAACACACATGCAATTTCTCTAGTAGATCCATGGGGTCTAGGAAAACAACGCACATGCAAATGTCACCAGTTGATAAATGTGGTTTAGGAAAAGAACACACATGCAATGTCTCCAGTTGATCGATGTGGTTCAGGATAAAACACACATGCAATGCCACTAGTGGATGAACGTGGTTCAGGAAAAGAACACACATGCAATGTCTGAAGTGGATGAATGTGGTTTAGGAAAAGAACACACATGCAATGTCTCTAGTGGATCCATGTTGTTTAGGGAAAAACACGCATGCAAATGTCTCTAGTGGATCCATGTGGTTTAGGAAAAGAACACACATGCAATGACTCTAGTGGATCAATGTAGTTTAGGAAAATAACACACATGCAATGTAACTAGTGGATCGTTGTGGTTTAGGAAAAGAACACACATGCAATATCACTAGTGGATCCACGTGGTTTAGGAAAAGAACACACGTGGAAATGTCACAAGTGGATCAATGTGGTTTAGGAAAAGAACACACATGCAACAACTCTAGTGGATTAATGTGGTTTACGAAAAGAACACACATGCAATGTCACTAATGGATGCTTGTGGTTTAGGAAAAGAACACACATACAATGTCACTAGTGGATCAATGTGGTTTAACAAAAGAACACACATGCAATGTCACTAGTGGATCGATGTGGTTCAGGAAAATGACGCACATGCAATGTCACCAGTGGATCAATGTTGTTTCGGAAAAGAACACACATGGAATTTCTCTAGTAGATCCATGGGGTCTAGGAAAAGAACGCACATGCAAATGTCACCAGTTGATAAATGTGGTTTAGGAAAAGAACACACATGCAATGTCTCTAGTGGATCCATGTGGTTTAGGGAAAAACACGCATGCAAATGTCTCTAGTAGATCCATGTGGTTTAGGAAAAGAACACACATGCAATGACTCTAGTGGATCAATGTGGTTTAGGAAAATAACACACATGCAAATGTCACTGGTGGATCAATGTGGTTTAGGAAAAGAACACACATGCAATGTAAATAGTGGATCCTTGTGGTTTAGGAAAAGAACACACATGCAATATCACTAGTGGATCCATGTGGTTTAAGAAAAGAACACACATGCATTGTCACTAGTGGATCCTTGTGGTTTAGGAAAAGAACACACATGCAATATCACTAGTGGATCCATGTGGTTTGGGAAAAGATAACACGTCCAAATGTCACCATTGGATCAATGTGGTTTGGGAAAAGAACACACATGCAACAACTCTAGTGGATCAATGTGGTTTAGGAAAAGAACACACATGCAATGTCACTAGTGGATGCTTGTGGTTTAGGAAAACAACACACATGCAATATCACCTGTGGATCCATAAGGTTTAGGAAAAGTACACACGTGCAAATGTCACCAGTGGATGAATGTGGTTTAGGAAAAGAACACATATGCAATGTCTCTAGCGGATCCATGTGGTTTAGGGAAAGAACACACATGCAAATGTCTCCAGTGGATCCATGTGGTTTAGGAAAAGAACACACATGCAATGACTCTAGTGGATCTGTGTTCTTTAGGAAAAGAACACACATGCGATGTCACAAGTGGATGTGGTTTAGGAAAAGAACACACATGCAATGCCTCTAGTGGATCCACATGGTTTAGGAAAATAATACACATGCAAATGTCACCAGTAAATCAATGTGGTTTAGGAAAAGAACACACGTGCAATGTCACCAGTGGATAAATGTGGTTTAGAAAAAGAACACACATGGAATGTCACTAGTGGATGCTTGTGGTTTAGGAAAAGAACACACATGCAACTACTCTAGTGGATCAATGCTTTTTAGGAAAAGAACACACATACAATGTCATCAGTGGATCAATATGGTTTAACAAAAGAACACACATGCAATGTCACCATTGGATCGATGTGGTTCGGAAAATGACGACATGAAATGTCACCAGTGGATCAATGTGGTTTAGGAAAAGAACACATGCAATTTCTCTAATAGATCCATGGGGTCTAGGAAAGAACGCACATGCAAATGTCACCAGTAGATCAATGTGGTTTAGGAAAAGAACACACATGCAATGTCACCAGTGCATCAATGTGGTTTAGCAAAAGAAGACACATGCAATGTCACCAGTGGATCCATGTGTTTCAGGAAAAGAACACACATGCAATGTCACCAGTGGATCAATGTGGTTTAGGAAGGGAACACACATGCAATGTCTCTAGTGGATCCATGTGGTTTAGGGAAAGAACACGCTTGCAAATGTCTCTAGTGGATCCCTGTGGTTTAGGAAAAGAACACACATGCAATGACTCTAGTGGATCCATGTGGTTTTGGAAAAAAGAACACACATGCAAAGTTCACCAGTGGATCCATGTGGTTTAGGAAAAGAACACACATGAAATGACTCTAGTGGATCCATGTGATTTAATTAAAGTACACACATGCAACGACACTAGTGGATCAATGTTTTTTAGGAAAAGAACACAGATACAATGTCACCGGTGGATCAATGTGGTTTAGGAAAATAACACACAGGCAATGTCACCAATGGATAGATGTGGTTCAGGAAAATGACACACATGCAATGTCACCGGTGGTTTAATGTGGTTTAGGAAAAGAACACACATGCAATTTCTCTAGTAGATCCATGGGGTCTAGGAAAAGAACGCACATGCAAATGTCACCAGTTGATAAATGTGGTTTAGGAAAAGAACACACATGCAATGTCTCAAGTGGATCCATGTGGTTCACGATAAGAACACACATGCAATGCCACTAGTGGATGAACGTGGTTCAGGAAAAGAACACACATGCAATCTCACAAGTGGATGAATGTGGTTTAGGAAAAGAACACACATGCAATGTCTCTAGTGGATCCATGTGGTTTAGGGAAAAACACGCATGCAAATGTCTCTAGTGGATCCATGTGGTTTAGGAAAAGAACACACATGCAATGACTCTAGTGGATCAATGTGGTTTAGGAAAATAACACACATGCAAATGTCGCTGGTGGATCAATGTGGTTTAGGAAAAGAACACACATGCAACGTAACTAGTGGATCCTTCTGGTTTAGGAAAAGAACACACATGCAATATCACTAGTGGATCCATGTGGTTTAGGAAAAGAACACACATGTAATGACTCTAGTGGATCAATGTGGTTTAGGAAAATAACACACATGCAAATGTCACTGGTAGATAATTGTGGTTTAAGAAAAGAACACACATGCAATGTCACTAGTGGATCCTTGTGGTTTAGGAAAAGAACACACATGCAATATCACTAGTGGATCCATGTGGTTTGGGAAAAGATAACACGTCCAAATGTCACCATTGGATCAATGTGGTTTAGGAAAAGAACACACATGCAACAACTCTAGTGGATCAATGTGGTTTAGGAAAAGAACGCACATGCAATGTCACTAGTGGATGCTTGTGGTTTAGGAAAACAACACACATGCAATATCACCTGTGGATCCATAAGGTTTAGGAAAAGTACACACGTGCAAATGTCACCAGTGGATGAATGTGGTTTAGGAAAAGAACACATATGCAATGTCTCTAGCGGATCCATGTGGTTTAGGGAAAGAACACACATGCAAATGTCTCCAGTGGATCCATGTGGTTTAGGAAAAGAACACACATGCAATGACTCTAGTGGATCTGTGTTCTTTAGGAAAAGAACACACATGCGATGTCACAAGTGGATGTGGTTTAGGAAAAGAACACACATGCAATGCCTCTAGTGGATCCACATGGTTTAGGAAAATAATACACATGCAAATGTCACCAGTAAATCAATGTGGTTTAGGAAAAGAACACACGTGCAATGTCACCAGTGGATAAATTTGGTTTAGAAAAAGAACACACATGGATTTTCACCTGTGGATCCATGTGTTTCAGGAAAAGAACACACATGCAATGTCACAAGTGGATCCATGTGTTTCAGAAAAAGAACACACATGCAATGTCACCAGTGGATCAATGTGGTTTAGGAAGGGAACACACAGGCAATGTCTCTAGTGGATCCATGTGGTTTAGGAAAAGAACACACATGCAATGTGTCAAGTGGATCCATGTGGTTTAGGAAAAGAACACACATGCAATGTCTTAGGTGTATCCATGTGGTTCAGGATAAGAACACACATGCAATATCACCAGTGGATGAATGTGGTTTAGGAAAAGAACACACATGCAATGTCTCTAGTGGATCCATGTGGTTTAGGAAAAGAACACACATGCAAATGTCTCTAGTGGATCCTTGTGGTTTAGGAAAAGAACACACATGCAATGACTCTAGTGGATCTGTGTGGTTTAGGAAAATAACACGATCACGAATGTCACTGTGGATCAATGTGGTTTAGGAAAAGAACACACATGCCATGTCACTAGTGGATTCTTGTGGTTTAGGAAAAGAACACACATGCAATATCACTAGTGGATCCATCTCGTTTACGAAAAGAACACACGTGCAAATGTCACCAGTGGATCAATGTGGTTTAGGAAAAGAACAGACATGCAACAACTCTAGTGGATCAATGTGGTTTAGGAAAAGAACACATACAATGACTCTCATGGATCCGTGTTCTTTAGGAAAAGAAGACACACATGCAATGTCACTAGTGGATCCATGTGGTTTATGAAAAGAACACACATGCAATGACTCTAGTGGATCCACATGGTTTGGGAAAATAACACACATGCAAATCTCCCTAGTAGATCAATGTGGTTTAGGAAAAGAACACACATGCAATGTCAGCAGTGGATCAATGTGGTTTAGCAAAAGAAGACACATGCAATGTCACCAGTGGATCCATGTGTTTCAGGAAAAGAACACACATGCAATGTCACCAGTGGATCAATGTGGTTTAGGAAGGGAACACACATGCAATGTCTCTAGTGGATCCATGTGGTTTAGGAAAAGAACAGACATGCAATATCTCTAGTGGATCCTTGTGGTTTAGGAAAAGAACACACATGCAATGACTCTAGTGGATCCATGTGGTTTTGGAAAAGAACACACATGCAAAGTTCACTAGTGGATCCATGTGGTTTACGAAAAGAACACATATGAAATGACTCTAGTGGATCCATGTGATTTAGTTAAAGAACAAACATGCAATGACTCTAGTGGATCAATGTTTTTTAGGAAAAGAACTCACATACAATGTCACCAGTGGATCAATGTGGTTTAGGAAAAGAACACACATGCAATTTCTCTTGTAGATCCATGGGGTCTAGGAAAAGAACGCACATGCAAATGTCACCAGTTGATAAATGTGGTTTAGGAAAAGAACACACATGCAATGTCTCAAGTGGATCCATGTGGTTCAGGATAAGAACACACATGCAATGCCACTAGTGGATCAATGTGGCTCAGGAAAAGAACACACATGCAATGTCACAAGTGGATAAATGTGGTTTAGGAAAAGAACACGCTTGCAAATGTCTCCAGTGGATCCATGTGGTTTAGGGAAAGAACACGCTTGCAAATGTCTCCAGTGGATCCACGTGGTTTAGGAAAAGAACACACATGAAATGACTCTAGTGGATCAATGTGGTTTAGGAAAATAACACACGTGCAAATGTCACTGGTAGATCAATGTGGTTTAGGAAAAGAACACACATGCAATGTCACTAGTGGATCCTTGTGTTTTAGGAAAAGTACACACATGCAATATCACTAGTGGATGCATGTGGTTTAGGAAAAGATTACACGTGCAAATGTCACCAGTGGATCAATGTGGTTTAGGAAAAGAACACACATGCAATGTCACTAGTGGATGCTTGTGGTTTACAAAAACAACACACATGCAATATCACCTGTGGATCCATAAGGTTTAGGAAAAGCACACACGTGCAAATGTCACCAGTGGATCAATGTGGTTTAGGAAAAGAACACATATGCAACAACTCTAGTGGATCAATGTTTTTTAGGAAAAGAATACACATACAATGTCACCAATGGATCAATGTTGTTTAACAAAAGAACACACATGCAGTGTCACTAGTGGATCATTGTGGTTTAGGAAAAGAACACACATGCAATTTCTCTAGTAGATCCATGGGGTCTAGGAAAACAACGCACATGCAAATGTCACTAGTTGATAAATGTGGTTTATGAAAAGAACACACATGTAATGTCTCCAGTTGATCCATGTGGTTCAGGATAAGAACACACATGCAATGCCACTAGTGGATGAACGTGGTTCAGGAAAAGAACACACATGCAATGTCACAAGTGGATGAATGTGGTTTAGGAAAAGAACACACATGTAATGTCTCTAGTGGATCCATGTGGTTTAGGGAAAAACATGCATGCAAATGTCTCTAGTGGATCCATGTGGTTTAGGAAAAGAACACGCATGCAATGACTCTAGTGGATCAATGTCGTTTAGGAAAATAACACACATGCAAATGTCACTGGTGGATCAATGTGGTTTAGGAAAATAACACATGCAATGTAACTAGTGGATCCTTGTGGTTTAGGAAAAGAACACACATGAAATATCACTAGTGGATCCATGTGGTTTAGGAAAAGAACACACGTGGAAATGTCACCAGTGGATCAATGTGGTTTAGGAAGAGAACACACATGCAACAACTCTAGTAGATCAATGTGGTTTAGGAAAAGAACACACATGCAATGTCACTAGTGGATGCTTGTGGTTTAGGAAAAGAACACACATGCAACTACTCTATTGGATCAATGCTTTTTAGGAAAAGAACACACATACAATGTCACCAGTGGATCAATGTGGTTTAACAAAAGAACACACATGCAATGTCACCAGTGGATCGATGTGGTTCAGGAAAATGACGCACATGCAATATCACTAGTGGATCAATGTGGTTTAGAAAAAGAACACACATGCAATTTCTCTAGTAGATCCATGGGGTCTAGGAAAATAACACACATGAAAATGTCACCAGTTGATAAATGTGGTTTAGGAAAAGAACACACATGCAATGTCTCTAGTGGATCCATGTGGTTCAGGATAAGAACACAGATGCAATGCCACTAGTGGATGGACGTGGTTCAGGAAAAGAACACACATGCAATGTCATAAGTGGATGAATGTGGTTTAGGAAAAGAACACACGTGCAATGTCTCTAGTGGATCCATGTGGTTTAGGGAAAAACACGCATGCAAATGTCTCTAGTGGATCCATGTGGTTTAGGAAAAGAACACACATGCAATGACTCTAGTGGATCAATGTGGTTTAGGAAAATAACACACATGCAAATGTCACTGGTGGATCAATGTGGTTTAGGAATAGAACACACATGCAATGTAAATAGTGGATCCTTGTGGTTTAGAAAAAGAACACACATGCAATATCACTAGTGGATCCATGTGGTTTAGGAAAAGAACACACGTGGAAATGTCACCAGTGGATCAATGTGGTTTAGGAAAAGAACACACATGCAACAACTCTAGTGGATCAATGTGGTTTAGGAAAAGAACACACATGCAATGTCACTAGTGGATTCTTGTGGTTTAGGAAAAGAACACACATGCAACTACTCTAGTGGATCAATGCTTTTTAGGAAAAGAACACACATACAATGTCACGAGTGGATCAATGTGGTTTAACAAAAGAACAAACATGCAATGTCACTAGTGGATCAATGTGGTTTAGGAAAAGAACACACATGCAATGACTCTAGTGGATCCATGGGGTCTAGGAAAAGAACGCACATGCAAATGTCACCAGTTGATAAATGTGGTTTAGGAAAAGAACACACATGCAATGTGTCAAGTGGATCCATGTGGTTCAGGATAAGAACACACATGCAATGCCACTAGTGGATCAATGTGGCTCAGGAAAAGAACACACATGCAATGTCACAAGTGGATAAATGTGGTTTAGGGAAAGAACACACATGCAATGTTTCTAGTGGATCCATGTGGTTTAGGGAAAGAACACGCTTGCAAATGTCTCCAGTGGATCCATGTGGTTTAGGAAAAGAACACACATGAAATGACTCTAGTGGATCAATGTAGTTTAGGAAAATAACACACATGCAAATGTCACTGGTAGATCAATGTGGTTTAGGAAAAGAACACACATGCAATGTCACTAGTGGATCCTTGTGGTTTAGGAAAAGATTACACGTGCAAATGTCACCAGTGGATCAATGTGGTTCTGAAAAGAACACACATGCAAAAACTCTAGTGGATCAATGTGGTTTCGGAAAAGAACACATGCAATGACTCCCGTGGATCCGTATTCTTTAGGAAGAGAACACACATGAAATGTCACAAGTGGATCCATGTTGTTTATGAAAAGAACACACATGCAATGACTCTAGTGGATCCACATGGTTTAGGAAAATAACTCACATGCAAATGTCACTAGTAGATCAATGTGGTTTAGGAAAAGAACACACATGAAATGTCACTAGTGGATCAATGTGGTTTAGCAAAAGAACACACATGCAATGTCACTAGTGGATCCATGTGTTTCAGGAAAAGAACACACATGCAATTTCACCAGTGGATCAATGTGGTTTAGGAAGGGAACACACATGCAATGTCTCTAGTGGATCCATGTGGTTTAGGAAAAGAACACACATGCAATGTCTCTAGTGGATCCTTGTGGTTTAGGAAAAGAACACACATGCAATGACTCTAGTGGATCCATGTGGTTTTGGAAAAGAACACACATGCAAAGTTCACCAATGGATCCATGTGGTTTAGGAAAAGAACACACATGAAATGACTCTAGTGGATCCATGTGATTTAGTTAAAGAACAAACATGCAATGACTCTAGTGGATCAATGTTTTTTAGGAAAAGAACGCACATGCAAATGTCACCAGTTGATAAATGTGGTTTAGGAAAAGAACACACATGCAATGTCTCAAGTGGATCCATGTGGTTCAGGATAAGAACACACATGCAATGCCACTAGTGGATCAATGTGGCTCAGGAAAAGAACACACATGCAATGTCACAAGTGGATAAATGTGGTTTAGGAAAAGAACACGCTTGCAAATGTCTCCAGTGGATCCATGTAGTTTAGGGAAAGAACACGCTTGCAAATGTCTCCAGTGGATCCATGTGGTTTAGGAAAAGAACACACGTGAACTGACTCTAGTGGATCCATGTGATTTAGTTAAAGAACAAACATGCAATGACTCTAGTGGATCAATGTTCTTTAGGAAAAGAACGCACATGCAAATGTCACTAGTTGATAGATGTGGTTTAGGAAATGAACACACATGCAATGTCTCAAGTGGATCCATGTAGTTCAGGATAAGAACACACATGCAATGCCACTAGTGGATCAATGTGGCTCAGGAAAAGAACACACATGCAATGTCACAAGTGGATAAATGTGGTTTAGGAAAAGAACATGCTTGCAAATGTCTCCAGTGGATCCATGTAGTTTAGGGAAAGAACACGCTTGCAAATGTCTCCAGTGGATCCATGTGGTTTAGGAAAAGAACACACATGAAATGACTCTAGTGGATCAATGTGGTTTAGGAAAATAACACACATGCAAATGTCACTAGTAGATCAATGTGGTTTAGGAAAAGAACACACATGCAATATCACTAGTGGATCCTTGTGGTTTAGGAAAAGAACACACATGCAATATCACTAGTGGATGCATGTGGTTTAGGAAAAGATTACACGTGCAAATGTCACCAGTGGATCAATGTGGTTTAGGAAAAGAACACACATGCAACAACTCTAGTGGATCAATGTGGTTTAGGAAAAGAACACACATGCAATGTCACTAGTAGATGCTTGTGGTTTAGGAAAACAACACACATGCAATATCACCTGTGGATCCATAAGGTTTAGGAAAAGCACACACGTGCAAATGTCACCAATGGATCAATGTGGTTTAGGAAAAGAACACACATGCAACAACTCTAGTGGATCAATGTTTTTTAGGAAAAGAATACATATACAATGTCACCAGTGGATCAACGTAGTTTAACAAAAGAACACACATGCAATGTCACTAGTGGATTGATGTGGTTCAGGAAAATGACGCACATGCAGTGTCACAAGTGGATCATTGTGGTTTAGGAAAAGAACACACATGCAATTTCTCTAGTAGATCCATGGGGTCTAGGAAAACAACGCACATGCAAATGTCACCAGTTGATAATTGTGGTTTAGGAAAAGAACACACATGCAATGTATCCAGTTGATCCATGTGGTTCAGGATAAAAACACACATGCAATGCCACTAGTGGATGAACGTGGTTCAGGAAAAGAACACACATGCAATGTCTGAAGTGGATGAATGTGGTTTAGGAAAAGAACACACATGCAATGTCTCTAGTGGATCCATGTTGTTTAGGGAAAAACACGCATGCAAATGTCTCTAGTGGATCCATGTGGTTTAGGAAAAGAACACACATGCAATGACTCTAGTGGATCAATGTAGTTTAGGAAAATAACACACATGCAATGTAACTAGTGGATCGTTGTGGTTTAGGAAAAGAACACACATGCAATATCACTAGTGGATCCACGTGGTTTAGGAAAAGAACACACGTGGAAATGTCACAAGTGGATCAATGTGGTTTAGGAAAAGAACACACATGCAACAACTCTAGTGGATTAATGTGGTTTACGAAAAGAACACACATGCAATGTCACTAATGGATGCTTGTGGTTTAGGAAAAGAACACACATACAATGTCACTAGTGGATCAATGTGGTTTAACAAAAGAACACACATGCAATGTCACTAGTGGATCGATGTGGTTCAGGAAAATGACGCACATGCAATGTCACCAGTGGATCAATGTTGTTTCGGAAAAGAACACACATGGAATTTCTCTAGTAGATCCATGGGGTCTAGGAAAAGAACGCACATGCAAATGTCACCAGTTGATAAATGTGGTTTAGGAAAAGAACACACATGCAATGTCTCTAGTGGATCCATGTGGTTTAGGGAAAAACACGCATGCAAATGTCTCTAGTAGATCCATGTGGTTTAGGAAAAGAACACACATGCAATGACTCTAGTGGATCAATGTGGTTTAGGAAAATAACACACATGCAAATGTCACTGGTGGATCAATGTGGTTTAGGAAAAGAACACACATGCAATGTAAATAGTGGATCCTTGTGGTTTAGGAAAAGAACACACATGCAATATCACTAGTGGATCCATGTGGTTTAGGAAACGAACACACGTGGAAATGTCACCAGTGGATCAATGTGGTTTAGGAAAAGAACACACATGCAACAACTCTAGTGGATCAATGTTGTTTAGGAAAAGAACACACATGCAATGTCACTAGTGGATGCTTGTGGTCTAGGAAAAGAACACACATGCAACAACTCTAGTGGATCAATGTGGTTTAGGAAAAGAACACACATGCAATGTCACTAGTGGATGCTTGTGGTTTACAAAAACAACACACATGCAATATCACCTGTGGATCCATAAGGTTTAGGAAAAGCACACACGTGCAAATGTCACCAGTGGATCAATGTGGTTTAGGAAAAGAACACACATGCAACAACTCTAGTGGATCAATGTGGTTTAGGAAAAGAATACACATACAATGTCACCAGTGGATCAATGTAGTTTAACAAAAGAACACACATGCAATGTCACTAGTGGATTGATGTGGTTCAGGAAAATGACGCACATGCAGTGTCACCAGTGGATCATTGTGGTTTAGGAAAAGAACACACATGCAATTTCTCTAGTAGATCCATGGGGTCTAGGAAAACAACGCACATGCAAATGTCACCAGTTGATAAATGTGGTTTAGGAAAAGAACACACATGCAATGTCTCCAGTTGATCCATGTGGTTCAGGATAAGAACACACATGCAATGCCACTAGTGGATGAACGTGGTTCAGGAAAAGAACACACATGCAATGTCTCAAGTGGATGAATGTGGTTTAGGAAAAGAACACACATGCAATGTCTCTAGTGGATCCATGTTGTTTAGGGAAAAACACGCATGCAAATGTCTTTAGTGGATCCATGTGGTTTAGGAAAAGAACACACATGCAATGACTCTAGTGGATCGATGTGGTTTAGGAAAATAACACACATACAAATGTCACTGGTGGATAAATGTGGTTTAGGAAAATAACACACATGCAATGTAACTAGTGGATCCTTGTGGTTTAGGAAAAGAACACACATGCAATATCACTAGTGGATCTACGTGGTTTAGGAAAAGAACACACGTGGAAATGTCACAAGTGGATCAATGTGGTTTAGGAAAAGATTACACGTGCAAATGTCACCAGTCGATCAATGTGGTTTAGGAAAAGAACACATGCAATGACTCCCGTGGATCCGTATTCTTTAGGAAAAGAACACACATTAAATGTAACTAGTGGATCCATGTGGTTTATGAAAATAACACACATGCAATGACTCTAGTGGATCCACATGGTTTAGGAAAATAACACACCTTCAAATGTCACTAATAGATCAATGTGGTTTAGGAAAAGAACACACATGAAATGTCACTAGTGGATCAATGTGGTTTAGGAAGGGAACACACATGCTATGTGTCTAGTGGATCCATGTGGTTTAGGAATAGAACACACATGCAATGTCTCTAGTGGATCCTTGTGCTTTAGGAAAAGAACACACATGCAATGACTCTAGTGGATCCATGTGGTTTTGGAAAAGAACACACATGCAAAGTTCACGAGTGGATCCATGTGGTTTAGGAAAACAACACACATGAAATGACTCTAGTGGATCCATGTGATTTAGTTAAAGAACAAACATGCAATGACTCTAGTGGATCAATGTGTTTTAGGAAAAGAACGCACATGCAAATATCACCAGTTGATAATTGTGGTTTAGGAAAAGAACAGACATGCAATGTCTCAAGTGGATCCATGTGGTTCAGGATAAGAACACACATGCAATGCCACTAGTGGATCAATGTGGCTCAGGAAAAGAACACACATGAAATGTCACAAGTGGATAAATGTGGTTTAGGAAAAGAACACACATGCAATGTCTCTAGTGTATTCGATGTGGTTTAGGGAAAGAACACGCTTGAAAATGTCTCCAGTGGATCCATGTGGTTTAGGAAAAGAACACACATGAAATGACTCTAGTGGATCAATGTGGTTTAGGAAAATAACACACATGCAAATGTCACTGGTAGATCAATGTGATTTAGGAAAAGAACACACATGCAATGTCACTAGTGAATTCTTGTGGTTTAGGAAAAGGACACACATGCAATATCACTAGTGGATCCATGTGGTTTAGGAAAAGATTACACGTGCAAATGTCACCAGTGGATCAATGTGGTTTAGGAAAAGAACACAGATGCAACAACTCTAGTGGATCAATGTGGTTTAGGAAAAGAACACACATGCAATGCCACTTGTGGATGCTTGTGGTGTAGGAAAACAACACACATGCAATATCACCTGTGGATCCATAAGGTTTAGGAAAAGTACACATGTGCAAATGTCACCAGTGGATGAATGTTGTTTAGGAAAAGAACATATATGCAATGTCTCTAATGGATCCATTTGGTTTAGGGAAAGAACACACATTCAAATGTCGCCAGTGGATCCATGTGGTTTAGGAAAAGAACACACATGCAATGCCTCTAGTGGATCTGTGTTCTTTAGGAAAAGAACACACATGCGATGTCACAAGTGGATCCATGTGGTTTAGGAAAAGAACACACATGCAATGCCTCTAGTCGATCCACATGGTTTAGGAAAATAATACACATGCAAATGTCACCAGTAGATTAATGTGGTTTAGGAAAAGAACACACATGCAATGTCACCAGTGGATAAATGTGGTTTAGCAAAAGAACACACATGGAATGTCACCAGTGGATCCATGTGTTTCAGGAAAAGAACACACATGCAATGTCACAAGTGGATCCATGTGTTTCAGAAAAAGAACACCCATGCAATGTCACTAGTGGATGAATGTGGTTTAGGAAGGGAACACACATGCAGTGTCTCTAGTGGATCCATGTGGTTTAGGAAAAGAACACACATGCAATGTCTCAAGTGGATCCATGTGGTTTTTTAAAAGAACACACATGCAATGTCTCAAGTGTATCCATGTGGTTCAGGATAAGAACACACATGCAATGTCACTAGTGGATGAATGTGGTTTAGGAAAAGAACACACATGCAATGTATGTAGTGGATCCATGTGGTTTAGGAAAAGAACACACATGCAAATGTCTCAAGTGGATCCCTGTGGTTTAGGAAAAGAACACACATGCAATGACTCTAGTGGATCAATGTGGTTTAGGAAAATAACACAGATGCAAATGTCACTGGTGGATCAATGTGGTTTTGGAAAAGAACACACATGCCATGTCACTAGTGGATGCTTGTGGTTTAGGAAAGGAACACACATGCAATATCACTAGTGGATCCATCTGGTTTAGGAAAAGAACACACGTGCAAATGTCACCAGTGGACCAATGTGGTTTAGGAAAAGAACACACATGCAACAACTCTAGTGGATCAATGTGGTTTAGGAAAAGAACACATACAATGACTCCCGTGGATCCGTGTTCTTTAGGAAAAGAAGACACACATGCGATGTCACCAGTGGATCCATGTGGTTTATGAAAAGAACACACATGCAATGACTCTAGTGGATCCACATGGTTTGGGAAAATAACACATGCAAATGTCAACAGTAGATCAATGTGGTTTAGGAAAAGAACACACATGCAATGTCACAAGTGGATCAATGTGGTTTAGAAAAAGAAGACACATATAATGTCACTAGTGGATCCATGTGTTTCAGGAAAAGAACACACATGCAATGTCACCAGTGGATCAATGTGGTTTAGGAAGGGAACACACATGCAATGTCTCTAGTGGATCCATGTGGTTTAGGAAAAGAAAAGACATGCAATGTCTCTAGTGGATCCTTGTGGTTTAGGAAAAGAACACACATGCAATGACTCTAGTGGATCCATGTGGTTTTGGAAAATAACACACATGCAAAGTTCACTAGTGGATCCATGTGGTTTAGGAAAAGAACACACATGAAATGACTCTAGTGGATCCATGTGATTTAGTTAAAGAACAAACATGCAATGACTCTAGTGGATCAATGTTTTTTAGGAAAAGAACACACATGCAATGTCACCAGTGGATGAATGTGGTTTAGGAAAAGAACACACATGCAATTTCTCTAGTAGATCCATGGGGTCTAGGAAAAGAACGCACATGCAAATGTCACTAGTTGAGAAATGTGGTTTAGGAAAAGAACACACATGCAATGTCTCAAGTTGATCCATGTGGTTCAGGATAAGAACACACATGCAGTGCCACTAGTGGATCAATGTGGCTCAGGAAAAGAACACACATGCAATGTCACAAGTGGATAAATGTGGTTTAGGAAAAGAACACGCTTGCAAATGTCTCCAGTGGATCCATGTGGTTTAGGGAAAGAACATGCTTGCAAATGTCTCCAGTGGATCCATGTGGTTTAAGAAAAGATCACACATGAAATGACTCTAGTGGATCAATGTGGTTTAGGAAAATAACACACATGCAAATGTCACTAGTAGATCAATTGGTTTAGGAAAAGAACACACATGCAATGTCACTAGTGGATCCTTGTGGTTTAGGAAAAGAACACACATGTAATATCACTTGTGGATCCATGTGGTTTAGGAAAAGATTACACGTGCAAATGTCACCAGTGGATCAATGTGGTTTAGGAAAAGAACACACATGCAACAACTCTAGTGGATCAATGTGGTTTAGGAAAAGAACACACATGCAATGACTCTAGTGGATCTGTGTTCTTTAGGAAAAGAACATACATGTAATGTCACTAGTGGATCCATAAGGTTTAGGAAAAGCACACACGTGCAAATGTCACCAGTGGATCAATGTGCTTTAGGAAAAGAACACACATGCAACAACTCTAGTGGATCAATGTTTTTTAGGAAAGGAATACACATACAATGTCACTAGTGGATCAATGTAGTTTAACAAAAGAACACACATGCAATGTCACTAGTGGATTGATGTGGTTCAGGAAAATGACACACATGCAGTGTCACCAGTGGATCAATGTGGTTTAGGAAAAGAATGCACATGCAATTTCTCTAGTAGATCCATGGGGTCTAGGAAAAGAACGCACATGCAAATGTCACCAGTTGATAAATGTGGTTTAGGAAAAGAACACACATGCAATGTCTCAAGTGGATCCATGTGGTTCAGGATAAGAACACACATGCAATGTCACCAATGGATGAATGTGGTTTAGGAAAAGAACACACATGCAATGTCTCTAGTGGATCCATGTGGTTTATGAAAAGAACACATATGCAAATGTCCCTAGTGGATCCATGTGGTTTAGGAAAAGAACACACATGCAATGACTCTAGTGGATCAGTGTGGTTTAGGAAAATAACACACATGCAAATGTCACTAGTGGATCAATGTGCTTTAGGAAAAGAACACACATGCAATGTCACTAATGGATGCTTATGGTTTAGGAAAAGAACACACATGCAATATCACAAGTGGATCCATGTGGTTAAGGAAAAGAACACACATGGCATGTCATTGGTGGATCAATGTGGTTTAGAAAAAGAACACACGTGCCATGTCACTAGTGGATGCTTGTGGTTTAGGAAAAGAACACACATGCAATATCACTAGTGGATCCATCTGGTTTAGGAAAAGAACACATGTGCAAATGTCACCAGTGGATCAATGTGGTTTAGGAAAAGAACACACATGCAACAACTCTAGTGGATCAATGTGGTTTAGGAAAAGAACACATGCAATGACTCCTATGGATCCGTGTTCTTTAGGAAAAGAACACACACATGCAATGTCGCCAGTGGATCCATGTGGTTTATGAAAAGAACACACATGCAATGACTCTAGTGGATCCACATGGTTTGCGAAAATAACACACATGCAAATGTCACCAGTAGATCAATGTTGTTTAGGAAAAGAATACACATGCAATGTCACCAGTGGATCAATGTGGTTTAGCAAAAGAACACACATGCAATGTCACCTGTGGATCCATGTGTTTCAGGAAAAGAACACACATGCAATGTCACCAGTGGATCAATGTGGTTTAGGAAGGGAACACACATGCAATGTCTCTAGTGGATCCATGTGGTTTAGGAAAAGAACACACATGCAATGTCTCTAGTGGATCCTTGTGGTTTAAGAAAAGAACAAACATGCAATGACTCTAGTGGATCCATGTGGTTTTGGAAAAGAACACACATGCAAAGTTCACCAGTGGATCCATGTGGTTTAGGAAAAGAACACACATCAAATGACTCTAGTGGATCCATGTGATTTAGTTAAAGAACACACATACAACCACACTAGTGGATCAATGTTTTTTAGAAAAAGAACACACATACAATATCACCAGTGGATCAATGTGGTTTAACAAAATAACACACATGCAATGTCACCAGTGGATCGATGTGGTTCAGGAAAATGACACACATGCAATGTCCCCAATAGATTAATGTGGTTTAGGAAAAGAACACACATGCAATTTCTCTAGTAGATCCACGGGTTCTAGGAAAAGAACGCACATGCAAATGTCACAAGTTGTTAAATGTAGTTTAGCAAAAGAACACACATGCAATGTCACTAGTGGATCCATGTGTTTCAGGAAAAGAACACACATGCAATTTCACCAGTGGATCAATGTGGTTTAGGAAGGGAACACACGTGCAATGTCTCTAGTGGATCCATGTGGTTTAGGAAAAGAAGACACATGCAATGTTTCTAGTGGATCCTTGTGGTTTAGGAAAAGAACACACATGTAATGACTCTAGTGGATCACTGTGGTTTAGGAAAATAACACACATGCAATTGCCACTGGTGGATGAATGTGGTTTAGGAAAAGAACACACATGCAATGTAACTAGTGGATCCTTGTGTTTTAGGAAAGAAAACACATGCAATATCACTAGTGGATCCATGTGGTTTAGGAAAAGAACACACGTGGAAACGTCACCAGTGGATCAATGTAGTTTAGGAAAAGAACACACATGCAACAACTCTAGTGGATCAATGTGGTTTAGGAAAAGAACACACATGCAATGTCACTAGTGGATGCTTGTGGTTTAGGAAAAGAACACACATGAAACTACTCTAGTGGATCAATGTTTTTTAGGAAAAGAACACACATACAATGTCACCAGTGGATCAATGTGGTTTAACAAAAGAACACACATGCAATGTCACCAGTGGATCGATGTGGTTCAGGAAAATGACGCACATGCAATGTCACCAGTGGATCAATGTGGTTTAGGAAAAGAACACACATGCAATTTCTCTAGTAGATCCATGGGGTCTAGGAAAAGAACGCACATGGAAATGTCACCAGTTGATAAATGTGGTTCAGGAAAAGAACACACATGCAATGTCTCAAGTGGATCCATGTGGGTCAGGATAAGAACACACATGCAATGTCACAAGTGGATAAATGTGGTTTAGGGAAAGAACACACATGCAATGTCTCTAGTGGATCCATGTGGTCTAGGGAAAGAACACGCTTGCAAATGTCCCCAGTGGACCCATGTGGTTTAGGAAAAGAACACACATGCAAATGTCACTGGTAGATCAATGTGGTTTAGGAAAATAACACACATGCAAATGTCACTGGTAGATCAATGTGGTTTAGGAAAAGATTACACGTGCAATATCACTAGTGGATCCATGTGGTTTAGGAAAAGATTACACGTGCAAATGTCACCAGTGGATCAATGTGGTTTAGGAAAAGAACACACATGCAACAACTCTAGTGGATCAATGTGGTTTAGGAAAACAACACACATGCAATGTCACTTGTGGATGCTTGTGGTTTAGGAAAACAACACACATGCAATATCACCTGTGGATCCATCTGGTTTAGGAAAAGCACATACGTGCAAATCTCACAAGTGGATCAATGTGGTTTAGGAAAAGAACACACATGCAACAACTCTAGTGGATCAATGTGGTTTAGGAAAAGAACACATGCAATGACTCCCGTGGATCTGTATTCTTTAGGAAAAGAACACACATGAAATGTCACCGGTGGATCCATGTGGTTTATTAAAAGAACACACATGCAATGACTCTAGTGGATCCACATGGTTTAGGAAAATAACACACATGCAAATCTAACTAGTAGATCAATGTGGTTTAGGAAAAGAACACACATGAAATGTCACTACTGGATCAATGTGGTATAGCAAAAGAACACATATGCAATGTCACTAGTGGATCCATGTGTTTCAGGAAAAGAACACACATGCAATTTCACCAGTGGATGAATGTGGTTTAGGAAGGGAACACACGTGCAATGTCTCTAGTGGATCCATGTGGTTTAGGAAAAGAACACACATGCAATGTTTCTAGTGGATCCTTGTGGTTTAGGAAAAGAACACACATGCATTAACTCTAGTGGATCCATGTGGTTTTGGAAAAGAACACACATGCAAAGTTCACTAGTGGATCCATGTGGTTTAGGAAAAGAACACACATGAAATGACTCTAGTGGATCCATGTGATTTAGTTAAAGAACAAACATGCAATGACTCTAGTGGATCAATGTTTTTTAGGAAAAGAACACACATACCATGTCACCAGTGGATCAATGTGGTTTAGGAAAAGAACACACATGCAATTTCTCTAGTAGATCCATGGGGTCTAGGAAAAGAACGCACATGCAAATGTCACCAGTTGATAAATGTGGTTTAGGAAAAGAACACACATGAAATGTCTCATGTGGATCCATGTGGTTCGGGATAAGAACACACATGCAATGCCACTAGTGGATCAATGTGGCTCAGGAAAAGAACACACATGCAATGTCACAAGTGGATAAATGTGGTTTAGGAAAAGAACACACATGCAATGTCTCTAGTGGATCCATGTGGTTTAGGGAAAGACAAACGCTTGCAAATGTCTCCAGTGGATCCATGTGGTTTAGGAAAAGAACACACATGAAATGACGACTGGATCAATGTGGTTTAGGAAAATAACACACATGCAAATGTCACTGGTAGATCAATGTGGTTTAGGAAAAGAACACACATTCAATATCACTAGTGGATCCATGTGGTTTAGGAAAAGATTACACGTGCAAATGTCACCAGTGGATCAATATGGTTTAGGAAAAGAACACACATGCAACAACTCTAGTGGATCAATGTGGTTTAGGAAAAGAGCACACATGCAATGTCACAAGTGGATGCTTGTGGTTTAGGAAAACAACACACATGCAATATCACGTGTGGATCCAGAAGGTTTAGGAAAAGCACACACGTGCAAATGTCAGCAGTGGATCAATGTGGTTTAGGAAAAGAACACACATACAATGTCACCACTGGATCAATGTGGTTTAACAAAAGAACACACATGCAATGTCACTAGTGGATCGATGTGGTTCAAGAAAATGACACACATGCAGTGTCACCAGTGGATCAATGTGGTTTAGGAAAAGAACACACATGCAATTTCTCGAGTAGATCCATGGGGTCTAGGAAAAGAACGAACATGCAAATGTCACCAGTTGATAAATGTGGTTTAGGAAAAGAACACACATGCAGTGTCTCAAGTGGATCCATGTGGTTCAAGATAAGAAAACAAATGCAATGTCACTAGTGGATCAATGTGGTTTAGGAAAAGATCACACATGCAATGTCATAGTGGATGAAAGTGGTTTAGGAAAAGAACACATATGCAATGTCTCTAGTGGATCCATGTGGTTTAGGGAAAGAACACACAAGCAAATGTCTCTAGTGGATCCATGTGGTTTAGGAAAAGAACACACATGCAATGACTCTAGTGGATCTGTGTTCTTTAGGAAAAGAACACACATGCGATGTCACAAGTGGATCCATGTGGTTTAGGAAAAGAATACACATGCAATGCCTCTAGTGGATCCACATGGTTTAGGAAAATAATACACATGCAAATGTCACCAGTAGATCAATGTGGTTTAGGAAAAGAACACACATGCAATGTCACCAGTGGATCAATGTGGTTTAGCAAAAGAACACACATGGAATGTCACAGTGGATCCATGTGTTTCAGGAAAAGAATACACATGCAATGTCACAAGTGGATCCATGTGTTACAGAAAAAGGACACACATGCAATGTCACTAGTGGATCAATGTGGTTTAGGAAGGGAACACACATGCAATGTCTCTAGTGGATCCATGTGGTTTAGGAAAGGAACACACATGCAATGTCTCAAGTGGATCGATGTGGTTTAGGAAAAGAACACACATGCGATGTCTCAAGTGTATCCATGTGGTTCAGGATAAGAACACACATGCAACGTCACGAGTGGATGAATGTGGTTTAGGAAAAGAACACACATGCAATGTCTCTAGTGGATCCATGTGGTTTAGGAAAAGAACACACGTGCAAATGTCTCCAGTGGATCCATGTGGTTTAGGAAAAGAACACACATGCAATGACTCTAATGGATCCGTGTGGTTTAGGAAAATAACACAGATGCAAATGTCACTGGTGGATCAATGTGGTTTAGGAAAAGAACACACATGCCATGTCACTAGTGGATCCATGAGGTTTAGGGAAAGAATACACATGCAATAACACTTCTGGATCCATCTGGTTTAGGAAAAGAACACACGTGCAAATGTCACCAGTGGATCAATGTGGTTTAGGAAAAGAACACACATGCAACAACTCTAGTGGATCAATGTGGTTTAGGAAAAGAACACATGCAATGACTCCCGTGGATCCGTGTTCTTTAGGAAAAGAACACACATGCAATGTCACCAGTGGATCCATGTGGTTTATGAAAAGAACACACATGCAATGACTCCCGTGGATCCGTGTTCTTTAGGAAAATAACACACATGCAAATGTCACCAGTAGATCGATGTGGTTTAGGAAAAGAACACACATGCAATGTCACCAGTGGATCAATGTGGTTTAGCAAAAGAACACACATGGAATGTCACAGTGGATCCATGTGTTTCAGGAAAAGAATACACATGCAATGTCACAAGTGGATCCATGTGTTACAGAAAAAGGACACACATGCAATGTCACTAGTGGATCAATGTGGTTTAGGAAGGGAACACACATGCAATGTCTCTAGTGGATCCATGTGGTTTAGGAAAAGAACACACATGCAATGTCTCAAGTGGATCGATGTGGTTTAGGAAAAGAACACACATGCGATGTCTCAAGTGTATCCATGTGGTTCAGGATAAGAACACACATGCAATGTCACGAGTGGATGAATGTGGATTAGGAAAAGAACACACATGCAATGTCTCTAGTGGATCCATGTGGTTTAGGAAAAGAACACACGTGCAAATGTCTCCAGTGGATCCATGTGGTTTAGGAAAAGAACACACATGCAATGACTCTAATGGATCCGCGTGGTTTAGGAAAATAACACAGATGCAAATGTCACTGGTGGATCAATGTGGTTTAGGAAAAGAACACACATGCCATGTCACTAGTGGATCCATGAGGTTTAGGGAAAGAATACACATGCAATAACACTTCTGGATCCATCTGGTTTAGGAAAAGAACACACGTGCAAATGTCACCAGTGGATCAATGTGGTTTAGGAAAAGAACACACATGCAACAACTCTAGTGGATCAATGTGGTTTAGGAAAAGAACACATGCAATGACTCCCGTGGATCCGTGTTCTTTAGGAAAAGAACACACATGCAATGTCACCAGTGGATCCATGTGGTTTATGAAAAGAACACACATGCAATGACTCCCGTGGATCCGTGTTCTTTAGGAAAATAACACACATGCAAATGTCACCAGTAGATCGATGTGGTTTAGGAAAAGAACACACATGCAATGTCACCATTGGATCAATGTGGTTTAGCAAAAGAACACACATGCAATGTCACTAGTGGATCCATGTGTTTCAGGAAAAGAACACAGATGCAATGTCACCAGTGGATCAATGTGGTTTAGGAAGGGAACACACATGCAATGTCTCTAGTGGATTAATGTGGTTTAGGAAAAGAACACACATGCAATGTCTCTAGTGGATCCTTGTGGTTTAGGAAAAGGGCACACATGCAATGAATCTAGTGGATCCATGTGGTTTTGTAAAAGAACACACATGCAAAGTTCACTAGTGGATCCATGTGGCTTAGGAAAAGAACACACATGAAATGACCCTAGTGGATCCATGTGATTTAGTTAAAGAACAAACATGCAATGACTCTAGTGGATCATTGTTTTTTCGGAAAGGAACACACATACAATGTCACCAGTGGATCAATGTGGTTTAACAAAAGAACACACATGCAATGTCACCAGTGGATCGATGTGGTTCAGGAAAATTACACACATGCAATGTCACTAGTGGATCAATGTGGTTTATGAAAAGAACACACATGCAATATCTCTAGTAGATCCATGGGGTCTAGGAAAAGAACGCACATGCAAATGTCACCAGTTGATAAATATGGTTTAGGAAAAGAACACACATGCAATGTCTCAAGTGGATCCATGTGGTTCAAGATAAGAACACACATGCAATGCCACTAGTAGATCAATGTGGTTCAGGAAAAGAACACACATGCAAAGTTCACCAGTGGATGAATGTGGTTTAGGAAAACAATACACATGAAATGACTCTACTGGATCAATGTGGTTTAGGAAAATAACACACATGCAAATGTCACTGGTAGATCAATGTGGTTTAGGAAAAGAACACACATGCAATGTCACTAGTGGATCCTTGTGGTTTAGGAAAAGAACACACATGCAATATCACTAGTGGATCCATGTGGTTTAGGAAAAGATTACACATGCAAATGTCACCAGTGGATCAATGTGGTTTAGGAAAAGAACACACATGCAACAACTCTAGTGGATCAATGTGGTTTAGGAAAAGAACACACATGCAATGTCACAAGTGGATGCTTGTGGTTTAGGAAAACAACACACGTGCAATATCACCTGTGGATCCATCTGGTTTAGGAAAAGCACACTCGTGCAAATGTCACGAGTGGATCAATGTGGTTTAGGAAAAGAACACACATGCAACAACTCTAGTGGATCAATGTGGTTTAGGAAAAGAACACATGCAATGACTCCCGTGGATCCGTATTCTTTAGGAAAAGAACACATGAAATGTCACCAGTGGATCCATGTGGTTTATGAAAAGAACACACATGGAATGACTCTAGTGGATACACATGGTTTAGGAAAATAACACACATGCAAATGTCACTAGTAGATCAATGTGGTTTAGGAAAAGAACACAAATGAAATGTCACTACAAGATCAATGTGGTTTAGCAAAGGAACACACATGCAATGTCACCAGTGGATCCATGTGTTTTAGGAAGGGAACACACGTGCAATGTCTCTAGTGGATCCATGTGGTTTAGGAAAAGAACACACATGCAATGTTTCTAGTGGATCCTTGTGGTTTAGGAAAAGAACACACATGCATTAACTCTAGTGGATCCATGTGGTTTTGGAAAAGAACACACATGCAAAGTTCACTAGTGGATCCATGTGGCTTAGGAAAAGAACACACATGAAATGACTCTAGTGGATCCATGTGATTTAGTTAAAGAACAAACATGCAATGACTCTAGTGGATCACTGTTTTTTAGGAAAAGAACACACATACCATGTCACCAGTGGATCAATGTGGTTTAACAAAAGAACACACATGCAATGTCACTAGTGGATCGATGTGGTTCAAGAAAATGACACACATGCAGTGTCACCAGTGGATCAATGTGGTCTAGGAAAAGAACACACATGCAATTTCTCTAGTAGATCCATGGGGTCTAGGAAAAGAACGCACATGCAAATGTCACCAGTTGATAAATGGGGTTTACGAAAAGAACACACATGCAATGTCTCAAGTGGATCCATGTGGTTTAGGATAAGACGACACATGCAATGCCACTAGTGGATCAATGTGGCTCAGGAAAAGAACACACATGCAATGTCACAAGTGGATAAATGTGGTTTAGGAAAAGAACACACATGCTATGTCTCTAGTGGATCCATGTGGTTTAGGGAAAGAACACGCTTGCAAATGTCTCTAGTGGATCCATGTGTTTTAGGAGAAGAACACACATGAAATGACTCTACTGGATCAATGTGGTTTAGGAAAATAACACACATGCAAATGTCACTGGTAGATCAATGTGGTTTAGGAAAAGAACACACATGCAATGTCACTAGTGGATCCTTGTGGTTTAGGACAAGAACACACATGCATTATCACTAGTGGATGCTTGTGGTTTAGGAAAACAACACACATGCAATATCACCTGTGGATCCATAAGGTTTAGGAAAAGCACACACGTGCAAATGTCACCAGTGGATCAATGTGGTTTAGGAAAAGAACACACATGCAACAACTCTAGTGGATCAATGTTTTTAGGAAACGAACACACATACAATGTCACCAGTGGATCAATGTGGTTTAACAAAAGAACACACATGCAATGTCACTAGTGGATCGATGTGGTTCAAGAAAATGACACACATGCAGTGTCACCAGTGGATCAATGTGGTCCAGGAAAAGAACACACATGCAATTTCTCTAGTAGATCCATGGGGTCTAGGAAAAGAACGCACATGGAAATGTCACCAGTTGATAAATGTGGTTTAGGAAAAGAACACACATGCAATGTCTCAAGTGGATCCATGTGGTTTAGGATAAGAACACAAATGCAATGTCACTAGTGGATCAATGTGGTTTAGGAAAAGAACACATATGCAATGTCTCTAGTGGATCCATGTGGTTTAGGGAAAGAACACACAAGCAAATGTCTCCAGTGGATCCATGTGGTTTAGGAAAAGAACACACATGCAATGACTCTAGTGGATCGGTGTTCTTTAGGAAAAGAACACACATGTGATGTCACAAGTGGATCTATGTGGTTTAGGAAAAGAATACACATGCAATGCCTCTAGTGGATCCACATGGTTTAGGAAAATAATACACATGCAAATGTCACCAGTAGATCAATGTGGTTTAGGAAATGAACACACATGCAATGTCACAAGTGGATCAATGTGGTTTAGCAAAAGAACACACATGGAATGTCACAGTGGATCCATGTGTTTCAGGAAAAGAATACACATGCAATGTCACAAGTGGATCCATGTGTTTCAGAAAAAGAACACACATGCAATGTCACCAGTGGATCAATGTGGTTTAGGAAGGGAACACACATGCAATGTCTCTAGTGGATCCATGTGGTTTAGGAAAAGCACACACATGCAATGTCTCAAGTGGATCGATGTGGTTTAGGAAAAGAACACACATGCAATGTCTCAAGTGTATCCATGTGGTTCAGGATAAGAACACACATGCAATGTCACGAGTGGCTGAATGTGGTTTAGGAAAAGAACACACATGCAATGTCTCTAGTGGATCCATGTGGTTTAGGAAAAGAACACACATGCGAATGTCTGTAGTGGATCCATGTGGTTTAGGAAAAGAACACACATGCAATGACTCTAGTGGATCCGTGTGGTTTAGGAAAATAACACAGATGCAAATGTCACTGGTGGATCAATGTGGTTTAGGAAAAGAACACACATGCCATATCACTAGTGGATCCATGTGGTTTAGGGAAAGAACACACATGCAATATCACCTGTGGATCCATCTAGTTTAGGAAAAGAACACACGTGCAAATGTCACCAGTGGATCAATGAGGTTTAGGAAAATAACACACATGCAACAACTCTAGTGGATCAATCTGGTTTAGGAAAAGAACACATGCAATGACTCCCGTGGATCCGTGTTCTTTAGGAAAAGAACACACATGCAATGTCACCAGTGGATCCATGTGGTTTATGAAAAGAACACACATGCAATGACTCCCGTGGATCCGTGTTCTTTAGGAAAATAACACACATGCAAATGTCACTAGTAGATCGATGTGGTTTAGGAAAAGAACACACATGCAATGTCACCAGTGGATCAATGTGGTTTAGCAAAAGAACACACATGCAATGTCTCTAGTGGATCCATGTGTTTCAGGAAAAGAATACAGATGCAATGTCACCAGTGGATCAATGTGGTTTAGGAAGGGAACGCACATGCAATGTCTCTAGTGGATTAATCTGGTTTAGGAAAAGAACACACATGCAATGTCTCTAGTGGATCCTTGTGGTTTAGGAAAAGGGCACACATGCAATGACTCTAGTGGATCCATGTGGTTTTGGAAAAGAACATACATGCAAAGTTCACTAGTGGATCCATCTGGTTTAGGAAAAGAACACACATGAAATAACCCTAGTGGATCCATGTGATTTAGTGAAAGAACCAACATGCAATGACTCTAGTGGATCAATGTTTTTTCGGAAAAAGAACACACATACAATGTCACCAGTGGATCAATGTGGTTTAACAAAAGAACACACATGCAATGTCACCAGTGGATCGACGTGGTTCACGAAAATGACACACATGCAATGTCACTAGTGGATGAATGTGGTTTAGGAAAAGAACACACATGCAATTTCTCTAGTAGATCCATGGGGTCTAGGAAAAGAACACGCATGCAAATGTCACCAGTTGATAAATATGGTTTAGGAAAAGAACACACATGCAATGTCTCAAGTGGATCCATGTGGTTCAAGATAAGAACACACATGCAATGCCACTAGTGGATCAATGTGGTTCAGGAAAAGAACACACATGAAAAGTTCACCAGTGGATGACTGTGGTTTAGGAAAACAATACACATGCAATGACTCTAGTGGATCAATGTGGTTTAGGAAGAGAACCCGCATGCAAATGACTCCAATGGATCCATGTGGTTTAGGAAAAGAACACACATGCAAATGTCACCAGTGGATCCATGGTCTTTTGGAAAAGAACACACATGCAAGATGTCTAGTGGATCGTTGTGGTTTAGGAAAAGAACACACATGCAATGACTCCAGTGGATCCTTGTGGTTTACAAAAAGAACACACATGCAATATCACCAGTTGATCCATGTGGTTTAGGAAAAGAACAAACATGCAATGTCACCAATGGATCCATGTGGATCAAGAAAAGAACCACATGCAATGTCACTAGTGGATCCTCATGGTTCAGGAAAAGAACACACATGCAATGTCTCTAGTGGATCCATGTGGTTTAGGAAAAGAACACACATGCAATGTCTCTAGTGGATCCTTGTGGTTTAGAAAAAGAACACACATGCAATGACTCTATTGGATCCATGTGGTTTAGGAAAAGAACACACATGCAAAGTTCACTAGTGGATCCATCTGGTTTAGGAAAAGAACACACATGAAATGACTCTAGTGGATCCATGTGATTTAGTTAAAGAACAAACATGCAATGACTCTAGTGGATCAATGTTTTTTAGGAAAAGAACACACATACAATGTCATTAGTGGATCAATGTGGTTTAACAAAAGAACACACACGCAATGTCACCAGTGGATCGATGTGGTTCAGGAATATGACCCACATGCAGTGTCACCAGTGGATCAATGTGGTTTAGGAAAAGAACACACATGCAATTTCTCTACTAGATCCATGGGGTCTAGGAAAAGAACGCACATGCAAATGTCACCAGTCGATAAATATGGTTTACGAAAAGAACACACATGCAATGTCACAAGTGGATGAATGTGGTTTAGGAAAAGAACACACATGCATTGTATCTAGTGGATCCATGTTTTTTAGGGAAAGAACACACATGCAAATGTCTCTAGTGGATACATGTGGTTTAGGAAAAGAACACACATGCAATGGCTCTAGTGGATCAATGTGGTTTAGGAAAATAACACACATGCAAATGTCACTGGTAGATCAATATGGTTTAGGAAAAGAATACACATGCAATGTCACTAGTGGATCCTTGTGCTTTAGGAAAAGAACAGACATGCAATATCACCAGCATGTGATTTAGGAAAACAACACACGTGCAAATGTCACCAGTGGATCAATGTGGTTTAGGAAAAGAACACACATACAACAACTCTAGTGGATCAATGTGGTTTAGGAAAAGAACACACATGCAATGACTCTAGTGGATCTGTGTTCTTTAGGAAAAGAACACACATGCGATGTCATAAGTGGATCCATGTGGTTGAGGAAACGAACACACATGCAATGCCTCTAATGGATCCACATGGTTTAGGAAAACAACACACATGCAAATGTCACCAGTAGATCAATGTGTTTTAGGAAAAGAACACACATGCAATGTCACCAGTGGATCAATGTGGCTTACGAAAAGAACACACATGCAATGTCACCAGTGGATCCATGTGTTTCAGAAAAAGAACACACATGCAATGTCACTAGTGGATCAATGTGGTTTAGGAAGGGAACACACATGCAATGTCTCTAGTGGATCCATGTGGATTAGGAAAAGAACACACGTGCAATGTATCAAGTGGATCCATTTGGTTTAGGAAAAGAACATACATGCAATATCTCAAGTGGATCCATGTGGTTTGGGATAAGAACACACATGCAATGTCACCAGTGGATGAATGTGGTTTAGGAAAAGAACACACATGCAATGTCTCTAGTGGATCCATGTGGTTTACGAAAAGAACACACATGCAAATGACTCTAGTGGATCCATGTGGTTTAGGAAAAGAACACACATACAATGACTCTAGTGGATCAGTGTGGTTTAGGAAAATAACACACATGCAAATGTCACTAGTGGATCAATGTGGTTTAGGAAAAGAACACACATGCAATGTCACTAATGGATGGTTGTGGTTTAGGAAAAGAACACACATGCAATATCACAAGTGGATCCATCTGGTTAAGGAAAAGAACACACATGCAAATGTCACCAGTAGATCAATATGGTTTAGGAAAAGAACACATATGCAACAACTCTCGTGGATCAATGTGGTTTAGGAAAAGAACATATGAAATGACTCTAGTGGATCCGTGTTCTTTAGGAAAAGAACACACATGCAATGTGATTAGTGGATCCATGTGGTTTATGAAAAGAACACACATGCAATGACTCTAGTGGATCCACATGGTTTAGGAAAATAACACACATGCAAATGTCACCAGTAGATCAATGTGGTTTAGGAAAATAATACACATGCAATGTCACCAGTGGATCAATGTGGTTTAGCAAAAGAACACACATGCAATGTCACCAGTGGATCCACGTGTTTCAGGAAAAGAACACACATGCAATGTCACCAGTGGATCAATGTGGTTCACACATGCAATGTCTCTAGTGGATCCATGTGGTTTCGGAAAAGAACACACATGCAATGTCTCAAGTGGATCCATGTGGTTTAGGAAAAAAACACATGTAATGTCACCAGTGGATCCATGTGGTTTTGGAAAAGAACGCACAAGCAATGTCTCTAGTGGATCCATGTGCTTTTGGAAAATAACACACATGCAATGTCTCCAGTGGGTCCATGTGGTTGAGGAAAAGAACACACATGCAATGTCACTAGTGCATGCATGTGGTTTAGGAAAAGAACACACATGCAAATGTCACTAGTGGATCAATGTGGTTCAGGAAAATAACACACATGCAAAGTTCACCAGTGGATCCATGTGGTTTAGGAAAACAATATACATGCAATGACTCTAGTGGATCAATGTGGTTTAGGAAGAGAACACACGTGCAAATGACTCCAATGGATCCATGTGGTTTAAAAAAACACACATGCAAAGTTCACCAGTGGATCCATGGGGTTTAGGAAAACAATACACATGCAATGACTGTAGTGGATCAATGTGGGCTAGGAAGAGAACACACATGCAAATGACTCCAATGGATCCATGTGGTTTTGGAAAAGAACACACATGCAAGAGATCTAGTGGATCCTTGTGGTTTAGGAAAAGAACACACATGTAATGACACCAGTGGATCCTTGTGGTTTACGAAAAGAACACACATTCAATATCACTAGTTGATCCATGCGGTTTAGGGAAAGAACAAACATGCAATGTCACCAGTGGATCCATGTGGATCAAGAAAAGAACCACATGCAATGTCTCTAGTGGATCCTTATGGTTCAGGAAAAGAACACACATACAATGTCTCTAGTGGATCTTGTGGTTTAGGAAAAGAACACACATGCAATGTCTCTAGTGGATCCTTGTGGTTTAGGAAAAGAACACACATGCAATGACTCTAGTGGATCCATGTGGTTTAGGAAAAGATCACACATGAAATGACTCTAGTGGATCCATGTGATTTTGGAACAAGAACACACATGCAATGTCACTAGTGGATCAATGTGGTTTAGGAAAATAACACACATACAATGTCACCAGTGGATGAATGTGGTTTAACAAAAGAACACACATGCAATGTCACCAGTGGATCCATATGGTTCAGGAAAATGACACACATGCAATGTCACCAGTGGATCAATGTGGTTTAGGAAACGAAGACACATGCAATTTCCCTAGTTGATCCATGGGGTCTATGAAAAGAACGCACATGCAAATGTCACCAGTTGATAAATGTGGTTAAGGAAAAGAATACACATGCAATGTCTCCAATGGATCCATGTGGTTCAGGATAAGGACAAACATGCGATGTCAACAGTGGATCATTGTGGTTCAGGAAAAGAACACACATGCAATGTCACTAGTGGATGAATGTGGTTTAGGAAAAGAACACACATGCATTGTCTCTAGTGGATCCATGTGGTTTAAGAAAAGAACACACATGCAAATGTCTCCAGTGGATCCATGTGGTTTAGGAAAAGAACACAAATGAAATGTCACAAGTGGATCCATGTGTTTCAGAAAAAGAACACACATGCAATGTCACAAGTGGATCAATGTGGTTTATTAAGGGAACACACATGCAATGTCTCTAGTGGATCCATGTGGTTTAGGAAAAGAACACACATGCAATGTATCAAGTGGATCCATGTGGTTTAGGATAAGAACACACATGCAATGTCTCAAGTGGATCCATGTGGTTCAGGATAAGGATACACATGCAATGTCACGAGTGGATTAATGTGGTTCAGGAAAAGAACACACATGCAATGTCACTAGTGGATGAATGTGGTTGAGGAAAAGAACAAACATGCAATGTCTCTAGTGGATCCATGTGGTTTAGGAAAAGAGCACACATGCAAATGTCTCCAGTGTGTCCATGTGGTTTAGGAAAAGAACACACATGCAATGACTCTAGTGGATCAGTGTGGTTTAGGAAAATAACACACATGCAAATGTCACTGGTGGATCAATGTGGTTTAGAAAAAGAACACACATGCAATCTCACTAGTGGATCCTTGTGGTTTAGGAAAAGAACACACATGCAATATCACCAGTGGATCCATATGGTTTAGGAAAAGAACACACGTGCAAATGTCACAAGTGGATCAATGTGGTTTAGGAAAAGAACACACATGCAATGACTCTTGTGGATCAATGTGGTTTAATGAAAGAACACGTATGCAATGACTCTAGTGGATCCGCGTTCTTTAGGAAAAGAACACACATGCAATATCACCAGTGGATCCATGTGGTTTATGAAAAGAACACACATGCAATGACTCTAGTGGATCCACATGGTTTAGGAAAATAACACACATGCAAATGTCACCAGTAGATCAATGTGGTTTAGGAAAAGAACATGCATGCAATCTCATCAGTGGATCAATGTGGTTTCGCAAAAGAACATATATGCAATGTTACTAGTGGATCTGTGTGTTTCAGGAAAAGAACACACATGCAATGTCTCAAGTGGATCAATGTGGTTTAGGAAGGGAACACACATGCAATGTCCCTAGTGGATCTTTGTGGTTTAGGAAAGGAACACACATGCAATATCACCTGTGGATCCATTTGGTTTAGGAAAAGAACACACGTGCAAATGTCATAGGTGGATCAATGTGGTTTAGGAAAAGAACACACATGCAGTGATTCTAGTGGATCAATGTGGTTTAGGAAAAGAACACACATGCAATGACTCTAGTGGATCTGTGTTCTTTAGGAAAAGAACAGACATGTAATGTCACCAGTGGATCCATGTGGTTTGAAAAGAACACACATGCAATGACTCTAGTGGATCCACATGGTTGGGGAAAATAACACATATGCAAATGTCACCAGTAGATCAATGTGGTTTTGGAAAATAATAAACGTTCAATGTCACCAGTGGATCAATGTGGTTTAGGAAAAGAACACACTTGTAATGTCACTAGTGGATCCATGTGTTTCAGGAAAAGAACACACATGCAATGTCACTAGTGGATAAATGTGGTTTAGGAAGGGAACACACATGCAATGTATCAAGTGGATCCATGTGGTTTAGGATAAGAACACACATGCAATGTCTCAAGTGGATCCATGTGGTTCAGGATAAGGACACACATGCAATGTCACGAGTGGATTAATGTGGTTCAGGAAAAGAACACACATGCAATGTCACCAGTGGATCAATGTGGTTCAGGAAAAGAACACACATGCAATGTCACTAGTGGATGAATGTGGTTTAGGAAAAGAACACACATGCAATGTCTCTAGTGGATCCATGTGGTTTAGGAAAAGAGCACACATGCAAATGTCTCCAGTGGATCCATGTGGTTTAGGAAACGAACACACATGCAATGACTCTAGTGGATCAGTGTGGTTTAGGAAAATAACGCACATGCAAATGTCACTGGTGGATCAATGTGGTTTAGAAAAAGAACACACATGCAATCTCACTAGTGGATCCTTGTGGTTTAGGAAAAGAACACACATGCAATATCACCAGTGGATCCATATGGTTTAGGAAAAGAACACACGTGCAAATGTCACAAGTGGATCAATATGGTTTAGGAAAAGAACACACATGCAATGACTCTTGTGGATCAATGTGGTTTAATGAAAGAACATGTATGCAATGACTCTAGTGGATCCGTGTTCTTTAGGAAAAGAACACACATGCAATATCACCAGTGGATCCATGTGGTTTATGAAAAGAACACACATGCAATGACTCTAGTGGATCCACATGGTTTAGGAAAATAACACACATGCAAATGTCACCAGTAGATCAATGTGGTTTAGGAAAAGAACATGCATGCAATCTCATCAGTGGATCAATGTGGTTTCGCAAAAGAACATATATGCAATGTCACTAGTGGATCTGTGTGTTTCAGGAAAAGAACACACATGCAATGTCTCCAGTGGATCAATGTGGTTTAGGAAGGGAACACACATGCAATGTCCCTAGTGGATCTTTGTGGTTTAGGAAAGGAACACACATGCAATATCACCTGTGGATCCATTTGGTTTAGGAAAAGAACACACGTGCAAATGTCATAGGTGGATCAATGTGGTTTAGGAAAAGAACACACATGCAGTGATTCTAGTGGATCAATGTGGTTTAGGAAAAGAACACACATGCAATGACTCTAGTGGATCTGTGTTCTTTAGGAAAAGAACAGACATGTAATGTCACCAGTGGATCCATGTGGTTTGAAAAGAACACACATGCAATGACTCTAGTGGATCCACATGGTTGGGGAAAATAACACATATGCAAATGTCACCAGTAGATCAATGTGGTTTTGGAAAATAATAAACGTTCAATGTCACCAGTGGATCAATGTGGTTTAGGAAAAGAACACACTTGCAATGTCACTAGTGGATCCATGTGTTTCAGGAACAGAACACACATGCAATGTCACTAGTGGATAAATGTGGTTTAGGAAGGGAACACACATGCAATGTATCAAGTGGATCCATGTGGTTTAGGATAAGAACACACATGCAATGTCTCAAGTGGATCCATGTGGTTCAGGATAAGGACACACATGCAATGTCACGAGTGGATTAATGTGGTTCAGGAAAAGAACACACATGCAATGTCACCAGTGGATCAATGTGGTTCAGGAAAAGAACACACATGCAATGTCACTAGTGGATGAATGTGGTTTAGGAAAAGAACACACATGCAATGTCTCTAGTGGATCCATGTGGTTTAGGAAAAGAGCACACATGCAAATGTCTCCAGTGGATCCATGTGGTTTAGGAAACGAACACACATGCAATGACTCTAGTGGATCAGTGTGGTTTAGGAAAATAACGCACATGCAAATGTCACTGGTGGATCAATGTGGTTTAGAAAAAGAACACACATGCAATCTCACTAGTGGATCCTTGTGGTTTAGGAAAAGAACACACATGCAATATCACCAGTGGATCCATATGGTTTAGGAAAAGAACACACGTGCAAATGTCACAAGTGGATCAATGTGGTTTAGGAAAAGAACACACATGCAATGACTCTTGTGGATCAATGAGGTTTAATAAAAGAACACATATGCAATGACTCTAGTGGATCCGTGTTCTTTAGGAAAAGAACACACATGCAATATCACCAGTGGATCCATGTAGTTTATGAAAAGAACACACATGCAATGACTCTAGTGGATCCTCATGGTTTAGGAAAATAACACACATGCAAATGTCACCAGTAGATCAATGTTGTTTAGGAAAAGAACACGCATGCAATCTTATCAGTGGATCAATGTGGTTTAGCAAAAGAACACATATGCAATGTCACTAGTGGATCCGTGTGTTTCAGGAAAAGAACACACATGCAATGTCTCCAGTGGATCAATGTGGTTTAGGAAGGGAACACACATGCAATGTCCCTAGTGGATCTTTGTGGTTTAGGAAAGGAACACACATGCAATATCACCTATGGATCCATTTGGTTTAGGAAAAGAACACACGTGCAAATGTCATAGGTGGATCAATGTGGTTTAGGAAAAGAACACACATGCAATGACTCTAGTGGATCAATGTGGTTTAGGAAAAGAACACACATGCAATGACTCTAGTGGATCTGTGTTCTTTAGGAAAAGAATAGACATGGAATGTCACCAGTGTATCCATGTAGTTTGAAAAGAACACACTTGCAATGACTCTAGTGGATCCACATGGTTGGGGAAAATAACACATATGCAAATGTCACCAGTAGATCAATGTGGTTTTGGAAAATAATAAATGTTCAATGTCACCAGTGGATCAATGTGGTTTAGGAAAACAACACACTTGCAATGTCACCAGTGGATCCATGTGTTTCAGGAAAAGAACACACATGCAATGTCACTAGTGGATCAATGTGGTTTAGGAAGGGAACACACATGCAATGTATCAAGTGGATCCATGTGGTTTAGGATAAGAACACACATGCAATGTCTCAAGTGGATCCATGTGGTTCAGGATAAGGACACACATGCAATGTCACGAGTGGATTAATGTGGTTCAGGAAAAGAACACACATGCAATGTCACCAGTGGATCAATGTGGTTTAGGAAAAGAACACACATGCAATGTCACTAGTGGCTGAATGTGGTTTAGGAAAAGAACACACATGCAATGTCTCTAGTGAATCCATGTGGTTTAGGAAAAGAGCACACATGCAAATGTCTCCAGTGGATCCATGTGGTTTAGGAAAAGAACACACATGCAATGACTCTAGTGGATCAATGTGGTTTAGGAAAATAACACACATGCAAATGTCACTGGTGGATCAATGTGGTTTAGAAAAAGAACACCCATGCAATCTCACTAGTGGATCCTTGTGGTTTAGGAAAAGAACACACATGCAATATCACCAGTGGATCCATATGGTTTAGGAAAAGAACACACGTGCAAATGTCACCAGTGGATCAATGTGGTTTAGGAAAAGAACACACATGCAATGACTCTTGTGGATCAATGTGGTTTAATAAAAGAACACATATGCAATGACTCTAGTGGATCCGTGTTCTTTAGGAAAAGAACACACATGCAATATCACAAGTGGATCCATGTGGTTTATGAAAAGAACACACATGCAATGACTCTAGTGGATCCACATGGTTTAGGAAAATAACACACATGCAAATGTCACCAGTAGATCAATGTGGTTTAGGAAAAGAACACGCATGCAATGTCATCAGTGGATCAATGTGGTTTAGCAAAAGAACACAGATGCAATGTCACTAGTGGATCCGTGTGTTTCAGGAAAAGAACACACATGCAATGTCTCCAGTGGATCAATGTGGTTTAGGAAAAGAACACACATGCAATGTCCCTAGTGGATCTTTGTGGTTTAGGAAAGGAACACACATGCAATATCACCTGTGGATCCATTTGGTTTAGGAAAAGAACACACGTGCAAATGTCATAGGTGGATCAATGTGGTTTAGGAAAAGAACACACATGCAATGACTCTAGTGAATCAATGTGGTTTAGGAAAAGAACACACATGCAATGACTCTAGTGGATCTGTGTTCTTTAAAAGAACACACATGTAATGTCACCAGTGGATCCATGTGGTTTGAAAAGAACACACATGCAATGACTCTAGTGGATCCACATGGTTGGGGAAAATAACACCTATGCAAATGTCACCAGTAGATCAATGTGGTTTTGGAAAATAATAAACGTTCAATGTCACCAGTGGATCAATGTGGTTTAGGAAAAGAACACACTTGCAATGTCACCAGTGGATCCATGTGTTTTAGGAAAAGAACACACATGCAATGTCACTAGTGGATCTATGTGGTTTAGGAAGGGAACACACATGCAATGTCTCTAGTGGATCCATGTGGTTTAGTAAAAAACATGCATGCAATGTCTCAAGTGCATCCATGTGGTTTAGGAAAGAAACACATGTAATGTCACCAGTGGATCCATGTGGTTTTGTAAAAGAATGCATAAGCAATGTCTCTAGTGGATCCATGTGCTTTAGGAAAATAAACACACATGCAATGTCTCAAGTGGGTCCATGTGGTTGAGGAAAAGAACACACATGCAAAAGTCACCAGTGCATCCATGTGGTTTAGGAAAAGAACACACATGCAAATGTCACCAGTGAATAAATGTGGTTCAGGAAAATAACATACATGCAAAGTTCACCAGTGGATCAATTTGATTTAGGAAAAGAACACACATGCAGTGACTCTAGTGGATCCATGTGGTTTAGGAAAAGAACACACATACAATGTCACTAGTGGATCAATGTGGTTTAGGAAAAGAACACACATGCAAACGGCTCCAATGGATCCATGTGGTTTTCGAAAAGAACGCACATGCAAATGTCACCAGTGGATCCAGGTAGATTCGGAAAAGGACACACATGCAAGATCTCTAGTGGATCCTTGTGGTTTAGGAAAATAACATACATGTAATGACTCAAGTGGATCCTTGTGGTTTACGAAAAGAACACACATGCAATATCACCAGTTGATCCATGCAATATCACCCTAACCCTAAGTCCGGGGTCCCGCGAGCACTACCACATTAACCCTAAGTCTTGGGGCCCGCGAGCACTACCACCCTAACCCTAAGTCCGGGGGCCCACGAGCACTACCGTACTTAGGGTAGTTATTTCTTTAGCACTACTATATATATTATTACTAGTAATAAATATATATACACAAACATATATATATACTATATTTATATACTAGTAATAAATATTACAATATAAAAAAGATACAGTAAATAAAAAAACATATATATATATACTATATCTATATGATCTATTACTATTATACACAAACATATTTATATATACTATATCTATATATACTAGTAATAATAATTAACATATAAAAAATACACTAGAAATTAATATATACTATACTAGTAATACTAGTAATAATTCTATCTATTACTAGTAATAATTCTTAATTAATATATAAAAAATACAAAAAATTAAAAAAAGTGGCCAGCCTGGGCAGCGGGGATGAAAGGGATGAAGGCATGATGCGTTGCCCGAGAGGCTCGGCAACGCGGTGGGGTGGCCGGGACGGGACGAGAGAGGCGACCTCCCGGCGGCAGACGTCAGTGGCGAGAGGCGAGGCAAGACGACCCAACACGGACGGGCGGAGAGGGTGCGAGGTAGCAAGGCGGCGGCAGCGTAGCTCCAAATTTTTGCAGCCTAGCGGCATACTGCTAGCTCCTCGCGAGATGTGCTCCGGTCGATAGATTCGACCGGGGAAGAAGCGGCACAATAAATACCCCCACACCCTTTAGTCCCGGTGCGTGGCACAAACCGGGACTAAAGGGGGGTCTTTAGTCCTGGTTCCCGCCACCACCGGGACTAAAGGCTTTGGATGCCTTTTCGCCTGCAGAGCCTTTAGTCCCGGTTCCAGCCGCACACCGGGACTAAAGGCCCAAATTTGCGCGCGCTGGGCCTAAGTTGGCGCCTGTTTTTTCAAATATTACAATTTATAACTATTAGATTTTTTAAACATTTGAATTATAGAGATTTTGCATACTTATGAATTTGAGAAAAATTTCAACATGAAAAGTTTTTGAATTTGAATAAGTAAGCCAAATCTATTTTCTGTTTTATAAAATAATTATTCTAACTAGTGAAACTAATAACCATTTTGCCATTTCCAATTTAAAAATGCATTAACTATTATATTTTGCATATTTTTAACATAAAAAGTGCTTGAATTTGAATCAGAGATTCAAATCCATTTTCTGTTTTATAAAATAATTATTCTAACTAGTCAAACTATTAAGCATTTTGCCATTTTCATGTGATTCCGACGCTCCGGTGGTCTTCCTCCGGCGAAACCCTAGACCGGGGGCCTCGGATCGTCTACCCCTGTAGCTTTCTCCGTACGAGGGTAGCCCCTTTAGGGTTTAGGCTTGGTCGTTGCCATAGCACATCTAGACTCATATCTGCCGCCTCTCTCCACTCTATCCCATGGCTTTCACCATACATCTAACCCAGGGAGGCGGAGATGGAGTCTTTCACGGGCTAGCAGGAAAATATTTTCTGAGGCAGAACTTCCGAAGATGCCATTGGGCGTGTGCACCAAGGGCATCTTCGAGAAATTCCGCCACCGGAGATTTCCCAACCCTTTCCTCCATCCATGGGGATGAAACTCTCCAACCATGTTGGCTTGGTCGTTGCCATAGGACATCTACACTCATATCTACCGCCTCTCTCCACTCTATCCCATGGCTTCCACCATACCTCTAACCCCAGGGAGGCGGAGATGGAGTCTTTCACTGCCAGCAGAAAATATTTTCCGAGGCGGAACTTCCGAAGATGCCATAGGGCGTGTGCACCAAGGGCATCTTTGAGAAGTTCCGCCACGGGAGATTTCCCAACCCTTTCCTCTATCCATGGGGATGAAACTCTCCATCCATGTTGGCTTGTTGAGTTGCTTGCCATGGCGTATCGATGCTCCTTTTATAGGCACGTCGCCGCTTCTACTTTGTCTTCTTCCTCCGTGGCGTGCGCTACATGCTTTATCTCATCGAGCAGTGCGTCCACCCACGCGTCCTTATCCTACCGACAGGTTTAGTCCCGGTTTGAGCCCCCACCCGGTACTAAAGGTTACCCACGCGTCCTTATCTCACCGAAAGTTTTGTTAGATGACACAAAAACCACCTTTAGTCTCGGTTGCACCCACCAGTCGGTACTAAAGGTTAGCCACGCCCCAGATAAGGCCCTCCCAGATAAGCCTCCCCCAGATAAGTCCCCCCATCTTTTGTCCCGGTTTGAGCCCCCACCCGGGATGAAAGTTTCCCGCGCCACTGCATTCCCGCGCTTTCCACCGGTTCCCACCTCTGTCTCAAATAAAAGGTTTAATACATTACATAGATTTATGTCTCAAATAAAAGGTTTAGTTACATAGATTTATGTCTCAAATAAAAGGTTTAATACATTATTACACATCACCAACATCTAGTGTTGTGGTTTTCTTCTGCACCGTAGCCATGGAGAATCTTCATCATTTAACAGGATGCTTGGGTCAGTTTTCACTTTGAAGGGCGGAATTTCATGAAACTTATTGTAATCTTCTGACATATCTGTCTTGTCATCCACTCCCACGATTTTTCTTTTCCCTAAAAGAACTATGTGGCGCTTTGACTCATCGTATTTTGTACTCTTTTTCTTATCTTTCCTTTTTCTCGGTTTGGTAGACATGTCCTTCACATAGAAAACCTGAGCCACATCGTTGGCTAGGATGAATGGTTCATCCATGTACGCAAGATTGTTGAGTTCCACTATTGTCATGTTGTACTTTTCGTCTACATGTACCCTGCCTCCTGTCAGCTTGACCCATTTGCACCGAAACAAAGGGACCTTAAAAGTAGGTCCATAGTCAAGTTCCCATATCTCCTCTATGTACCCATAATATGTGTCAATCTGCCTATTGTCATCTGTTGCATCAAAGCGGACACCACTGTTTTGGTTGGTGCTCTTTTTATCTTGGGCGATCGTGTAAAATGTATTCCCATTTATCTCGTACCCTTGGAAAGTACATATAGTCGAAGATGGTAACCTGGCCAACGAGTACAACTCATCTCCAATTGTGGTGTTATTCATGAGATGTGTCTGCAACCAATTGCCAAAATTCTTCTCGTGTTCCCCTTTAATCAAGGTTTCAGGCTTCCCCGGGTTTTCGGAGCGTAGAATATTCTTGTGTTTCTCGATATATGGAGCCACCACGGTGGAATTGTGTAGAACTGTGTAGTGTGCTTCAGTGAAAGAATGCCCATCCCTACATACCATTGATTTCCTTCCTAGTGTGCCTTTTCCAGTCATCCTCCCCTCATACCGAGATTCAGGAACACCAATCGTCTTAAGGTCAGGAAGAAAGTCAACACAAAACTCAATGACCTCCTCTGTTCCATAGCCCTTGGAGATGCTTCCTTTTGGCCTATCACGGTTATGAACATATTTCTTTAAGACTCCCATGAACCTCTCGAAGGGGAACATATTGTGTAGAAACACAGGACCGAGAATTCTAATCTCTTCGACTAGGTGACCTAGGAGGTGCGTCATAATATTGAAGAAGGATGGCGGGAACACCAACTCGAAGCTGACCAGACATTGGACCACATCAATCTGTAACCCTGATAGACTTTCTCGATCGATTACCTTCTGACAAATTGCATTGAGGAATGCACATACCTTCACAATGGCTAGTCGAACATTTTCTAGTAGAATTCCCCTCAATGCAACCGGAAGCAATTGCGTCATAAGCACATGGCAGTCATGAGACTTTAGGTTTTGAAATTTTTTCTCTTTCATATTTACTATTCCCTTTATATTCGACGAAAAGCCAGACGGGACCTTGCTACTGAAAAGGACTTCAAAAAATATTTCCTTCTCTTCTTTGGTAAGAGCGTAGCTGGCAAGCCCTTGAAACTGCCCTGGATGCTTGTCGTCTCGTCCTTTATGATGTTGCTGGTCCTCCCGTGATGCCGGGGTATCTTTTGACTTCCCATACAAGCCCAGGAAGCCTAGAATATTCACGCAAAGATTCTTCGTCAGGTGCATCGTGTCGATTGCAGAGCGGACCTCATGCACTTTCCAATAGGGTAGCTCCCAAAATATAGATTTCTTCTTCCACATGGGTGCGTGTCCGGTAATGGGGTCTTTTGGAACAGGTTGTCTCCAGGACCCTTTCCAAAGATTACTTCCAAATCCTTGACCATACCAAATACATCAGCACCACTACGGGGGACAGGCTTCGTCCGGGTTTCTGCCTTGCCATTGAAATGCTTGCCTTTCTTCTTTAAGGGATGACTAGGCGGAAGAAAACGACGATTGTACGGGTACACATTCTTTCTACATTTATCCACATATATACTTTCAGTCTCATCTAAAAAGTGCGTGCATGCATTGTATCCTTTGTTCGTCTGTCCTAAAATGTTACTAAGAGCAGGCCAATCATTGATGGTTACGAACAACAACGCTTGTAGGTCAAATTCCTGCTGTTTGTGCTCATCCCACACATGTACACCTGGTTTGGCCCACAACTGTAGAAGTTCATCAACTAATGGCCTTAGGTACACATCAATGTCGTTGCCGGGTTGCTTCGGGCCTTGGATGAGCACTGGCATCATAATGAACTTTCGCTTCATGCACAACCAAGGAGGAAGGTTGTAGATACATAGAGTCATGGGCCAGGTGCCGTGACTGCAATTCTGCTCCCCAAAAGGATTCATGCCATCAGTACTTAGACCAAACCATAAGTTCCTTGCGTCACTAGCAAAGTCCGGGAAGTCTCTCTCGATTTTTCTCCACTGCCGACCATCAGCAGGGTGCCTCAACATCCCGTCTTTCTTACGGTCTTCCATGTGCCATCGCAACAACTTGGCATGCTCTTTATTTCTGAACAAATGTTTCAACCGTGGTATTATAGGAGCATACCACATCACCTTGGCAGGAACCCTCTTCCTGGGTTGCTCGCCTTCAACATCACCAGGGTCATCTTTTCTGATCTTATACCGCAATGCAGTGCATACCGACAATTTATCCATATTCTCGTACTTCTCACCGCGGTAGAGGATGCAGTCATTAGGGCATGCATGTATCTTCTGCACGTCTAATCCTAGAGGGCAGACAAGTTTCTTTGCTTCATACGTACTGGAGGGCAATTGGTTATTTCTTGGAAGCAGCTTCTTCATTATTACCAGTAACTTTTCAAATCTCGAGTCAGTCATACCGGTCTCTGCCTTCCACTTCAACAATTCTAGTGTACCCAGCTTCTTCTGGCCATCTTCACAGGTTGGATACAACAATGTGTTGTGGTCCTGTAACATCTGCTCGAGCTGCAACTTCTCCTTTTCTGTGTCGCAGTCTCGCCTTGCATCACTAATGACCCGACCAAAATCATCAACGGGCTCATCTGGTTCCCGTTCTTCACCCCCTTCTTTTTCATTATCTTAAACTGCAGTATCATCGTATTCAGGGAACATAGATCGGTAGTTGCCATCATCGTTCTCTTCTTCATCGCCGTCTTCCATCATAACCCCTCTTTCTCCGTGCTTGGTCCAAACATTATAGCTGGACATGAAACCGGACCGAAGCAGGTGGCTCTGAATGACTCTTGAGGAAGTGTGAGCCTGCTCATTCCGACATTCAATACATGGACAACACATAAAACCATCCCGCCGCTTGTTCGCCTCGGCCACAAGGCGAAAAAGAACGCCTTCTCTCGTAAGCGTCGGGCGTCGGCCACCGTACATCCATGGGTGGCTCATCTGCATCATACAACCATGCATATATATCAAACGCAATCACGATGCTTAAATTAGTACCGCGCAGTCAAAACGAGAAAATAGTTGCTAACCTTTTAGGACACTTCAAAACAAAGAGGAGAAACCTTAAGTGTCGCTCTGACACCTCATATCATATTTTGTCTTGTGTAAACTCAAGTGGCATCGCTCTAATAGGCATTTCACCGAACACCTCTAGTGCATATGAAGAAAAAAAGTTAGCACAAAGTTATACCCACCTCTCACATAGGAAAAAACAGGAGAGAGTGGAGGGCTGGGTGCATATATATAGGGGAAGCCATTAGTCCGGTTTGAGATACAAACCGGGACTAAAGGTTCGCCAGAGACGCCACACGGCCAGACCCATTTGTCCCAGTTTGTATCTCAAACTGGGACTAATGGTTCCTTACGGACCGGGACATAGTGCCTTGGCCTCCTCGGGCCGTCTGGTTCAGACCATTAGTCCCGGCCCCAGCCACGGCCGGGTCTAATGGCCTGAACCAAAGGCCCATTTGCTACTAGTGAAACATGGAATGTCACTAGTGGATCCATGTGGTTCAGGAAAAGAACCACATGCAATGTCACCAGTGGATCCTTATTGTTCAGGAAAAGAGCACACATGCAATGTCTCTAGTGGATCCTTGTGGTTTAGGAAAAGAACACAGATGCAATGTCTCTAGTGGATCCTTGTGGTTTAGGAACAAAACACACATGCAATGACTCTAGTGGATCCATGTGGTTTAGGAAAATAACACACATGAAATGACTCTAGTGGATCCATGTGATTTTGGAAAAAGAACACACATATAATGTCACTAGTGGATCAATGTGGTTTAGGAAAAGAACACACATACAATGTCACCAGTGGATCAATGTGGTTAAACAAAAGAACACACATGCAATCTCACTAGTGGATCCATGTGGTTCAAGAAAATGACACACATGCAATGCCACCAGTGGATCAATGTGGTTTAGGAAAAGAACACACATGCAATTTCTCTAGTGGATCCATGGGGTCCAGGAAAAGAACGCACATGTGATATGTTGTAAACGTATCTATAATTTTTTATGTTCCATGCTTGTTTTATATCTACTTTCTTATGTTTTGTCCACACTTTGGAGTCTTTTTACACATTTTCTAGAACTAACCTATTAAGAAGATGCCACAATGCCAGTTGCCTGTTTTCTTCTGTTTTTAGTTCCAGAAAAGCCAAAAAATGAATATTCTCGGAATTGGACGGGACAAAAGCCAAAGTCAATATTTCACCGAGGGGAACACGGAGCCAGAAGACGAGACAAAGAGGGGACATGGGCTAGCGACACCATGTGGTGGCATGGGTCCCCCTAGCCGCGCCACCAGGTGGTGTGGGCCCCTAGTCCACCCTTTGACATCGCCCCTTTGCCTATAAGAAGCCTCCCGATGAGAAAACCCTAAATAATCTTGCCTCCAGCCACGAAAAGTTCTACAGCACCGCCGCCACCGAAGGGGAGATCCGAGGGACAGAAAGTCTCTATTCCGGCACCCTGCCGAGATGGGGAAGTTCCCCCCGGAGCCATCTCCATCGATCTCCACCACCATCTCCATCGCCGTTGCTGATTCCCATGATGAGGAGGGAGTAGTTCTTCCTCGAGGCTAAGGGCTCTACTGTTGCTATGTGTTCATCTCTCTCTCTCTCTATGCATGATACTATGAGATCATGAGCTTTGTAATCTATAGATCTATTCTACTACTCAAGTGCTTTAATGAATCTCAGCTTATCCCCACGTGTGTGAAGTTGACAGTGTACACACCGTGTGGCACTTTGGCTAAGGTTACATAAATACTTGTTATGAGTTATATTAGGAGTTGGATGTCTCTATGAAATTGTGGTGTTGGTTCGAACCATCTAGCACTCAAGGTGAGAGTGTGGGGTTATCTAGATGGGGATGGTGGACTTTGAGGAGTGCTGTTATAGCCCTACCATGGATTAGAGTGTCCAACCGGAGAGTAGTTCAGAGTAGTATCATGAAGAGAAGATATTTATATGAGAGTGTTCACTAGCGAAAGTATGATCCCTAGGCCTTGTTTATAAGCATTGAAACACTGTTTGAACCTAGATCTGTTACATGTTTGCTTGCTTACATCTTTATTTCATATTGCCTATAGTCTTTTCCTCCCGTCAAGATCTTTTCTGGCACCGTTGTCTTATATCCATACCACTTGTATTTCACTATCTCTTCACCGAACTAGTGCACCTATACACCTGACAAGTGTGTTGGGTGTGTTGGGGACACAAGAGACTTCTTGTATCTTGATTGCAGGGTTGCTTGAGAGGGATACCTTTGACCACTTCCTCTCTGAGTTCGATAAACCTTGGGTGATCCACTTAAGGGAAACTTGTTGATGTTCTACAAACCTCTTCACTTGGAGGCCCAACAAATGTCTACAATAATAGAAGTGCGTAGACATCAAGCTATTTTCTGGCGCCGTTGCCGGGGAGGTAAGGTAAAAGGTACTCACATCCTCTGGATACTAAGCTATCTTCTAGCCTGTTGCAGGTGTGTGAGTGCTCGAAGTTATTTTCTTTAGATTCTGCAATTATATCTTTTTGTTTCTTGTTTTTATTTTCACTAGTTAGGCTTAATGGAAAACAACAACAAAATTAGAGAGCTTTATAATATTTATCTTGAGTTAGGACATGAAGTGTTTGAAGAGAAAATTAAAAAACCTATGGAACTTTATTTGCATTCTAATAGCAATGTTGTTAGTATGAATTCTTTGGACACCATTATTTCTAATGCTTTGGAAAAGTCTAAGCTTGGGGAAGCTAGTTTTTATGAAAATGATCTTTTTAGTTCCCTAGCTTTGGAAGATAGCTATTCTATTGCTTATGATGATACCAAACCTCCAATATATGATGATTATAATGATGAATATGATATTTTCAGTCCACCTACTATTGAGGACAAAATTAATGATTACAATATGCCTCCTATATTTGATGATTATGGTGATGAGAATAATAATGATAGCTATTTTGTTGAATTTGTTCCCACTATGATTAATAAGAATGACTATTCTTATAGGGAGAGTAATAATTGTTTTATGCATGTGGCTCATGATAAGAATGTTTTATGTTGTAGTTATATTATTAATTTTATTCATGATTCTACTAAAAGTTATTATGAGAGGGGGAAACATGGTTTTATGTATCTCAACAATATTAAGTTTCCCCTCTTTATGTTGAAATTTTTGAAGTTGCACTTGTTTTGCTTTCCTATGCTTGTTGCTTTGTGCTTTCATGACTTGTTTCTTTACAAGATTATTTTTCATAGTAAGTGGGTTAGACTTAAATGTGTTTTATATTTGCTTCTTGATGCTCTCTTTTACTTCAATTCATATTTCTTATGTGAGCATCTTCTCAAACTATCATGCCTAACTTAAAGGCGTTAAAGAAAAGTACTTCTTGGGAGATAACCCAATAGTTTTCTTGAGTCTTGGAAGTTATTAATTCTATAATAACCTCTCCTTATCCTTTTTTATTTGATTTTTTTGTGCCAAGAATAACCTCTAATGAGAGGGAAGTAAGATTTGGGGAAGTTCTGTCCCGAAACAGATTTTTGTGCTTCACTGTAAAAATTCGTGAAAAATCTCTCTATGTCGAATTGAGCTGTAATTTTCTGAATAAATCCCCTAGGTTGTTAGATAACTTTCTTTAGTTGAACACTTTTAGATTTGAGCAACAAAAGGTCTTCGAAAAAATCGGTTTTCACCTGCTGGTCTGTTTTGACAGATTTCTGCCATTATTTGCATTTGCCGCTTTATCTATTTTTTTTTGGGTTCTTTTTGGTGAATTGAGATTTTTGAGGGAATTGCTACAATATCTTGTGTTTTTAATAAAAGTTTTGCTTCTATAAAACTAAAACCCAACGGTTTATTATCTTTTGAATGCACTAATGTTGCTAATGAAGATTGTGTGAAGATTTGTATGAGGTGTAGGGAAAGAATGATGTAATGAGATGAAGAATGGACAAAAGCTCAAGATTGGGGATGCAACCACGTGTCACCCCAAGAAATATTCAAGAGGTACAAGCGTCAAATATGGGGGATGCCCAAGGCATCCCCTTCTTCATCAATAAAAATCTCGGGTCTTTCTAGACACTTCGTTTTTATTGTTTCATGCACAATTGTGTTGTTCTTGGAGCGTCTTCATTTTTGTTTTTAGTTTTATTTTTCTTAGTTTGATTAAATAAGTTTTTTGGATCCCAACACACTTCTTTTGGAGAGAGACACACCTCATTATTCATTGCCTTGAACACTCTAGTTTTGACTCTTATTGTTCTGCTAGTGTTCTCATTTGCTAGCACTGCGTTTAGCTTTAGTTTTCGATTGGTGTTGGAAAAGTGTAGGAAACGTTCATGCTTAAGTGGTATAAAAGGAGTTTGTTTTTGACTGTGACTTAGACTTTATCATGCCATGCTTGATATTGTTTTGGTTTTATGCTTAGTGATTTTTGTTGTAGCATGACTTGTTATAAACAATTAAGATTTCTTAATGTGCCTTAAAAGAATCATGCGTTGTTTTAGCATATTAAAGAATAGTATTGTGGTATTATCCTTTGATGCTTTCTTTGGGTTGACTTGGAGCATGCTCACACCATGTTAAGACTATACCAAGTCACCATAGCCTCTATGATCCTTTAGTTTTCGACTTGTAATATCACTTTATGCTTTAATTAATGATGTTTTGTCGCTTTGCATGATTATGGCCATTATTGCTCTCTTAGTTGGTCACCCCCAGTCTTTTTCTAGCCTCCATACCAAGTATGAGTTCCACTCATGCATCCAACTCCAAATAAAACCAAGTTACTCCAAAGAGTCCACCATACCTACCTATTAGCATTTGCTATTCCAAGTATATTCATGTTTTTATCTACCTTCCGAATTAAACTTGTTATTTGAAAATTAGTGATTAAAGCTCTCACGACCTTGATGGCACACTTTACTTTTATTATCCCTAATAAACTTGAACCATTGTGTCATCTATGTTGTATATGCTTGCACTTATACATTGGGAATTAGCAGAACCATGATGTCATGGGGAACACTTTCAACATTGCACTTGTACATTGTACCTAGTTGATATCATGCTCTTTTGTTTATGGATGTCGTCGGTGTGAAATGAAAGGGGAGCTTGTAAGTCCATGGAGTTATGTATGTGTGTTAGAGAAACGCCTGGGCCGCTAGCCTAAGCCATTCCTAATCATGGTGGAAACTTGCAGCATCACCATAGTGAGCAATCTATGAAGCATTCTTTATACAAAAAAGGGATAGAGATTGAGAAAAAAGAAAAAAAGATGAGAAAAGAAGAAAGAGAGAAAAAAGAACCATTTTTCCCATGGTAAATAAGAAGATTCTGAGATGCTTATTGTCTGCTTGCCTTGTCATTTTGATATGGGGATTCTTCCGTATCATCGGGCAAGGGGTTCCCTATTGGCGGTTCTCTATGATACACATGTACTTACTATGACAAGAACTTACCGGTAACTAAACTTGAGTAGAATGAGGAGCTGCCCTCGTATTCAAGGGACATGAGATTGCCAACTTATACTTTGTCAAGCATATACTCCATAGTATGTTCATTTTAACCTTAATCACTTCAAGATGCTTATGATAGGGGCAATTAGAGTTGAAAGATAATAAGTACCATAATTTTTGGAAGCTCTTTATGAGACTTGAATACCTGCTTCCCTTTATGAAGGGCCTTTCTTCCACTTTTATATTGAGTCTCCACCTTCTATCCTCAGGCACCAATTAAGAGAGCATAGTTGCCATTCTTAATTTAATGTGCCTTGTCCCAAAACTTGTTGATTGATTCATAACTTTGATATTGCTTGTTCTTAAACTATTTGTATCTAGTCACCCTTATAAACTTTGAAGGTGTCCTATGCATTTATGTTTTGCTACACTATGAGGGACAAGCTGAATACCATTCTCATTATGTTTTCCTTATGTGAAACAAACAAACGTCTTTCGAAGCATTGTTATTCATGAATCTTTTGTTTGTAGCTTTTTCATGTTATAACATAGTTGCTATGTCTTATTGTTAGAGCTATGTATTTCATGCTATGCTAAAGTACTATGATCCTAGCTATCAATGTTTTACAAATTCTTTGATCAAGATTATGATGGTGCATGTCACCTCAAAAATTGTTCTTTTTATCACTTACCTACTCGAGGACAAGCGGGAGTTAAGCTTGGGGATGTTGATACGTTGTAAACGTATCTATAATTTTTGATGTTCCATGCTTGTTTTATATCTACTTTCTTATGTTTTGTTCACACTTTCGAGTATTTTTACACATTTTCTGGAACTAACCTATTAACAAGATGCCATAGTGCCAGTTGCCTGTTATCTTCTATTTTTGGTTCCAGAAAAGCCAGAAAATGAATATTCTCAGAATTGGACGGGACAAAAGCCAAAGTCAATATTTCACCGAGAGGAACACGGAGCCAGAAGACGAGACTTAGAGGGGCCAGCGGCTGGCCACACCATGTGGTGGCGTGGGTCCCCCTGGCCACACCACCAGTTGGTGTGGGCCCCTAGTCCACCCTCTGACATCACCCCTTCGCCTATAAGAAGCCTCTATGAGAAAACCCTAAAAAGTTCCGCAGCGCCGCCGCCACCGAAGGGGAGATTCCGGGAACAGAAAGTCTCTGTTCCGGCATCCTGCCGAGACAGGGAAGTGCCCCCGGAGCCATCTCCATCGATTTCCACCACCATCTCCATCGCCGTTGCTGATTCCCATGATGAGGAGGGAGTAGTTCTTTCTCGAGGCTAAGGGCCCTACCAGTAGCTATGTGTTCATCTCTCTCTCTATGAGTGATCTTATGAGATCATGAGCTTTGTAATCTATAGATCTATTCTTCTACTCGAGTGCTTTAATGAATGTCAGCTTATCCCCACGTGTGTGAAGTAGATAGTGTGCACACCGTGTGGCACTTTGGCTAAGGTTACATAAATACTTGATATGAATTATATTTGGAGTTGGATGTCTCTATGAAATTGTGGTGTTTGTTGGAACCATCTAGCACTCAAGGTGACAGTGTGGGGTTATCTAGATGGGGAAGGCGGACTTTGAGGTGTGTTGTTATAGCCCTACCATGGATTAGAGTGTCCAACTTGAGAGTAGTTCAGAGTAGTATCATGAAGAGAAGATATTTATATGAGAGTGTTCACAAGCGAAAGTATGATCCCTAGGCCTTGTTTCTAAGCATTGAAACACCGTTTGCAACTAGATCTGTTACATGTTTGCTTGCTTCCATCTTCGTTTCAGATTGCCTTTAGTCTTTTCCTCCCATCAAGCTCTTTTCTGGAACCATTCTCTTATATCCATACCACTTGTATTTCACTATCTCTTCACCGAACTAGTGCACCTATACACCTGACAAGTGTATTGGGTGTGTTAGGGACACAAGAGACTTCTTGTATCTTAATTGCAGGGTTGCTTGAGAGGGATACCTTTGACCACTTCCTCCGTGAGTTCGATAAACCTTGGGTGATACACTTAAGGGAAACTTGCTGCTGTTCTAGAAACCTCTGCACTTGGAGGCCCAACAACTGTCTACAAGAATAGAAGTGCGTAGTGGATCCATGTGGTTTAGGAAAAGAACACACCTGCAAATGTCTCCAGTGGATCCATGCGGTTTAGGAAAAGAACACACATGCAATGACTCTAGTGGATCAATGTGGTTTAAGGAAATAACACACATGCAAATGTCACTAGTGGATCAATGTGGTTTAGGAAAAGAGCACACATGCAATGTCACCAGTAGATCCATGTGGTTTAGGAAAAGAACACACATGTAATGTCACTAGTGGATCAATGTGGTTTAGGAAAATAACACACATGTAAATGTCACCAGTGGATCCTTGTGGTTTTAGAAAAAAACACACATGCAAGATCTCTAGTGGATCCTTGTGGTTTAGGAAAACAACACACATGCAATGACTCCAGTGGATCCTTGTGGTTTATGAAAAGAACACACATGCAATATCACCAGTTCATCCATGTGGTTTAGGAAAAGAACAAACATGAAATGTCACCAGTGGATCCATGTGGTTCAGGAAAAGAACCACATGCAATGTCACTAGTGGATCTTATGGTTCAGGAAAAGAACACACATGCAATGTCTCTAGTGGAACCTTGTGGTTTAGGAAAACAACACAAATGCAATGTCTCTAGTGGATCCTTGTGGTTTAGGAAAAGAAGACACATGCAATGACTCTAGTGGATCCATGTGGTTTAGGAAAAGAACACACATGCAAAGTTCACAAGTGGATCCATGTGGTTTAGGAAAAGAACACACATGAAATGACTCTAGTGGATCCATGTGATTTAGGAAAAGAACACACATGTAATGTCACTAGTGGATCAATGAGGTTTAGGAAAAGAACACACATACAATGTCACCAGTGGATCAATGTGGTTTAACAAAAGAACACACATGCAATCTCACCAGTGGATCCATGTGGTTCAGGAAAATGACACACATGCAATGTCACCAGTGGATTAATGTGGTTTAGAAAAAGAACACACATGCAATTTCTCTAGTGGATCCATCGGGTATAGGAAAAGAACGAACATGCAAATGTCACTAGTTGACAAATGTGGTTTAGGAAAAGAACACACATGCAATCTATCCAATGGATCCATATGGTTCACGATAAGAACACACATGCAATGTCACCAGTGGATCAATGTGGTTCAGGAAAAGAACACACATGCAATGTCACCAGTGGATGAATGTGGTTTAGGAAAAGAACACACATGCATTGTCTCTAGTGGATGCATGTGGTTTAGGAAAAGAACACACATGCAAATGTCTCCAATGGATCCATGTGGTTTAGGAAAAGAACACACATGCAATGACTCTAGTGGATCAATGTGGTTTAGGGAAATAACACACATGCAAATTTCACTAGTGGATCAATGTGGTTTAGGAAAAGAATACACATGCAATGTCACAAGTAGATCCATGTGGTTTAGGAAAAGAACACACATGTAATGTCACTAGTGGATCCATGTGGTTCAGGAAAAGAACAAACATGCCAGGTCACCTGTGGATCCATATGGTTCAGGAAAAGAACGACATGGAATGTCACTAGTGGATCCTTATGGTTCAGGAAAAGAACACACATGCAATGTCTCTACTAGATCCTTGTGGTTTAGGAAAAGAACACACATGCAATGTCTCAAGTGGATCCTTGTGGTTTAGGAAAAGAAGACACATGCAATGACTCTAGTGGATCCATGTGGTTTAGGAAAAAAAGAACACACACGCAAAGTTCACCAGTGGATCCATGTGGTTTAGGAAAAGAAGACACATGAAATGACTATAGTGGATTCATGTGATTTAGGAAAAGAACGCACATGCAATGTCACTAGTGGATCAATGTGGTTTAGGAAAAGAACACACATACAATGTCACCAGTGGATCAATGTAGTTTAACAAAATAACACACATGCAATGTCACAAGTGGATCCATGTGTTTCAGGAAAAGAACACACATGCAATGTCACTAGTGGATCAATGTGGTTTAGGAAGGGAACATACATGCAATGTTAGTAGTGGATCCTTGTGGCTTAGGAAAAGAACACACATGCAATATCACTAGTGGATCCATGTGCTTTAGGAAAAGAACACACGTGCAAATGTCACAAGTGGATCAATGTGGTTTAGGAAAAGAACACACATGCAATTATTCTAGTGGATCTGTATTCTTTAGGAAAACAACACACATTTAATGTCACAAGTGGATCCATGTGGTTTCTGAAAAGAACACACATGCAATGACTCTAGTGGATCCACATGGTTTAGGAAAATAACACAGATGCAAATGTCACTAGTGGATCAATGTGGCTTAGGAAAAGAACACACATGCAATATCACCAGTTGATGCATCTGGTTTAGGAAAAGAACAAACATGAAATGTCACTAGTGGATCCATGTAGTTTTGGAAAAGAACCACATGCAATGTCACTAGTGGATCCTTATGGTTCAGGAAAAGAACACACATGCAATGTCTCTAGTGGATCCTTGTGGTTTAGGAAAAGAACACAAATGCAATGTCTCTAGTGGATCCTTGTGGTTTAGGAAAAGGAGACACATGCAATGACTCTAGTGGATCCATGTGGTTTAGGAAAAGAACACACATGAAATGACTCTAGTGGATCCATGTGATTTAGGAAAAGAACACACATGCAATGTCACTAGTGGATCAATGAGGTTTAGGAAAAGAACACACATACAATGTCACCAGTTGATCAATGTGGTTTAACAAAAGAACACACATGTAATGTCACAAGTGGATCCATGTGGTTCATTAAAATGACACACATGCAATGTCACTAGTGGATTAATGTGGTTTAGGAAAAGAACACACATGCAATTTCTCTAGTGGATCCTTGGGGTATAGGAAAAGAACGAACATGCAAATGTCACTAGTTGACAAATGTGGTTTAGGAAAAGAAGACACATGCAATGTCTCCAATGGATCCATGTGGTTCAAGATAAGAACACACATGCAATGTCACCAGTGGATCAATGTGGTTCAGGAAAAGAACACACATGCAATGACTCCAGTGGATCCGTGTTCTTTAGGAAAAGAACACACATGCAATGTAACAAGTGGATCCATGTGGTTTATGAAAAGAACACACATGCAATGACTCCAGTGGATCCTTGTTCTTTAGGAAAAGAACACACATCCAATGACTCTAGTGGAGCAATGTGGTTTAGGGAAATAACACACATGCAAATTTCACTAGGGGATCAATGTGGTTTAGGAAAAGAACACACATGTAATGTCACTAGTGGATCCATGTGGTTCAGGAAAAGAACAAACATGCCAGGTCACCTATGGATCCATGTGGTTCAGGAAAAGAACCACATGGAATGTCACTAGTGGATCCTTATGGTTGAGGAAAAGAACACACATGCATTGTCTCTACTAGATCCTTGTGGTTTAGGAAAAGAACACACATGCAATGTCTCTAGTGGATCCTTGTGGTTTAGGAAAAGAAGACACATGGAATGACTCTAGTGGATCCATGTGGTTAAGGAAAAAAAGAACACACACGCAATGTTCACCAGTGGATCCATGTGGTTTAGGAAAAGAAGACACTTGAAATGACTATAGTGGATCCATGTGATTTAGGAAAATAACGCACATGCAATGTCACTAGTGGATCAATGTGGTTTAGGAAAAGAACACACATACAAAGTTCACAAGTGGATCCATGTGGTTTACCAAAAGAACACACATGCAATGTCACCAGTGGATCCATGTGTTTCAGGAAAAGAACACACATGCAATGTCACTAGTGGATCAATGTGGTTTAGGAAGGGAACATACATGCTATGTCACTAGTGGATCCTTGTGGCTTAGGAAAAGAACACACATGCAATATCATCAGTGGATCTATGTGCTTTAGGAAAAGAACACATGTGCAAATGTCACAAGTGGATCAATGTGGTTTAGGAAAAGAACACACATGCAACGACTCTAGTGGATCAATGTGGTTTTGGAAAAGAACACACATGGAATTACTCAAGTGGATCCGTATTCTTTAGGAAAACAACACACATTTAATGTCACCAGTGGATCCATGTGGTTTATGAAAAGAACACACATTTAAAGTTCACCAGTGGATCCACATGGTTTAGGAAAATAACACAAATGCAAATGTCACCAGTAGATCAATGTGGTTTAGGAAAAGAGCACACATGCAATGTCACCAGTGGATCAATGTGGTTTAGGAAAAGCACACACATGCAATGTCACCAGTGGATCCATGTGTTTCAGAAAAAGAACACACATGCAATGTCACCAGTGGATCAATGTGGTTGAGGAAGGGAACACACATGCAATGTCTCTAGTGGATCCATGTGCTTTAGGAAAAGAACACACATGCAATGTCACTAGTGGAACAATGTGGTTCAGGAAAAGAACACACATGCAATGTCACAAGTGGATGAATGTGCTTTAGGAAAACAACACACATGCAATGTCTCCTATGGATCCATGTGGTTTAGGAAAAGATCACACATGCAAATGTCCATAGTGGATCCATTTGGTTTAGGAAAAGAACACACATGCAATGACTCTAGTGGATCAGTGTGGTTTAGGAAAATAACACACATGCAAATTGTCACTGGTGGATCAATGTGGTTTAGGAAAAGAACACACATTCAATCTCACTAGTGGATCCTTGTGGTTTACGAAAAGAACACACATGCAATATCACTAGTGGATCCATCTGGTTTAGGAAAAGAACACACGTGCAAATGTTACCAGTGGATAAATGTGGTTTAGGAAAAGAACACACATGTAATGACTCTTGTGGATCAATGTGGTTTAGGAAAAGACCACACATGCAATGACTCCAGTGGATCCGTGTTCTTTAGGAAAAGAACACACATGCAATGTCACAAGGGGATCCATGTGGTTTAGGAAAATAACTCAGATGCAATGTGTCTAGTGGGTCCATGTGGTTTAGGGAAAGAACACACATGCAATGTCACCAGTGGATCAATGTGGTTTAGAAAAAGAAGAGGCATTTAATGACACCACTGGATCAATGTGGTTTAAGAAAAGAACAGACATGCAATGTCACTAGTGGATCCATGTGGTTTATGAAAAGAACACACATGCAATGACTCTAGTGGATCCACGTGGTTTAGGAAAAGAACACACATATAATGTCACTAGTGGATCAATGTGGTTTAGGAAAAGAACACACATGCAAACTACTCCAATGGATCCATGTGGTTTAGGCAAAGAAAACACATGCAAATGTCAGCGGTGGATCCATGTGGTTTTGGAAAAGAACACACATGCAAGATATCTATTGAATCCTTGTGGTTTAGGAAAAGAACACACATGTATGACTCCAGTGGATCCTTGTGGTATACGAAAAGAACACACATGCGATATCACCAGTTGATCCATGTGGTTTAGGAAAAGAAGAAACATGCGATGTCACTAGTGGATCCATGTGGTTTAGGAAAAGAACCACATGCAATATCACTAGTGGATCCTTATGGTTCAGGAAAAGTACACACAGGCAATGTCTCTAGTGGATCGTTGTGGTTTTGGAAAAGAACACACATGCAATGTCTCTAGTGGATCCTTGTGGGTTAGGAAAAGAACACACATGCAATGACTCTAGTGGATCCATGTGGTTTAGGAAAAGAACACACATGAAATGACTCTAGTGGATCCATGTGATTTTGGAAAAAGAACACACATGCAATGTCACTAGTGGATCAATGTGGTTTAGGAAAAGAACACACATACAATGTCACTAGTGGATCAATGTGGTTTAACAAAAGAACACACATGCAATGTCACCAGTGGATCCATGTGGTTCAGGAAAATGACACACATGCAATATCACCAGTTGATCCATGTGGTTTAGGAAAAGAACAAACATGCCAGGTCACCAGTGGATCCATGTGGTTCAGGAAAAGAATCACATGGAATGTCACTAGTGGATCCTTAGGTTCAAGAAAAGAACACACATGCAATGTCTCTAGTGGATCCTTGTGGTTTAGGAAAAGAACACACATGCAATGTCTCTAGTGGATGCTTTTGGTTTAGGAAATGTAGACACATGCAATGACTCTAGTGGATCCATGTGGTTTAGGATAAAAGAACACACATGCAAAGTTCACCAGTGGATCCATGTGGATTACGAAAAGAAGGCACATGAAATGACTATAGTGGATCCATGTGATTTAGGAAAAGAACACACATGCAATGTCACTAGTGGATCAATGTGGTTTAGGAAAAGAACACACATACAATGTCACCAGTGGATCAATGTGGTTTAACAAAAGAACACACATGCAATGTCACCAGTGGATCCATGTGTTTCAGGAAAAGAACACACATGCAATGACACCAGCGGATCAATGTGGTTTAGGAAGAGAACACACATGCAATGTCACTAGTGGATCCTTGTGGCTTAGGAAAAGAACACACCTGCAATATCACCCGTGGATCCATGTGGTTTAGGAAAAGAACACACGTGCAAATGTCCCACGTGGATCAATGTGGTTTAGGAAAGGAACACACGGGCAACGACTCTAGTGGATCAATGTAGTTTAGGAAAAGAACACACATGCAATGACTCTAGTGGATCCGTGTTCTTTAGGAAAAGAACACACACTTAATGTCACCAGTGGATCCATGTGGTTTATTAAAAGAACATACATGCAATGACTCTAGTGGATCCACATGGTTTAGGAAAATAACACACATGCAAATGTCACCAGTAGATCAATGTGGTTTAGGAAAAGAACACACATGCAATGTCACCAGTGGATCAATGTGGTTTAGGAAAAGAACACACATGCAATGTCCCTATTGGATCCATGTGTTTCAGGAAAATAACATACATGCAATGTCACCAGTGGATCAATGTGTTGAGGAAAAGAACACACATGCACTGTCTCAAGTGGATCCATGTAGTTTAGGAAAAGAACAAATATGCAATGTCTCAAGTGGATCCATGTGGTTTAGGAAAAGATAACACATACAATGTAACTAGTGGACCAATGTGGTTTAGGAAATGAACACACATGCAAATGACTCCAATGAATCCATGTGGTTTAGGCAAAGAAAACACATGCAAATGTCACCAGTGGATCCATGTGGTTTTGGAAAAGAACAGACATGCAAGATATCTAGTGAATCCTTGTGGTTTAGGAAAAGGACACACATGTAATGACTCCAGTGGATCCTTGTGGTTTACGAAACGAACACACATGCAATATCACCAGTTGATCCATGTGGTTTAGGAAAATAACAAACATGCAATGTCACTAGTGGATCCATGTGGTTCAGGAAAAGAACCGCATGCAATGTCACCAGTGGATCAATGTGGTTTAGGAAAAGAACACACAGGCAAATGACTCAAGTGGATCCTTGTGGTTTAGGAAAAGAACACACATGCAATGTCTCTATTGGATCCTTGTTGTTTAGGAAAAGAACACACATGCAAAGACTCTAGTGGATCCATGTGGTTTAGGAAAAGAACACACATGAAATAACTCTAGTGGATCCATGTGATTTTTGAAAAAGAACACACATGCAAATGTCACAAGTGGATCAATGTGGTTTAGGAAAAGAACAAACATACAATGTCACCAGTGGATCAATGTGGTTTAACAAAAGAACACACATGCAATGTCACCAGTGGATCCATGTGGTTCAGGAAAGTGACACACATGCAATGTCACCAGTGGATTAATGTGGTTTAGGAAAAGAACACACATGCAATTTCTCTAGTGGATCCATGGGGTCTAGGAAAAGAACGAACATGGAAATGTCACAAGTTGATAAATGTGGTTTAGGAAAAGAACACACATGCAATGTCTCCAATGGATCCATGTGGTTCAGGATAAGAACACGCATGCAATGCCACAAGTGGATCAATGTGGTTCAGGAAAAGAACACATGCAATGTCACCAATGGATGAATGTGGTTTAGGAAAAGAACACACATGGATTGTCTCTAGTGGATCCATGTGGTTTAGGAAAAGAACACACATGCAAATGTCTCTAGTGGATCCATGTGGTTTAGGAAAAGAACACACATGCAATGACTCTAGTGGATTAATGTGGTTTAGGGAAATAACACACATGCAAATTTCACTAGTGGATCAATGTGGTTTAGGAAAAGAACACACATGCAATGTCACCGGTAGATCCATGTGGTTTACAAAAAGAACACACATGCAATATCACCAGTTGATCCATGTGGTTTAGGAAAAGAACAAACATGTCAGGTCACCAGTGGATCCATGTGGTTCAGGAAAAGAATCACATGGAATGTCACTAGTGGATCCTTATGGTTCAAGAAAAGAACACACATGCAATGTCTCTAGTGGATCCTTGTGGTTTAGGAAAAGAACACATATGCAATGTCTCTAGTGGATCCTTGTGGTTTAGGAAAAGAAGACACATGCAATGACTCTAGTGGATCCATGTGGTTTAGGAAAAAAGAACACACATGCAAAGTTCACAAGTGCATCCATGTGGTTTACGAAAAGAAGACACATGAAATGACTATAGTGGATCCATGTGATTTAGGAAAAGAACATGTAACATCCCAATTTCTGCAACCCTGATTAGTTGTCCAGAATGCAAAAATCAGGGGGAACAAAAACTTTTTCATGTTTAATGCTGAAGTGTTTGCTTGTTTGGATATGCTTATGCATATGAATGTGTATTAGATGATATACTCCTTACCTCACCATCAGTTGGCAAATGCTATCTGACAAAACTATCCTGGCTCGTTTTACATATTCTCAAATGTTCTGGCATTTCAAAACCTGAGATAAGAAGCCTTTGCAACCTAAAAATATTTTGTAACTTTTATTTCCCTAAACTATGGAGAGTTATATAATATAATCTCCTTATGTTCTCAAGACAGAACCTTCATCTACTCTTACCTCTAGGATCTCCAAAACCTTTTTGTAAGTTCTTGGATTCTACTCTTGGTAAAGATACCAAGGATATTAACTTGTTCAAACTCCAACCTATTTTAAAATACCCATCCTTACCTCAAGCTAAGCTTGGTGGTAACCCTAGTAATAGTTGTTTTGTCTATCAGATGAGTTGCCTTGATTTGCTGTTTGAATTGTCTACTTAGGAGATAGTATGAGCTACTCTAGGAGCTCATCACTAGGATCAAGAAGTTTCCAAACCATCACACCCTAAGGAAGTATACAAACCTGGATCTGATCTCTAGCCACCAGGTGATCATCTAAAACCCTTAACCAGATCAATTCTGAAGATATCCCTTTTAGAAGGTTCCAAGTCAATAAAGACCAATATCAAGCATGGATCCTTTCTACTCCATCTACACTTCAACATCATCCACTTGATGATGCTTGGGTACCTTGCAAACCAACAAAAACATCCCCTCTCATGTTCTAGTCAAAAACTATTCCCAACATCACCTTTTTGAATGCCTCCCTTTCTCAACCCTTGTGCATTTTTGGTAATGCACTTGAACCATATTGTTAATCATCCTAAGGACTACCAAGGCCCACTCTTGCCCTTGGTTAGATCATAGTCCTACCCACTTGTTCTTGATGGTTTTTGCAGGCAAGAAAATAACTTTTCCTGCAAATCTTATCAACATGCCTACTTTGATAGAAGCTCACACCATCGTCCAACCTTCTTTAGACCAAATCTTTGTATGGTTGTGTTCTACTAATATAGGACTACCAACATCTACTTCACGTGTTCCAATTGGATCTCTGTGCTTCCTAAACCCACAAGGTTTTGTAGGCTAGTTGATAATCTGCTTTGGCAGGCTTATTTTATTCTAAGTTTGAAAGATTTTCTTAGGGAGTTCAAGAAGGATCAAGCTCAAACCCCTATACCTTTGCAGTCTACATCACTTGGTCTATCCATCCATATATCCCATTCCCCAAGGGGATATCTAAACTCCAAGATGCAACCATGTTTTGATGGTATGAAATTAACATCACCCTAGATCCTGAATCTAGAGTATTCCACCAAAATCTACTTGGATTCTCCAATCCCAAGGTTGCAAATGCTTGCTACACCTTGTCTACATCATCTACCTTGATCATCAAGATTTATCAACAATTATCCATATTTACTATGGACCAAAACTATTTAGTTCCCTTAATAGACAAATTCTTCAAAACCTTTTCCATAAAGGAAAGTTTGGGTTTTGCCAAAACACTTCCACAACTCTTGGCTCAATTGAGTCCTATATATCATACCCTATCTTCCCACTTCATAAATAAATATTTTTGAAGAGCCTTATTATTTCTTTTTGCCCTTTTTCTTAAATGGCACAACAAGAAATAATTGTCTAAAAATACTTTTCCTTCTCAATAAATCCCAATAAAATTCCCCAAGGTGTAATATGGTATCTACGACCATCTCACACCAAAAACCCACCTTGTCTAATGTAAGAATATCAAATGATCTCCTCAAAACTACTTCTGTACTTTTGAATAAATGATTCTAAGTGAACTAAAAATCTTCAGAAAAATCCCAATTAATTCATGGACATTTACCTTGACCTCACCCATCTAAGAGAACCATCTCCCTATCTTGTCCTATACAAATTATCAAACTTCCTTCACAAGCCACAAATTGATCAAATAAGGCAAACTAGGAAATTATTGATCTAGACCAAGGACCAATCGCCGACCAAGGCTCACCACCTCTCACCACAGCAACCAGCACTCCTCCCTGGTCGTGGCTACTATAGAAATTACTGTAGCAAACCCTCTCCCTTAGTCCCATGTGCTTGAGAGAGAGAGAGACAAATAAGTGGGACCATTTTCTTTGCAGCAGCCTCCACCCCTCTCTCCCTATCTCTCTGACGATCAGATGACCCTCCTACCCCTCCCCACCGCCCCTGAGCCACTCCCAGGCCAGCTCCACTCCTCCCCCATGCCAAAGAGGACATTTACACCCTCCTCCTCTCCACCTCGGTATAAATGTTCCAGAGGCCTCCCAGCACGCTCTGCGCCCCTCCATTTGCCTCATCTCCCCTCCACTCACCTCCCGAGAGCCCTCCCTCTCTCCCCCTTGCTCTGTCCTGCTCAAGAGAAGGAGAGAGTAGCATCTCGACCTTCTCCATGGTTTGAGATAAGCTACCTCTCCTCCGCTCCCCTTCTCCTGCATGTAGCTATACTGAGGCCCCTCGACCTCCTCTATCTAACCCGCCCATTTTCATTGCCTAGGAACAGCCTCTCCGAGGGCGCCGGTGAGCTCCGACGAGCCCCATCCCGGCCACCGTCACGCGAGACCACTTACTAAAGCGGGCACCACCTTGCCGCCCCTCTACGGACTCGCCTCGGACTCCTCTGTCGCCTCAGCAACTCCCCGATGCCTCCCGGCGACCCCAGGTGAGCTCCTGACGCGCCCCGTGCCGCCTAGGGTTCGCGTCGGCCGCTCCCTATCGCAGGGAAGACGACGCTTTGGGGCCGTCGATCTTCATTTGATCGAACGGCCCCCGGCGCTCAGTACCGCTTCGGCGCCCCACCCTGGCTGACCAGCGGGCCCTGCTGTCAGCCGTTTAAACCCCGCCTCCCGCTCCCAGCGCCGCCTGGGTGGGCCGGTTTTGTAACACCCCGTCCACTCCTAGGCCCCGGGGGTGTCACTCCTGGTAGCTTAATAGGATATCTAGACTGGCCCCACAGACCAACACTAGTTTTTTCTGCGCACTTTGTCCTCACTCGTGCGCACCTGGTTACCCACTTCCTGGTCGGTCACCCATCCTAGAATTGCTCTAGGCCAAGCACGCTTAACCTTAGAGTTCTTTTCGAATGAGATTCCCGAAAATAAGTTGCAACTTGTTGATATGGGTATCCTATGAATCATATTAAGCCATGTGCCTAGATCTCACATACACCCACCCTTTAGAAGATCGATGCCCTCATCGATCAAGCACACCCCAGGAACGTTCCCTCTTGGCACGCGTCTGTGCGTCCAGTGCTGACACATGTGCCATGCCGTGTCCACTCCGGGCCACACGCGCCATGATCCACATGTCCCGCCACTGACCCGCACACACCCGTGTAATCGCAAGGGTCGGCTCTGATACCACTTGTAACACCCCGTCCACTCCTAGGCCCGGGGGGTGTCACTCCTGGCAGCTTAATAGGATATCTAGACTGGCCCCACAGAACAACACTAGTCTTTTCTGCGCACTTTGTCCTCACTCGTGCGCACCCGGTTACCCACTTCCCGGTCGTCACCCATCCTAGAATTGCTCTAGGCCAAGCACGCTTAACCTTATGTGGCGCCCCGCAAAAACCACTACTAGAAAATCGTGTTGTTTTTTGTGCATTGCATCATCATGACCGCATGCTCATGTCATCATGCCACATTGCATTTGAGCATCGTCATCATCATGCATGATTTTAGTCTAAACTTTTTTCAAAACGCCTAGTTTTGTTTTCTAAATATTCCCGTCTTTATTCAAATCAAAACCCGGGTCTCCAGATTATTTTGTTTCGTCTACCAACGGTTTGCAAAAGACTCGTTTTTAATAAATAAAATATTTAATTATTTTTGGGAGGCAGCCAGCTAGGCCCGAAAGCCTAGCCGGCCACCTCTAGATAAAATCCTACCTACCCCAGAATCTACCCTAACCTTTTCTACCAAAAACCCTACCCTTTTTTCCTACCCAGCCCCTCCACCTCACCTGCACCAATCGATGCTTGCCACCTCACCCCCTCCACCTCACCTCACAAACCCCAGCCCGCCACCTCAGCCGCCTCTCTCTCTCTCTTTTCCGCCTGGCCCCACGCCCTCTTTCCACCTGGTCTCCACCCTGCGACCCCGCCGTCCGCCGCCACCATCCCCACCTGCCGCCGCAGCGGACAAACTCCCCTCGACCAACCACCCCACCGACAACCTCGATCCCTGTGCCTGGCCCCACCACCATCTCTATCCCCCGATGGATCCCCACCTACCCCACGTGCTCGCCCCGCTCCGTCCTTCCCCGCGTCTACCCCGCCCCTCTCCTCGATCCGCGCCGCCCACCTCGCCTCGCAGCGCGGCGCCGTCCCTCCCCGGTTGCCCCCTCGCCGTCCCCTTGGTCTTCCCCGCCAGCGCCCGTCTGCGCCTCCTCTTCGCCATCCCCCTCGCCGGCTCTCCCCGAGCCCCTCCTCTGTGCTTCGGCGTCCGCCGCCAGCATCCCCACCGCCCTGGAGCCAGACGCCTCCCCCGCCAATGTGGCCGTCCCCGACGACGTTTCCTCGCCCGGGCCGAGCTCCACCTCCGCTCCTCCCGCCACCACCGCGGGCCGTTCTGCCGCCCCGGCCTCAGCCACCGCCACCGCCTCGAGCTCTCCCTGCTGACCGCCTGCAAGATCCGCCTAGGCCGCGCATCTCCATCCCGGCCGATGACCTCGCCTCCTCCGCATCATTAGCACCCCGCCGCCTCGCTTCTCCCTGCCGCCTCCCTCACCGGCCCTGAGCGCCTCGTCGCCGGTTTGCATTCCCCGGCCCTCGGCCACCTCCACCTCACCTTGTCGTCGTCCCCATCTCTGCCCCGCCGGTTTCCCCTCTTCGGCCCCTCTCCCTCGCCTGCAAGCTCCACTCGAGCCGGCCGCCGTCCGACCACCTCGCTCGGTCGTCGTTCCGCAGCCGCCGTCATCCGCCCGGCTCCTCTGCATGTCTCGCTGCTGACGCGCCCCTGCAAAGTTATCAGGATAATGCCCGAACAGAACATGGCCTTCCTCACGTGGTGCTTTTGTTCTCTTCTGTGCGGTGTGTGCTTGATACCGTGCGTTTGTGTTTTGGCACGGTAAAGTCTGCAGCAAGCCTTTCGAAGCCTAACGTACCCGATGGCCGAGACTCTCCATGCCAGGACCTCGCTCGGAACCCCGAAACCGATCCGAAGAACGATCCTCGAAGCCCGATGACCGTACTGAACCGGCGACACTCAACGAACCGCGGACAAGATCTTCTACGTGGAACATCAAGTACTCCACCGACACCATACCCCGAACCCGAGTTCTTCGACGTGTACGACAAGATCTTCCGAAGACTACGGTACCGGCCCAAGATCCGCCATGGACGCCCGAAGCGGAGACTCCAAGATCGTCTGCACGAGTCCGATGGTCGAGACTTGAAGTGGAACCCGAGGACTACGATAAGACCGTCCCAACCCGCCAAGTTCGCCTACCCGGACACCGTGCGTCAAGATCTTCTTCCCGAATCCGAAGACCACCGGTACCCGATCCACTCAAGTTCGCCATCGACGACAAGATCGACCGCTTGGGACCCAAGTCCTCCATCTTGTATCCGGACCTCGCCGTTCCCCCCGTCGAACCCTGTCGAGCCCCGAACCCCCGGAACCAAGATCTTCCGGACCCAGATGTGTGACCCTAAGCCTCTATTTTTATAATATGACATTATCGACTGTCGCATATTAAATTGTTCATCTCGCATGCATATCATAATCATGCCGGATCTTCTGCCGTGGTATTAAATATTGCATCCGGTGTTTCTTCCAGTGTTTGCTTCTTCGCGTATTAGGCCGATGAGTGGATGCGAGTACCGACAAGTTCTCCGGTTATGAATCTTCGGCAGTGTTTCCCAGGCGAGCATCTCTTCCCCTTCTACCTATTTTGCATTTATAGTCTTTATTTCCTCCTGTTGATCTATTGCTATCCGTGTCGTGATGCTTTAGAGTTCTGCACCAGATATAATCCTTGCAGCCCTTATATTGCCTTGGACACCTCCTATTGCCTGTTGCTTGTTAGACAGCTGGCCCTGCGAGTCGTAGTTGCTTGCTCAAGTGTTGCCTCGCGTCGTCGATGTTCCACAGTTGTTGGGCGGTTGGCAAATGGTTAATGGTGGTGTTGATCATGTTTCGAATTACAGCTTATTAATTAATGTTGATAGTAGTTTAATGCAGAGGCACCGGTGGGTAATAGACAATATTTGGTTCTTAACCCCTCACTAGTGTCCCCTGGGACCCGAGTTCTTGACACCTGTTCCGAGATCGAGCGTGCTAACCACAGGTGGGGTGTGTGGGCACCCCCATCGGCTTACTACCTGATTTCAAAGTATTGTACCGGGGGCCACAAGTAGTTTGGGGCTTTATTACTATCCTGTACTTATGCCATGCTTTACTGCTTTATTTAAGATTGTGCGTGGAGCACCTGTACTGTTTAGGATTGCGGAGTGTTTTCGCGGTATCGACAAGCCTAGTCACACTTTCGGGTTCCCAGTCGTATACAACCATTGACGCAAACCACGGTCTGTTCGAGCCGCCAACCGTTATGGGTAGCTTAGTGGGTGGCCCCATGTACTTGCTTTGGGTGCAGGAAGCGTCATGACTTAGGCCCGCCGACATACCGATGGGTGTATGTTAACCGATCCGCAAAAAGGGTCGAAGTGCGTGTGGATACTTTGGTGCACCTCAGGTTAAATCTTTTAAAAGCCCCATCGCGGTTATGGACGACTTGGAGCACAGTTTCTCGATCATAGACAACAATAACTAAAGTTTACTGTTATAATTTGACTTACATCTGAGATGACTAGTAAGTTGGATAACTGCCATGGAAAGATTAAATAAACCTGCCAACCGTGTGAGTTTTCCTCGGCTTGACTTCCTCGTTTGGTCTCGAGGGGGAATACCAGGATGGGTATGTTTGGTGTTAGTATCAGGTGGGTTCGAATAGGTCTTTCTTATCCCTCACTAATAGCCGACAGTTGAATCGAGTTTCTATAGATTGTTTAGTGCATGCTGCGCTACCGCTTCAGTCCACCATACCTATGTAGGCGAGAGCCGCCGAATTCTAGATTCGCCGTGTACTGGCCTCAGTACTGACGCTCCTCTTTTTCCTTTGCCCTTTGTCGGCACCCCTTTTGTTTTAGCAGGTTTGAGATCGCCGTCATTAGCAGGGTTACCCTTCCGGCTTGGCCTGGGCAGGGTTATGGACGCCATTGGTTATTCTTCAGGGCTCTTAGCCCCATTTGCATCTTGTCCATAGTCGGACGCCCTATCAATTTCAAGGTGATTTGGATCTTTGTATTGTATATCTGTATTCTTGACTCGTGGAGTCGTGTCGTATATATATCTGTTCTGTGGGTCCCATCGAGGACTGTTGTGTAATGTTATTACTTTGTTTTCCACCCGCACGAAAGTGCCTGGTGGGCGTCCTTGAATCGTTTCTATGCGGGTTTGGCGGAAAGGGCTAAAACTTGCATAGGGCCGATTCGAGGGTGTTATACCTTAGAGTTCTTTTCGAATGAGCTTCCGGAAAAGAAGTTGCAACTTGTTGATATGGGTATCCTATCAATCCTATTAAGCCATGTGCCTGGATCTCACAGGTTTCTCCTCTGCTCGGCCCAACTGCCCCAGATCCAGCCCGACTCCCTTATTTCTTTTTATCAATTATTCCAGATCTGGTAATTACCTGCTCAGCTTTAATTCAAATCAAAATGTAACAACCATCCTTTTGACCAGATATAAATTGTACCATGTTCCCATGTGAATTGTCTAACATGCAGAACCAGTCCCTTGCCAAAAATAGTTTTTATTATTTTCTGGCATTTAATCTTCTAGAGAGTACATTCTACACTAAATAATTTCCCCAAAGAGCATTACATATCCAATTGGGGTGAATCAAAGTTCCCCTAGAAGGTAATTTCCATACCAATCAATCAGCATAGGTCCCATGTCAACGTGAACTCTAGTCTGCCTGTAGCAAAAATAACAAAATCCATGCAGTTAGGCCTTTGGAAAATTCCCTACACCAACCATGAGTCCAATTGACCCAATTCCAATTAGCCTGGATGTGGTACCCTAACCCCTATCCAAATCCAGGATCTCATGATTGATTGAGCCTTGGATTTTTTCTGTGAATTAAACTATTCTGTGCATGGTTTATTCACCTCTAAATTCACTACAGTAGCTATACAGATCCAAATAGGGTGATTCTAATTTCTACAGGAAAGTATTCCAAATACCTACAATGTTCCCTTGGAATCAAATTAACAGCTTCTGTAGATTTAATCTGGTGAAAAAGACAAATTGCCTAGATAACTGCCTTTGGGGATTTCCTGAGGGCATTCTGTTAATGATCTTGACCTGATTCCAACTCTCAGTGATCAAGTAAATAAAACCCTACTTAAGCATCCAAGGAAATAAGTTTTGGAGCTACAGAACTTTTCTGGTGAATTATTTCCTAAAACTAGAGCCTTTAGCACTAGAATATTCATAAGTATTTCAAGAAAATTGATAAAATAGTGAAACCACTTTGGTGGGTTTCATCTTATCAATACCTATCTGTTGGTATCATGTCTTTACAATGGTACCCTACAGAATATGGTCTTGCTCCAAAATCCATCTCCTAGGTAGTTTCTAGACTAGAAATCCTAAGGGATTTTCATCCCCTTCTCCAAGGCCATCTCAATCTCCTAATTCCAATCCTCTCTAAAAATACTGAACCTTAATTGGAGTTATTCAATTGCTTGCGGTATGTATTGTTGCTTGTATGCCTTGTGTTGATTGTGGCTTCGTTTGCTTGCATGTGTTGTCGGGACGATGATAGTTGCGCTTGTATTGACGCCGAGAAGAAGAAGTCTTATTATAATTGGTATTATTATTTTCTAAGAAGAAGTCCAGGGACATATTGCCATATTGCTAATCATCAGGCAAGCCACCTTCCTTCTCATAAGCCTTGTCCTAATGTTTTACTTATGCATGTTTTATCATCTGTTTATTAAAACTGCATTGTTTTACTTTATGTTGACGTATATATATGGTAGTGGTTTGGCTCCTCCGAACCATTATACCTTTGTACTATTAAGTACAACCCCCTTGGTGACACCTACCTGTCCCTAGTAGAATAGATGGTGCATATCCACCATACCCCTTTGGAGACCCCGATTTAGCCGAAGCAAAAGCTAGAGGATGGGAAGACCCCGGAAAAAGTTTTACCAAATGTTTTATGATAAAACCTTGGAGAGGTGGGACCTCCCAAGAGATGTTGAGAAATAAAAAGGTTTTGTTTTATAAATGCTGGAGGAAAATCGGAGGAAAAAGGTTTACAAAAACGCACCTGGTTCTCTGCAGTTTTGCTAGAACAACTAACCCGGTGCAACCACATTACTCTGGAATGGGACAGGGCTGGATTCGATGTTTGTCTGTTCTGGTATAAGCTGCCTCGCAACTACTACAGGGGATCAGGGATCCCTGGAGGGTGGGCCTTCTCACGTAAAAGGGTCCATGTGGGACATCGACCTGGAGAATGGAACAAAGGGTCGGCAGGCCTCCACGTGTTACTATGGGACCCTCATTGAAAGCGCACACTATCGAGGAGTGGAAAACGCGCTCCGGTTGGTCCTCGCCCGATGTCTCGGTGTTGAGGGGATTAACACCCATAGGGTGGGCACTTATATTAGAGTGGGCATCTGGAGATTCTTGATCGGTTACTCGACCCACGATCGTTGAAGATCAGGGTAGTGTACCCGGATGGTGTGGGTAAAGTGCGCAACCTCTGCAGAGTGTAAATCTATTCGAATAGCCGCATCCGTGGTCATGGACGATTGGGAAGGTTGCTGTAGAGCCGTGCTGGTTTTGTTTTCAAAAAGGATTTCAGAAAAGAAATGACTTTGAAAATGTTTTGACCATGGGATGGTCGGAAAGGATACCTTCTTTGACCATGGGATGGTCAGAAAGGTATGGAAGGAGGTTGGTCGTGGGATGACCTAAAAATAGGAACAAATGGGTGACCCGGTCCTAAAGTTTTCCAAAGCTTTTCAAAATGGTTTCCAAAATGTTTACAAAAGTTTTCAACAAAGATATGTAGATGCTATATCTACAGGAGAAACTATTTGAGAAAAGAACCTCTCTTTGAGCCCTCCTACTACCACAAACAAAATGCATATCCTCCTATTGTTATTAATATCTTAAGGTGGTTTGCGAGTACATTCAAAGTACTCATTGGCATTGTCCCTGGCTATTAACTTGGCCAGATATCAAGAAGAAGATGGCGTTGGCGACTATGCAAGCTAGGACGTTCTCCCAATCAGTTGCCTGTAGGTTAAGGCATGGCTCGGGTCCTGCGCTTGATGAAGTCTGCTGCTGATTATTGATGTAGCCATGACGACATTTATGTAAGTCTGGTAATTCAGTATATTCTCGGATGTTGTAATGATACTTGTCGGTTATGTGCCACGACTAACTGATCATGTGATCGTGGTTGTATGCATAACAGGGATTCTCGGAGGATTAATCCGGGGGACCCACAGACTTGGTATCAGAGCCATCCTAACTGTAGGAGAACCTTAGTTAGCATGGTCGCTAGACAGGAACCTTATTTTGAAAACCCCGGCTTTCAAAAACTAGTTTCTAAATGAGTTTCAAAAGTTCTACTTCTTCTCTTACTCTAAGTAAATTCTTTCGAAAAATGGTTTCCTCTAACTCTCGTCCAAAACTTCAAACCTACAGATTTTAAATAACTAGGATCTGGAACCCGGTGAAGACAAGGAGAACAAGATAAAGACAAGCAACTACCAGCAAACACAAGGAGACTACAATATCGCTCTACCCGTGGAATCCTCACAATCAGAAGACCTCAGGTGTTGTCCTATCAAGAAGCGTCCAACATACGACGAAGGCTCCACCTGAAAGATAGTGACTCTGACCTAAAGAAAGACGATATCTAGGGTCAATAGTCCTAAGAATAGGATTCCCCTACATCGCGAGTAGTTAACTCCTTAGTCCCTGGCATTGGCCATGTTTGCTTGCCTAAGTGCCTCCCGTGTTGCTTGATGTGTGATGTTTGCCATGCACATTGCGATTCTACCGCTCTGTTCACCTTGATTGTATGTTCTGGTTTGCTTTGACCTCCTTAAAATGTGACTCGAGGAGCGATAACCCACCTAGTACCTCAGGAAATCCCTGTGATAGCTGTCAGTATTGAGGCACAGACTAACCTCGAGAGTATATAAGAGGAAAAGCATCGCCAGAACCAGGAGTTCGACATCGACAAGTCTGAATCAACTCGAAGATTTCACCTCAGCAGGATGACATACCTCGTCAAACTCACCTCGCAAGACTCATCAACAGCACCACACTCCCTTGTTCCCCAGTCTACTACCGCAAGATTCCCGTTGGAAGCCGGAAATCGATCACCGAAGGATCCTCAACACCCACAGGAAACCACCTGATAAGTCAACCAAGACAAGGAGTGAGGACCTAACCACACTACCCTCTAGAGTATTTAGAGTTTCCGATATCCCCACAGAGACCAACTAACTCTTAGTCGACCCCTTTGTCGCCAAGCCGGCGGGCAATTCCTCACCAAAAAGGGCTATAATACCCAAATCCCGAGGATTCGAATACGCGGAGATAACTCCTCCGAAGCGGGATGTCTCTAATTTGACTAAAGACTAGCCAGAAACATCGTTAACCGCTAACTTGTCTCGAGCTAACCCCGCCAGGAAACCACACCGACAAGGTCTATCACAATAGAAGAACACATGAAGACCCCAACTCAAGACTCCGAGAATATACGGCTTTCCCTAACATCGGGTCAACACTCCAAGACAGAAGATCCGCGCCCTTCATGATGAACCTTAGTGAAGCTCTAAGGTGGAAAGACTGCGTCTTTCCACTCCAATCTTTAGAAGACCTCCAGAATTGGACGCCTTCCCTCCAAACAACAACCCGTGAGTTATCCGAAGAGAAACTAATTGAAGATTCTATGAAGCCCCTCTACTACTTCAGCTGAAGACCCACCCGAAGGACCGCCGAACCGCTACCCCCCCCTAGGTCCTTAATGCTTATAGGACTTGAGACTCCAATTATTTCCCCAGGCTAAGTATGAATAATAGTAGTATATAAGCCCCCGCAGGCCATAGCTCCATGGACGCCTTCCGAAAACCTCGACTATAGGAAAATGAAGGACGCCAATCTTTAGAACCGCCACCCATGAAGTCAAGAAGGAAGGAATGTGTTATCTCCGAGCTAACCTAGTCAAAGCATAAGGGGGAAAGACTGCGTCTTCCCCACAAAAATAGAGTAACTCTTCGTCAGAGCAAACTCAAGAGTTTCGACCCAAAAATCGTTAAATAGGGTACGCTACGACCCTAAGGTAGAGCTACACACCCAGCCGTAGATTCTATCCCCCGACGAGTAACCTGTGAGGTTCAGCATCGAGATAGTCTGCCCAGTCTTAGCCCTCGAGATATAGAGTCCGGAAGGAAAAGAAGGTCATCCCTCGCAATCAAGACTAGACTCTGCTCAACTCTCCGTGCATCCCGAAGGATTGAAGTAACTTCATCGACAGAGTAGCCACTTTCAAAGAAGCAGTCTGTAAGATAGTATGCGTAAGACACCTAGTATCATACCAACTCAAAATCCCGTAACCCTACTCTCATGAATCTCGGGACGAGATTCTTTTAAGGGGGAAAATCTGTAACATCCCAATTTCTACAACCCTGATTAGTTGTCCAGAATGCAAAAATCAGGGGGAACAAAAACTTTTTCATGTTTAATGCTGAAGTGTTTGCTTGTTTGGATATGCTTATGCATATGAATGTGTATTAGATGATATACTCCTTACCTCACCATCAGTTGGCAAAATCTATCTAACAAAACTATCCTGGCTCATTTTACATATTCTCAAATGTTCTGGCATTTCAAAACCTGAGCCAAGAAGCCTTTGCAAACCAAAAATATTTTTGTAACTTCTATTTCCCTAAACTATGGAGAGTTATATAATATAATCTCCTTATGTTCTCAAGACTGAACCTTCATCTACTCTTACCTCTAGGATCTCCAAAACCTTTTTGTAAGCTCTTGGATTCTACTCTTGGTAAATATACCAAGGATCTTACCTTGTTCAAACTCCAACCTATTTCAAAATAACCATCCTTACCTCAAGCTAAGCTTGGTGGTAACCATAGTAATAGTTGTTTTGTCTGTAAGATGAGTTGCCTTGATTTGTTGTTTGAATTGTCTACTTAGGAGATAGTATGAGCTACTCTAGTATCTCATCACTAGGATCAAGAAGTTTCCAAATCATCACACCCTAAGGAAGTATACAAACCTGGATCTGATCTCTAGCCACCAGGTGATCATCTAAAACCCTTAACTAGATCAATTCTGAAGATATCCCTTTTAGAAGTTTCCAAGTCAATAAAGACCAATATCAAGCATGGATCCTTTCTACTCCATCTACACTTCAACATCATCCACTTGATGATGCTTGGGTACCTTGCAAACCAACAAAAACATCCCCTCTCATGTTCTAGTCAAAAACCCTAAATCTGCCAAATTTGGCTAAGTCTGGAAAACTATTCCCAACATCACCTTTTTGAATGCCTCCCTTTCTCAACCCTTGTGCATTTTTGGTAATGCACTTGAACCATATTGTTAACCATACTAAGGACTACCAAGGACCACTCTTTCCCTTGGTTAGATCATACTCCTACCCACTCGTTCTTGATGGTTTTTGCAGGGAAGAAAATAACTTTTCCTGCAAATCTTATCAACATGCCTACTTTGATAGAAGCTCACACCACCGTCCAACCTTATTTAGACCAAATCTTTGTATGGTTGTGTTCTACTAATATAGGACTACCAACATCTACTTCACTTGTTCCAAGTGGATCTCTGTGCTTCCTAAACCCACAAGGTTTTGTAGGCTAGTTGATAATCTGCTTTGGCAGGCTTATTTTATTCTAAGTTTGAAAGCTTGTCATAGGGATCTCAAGCAGTATCAAGCTCAAAGCCCTACACCTTTGCAATCTACATCACTTTTTCTATCCATCCATATATCCCATTCCCCAAGGGGATATCTAAACTCCAAGATGCAACCATGTTTTGATGGTATGAAATTAACATCACCCTAGATCCTGAATCTAGAGTATTCCACCAAAATCTACTTGGATTCTCCAATCCCAAGGTTGAAAATGCTTGCTACACCTTGTCTACATCATCTACCTTGATCATCAAGATTTATCAACAATTATCCATATTTACTATGGACCAAAACTATTTAGTTCCCTTAATAGACAAATTCTTCAAAATCTTTTCCATAAAGGAAAGTTTGGGTTTTGCCAAAACACTTCCCCAACTCTTGGCTCAATTGAGTCATATATATCATACCCTATCTTCCCACTTCAAAAATAAATATTTTTGAAGAGCCTTATTATTTCTTTTTGCCTGTTTTCTTAAATGTCAGAACAAGAAATAATTGTCTAAAAATACTTTTCCTTCTCAATAAATCCCAATAAAATTCCCCAAGGTGTAATATGGTATCTAGGACCATCTCACATAAAAACCCCACCTTGTCTAATGTAATAATATAAAAATGATCTCCTCAAAACTACTTCTGTACTTTTGAATAAATGATTCTAAGTGAACTAAAAATCTTCAGAAAAATCACAATTAATTCCTATACATCTACCTTGACCTCACCCATCTACCACTACCATCTCCCTACCTTGTCCTATACAAATTATCAAACTTCCTTCACAAGCCACAAATTGATCAAATAAGGCAAACTAGGAAATTATTGATCTAGACCAAGGACCAATCACCACCAAGGCTCACCACCTCTCACCACAACAACCGGCACTCCTCCCTGGTCGTGGCTACTGTAGCAATTACTGTAGCAAACCCTCTCCCTTAGTCCCATGTGCTTGAGAGAGAGAGACAAATAAGTGGGACATTTTCTTTGCAGCAGCCTCCACCCCTCTCTCCCTATCTCTCTGACGACCAGATGACCCTCCTACCCCTCCCCATCGCCCCCTAAGCCACTCCCAGGCCAGCCCCACTCCTCCCCCATGTCCAAAGAGGACATTTACACCCTCCTCCTCTCCACCTTGGTATAAATGGGCCAGAGGCCTCCCAGCACGCTCTGCCCCCCTCCATTTGCCTCCCCTCCCCTCCACTCACCTCCCAGAGCCCTCCCTCTCTCCCCCTTGCTCTGTCCTGCTCAAGAGAAGGAGAGAGAAGCATCTCGGCCTTCTCCATGGTTTGAGCCAAGCTCCCTCTCCTCTGCTCGCCTTCTCCTGCACGTAGCTATACTGAGGCCCCTCGACCTCCTCTATCTAACCCGTCCCTTTTCATTGCCCAGGAACAGCCTCTCTGAGGGCGCCGTAGAGCTCCGACGAGCCCCATCTCGGCCACCGTCATGAGAGACCACTTACTGAAGCGGGCACCACCTTACCGCCCCTCTACAGACTCGCCCCGTAGTCCTCCGTTGCCTCGGCAGCTCCCCGATGCCTCCTGGCGACCCCAGGTGAGCTCCCGACGTGCCCCGTGCCGCCTAGGGTTCCTGTCGGCCGCTCCCTATCATAGGGAAGACGACGCTTTGGGGTCGTCGATCTTCATTTGATCGAACGGCCCCCGACGCTCAGTACCGCTTCGGCACCCCGCCCTGGGTGACCAGCGGGCCCCGCTGTCAGCCGTTTAAACCCCGCCTCCCGCTCCCAGCGCCACCCGGGTGGGCTGGTTTCTCCTATGCTCGGCCCAACTGCCCCAGATCTAGCCCGACTCCCTTATTTCTTTTTATCAATTATTCCAGATCTGGTAATTACCTGCTCAGCTTTAATTCAAATAAAAATGTAACAACCATCCTTTTGACCAGATATAAATTGTACCATGTTCCCATGTGAATTGTCTAAAATGCAGAACCAGTCCCTTGCCAAAAATAATTTTTATTATTTTCTGGCATTTAACATTCCAGAGAGTACATTCTACACTAAATAATTTCCCAGAGAGCTTTACATATCTAATTGGGGTGAATCAAAGTTCCCCTAGAAGGTAATTTCCATACCAATCAATCAGCATAGGTCCCATGTCAAGGTGAACTCTAGTCTGCCTGTAGCAAACATAACAAAATCCATGCAGTTAGGCCTTTGGAAAATTCCCTACACCAAACCATGAGTCCAATTGACCCAATTCCAATTATCCTGGATGTGGTACCCTATGGCCTATCCAAATCCAAGAGCTCATGATTTATTGAGCCTTGGATACTTTTCTGTGAACTAAACTATTTTGTGCATGGTTTATTCACCTCTAAATTCACTACAGTAGATATACAGCTCCAAAAAGGGTGATTATAATTTCCACAGAAAGGTATTCTAAATACCAACAATGTGCCCTTGGAATCAAATTAACAGCTTCTGTAGATTTAATCTGGTGAAAAAGACAAATTGCCTACAGAACTGCCTTTGGGATTTCCTGAGGGCATTCTGGTAATTATCTTGACCTGATACCAACTCTCAGTGATCAAGTACATAAAACGCTACTTAAGAAACGAAGGAAATAATTTTTGGAGCTCCAGAACTTTTCTGGTGAATTATTTCCTAAAACTAGAGCCTTTAGCACTAGAATATTCATAAGTATTTCAAGAAAATTGATAAAATAGTGAAACCACTTTTGTGGGTTTCATCTTATCAATACCTATCTGTTGGTATCATGTTTTTACAATGGTACCCTACAGAATATGGTCTTGCTCCAAAATCCATCTCTTAGGTAGTTTCTAGACTAGAAATCCTAAGGGATTTTCATCCCCCTTCTCCAAGGCCATCTCAATCTCCTAATTCCAATCCTCTCTAAAAATACTGAACCTTAATTGGAGTTATTCAATTGCTTGCTGTATGTATTGTTGCTTGTATGCCTAGTGTTGATTGTGGCTTGGTTTACTTGCATGTGCTGTCGAGACGACGATAGTTGCGCTTGTATTGACGCCGAGAAGAAGAGGTCTTATTATAATTGGTATTATGATTTTCTAAGAAGAAGTCCAGGGACATATTGCCATATTGCTAATCATCAGGCAAGCCACCTTCCTGCTCATAAGCCTTGTCCTAATGTTTTACTTATGCATGTTTTATCATCTGTTTATTAAAATTGCATTGTTTTAGTTTATGTTGACGTATATATATATGGTAGTGGTTTGGCTCCTCCGAACCATTATACCTTTGTACTATTAAGTACAACCCCCTTGGTGACACCTACCTGTCCCTAGTAGAATAGATGGTGCATATCCACCATACCCCTTTGGAGACCCCGATTTAGCCGAAGCAAAAGCTAGAGGATGGGAAAACCCCGGAAAATGTTTTACCAAATTTTTTATGACAAAACCTTGGAGAGGTGGGTCCTCCCAAGAGATGTTGAGAAACAAAAAGGTTTTGTTTTATAAATGCTGGAGGAAAATCGGAGGAAAAAGGTTTACAAAAACACACCTGGTTCTTTGCAGTTTTGCTAGAACAATTAACCTGGTGCAACCACATTACTCTCGAATGGGACAGGGCTGGATTCGATGTTTGTCTGTTGTGGTATAAGCTGCCTCGCAACTACTACAGAGGATCTGGGATCCCTGGAGGGTGGGCCTTCTCACTTAAAAGGGTCCATGTGGGACATCGACCTGGTGAATGGAACAAAGGGTCGGCAGGCCTCCACGTGTTACTATGGGCCCCTCATTGAAAGCGCACACTCTCGAGGAGTGGAAAAAGCGCTCCGGTTGGTCCTCGCCCGACGTCCTGGTGTTGAGGGGATTAACACCCATAGGGTAGGCACTTATATTAGAGTGGGCATCCGAAGAGTCTTGATCGGTTACTCGACCCACGATAGGTGAAGACCAGGCTAGTGTACCCGGATGGTGTGGGTAAAGTGCGCAACCTCTGCAGAGTGTAAATCTATTCGAATAGCCACGTCCGCGGTCATGGACAGTTGGGAAGGTTGTTGTAGAGCGGTGTTGGTTTTGTTTTCAAAAAGGATTTCGGAAAATAAATGACTTTGAAAATGTTTTGACCATGGGATGGTCGGGAAGGATACCTTCTTTGACCATGGGATGGTCAAAGAGGTATGGAAGGAGCTTGGTCGTGGGATGACCTAAAAACGGGAACAAATGGGTGACCGAGTCCTAAAGTTTTCCAAAGCTTTTCAAAAAGTTTTCCAAAATGTTTACAAAAGTTTTCAACAAAGATATGAAGATGTTATATCTACAAGAGAAACTATTTTAGAAAAGAACCTCTCTTGGAGCCCTCCTACTACCACAACCAAAATGCATATCCTCCTGTTGTTATTAATATCTTAAGGTGGTGTGCGAGTACATTCAAAGTACTCATCGGCATTGTCCTTGGCTATTAACTTGGCAAGATATCAAGAAGAAGATGGCGTTGGCGACTATGCGAGCTAGGACGTTCTCCCAGTAAGTTGCCTGTAGGTTAAGGCATGGCTCGGGTTCTACGCTTGATGAAGTCCGCAACTGATTATTGATGTATCAATGATGGCATTAATGTAAGTCTGGTAATTCAGTATATTCTCGAATGTTGTAATGATACTTGTCAGTTATGTGCCACGACTAACTGATCATGGGATCGTGGTTGTATGCATAACAGGGATTCTCGGAGGATTAATCCGGGGGACCCACAGAACACACATGCAATGTCACTAGTGGATCAATGTGGTTTAGGAAAAGAACACACATACAATGTCACCGGTGGATCAATGTGGTTTAACAAAAGAACACACATGCAATGTCACTAGTGGATCCATGTGTTCCAGGAAAAGAACACACATGCAATGTCACCAGCGGATCAATGAGGTTTAGGAAGGGAACACACCTGCAATGTCACTAGTGGATCCTTGTGGCTTAGGAAAAGAACACACCTGCAATATCACCCGTGGATCCATGTGGTTTAGGAAAAGAACACACGTGCAAATGTCCAAAGTGGATCAATGTGGTTTAGGAAAGGAACAGACAGGCAACAACTCTAGTGGATCAATGTAGTTTAGGAAAAGAACACACATGCAATGACTCCAGTGGATCCGTGTTCTTTAGGAAAAGAACACACACTTAATGTCACCAGTGGATCCATGTGGTTTATGAAAAGAACACACATGCAATGACTCTAGTGGATCCACATGGTTTAGGAAAATAATACACATGCAAATGTCACTAGTAGATCAATGTGGTTTAGGAAAAGAACACACATGCAATGTCACGAGTGGATCAATGTGGTTTAGGAAAAGAACACACATGCAATGTCCCTACTGGATCCATGTGTTTCAGGAAAAGAACACACATGCAATGTCACTAGTGGATCAATGTGGTTTAGGAAGGGAACACACATGCAACGTATCAAGTGGATCCATGTGGTTTAGGAAAAGAACACACATGCAATGTCTCAAGTGGATCCATGTGGTTTAGGAAAAACACAAGTAACGTCACCAGTGGATCCATGTGGTTTTGGAAAAGAACGAACAAGCAATGTCTCTAGTGGATCCATGTGCTTTAGGAAAATAACACACATGCAATGTCTCTAGTGGGTCCATTTGGTTGAGGAAAAGAACACACATGCAATGTCACTAGTGCATCCATGTGGTTTAGGAAAAGAACACACATGCAAATGTCACTAGTGGATCAATGTGGTTCATGAAAATAACACACATGCAAAGTTCACCAGTGGATCCATGTGGTTTAGGAAAAGAACACACATGCAATGACTCTAGTGGATCCATGTGGTTTAGGAAAAGATAACACATACAATGTAACTAGTGGATCAATGGGGTTTAGGAAAAGAACACAGATGCAAATGACTCAAATGAATCCATGTGGTTTAGGCAAATAAAACACATGCAAATGTCACCAGTGGATCCATGTGGTTTTGGAAAAGAACACACATGCAACATATCTAGTGAATCCTTGTGGTTTAGGAAAAGAACACACATGTAATGACTCCAGTGGATCCTTGTGATTTACAAAAAGAACACACGTGCAATATCACCAGTTGATCCATGTGGTTTAGGAAAAGAACAAACATGCAATGTCACCAGTGGATCCATGTGGTTCAGGAAAAGAACCGCATGCAATGTTACTAGTGGGTCCTTATGGTTCAGGAAAAGAACACACATGCAATGTCTCTAGTGGATCCTTGTGGTTTAGGAAAAGAACACACATGCAATGTCTCTAGTGGATACTTGTGGTTTAGGAAAAGAACACACATGCAATGACTCTAGTGGATCCATGTGGTTTAGGAAAAGAACACACATGAAATAACTCTAGTGGATCCATATGATTTTGGAAAAAGAACACACATGCAATGTCACTAGTGGATCAATGTGGTTTATGAAAAGAACACACATGCAATGTCACTAGTGGATCAATGTGGTTTAGGAAAATAACACACATGCAATGTCACCAGTGGATCAATAAGGTTTAACAAAAGAACACACATGCAATGTCACTAGTGGATCAATGTGGTTTAGGAAAACAACACACATGCAATTTCTCTAGTGGATCCATGGGGTCTAGGAAAAGAACACACAAGCAAATGTTACCAGTTGATAAATGTGGTTTAGAAAAGAACACACATGCAATGTCTCCAATGGATCCATGGGGTTCAGGATAAGAACACACATGCAATGTCACCAGTGGATAAATTTAGTTCAGTAAAAGAACACACATGCAATGTCACTAGTGGATGAATGTGGTTTAAGAAAAGAACACACGTGCATTCTCTCTAGTGGATCCATGTGGTTTAGGAAAAGAACACACATACAAATGTCTCCAGTTGATCCATGTGGTTTAGGAAAAGAACCGCATGCAATGTCACCAGTGGATCCATGTGGTTCAGGAAAAGAACCGCATGCAATGTCACTAGTGGATCCTTATGGTTCAGGAAAAGAACACACATGCAATGTCTCTAGTGGATCCTTGTGGTTTAGGAAAAGAACACACATGCAATGTCTCTACTGGATCCTTGTGGTATAGGAAAAGAACACACATGCAATGACTCTAGTGGATCCATGTGGTTTAGGAAAAGATAACACATACAATGTAACTAGTGGATCAATGGGGTTTAGGAAAAGAACACAGATGCAAATGACTCAAATGAATCCATGTGGTTTAGGCAAATAAAACACATGCAAATGTCACCAGTGGATCCATGTGGTTTTGGAAAAGAACACACATGCAACATATCTAGTGAATCCTTGTGGTTTAGGAAAAGAACACACATGTAATGACTCCAGTGGATCCTTGTGATTTACAAAAAGAACACACGTGCAATATCACCAGTTGATCCATGTGGTTTAGGAAAAGAACAAACATGCAATGTCACCAGTGGATCCATGTGGTTCAGGAAAAGAACCGCATGCAATGTTACTAGTGGGTCCTTATGGTTCAGGAAAAGAACACACATGCAATGTCTCTAGTGGATCCTTGTGGTTTAGGAAAAGAACACACATGCAATGTCTCTAGTGGATACTTGTGGTTTAGGAAAAGAACACACATGCAATGACTCTAGTGGATCCATGTGGTTTAGGAAAAGAACACACATGAAATAACTCTAGTGGATCCATATGATTTTGGAAAAAGAACACACATGCAATGTCACTAGTGGATCAATGTGGTTTATGAAAAGAACACACATGCAATGTCACTAGTGGATCAATGTGGTTTAGGAAAATAACACACATGCAATGTCACCAGTGGATCAATAAGGTTTAACAAAAGAACACACATGCAATGTCACTAGTGGATCAATGTGGTTTAGGAAAACAACACACATGCAATTTCTCTAGTGGATCCATGGGGTCTAGGAAAAGAACACACAAGCAAATGTTACCAGTTGATAAATGTGGTTTAGAAAAGAACACACATGCAATGTCTCCAATGGATCCATGGGGTTCAGGATAAGAACACACATGCAATGTCACCAGTGGATAAATTTAGTTCAGTAAAAGAACACACATGCAATGTCACTAGTGGATGAATGTGGTTTAAGAAAAGAACACACGTGCATTCTCTCTAGTGGATCCATGTGGTTTAGGAAAAGAACACACATACAAATGTCTCCAGTTGATCCATGTGGTTTAGGAAAAGAACCGCATGCAATGTCACCAGTGGATCCATGTGGTTCAGGAAAAGAACCGCATGCAATGTCACTAGTGGATCCTTATGGTTCAGGAAAAGAACACACATGCAATGTCTCTAGTGGATCCTTGTGGTTTAGGAAAAGAACACACATGCAATGTCTCTACTGGATCCTTGTGGTATAGGAAAAGAACACACATGCAATGACTCTAGTGGATCCATGTGGTTTTGGAAAAAGAACACACATGCAATGTCACTAGTGGATCAATGTGGTTTAGGAAAAGTATACACCTGAAATTTCACCAGCGGATCCATGTGGTTTACGAAAATAACACACATGCAGTGACTACAGTGGACAATGTGGTTCAGGAAAAGAACACCCATGCAAATGTCACTAGTGGATCCATGTGGTTTAGGAAAAACACACATGCAATGACTCTAGTGGATTAATGTGGTTTAGGAAAAGAACACACCTACAATGTCACCAGTGGATCAATGTGGTTTAGGAAAAGAACACACATTAAATGACTCTAGTGGATCCATGTGGTTTAGGAAAAGAACACACAATCAATGTCACTAGTGGATCAATGTGGTTTAGGAAAAGAACACACATGCAAAGTTTACCAGTGGATCCATGTGGTTTAGGAAAAGAACACACATGCAATTTCTCTAGTGGATCCATGGGCTCTAGGAAAAGAACGCACAAGCAAATGTCACCAGTTGATAAATGTGGTTTAGGAAAAGAACACACATGCAATGTCTCTAATGGATCCATGTGGTTCAGGATGAGAACACACATGCAATGTCACCATTGGATCAATGTGGTTCAGGAAAAGAACACACATGCAATGTCACTAGTGGATGAATGTGGTTTAGGAAAAGAACACACATGCATTCTCTCTAGTGGATCCATGTGGTTTAGGAAAAGAACACATATGCAAATGTCTCTAGTTGATCCATGTGGTTTAGGAAAAGAACAAACATGCAATGTCACCACTGGATCCATGTGGTTTAGGAAAAGAACCGCATGCAATGTCACTAGTGGATCCTTATGGTTTAGGAAAAGAACACACATGCAATCTCTCTAGTGGATCCTTGTGGTTTAGGAAAATAACACACATGCAATGTCTCTAGTGGATCCTCGTGGTATAGGAAAAGAACTCACATGAAATGACTCTAGTGGATCCATGTGATTTTGGAAAAAGAACACACATGCAATGTCACTAGTGGATCAATGTGGTTTATGAAAAGAATACACATGAAATTTCACCAGCGGATCCATGTGGTTTACGAAAAGAACACACATGCAGTGACTACAGTGGACAATGTGGTTCAGGAAAAGAACACCCATGCAAATTTCACTAGTGGATCCATGTGGTTTAGGAAAAAACACACATGCAATGACTCTAGTGGATTAATGTGGTTTAGGAAAAGAACACACCTACAATGTCACCAGGGGATCAATGTGGTTTAGGAAAAGAACACACATTCAATGACTCTAGTGGATCCATGTGGTTTAGCAAAAGAACACACAATCAATGTCACTAGTGGATCAATGTGGTTTAGGAAAATAACACACATGCAAAGTTTACTAGTGGATCCATGTGGTTTAGGAAAAGAACACACATGCAATTTCTCTAGTGGATCCATGGGCTCTAGGAAAAGAACGCACAAGCAAATGTCACCAGTTGATAAATGTGGTTTAGGAAAAGATAAAACATGCAATGTCTCTAATGGATCCATGTGGTTCAGGATAAGAACACACATGCAATGTCACCATTGGATCAATGTGGTTCAGGAAAAGAACACACATGCAATGTCACTAGTGGATGAATGTGGTTTAGGAAAAGAACACACATGCATTGTCACATCCCAAGATTTTCCAAATCTTGTAATGTGAAAAATAGATGAATAAAATAAAACTTTGTTGATTTTCAGAGCCAGAAGAAACTTTTGAATCCAATTGGAAAACCTTCAAACCAATTTGGGTCAAATAAAACCTAAAGGGATTTAAAAAGTGAAAACATTTAATAAAGGAAAATAAAATATTGTGGAAACACTATTTTGGATCTTTAAATAAAGAGTTTTTGGTTTTCAAAAGAAAAGGTAGATTTATAAATAAAGATTATTTTATAAAGCCAAATTAAACCTTGGCCAAGTTTTGAAAACAAAAGGGTTTGCTGTGATTAAAAGAGTAAAAGTTTGTTTAAATAAAATAATAAGGATTTGATATCCAAATTTTATTTAAATAAAAGCTTTTCCCATTTTAAGAAACACTAAAACTTATTTTAAATAAGTTTTCCAAGTATTTTGTATTCTCAAATAAAACCTACTGAATGGTTTTGGCACTATATTAGTTTTCAAAATAAAGCTTCTAATAAAACAAATCCTATTTGATTTAATAACTAAGGCCCACTTTATTTAATTATTAATGGACCCTAAAGTAATATATTATTTTGTTTTAAACAAGTTTTCCAAGTATTCCTTATTTTCAAATAAAACCTATTGTTTTGGTTTTGCAAGTGTTTGGATTTCAAATGAAGATTTTATTAAATAAATCAAACCCTATTTGATTAAATAACTAAGGTCTATTTTATTTAATTATTAAATAGATCCTAAAATGAATAAAAATATTATTTTATTTTGGGATTTGGTTTATAAACAGAACCAAGTTCAAAGTTGTGAAGTGAGGTGTTTGTTTGAATTGATTTGGTTGATTGAATCATTTGTTTAAATTTCAAATCAGTAAATTGAAAATAGAAAAGGAAAAAAGTTTCAGACAGAAAAAAAATAGAGCAGCCCACCATCTGGCCCAGCTCAACAGCCCACCTAGCCCACTGTTCCCACTTGTGAAACTTTTCTTTACATGAAGCTACCCGCTAAGTCCGACAGTGGACCTTGTTTCCTCTTTCTTCTCTACGCCAGAGGACCCCACCACGTCCCCTTCTTCCCCAGGACTCGCCTTCCCCCCTCGGCCGTTCGAGGCTTTGATTGTGGCTTGAATTCGCCTTGGCCATCTTTACTCAGTGATCATGCACCTTTAAACGCCAGTGACTCTCCTCCATTTCCCCTCTGTCTCCTCCCCCAAGCACGCCCCCAGACCGCTCCAATTTCTCCCCGAGCAGCTCTGTCTCCGATGACTTCCCCGGCCGATCCCGGCAGCCCCTCGCCGCCCCTTGCCTCCTCGACCATACTCACGTGATCCCCACCTCCTGGCGATCATCCCGTAGCGCTTCGCCCCGGCGCCCAGGCGTCGGCAACGTCTCCACCTGTACGCCACCGATGACCCCCGCGACTCCGGTGAGCTCTAGCACTCGACTCCGTGCGCGCCTTGATCAGTGAATCGTGCCGTTTGATTAGTCTGCGTTACGCATCTCCAGTGCCGCCAATCACTTTCGCGTGGCACGCAACCTCGGCCCCTTGACGGTGACCACACCAGGCGCAGCTCCACTCCGGCAACAATCAAGCCCACACCAGTGTGCCCCTCGACAAGACGACACCTCCTTGAGCTTCCCCAGGCCTCTAAGGACGCGGTGAGTACCTTCCCAGCCACCCTCGCTTCCTGTATCGCCGGCGCCGTCATCGTCTGGCCGCTCCGCCGCCAGCCACCGTCGCAGCGCCGCTAGTTTAGGGACGAACTCAGAGCAGTCGTTCGATCTTGATCCGGTGGATAGGATAGAAAGTAGAACGAAGCGGTAAGAGCACACCTGAGCCACGCGATGTCAATTAAATCCAACGGCTAGCATCGCCTGATCCGTGCGAACCGGTACCAGCGAATAGGAGAGTGTCGCGTGTCACCAGAAGTTTGGAAAATAGAATTTGAACCTGATTAGAATGCAAATTTGTAATTGCTGTAACTTTCAAACCACACGTCCAAATTTTGAAAACTTTATATCGTTGAAATCAGGAGAACAAGCCCTAGCCAACCATGCCCTTGGTTTAGCAAAAAGCTTCTGGAAAAATGTTTGTTTTTGCAGAAACATTTGTATGCTTGTTAAGATTATAAAAATTGTTTAAAAATGAATTTGGGGATGAAATCTTGGGCCAATGGTATGATTTGAACCTACTAACATTGGGAAACACTTTGTGGATTCAAAAATGAATTTGTGAAACAAAATAATGATTCTTTGATTTAAAACCATTTCTAGTCAAATAGAAATGTGGCTTATTTATTAAAAATGGTTTTGGAGGAAAACCTTTGGAAAATGTTTTGTTTTATACTCTATAAACCCAAATACCAAGTTTTATGGTTTGAAAACGTATTTGGTAAACCCTATGGATTAATGCTTTAGTAGAAATATTTCTACACCACATAAAATGATACTTTGTTTTGAAAATGGTTTTGAAGAGAAACCTCTTTGCAAATGACTTTGCCACTTTACAAAATGACCAAATAGGTGTTTTCAAATGTTTATGACCTATTAGGAACCACTTGTTCAAACAAAACAAAGCTTGGCATGCTTGCATGCACTACTTTGGCTTTGTCATTTTATGTGTTGTTTTGCTTGTTTGGTAGATTGAGTTTGTGCCTTGCTTGATTGATTTGTAGTGACTTGAAGAGTGTGATTGTTGCAAGGACAAGGAGTGAACCTATACCCTCTACCAAAAAGGCAAGTGATGCTTCATACTTTTTGTCCCATTACTTTCTCTATGCATTAGTGATTTTCTCTAAGTAAAACTTGCATGGAACTTTTGCTAAGTGTAAACCTTGCTTTAGGAAAACCTAGTAAATGAAACCTTATTGGATTACTTCCTAAGTTAAGACTCCTACTGCTATCATGCTTAGCTTAGCTAATAGAAAACAAGGGTGGAAATATATTCATACTATGGAAAAGTTTCTAAGTCTGATGACTTGTGTTTTTGTTTAATAAAACAACTAAGTTAATGAACTACCTGGGTGGAATGGAAGGAATGGTTTATGTTGAGTGGTTCACAAGGCCCATGTATATGGTTTACCTTGTGTATCTCACTTGGGGATGGCCACCCAGGAACAAAGAGATTTGAGATGTCAAATGTTGAGAAGCTTCAAGTGCAGCCACTTGGCATTATGGGCTCTGCCTGGATCATATAGGTTGCAAGAACTTAGCCATATGGACAGTGGGTGGTAGTGTTTGATAGGTTGGAGCAACGTCCATTTTGGTCTAAGGAAGGCTTCTGAAAGATCTTGTCTTGGGAAACCAAGTCTTGTGGGGAAAGTGCACCACCTCTGCAGAGTGTAGAATCTAAGTACTTAGCCATGTCCCTGGTAAAGGACAATTTGAGCATCAAGACATGGAAGCAATCAAGAATCTCATCATTCAAATTTCTAAGTTAAAATCTTGTGGTTTGAACAAGGGTTGTTTGAAGTATTCAATCTTTGATTGAGAGATGCCTTGGAAAAGATTTTGTCAAAACAAAAACTTAGTGATTTCAAAATGATAAGAAAAATCTATTTTGAGCAATGCAAGCCTCAACTCCAGTTAGCCAAATGCATATAGATGTTAGACTCCACTATATTACCATAGTATCACTTGCCAATACAATTCAAATGTATTGACCTTTGTGGCTGTAACTTGTAATGTTGCAGGTTTGATTGATTTTAGTGAAGATTGATTGATTAGGATTACAAAGTCTACAACCAACATTTGCCTGTGGCACTTTTGAAGATGAAGGACCCATGGCTATAGTTTTTCCGCTGCAATGTAATGTAATAGCCAAATGAGCTATGTAAAGATGTAATAAAATTATGTTACTCCCGGTTATAAAGTTATATTATGACCTTTGTTTCTTGATGTTACATCTAAACTGTGGATGCTAGCTATTGACCCAGGGACTAGCATTGTAAACACAGGGGACTCCACCTTATGTTATGTAAAGGTTGGGACACTCCCTCTACATGCATTCTCTCTAGTGGATCCATGTGGTTTAGGAAAAGAACACATATGCAAATGTCTCCAGTGGATCCATGTGGTTTAGGAAAAGAACAAATATGCAATGTCACCAGTGGATCCATGTGGTTCAGGAAAAGAACCGCATGCAATTTCACTAGTGGATCCTTATGGTTTAGGAAAAGAACACACATGCAATCTCTCTAGTGGATCCTTGTGGTTTAGGAAAAGAACACACATGTAATGTCTCTAGTGGATCCTCGTGGTATAGGGAAAGAACTCACATGAAATGACTCTAGTTGATCCATGTGATTTTGGAAAAAGAACACACATGCAATGTCACTACTGGATCAATGTGGTCTAGGAAAAGAATACACATGAAATTTCACCAGCGGATCCATGTGGTTTACGAAAAGAACACACATGTAGTGACCAAAGTGGACAATGTAATCCAGGAAAAGAACACCCATGCAAATGTCACTAGTGGATCCATGTGGTTTAGGAAAAAACACACATGCAATGACTCTAGTGGATTAATGTGGTTTAGGAAAAGAACACACCTGCTATGTCACCAGTGGATCAATGTGGTTTAGGAAAAGAACACACATTCAATGACTAGTGGATCCATGTGGTTTAGGAAAAGAACACACAATCAATGTCACTAGTGGATCAATGTGGTTTAGGAAAAGAACACACATGCAAAGTTCACCAGTGGATCCATGTGGTTTAGGAAAAGATAACGCATACAATATAACTAGTGGAGCAATGTGGTTTAGGAAAAGAACACGCATGCAAATGACTCCAATGGATCCATGTGGTTTAGGCAAAGAAAACACATGCAAATGTCACCAGTGGATCCATGTGGTTTTGGAAAAGAACACACATGCAAGATATCTAGTGAATCCTTGTGGTTTAGGAAAAGAACACGCATGTAATGACTCTAGTGGATCCATGTGGTTCAGGAAAAGAACCGCATGCAATGTCACTAGTGGATCCTTATGGTTTCGGAAAAGAACACACATGCAATGTCTCTAGTGGATCCTTGTGGTTTAGGAAAAGAACACACATGCAATGACTCTAGTGGATCCATGTGATTTACAAAAAGAACACACGTGCAATATCACAAGTTGATCCATGTGGTTTAGGAAAAGAACAAACATGCAATGTCACTAGTGGATCCATGTGGTTCAGGAAAAGAACCGCATGCAATGTCACTAGTGGATCCTTATGGTTTAGGAAAAGAACACACATGCAATGTCTCTAGTGGATCCTTGTGGTTTAGGAAAAGAACACACATGCAATGACTCTAGTGGATCCATGTGGTTTACGAAAAGAACACACATGCAATATCACCAGTTGATCCATGTGGTTTAGGAAAAGAACAAACATGCAATGTCACTAGTGGATCCATGTGGTTCAGGAAAAGAACCGCATGCAATGTCACTAGTGGATCCTTATGGTTTAGGAAAAGAACACACATGCAATGTCTCTAGTGGATCCTTGTGGTTCAGGTAAAGAACACACATGCAATCTCTCTAGTGGATCCTTGTGGTTTAGGAAAAGAACACACATGCAATGTCTCTAGTGGATCCTCATGGTATAGGAAAAGAACTCACATGAAATGACTCCAGTGGATCCATGTGATTTTGGAAAAAGAACACACATGCAATGTCACTAGTGGATCAATGTGGTTTAGGAAAAGAGTACACATGAAATTTCATTAGCGGATCCATGTGGTTTACGAAAAGAACACACATGTAGTGACTACAGTGGACAATGTGGTTCAGGAAAAGAACACCCATGCAAATGTCACTAGTGGATCCATGTGGTTTAGGAAAAAACACACATGCAATGACTCTAGTGGATTAATGTGGTTTAGGAAAATAACACACCTGCTATGTCACTAGTGGATCAATGTGGTTTAGGAAAATAACACACATTCAATGACTCTAGTGGATCCATGTGGTTTAGGAAAGGAACACACAATCAATGTCACTAGTGGATCAATGTGGTTTAGGAAAAGAACACACATGCAAGGTTCACCAGTGGATCCATGTGGTTTAGGAAATGATAACGCATACAATATAACTAGTGGATCAATGTGGTTTAGGATAAGAACATGCATGGAAATGACTCCAATGGATCCATGTGGTTTAGGCAAAGAAAACACATGCAAATGTCACCAGTGGATCCATGTGGTTTTGGAAAAGAACACACATGCAAGATATCTAGTGAATCCTTGTGGTTTAGGAAAAGAACACGCATGTAATGACTCTAGTGGATCCATGTGGTTCAGGAAAAGAACCGCATGCAATGTCACTAGTGGATCCTTATGGTTTAGGAAAAGAACACACATGCAATGTATCTAGTGGATCCTTGTGGTTTAGGGAAAGAACACACATGCAATGTCTCTAGTGGATCCTTGTGGTTTAGGAAAAGAACACACATGCAATGACTCTAGTGGATCCATGTAGTTTAGGAAAAGAACACACATGAAATGACTCTAGTGGATCCATGTGATTTTTAAAAAGAACACACATGCAATGTCAGTAGTGGATCCATGTGGTTTAGAAAAAGAACACACATGATATGACTCTAGTGGATCCATGTGATTTTGGAAAAAGAACACACATACAATGTCAGCAGTGGATCAATGTGGTTTAACAAAAGAACACACATGCAATGTCACTAGTGGATCCATGTGGTTCAGGAAAATGACACACATGCAATGTCACCAGTGGATCAATGTGGTTTAGGAATAGAACACACATGCAATTTCCCTAGTGGATCCATGGGGTCTAGGAAAAGAACACACAAGCAATTGTCACCAGTTGATAAAGGTGGTTTAGGAAAAGAACACACATGCAATGTCTCCAATAGATCCAAGTGGTTCAGGATAAGAACACACATGCAATGTCACCAGTGGATCAATGTGGTTCAGGAACAGAACACACATACAATGTCACTAGTGGATGAATGTGGTTTAGGAAAAGAACAGACATGCATTCTATCTAGTGGATCCATGTGTGTTAGGAAAAGAACAAACATACACAATGTCACCAGTGGATCCATGTGGTTCAGGAAAAGTACCGAATGCAATGTCACTAGTTGATCCTTATCGTTCAGGAAAAGAACACACATGCAATGTCTCTAGTGGATCCTTGTGGTTTAGGAAAAGAACACACATACAATGTCTCTAGTGGATCCTTGTGGTATAGGAAAATAACACACATGCAATGACTCTAGTAGATCCATGTGGTTTAGGAAAAGAACACACATGAAATGACTCTAGTGGATCCATGTGGTCTAGGAAAATAACACACATGCAAATGTGACCATTGGAGCAATGTGGTTTAGGAAAAGAACACCCATACAATGTCACCAGTGGATCAATGTTGTTTAGGAAAAGAACACGCATGCAAATGTCACCAGTGGATCAATGTGGTTTACCAAAAGAACACACATGCAATGTCACAATTGGATCCATGTGGTTCAGGAAACTGACACACATGCAATGTCACCAGTGGATTAATGTGGTTTAGGAAAAGAACACACATGCAATTTCTATAGTGGATCCATGGGGTCTAGGAAAAGAACGAACATGCAAATGTCACTAGTTGATAAATGTGGTTTAGGAAAAGAACACACATGCAATGTATCCAATGGATCCTTGTGGTTCGGGATAAGAACACACCTGCAATGTCACCAGTGGATCAATATGGTTCAGGAAAAGAACACACAAGTGCAATGTCACAAGTGGATGAATGTGGTCTACGAAAAGAACACACATGGATTGTCTCTAGGTGATCCATGTGGTGTAGGAAAAGAACACACATGCAAATGTCTCCAGTGGATCCATGTGGTTTAGGAAAAGAACACACATGCAATGACTCTAGTGGATCAATGTGGTTTAGGAAAAAAACGCACATGCAAAGTTCACCAGTGGATCCATGTGGTTTAGGAAAAAACACACATGCAATGACTCTAGTGGATCCATGTGGTTTAGGAAAATAACACACATCAAATGTCACTAGTGGATCAATGTGGTTTAGGAAAAGAACACACATGCAAATGACTCTAATGGATCCATGTGGTTTAGGCAAATAAAACACATGCAAATGTCACCATTGGATCCATGTGGTTTGGAAAACAACACACATGCAAGATATCTAGTGAATCCTTGTGGTTTACGAAAAGAACACACATGCAATATCACCAGTTGATACATGTGGTTTAGGTAAAGAACAAACATGCAATGTCACTAGTGGATCCATGTGGTTTAGGAAAAGAACCGCATGCAATGTCACTAGTGGATCCTTATGGCTTAGGAAAAGCACACACATGCAATGTCTCTAGTGGATCCTTGTGGTTTAGGAAAAGAACACACATGCAATGTCTCTAGTGGATCCTTGTGGTTTAGGAAAAGAACACACATGCAATGACTCTAGTGGATCCATGTGGTTTAGAAAAAGAACACACATGATATGACTCTAGTGGATCCATGTGATTTTGGAAAAAGAACACACATACAATGTCAGCAGTGGATCAATGTGGTTTAACAAAAGAACACACATGCAATGTCACCAGTGGATCCATGTGGTTCAGGAAAATGACCCACATGGAATGTCACTAGTGGATCAATGTGGTTTAGGAAAAGACCACACATGCAATTACTCTAGTGGATCCATGGGGTCTAGGAAAAGAACGCACAAGCAAATGTCACCAGTTGATAAATGTGGTTTAGGAAAAGAACAGACATGCAATGTCTCCAATAGATCCATGTGGTTCAGGATAAGAACACACATGCAATGTCACTAGTGGATCAATGTGGTTCAGGAAAAGAACACATATGCAATGTCACTAGTGGATGAATGTGGTTTAGGAAAAGAACACACATGCATTCTCCCTAGTGGATCCTTGTGGTTTAGGAAAAGAACACATATGCAAATGTCTCTAGTGGATCAATGTAGTCTAGGAAAAGAACAAACATGCAATGTCACTAGTGGATCCATGTGGTTCAGGAAAAGAGCCGCATGCAATGTCACTAGTGGATCCTTGTGGTTTAGGAAAAGAACACACATGCAATGTCTCTAGTGGATCCTTGTGGTTTAGGAAAAGAACACACATGCAATGACTCTAGTGGATCCATGTGATTTTGGAAAAAGAACACACATGCAATGTCACTAGTGGATCAATGTGGTTTAGGAAAAGAGTACACATGAAATTTCACCAGCGGATCCATGTGGTTTACAAAAAGAACACACATGTAGTGACTACAGTGGACAATGTGGTTCAGGAAAAGAACACCCATGCAAATGTCACTAGTGGATCCATGTGGTTTAGGAAAAACACACATGCAATGACTCTAGTGGATTAATGTGGTTTAGGAAAATAACACACCTGCTATGTCACCAGTGGATCAATGTGGTTTAGGAAAATAACACACATTCAATGACTCTAGTGGATCCATGTGGTTTAGGAAAAGAACACATAATCAATGTCACTAGTGGATCAATGTGGTTTAGGAAAAGAACACACATGCAAAGTTCACCAGTGGATCCATGTGGTTTAGGAAAAGATAACGCATACAATATAACTAGTGGATCAATGTGGTTTAGGAAAAGAACACGCATGGAAATGACTCCAATGGATCCATGTGGTTTAGGCAAAGAAAACACATGCAAATGTCACCAGTGGATCCATGTGGTTTTGGAAAAGAACACACATGCAAGATATCTAGTGAATCCTTGTGGTTTAGGAAAAGAACACGCATGTAATGACTCTAGTGGATCCATGTGGTTCAGGAAAAGAACCGCATGCAATGTCACTAGTGGATCCTTATGGTTTAGGAAAAGAACACACATGCGATGTATCTAGTGGATCCTTGTGGTTTACGCAAAGAACACACATGCAATGTCTCTAGTGGATCCTTATGGTTTAGGAAAAGAACACACATGCAATGACTCTAGTGGATCCATGTGGTTTACGAAAAGAACACACATGCAATATCACCAGTTGATCCATGTGGTTCAGGAAAAGAACCGCATGCAATGACACTAGTGGATCCTTATGTTTAGGAAAAGAACACACATGCAATGTCTCTAGTGGATCCATGTGGTTTAGGTAAAGAACACACATGCAATGTCTCTAGTGGATCCTTGTGGCTTAGGAAAAGAACACACATGCAATGACTCTAGTGGATCCATGTGGTTTAGGAAAAGAACACACATGAAATGACTCTAGTGGATCCATGTGATTTTGGAAAAAGAACACACATGCAATGTCACTAGTGGATCAATGTGGTTTATGAAAAGAACACACATACAATGTCACCAGTGGATCAATGTGGTTTAACAAAAGAACACACATGCAATGTCACTAGTGGATCCATGTGGTTCAAGAAAATGACACACATGCAATGTCACCAAAGGATCAATGTGGTTTAGGAATAGAACACACATGCAATTTCCCTAGTGGATCCATGGGGTCTAGGAAAAGAACACACAAGCAATTGTCACCAATTGATAAATGTGGTTTAGGAAAAGAACACACATGCAATGTCTCCAATGGATCCAAGTGGTTCAGGATAAGAACACACATGCAATGTCACCAGTGGATCAATGTGGTTCAGGAAAAGAACACACATACAATGTCACTAGTGGATGAATGTGGTTTAGGAAAAGAACACACATGCATTCTATCTAGTGGATCCATGTGTTTTAGGAAAAGAACAAACATACACAATGTCACCAGTGGATCCATGTGGTTCAGGAAAAGTACCGTATGCAATGTCACTAGTTGATCCTTATCGTTCAGGAAAAGAACACACATGCAATGTCTCTAGTGGATCCTTGTGGTTTAGGAAAAGAACACACATGCAATGTCTCTAGTGGATCCTTGTGGTATAGGAAAATAACACACATGTAATGACTCTAGTGGATCCATGTGGTTGAGGAAAAGAACACACATGAAATGACTCTAGTGGATCCATGTGGTCTAGGAAAATAACACACATGCAAATGTGACCATTGGATCAATGTGGTTTAGGAAAAGAACACCCATACAATGTCACCAGTGGATCAATGTGGTTTAGGAAAAGAACACGCATGCAAATGTCACCAGTGGATCAATGTGGTTTACCAAAAGAACACACATGCAATGTCACAAGTGGATCCATGTGGTTCAGGAAACTGACACACATGCAATGTCACCAGTGGATTAATGTGGTTTAGGAAAAGAACACACATGCAATTTCTATAGTGGATCCATGGGGTCTAGGAAAAGAACGAACATGCAAATGTCACTAGTTGATAAATGTGGTTTAGGAAAAGAACACCCATGCAATGTATCCAATGGATCCATGTGGTTCGGGATAAGAACACACCTGCAATGTCACCAGTGGATCAATATGGTTCAGGAAAAGAACACACAAGTGCAATGTCACAAGTGGATGAATGTGGTCTAGGAAAATAACACACATGGATTGTCTCTAGGTGATCCATGTGGTGTAGGAAAAGAACACACATGCAAATGTCTCCAGTGGATCCATGTGGTTTAGGAAAAGAACACACATGCAATGACTCTAGTGGATCAATGTGGTTTAGGAAAAAAAACGCACATGCAAAGTTCACCAGTGGATCCATGTGGTTTAGGAAAAAACGCACATGCAATGACTCTAGTGGATCCATGTGGTTTAGGAAAATAACACACATAAAATGTCACTAGTGGATCAATGTGGTTGAGGAAAAGAACACACATGCAAATGACTCTAATGGATCCATGTGGTTTAGGCAAAGAAAACACATGCAAATGTCACCAGTGGATCCAAGTGGTTTGGAAAACAACACACATGCAAGATATCTAGTGAATCCTTGTGGTTTACGAAAAGAACACACATGCAATATCACCAGTTGATACATGTGGTTTAGGAAAAGAACAAACATGCAATGTCACTAGTGGATCCATGTGGTTTAGGAAAAGAACCGCATGCAATGTCACTAGTGGATCCTTATGGCTTAGGAAAAGCACACACATGCAATGTCTCCAGTGGATCCTTGTGGTTTAGGAAAAGAACACACATGCAATGTCTCTAGTGGATCCTTGTGGTTTAGGAAAAGAACACACATGCAATGACTCTAGTGGATCCATGTGGTTTAGAAAAAGAACACACATGATATGACTCTAGTGGATCCATGTGATTTTGGAAAAAGAACACACATACAATGTCAGCAGTGGATCAATGTGGTTTAACAAAAGAACACACATGCAATGTCACCAGTGGATCCATGTGGTTCAGGAAAATGACCCACATGGAATGTCACTAGTGGATCAATGTGGTTTAGGAAAAGACCACACATGCAATTTCTCTAGTGGATCCATGGGGTCTAGGAAAAGAACGCACAAGCAAATGTCACCAGTTGATAAATGTGGTTTAGGAAAAGAACACACATGCAATGTCTCCAATAGATCCATGTGGTTCAGGATAAGAACACACATGCATTGTCACCAGTGGATCAATGTGGTTCAGGAAAAGAACACATATGCAATGTCACTAGTGGATGAATGTGGTTTAGGAAAAGAACACACATGCATTCTCCCTAGTGGATCCTTGTGGTTTAGGAAAAGAACACATATGCAAATGTCTCTAGTGGATCCATGTAGTCTAGGAAAAGAACAAACATGCAATGTCACCAGTGGATCCATGTGGTTCAGGAAAAGAGCCGCATGCAATGTCACTAGTGGATCCTTATGGTTCAGGAAAAGAACACACATGCAATGTCTCTAGTGGATCCTTGTGGTTTAGGAAAAGAACACACATGCAATGACTCTAGTGGATCCATGTGATTTTGGAAAAAGAACACACATGCAATGTCACTAGTGGATCAATGTGGTTTAGGAAAAGAGTACACATGAAATTTCACCAGCGGATCCATGTGGTTCTGAAAAAAGAACACATGTAGTATGCGATGGACAATGTGGTTCAGGAAAAGAACACCCATGCAAATGTCACTAGTGGATCCATGTGGTTTAGGAAAAAACACACATGCAATGACTCTAGTGGATTAATGTGGTTTAGGAAAATAACACACCTGCTATGTCACCAGTGGATCAATGTGGTTTAGGAAAATAACACACATTCAATGACTCTAGTGGATCCATGTGGTTTAGGAAAAGAACACACAATCAATGTCACTAGTGGATCAATGTGGTTTAGGAAAAGAACACACATGCAAAGTTCACCAGTGGATCCATGTGGTTTAGGAAAAGATAACGCATACAATATAACTAGTGGATCAATGTGGTTTAGGAAAAGAACACGCATGGAAATGACTCCAATGGATCCATGTGGTTTAGGCAAAGAAAACACATGCAAATGTCACCAGTGGATCCATGTGGTTTTGGAAAAGAACACACATGCAAGATATCTAGTGAATCCTTGTGGATTAGGAAAAGAACACGCATGTAATGACTCTAGTGGATCCATGTGGTTCAGGAAAAGAACCGCATGCAATGTCACTAGTGGATCCTTATGGATTAGGAAAAGAACACACATGCGATGTATCTAGTGGATCCTTGTGGTTTAGGCAAAGAACACACATGCAATGTCTCTAGTGGATCCTTATGGTTTAGGAAAAGAACACACATGCAATGACTCTAGTGGATCCATGTGGTTTACGAAAAGAACACACATGCAATATCACCAGTTGATCCATGTGGTTCAGGAAAAGAACCGCATGCAATGACACTAGTGGATCCTTATGTTTAGGAAAAGAACACACATGCAATGTCTCTAGTGGATCCATGTGGTTTAGGTAAACAACACACATGCAATGTCTCTAGTGGATCCTTGTGGCTTAGGAAAAGAACACACATGCAATGACTCTAGTGGATCCATGTGGTTTAGGAAAAGAACACACATGAAATGACTCTAGTGGATCCATGTGATTTTGGAAAAAGAACACACATGCAATGTCACTAGTGGATCAATGTGGTTTATGAAAAGAACACACATACAATGTCACCAGTGGATCAATGTGGTTTAACAAAAGAACACACATGCAATGTCACTAGTGGATCCATGTGGTTCAGGAAAATGACAAACATGCAATGTCACCAAAGGATCAATGTGGTTTAGGAATAGAACACACATGCAATTTCCCTAGTGGATCCATGGGGTCTAGGAAAAGAACACACAAGCAATTGTCACTAGTTGATAAATGTGGTTTAGGAAAAGAACACACATGCAATGTCTCCAATGGATCCAAGTGGTTCAGGATAAGAACACACATGCAATGTCACCAGTGGATCAATGTGGTTCAGGAAAAGAACACACATGCAATGTCACTAGTGGATGAATGTGGTTTAGGAAAAGAACACACATGCATTCTATCTAGTGGATCCATGTGTTTTAGGAAAAGAACAAACATACACAATGTCACCAGTGGATCCATGTGGTTCAGGAAAAGTACCGAATGCAATGTCACTAGTTGATCCTTATCATTCAGGAAAAGAACACACATGCAATGTCTCTAGTGGATCCTTGTGGTTTAGGAAAAGAATACACATGCAATGTCTCTAGTGGATCCTTGTGGTATAGGAAAATAACACAGATGCAATGACTCTAGTGGATCCATGTGGTTTAGGAAAAGAACACACATGAAATGACTCTAGTGGATCCATGTGGATTAGGAAAATAACACACATGCAAATGTGACCATTGGATCAATGTGGTTTAGGAAAAGAACACACATACAATGTCACCAATGGATCAATGTGGTTTAGGAAAAGAACACACATGCAAATGTCACCAATGGATCAATGTGGTTTAGGAAAAGGACACACATACAATGTCACCAGTGGATCAATGTGGTTTACCAAAAGAACACACATGCAATGTCACAAGTGGATCCATGTGGTTCAGGAAACTGACACACATGCAATGTCACCAGTGGATTAATGTGGTTTAGGAAAAGAACACACATGCAATTTCTATAGTGGATCCATGGGGTCTAGGAAAAGAACGAACATGCAAATGCCACTAGTTGATAAATGTGGTTTAGGAAAAGAACACCCATGCAATGTATCCAATGGATCCATGTGGTTCGGGATAAGAACACACCTGCAATGTCACCAGTGGATCAATATGGTTCAGGAAAAGAACACACAAGTGCAATGTCACAAGTGGATGAATCTGGTCTAGGAAAAGAACACACATGGATTGTCTCTAGGTGATCCATGTGGTGTAGGAAAAGAACACACATGCAAATGTCTCCAGTGGATCCATGTGGTTTAGGAAAAGAACACACATGCAATGACTCTAGTGGATCAATGTGGTTTAGGAAAAAAACGCACATGCAAAGTTCACCAGTGGATCCATGTGGTTTAGGAAAAAACGCACATGCAATGACTCTAGTGGATCCATGTGGTTTAGGAAAATAACACACATAAAATGTCACTACTAGATAAATGTGGTTTAGGAAAAGAACACACATGAAAATGACTCTAATGGATCCATGTGGTTTAGGCAAAGAAAACACATGCAAATGTCACTAGTGGATCCATGTGGTTTGGAAAACAACACACATGCAAGATTTCTAGTGAATCCTTGTGGTTTACAAAAAGAACACACATGCAATATCACCAATTGATACATGTGGTTTAGGAAAAGAACACATACAAGATATCTAGTGAATCCTTGTGGTTTACAAAAAGAACACACATGCAATATCACCAATTGATACATGTGGTTTAGGAAAAGAACCGCATGCAATGTCACTAGTGGATCCAGATGTCTTAGGAAAAGAACACACATGCAATGTCTCCAGTGGATCCTTGTGGTTTAGGAAAAGAACAGACATGCAATGTCTCTAGTGGATCCTTGTGGTTTCGAAAAAGAACACACATGCAATGACTCTAGTGGATCCATGTGGTTTAGAAAAAGAACACACATGATATGACTCTAGTGGATCCATGTGATGTTGGACAAAGACCACACATCCAATGTCGTGATGGATCAATCTGGTTTAACAAAAGAACACACATGCAATGTCACCAGTGGATCCATGTGGTTCAGGAAAATGACACACATGGAATGTCACTAGTGGATCAATATGGTTTAGGAAAAGACCACACATGCAATTTCTCTAGTGGATCCATGGGGTCTAGGAAAAGAACGCACAAGCAAATGTCACCAGTTGATAAATGTGGTTTAGGAAAAGAACACACATGCAATGTCTCCAATAGATCCATGTGGTTCAGGATAAGAACACACATGCAATGTCTCTAGTGGATCCATGTAGTCTAGGAAAAGAACAAACATGCAATGTCACCAGTGGATCCATGTGGTTCAGGAAAAGAGCCGCATGCAATGTCACTAGTGGATCCATGTGGTTTTCTAAAAGAACACACATGTAGTGACTATAGTGGACAATGTGGTTCAGGAAAAGAACACCCATGCAAATGTCACTAGTGGATCCATTTGCTTTAGGAAAAAACACACATGCAATGACTCTAGTGGATTAATGTGTTTTAGGAAAAGAACACACCTGCAATGTCACTAGTGGATCAATGTGGTTTAGGAAAAGAACACACATTCAATGACTCTAGTGGATCCATGTGGTTTAGGAAAAGAACACACATACAATGTCACAAGTGGATCCATGTGGTTTAGGAAAAACACATGTAATGTCACTAGTGGATCCATGTGGTTTTGGAAAAGAACAAACAAGCAATGTCTCTAGTGGATCCATGTGCTTTAGGAAAATAACACACATGCAATGTCTCAAGTGGGTCCATGTGGTTCAGGAAAAGAACACACATGCAATGTCGCTAGTGCATCCATCTGGTTTAGGAAAAGAACACACATGCAAAGTTCTCTAGTGGATCAATGTGGTTCATGAAAATAACACACATGCAAAGTTCACCAGTGGATCCATGTGGTTTAGGAAAACAACGCCAATGCAATGACTCTAGTGGATCCATGTGGTTTAGGAAAAGAACACACATACAATGTCGCTGGTGGTTCGATGTGGTTTAGGAAAAGAACACACATGCAAATGACTCCAATGGATCCATGTGGTTTAGGCAAAGAAAAATATGCAAATGTCACAAGTGGATCCATGTGGTTTTGGAAAAGAACAAACATGCAAGATATCTAGTGAATCCTTGTGGTTTAGGAAAAGAACACACATGTAATGATTCTAGTGGATCCTTGTGGTTTACGAAAAGAACACACATGCAATATCACCAGTTGATCCATGTGGTTTAGGAAAAGAACAAACATGCAATGTAACCAGTGGATCCATGTGGTTCAGAAAAAGAACCGCATGCAATGTCACTAGTGGATCCATATGGCTCAGGAAAAGAACACACATGCAATGTCTCTAGTGGATCCTTGTGTTTTAGGAAAAGAACACACATGCAATGACTCTAGTGGATCCATGTGATTTTGGAAAAAGAACACACATGCAATGTCACTAGTGGATCAATGTGGTTTAGGAAAAGAGTACACATGAAATTTCACCAGCGGATCCATGTGGTTTACGAAAAGAACACACATGTAGTGACTGCAGTGGACAATGTGGTTCAGGAAAAGAACACCCATGCAAATGTCACTAGTGGATCCATGTGGTTTAGGAAAAAACACACATGCAATGACTCTAGTGGATTAATGTGGTTTAGGAAAATAACACACCTGCTATGTCACCAGTGGATCAATGTGGTTTAGGAAAATAACACACATTCAATGACTCTAGTGGATCCATGTGGTTTAGGAAAAGAACACACAATCAATGTCACTAGTGGATCAATGTGGTTTAGGAAAAGAACACACATGCAAAGTTCACCAGTGGATCCATGTGGTTTAGGAAAAGATAACGCATACAATATAACTAGTGGATCAATGTGGTTTAGGAAAAGAACACGCATGGAAATGACTCCAATGGATCCATGTGGTTTAGGCAAAGAAAACACATGCAAATGTCACCAGTGGATCCATGTGGTTTTGGAAAAGAACACACATGCAAGATATCTAGTGAATCCTTGTGGATTAGGAAAAGAACACGCATGTAATGACTCTAGTGGATCCATGTGGTTCAGGAAAAGAACCGCATGCAATGTCACTAGTGGATCCTTATGGATTAGGAAAAGAACACACATGCGATGTATCTAGTGGATCCTTGTGGTTTAGGCAAAGAACACACATGCAATGTCTCTAGTGGATCCTTATGGTTTAGGAAAAGAACACACATGCAATGACTCTAGTGGATCCATGTGGTTTACGAAAAGAACACACATGCAATATCACCAGTTGATCCGTGTGGTTCAGGAAAAGAACCGCATGCAATGACACTAGTGGATCCTTATGTTTAGGAAAAGAACACACATGCAATGTCTCTAGTGGACCCATGTGGTTTAGGTAAACAACACACATGCAATGTCTCTAGTGGATCCTTGTGGCTTAGGAAAAGAACACACATGCAATGACTCTAGTGGATCCATGTGGTTTAGGAAAAGAACACACATGAAATGACTCTAGTGGATCCATGTGGTTCAGGAAAAGAACCACATGCAATGTCACTAGTGGATCAATGTGGTTTATGAAAAGAACACACATACAATGTCACCAGTGGATCAATGTGGTTTAACAAAAGAACACACATGCAATGTCACTAGTGGATCCATGTGGTTCAGGAAAATGACACACATGCAATGTCACCAAAGGATCAATGTGGTTTAGGAATAGAACACACATGCAATTTCCCTAGTGGATCCATGGGGTCTAGGAAAAGAACACACAAGCAATTGTCACTAGTTGATAAATGTGGTTTAGGAAAAGAACACACATGCAATGTCTCCAATGGATCCAAGTGGTTCAGGATAAGAACACACATGCAATGTCACCAGTGGATCAATGTGGTTCAGGAAAAGAACACACATGCAATGTCACTAGTGGATGAATGTGTTTTAGGAAAAGAACACACATACATTCTATCTAGTGGATCCATGTGTTTTAGGAAAAGAACAAACATACACAATGTCACCAGTGGATCCATGTGGTTCAGGAAAAGTACCGAATGCAATGTCACTAGTTGATCCTTATCATTCAGGAAAAGAACACACATGCAATGTCTCTAGTGGATCCTTGTGGTTTAGGAAAAGAATACACATGCAATGTCTCTAGTGGATCCTTGTGGTATAGGAAAATAACACACATGCAATGACTCTAGTGGATCCATGTGGTTTAGGAAAAGAACACACATGAAATGACTCTAGTGGATCCATGTGGTTTAGGAAAATAACACACATGCAAATGTGACCATTGGATCAATGTGGTTTAGGAAAAGAACACACATACAATGTCACCAATGGATCAATGTGGTTTAGGAAAAGAACACACATGCAAATGTCACCAATGGATCAATGTGGTTTAGGAAAAGGACACACATACAATGTCACCAGTGGATCAATGTGGTTTACCAAAAGAACACACATGCAATGTCACAAGTGGATCCATGTGGTTCAGGAAACTAACACACATGCAATGTCACCAGTGGATTAATGTGGTTTAGGAAAAGAACACACATGCAATTTCTATAGTGGATCCATGGGGTCTAGGAAAAGAACGAACATGCAAATGCCACTAGTTAATAAATGTGGTTTAGGAAAAGAACACCCATGCAATGTATCCAATGGATCCATGTGGTTCGGGATAAGAACACACCTACAATGTCACCAGTGGATCAATATGGTTCAGGAAAAGAACACACAAGTGCAATGTCACAAGTGGATGAATCTGGTCTAGGAAAAGAACACACATGGATTGTCTCTAGGTGATCCATGTGGTGTAGGAAAAGAACACACATGCAAATGTCTCCAGTGGATCCATGTGGTTTAGGAAAAGAACACACATGCAATGACTCTAGTGGATCAATGTGGTTTAGGAAAAAAACGCACATGCAAAGTTCACCAGTGGATCCATGTGGTTTAGGAAAAAATGCACATGCAATGACTCTAGTGGATCCATGTGGTTTAGGAAAATAACACACATAAAATGTCACTACTAGATAAATGTGGTTTAGGAAAAGAACACACATGAAAATGACTCTAATGGATCCATGTGGTTTAGGCAAAGAAAACACATGCAAATGTCACTAGTGGATCCATGTGGTTTGGAAAACAACACACATGCAAGATTTCTAGTGAATCCTTGTGGTTTACAAAAAGAACACACATGCAATATCACCAATTGATACATGTGGTTTAGGAAAAGAACACACATACAAGATATCTAGTGAATCCTTGTGGTTTACAAAAAGAACACACATGCAATATCACCAATTGATACATGTGGTTTAGGAAAAGAACCGCATGCAATGTCACTAGTGGATCCAGATGTCTTAGGAAAAGAACACACATGCAATGTCTCTAGTGGATCCTTGTGGTTTAGGAAAAGAACAGACATGCAATGTCTCTAGTGGATCCTTGTGGTTTCGAAAAAGAACACACATGCAATGACTCTAGTGGATCCATGTGGTTTAGAAAAAGAACACACATGATATGACTCTAGTGGATCCATGTGATTTTGGAAAAAGAACACACATACAATGTCAGCAGTGGATCAATCTGGTTTAACAAAAGAACACACATGCAATGTCACCAGTGGATCCATGTGGTTCAGGAAAATGACACACATGGAATGTCACTAGTGGATCAATATGGTTTAGGAAAAGACCACACATGCAATTTCTCTAGTGGATCCATGGGGTCTAGGAAAAGAACGCACAAGCAAATGTCACCAGTTGATAAATGTGGTTTAGGAAAAGAACACACATGCAATGTCTCCAATAGATCCATGTGGTTCAGGATAAGAACACACATGCAATGTCACCAGTGGATCAATGTGGTTCAGGAAAAGAACACATATGCAATGTCACTAGTGGATGAATGTGGTTTAGGAAAAGAACACACATGCATTCTCTCTAGTGGATCCTTGTGGTTTAGGAAAAGAACACATATGCAAATGTCTCTAGTGGATCCATGTAGTCTAGGAAAAGAACAAACATGCAATGTCACCAGTGGATCCATGTGGTTCAGGAAAAGAGCCGCATGCAATGTCACTAGTGGATCCATGTGGTTTTCTAAAAGAACACACATGTAGTGACTATAGTGGACAATGTGGTTCAGGAAAAGAACACCCATGCAAATGTCACTAGTGGATCCATTTGCTTTAGGAAAAAACACACATGCAATGACTCTAGTGGATTAATGTGTTTTAGGAAAAGAACACACCTGCAATGTCACTAGTGGATCAATGTGGTTTAGGAAAAGAACACACATTCAATGACTCTAGTGGATCCATGTGGTTTAGGAAAAGAACACACATACAATGTCACAAGTGGATCCATGTGGTTTAGGAAAAACACATGTAATGTCACTAGTGGATCCATGTGGTTTTGGAAAAGAACAAACAAGCAATGTCTCTAGTGGATCCATGTGCTTTAGGAAAATAACACACATGCAATGTCTCAAGTGGGTCCATGTGGTTCAGGAAAAGAACACACATGCAATGTCGCTAGTGCATCCATCTGGTTTAGGAAAAGAACACACATGCAAAGTTCTCTAGTGGATCAATGTGGTTCATGAAAATAACACACATGCAAAGTTCACCAGTGGATCCATGTGGTTTAGGAAAACAACGCCAATGCAATGACTCTAGTGGATCCATGTGGTTTAGGAAAAGAACACACATACAATGTCGCTGGTGGTTCGATGTGGTTTAGGAAAAGAACACACATGCAAATGACTCCAATGGATCCATGTGGTTTAGGCAAAGAAAAATATGCAAATGTCACAAGTGGATCCATGTGGTTTTGGAAAAGAACAAACATGCAAGATATCTAGTGAATCCTTGTGGTTTAGGAAAAGAACACACATGTAATGATTCTAGTGGATCCTTGTGGTTTACGAAAAGAACACACATGCAATATCACCAGTTGATCCATGTGGTTTAGGAAAAGAACAAACATGCAATGTAACCAGTGGATCCATGTGGTTCAGAAAAAGAACCGCATGCAATGTCACTAGTGGATCCATATGGCTCAGGAAAAGAACACACTTGCAATGTCTCTAGTGGATCCTTGTGTTTTAGGAAAAGAACACACATGCAATGTCTCTAGTGGATCCTTGTGGTTTAGGAAAAGAATACACATAAAATTTCACCAGCGGATCCATGTGGTTTACGAAAAGAACACACATGTAGTGACTACAGTGGACAATGTGGTTCAGGAAAAGAACACCCATGCAAATGTCACTAGTGGATCCATGTGATTTAGGAAAAAAACACATGCAACGTCACCAGTGGATCAATGTGGTTTAGGAAAAGAACACACATTCAAAGACTCTAGTGGATCCATGTGGTTTAGGAAAAGAACGCACAATCAATGTCACTAGTGGATCAATGTGGTTTCGGAAAAGAACACATGTGCAAATGACTCAAGTGGATCCATGTGGTTTAGGAAAAGAGCACACATGCAAATTTCACCAGTGGATCCACATGGTTTTGGAAAAGAACACACATGCAATCTCTCAACTGGATCCTTGTGGTCTAGGAAAAGAACACACATGCAATGACTCCAGTGGATCACTATGGTTTAGGAAAAGAACACACATGCATTGTCACCAGTGGATCCATGTGGTTTAGGAAAAAAAACACACATGAAATGACTCTAGTGGATCCATGCGATTTAGGAAAATAACACATATGCAATGTCACCAGTGGATCAATGTGATTTATGAAAAGAACATACATGCAATGTCACAAGTGGCTCAATGTGGTTTAAGAAAATAACACACATGCAATGTCACGAGTGGATCCATGTGGTTTAGGAAAAGAACACACATGTACTATCTCTAGTGGATCCATACGGTTTTGGAAAGGAACACACATGCAAATGTCACTACTGGATCGACGTGGTTTAGGAAAAGAACACACATGTAATGTCTCTAGTGGATCCATGTGATTCAAGAAAAGAACAGGCATGCAATGTCACTAGTGGATCAATGTGGTTTAGGAAAATAACAAACATGGAATGTCACCAGTGGATGAATGTGGTTTAGGAAAAGAACACACATGCATGTCTCTAGTGGATCCATGTGGTTTAGGAAAGGAACACACATGCAAATGTCTCTAGTGGATCCATGTGGTTTAGGAAATGAACACACATGCAATGACTCTAGTGGATCAATATGGTTTAGGAAAATAACACACATGCAATGTCACAAGTGGATCCATGTGGTTTAGGAAAAGAACACACATGCAATGTCGCATGTGGATCCACGTGGTTTAGGAAAAGAATACACATGCAATGACTCAGGTGGATCAATGTAGTTTAGCAAAAGAACACACATGCAATGACTCTAGTAGATCAATGTGGTTGAGGAAAAGAACACACATGCAATGACTCCAGTGGATCCATGCGGTTTAGGAAAAGAACACAGATGCAATGACTCTAGTGGATCCATGTGGTTTAGGAAAAGAACACACATGCAAATGTCACCAGTGGATCAATGTGGTTTAGGAAAAGAACACACATGCAATGTCACTAGTGGATCAATGTGGTTTAGGAAAATAACACACTTGCAATGTCACAAGTGGATACATGTAGTTTAGGCAAAGAACACACATGCAATGTCACCAGCGGATCAATGTGGTTTAGGAAAATAATAAACATGCAATATCTTTAGTGGATCCATGGGGTTTAGGAAAAGAACACACATGCAATTTCTCAAGTGGATCCATGTGGTTTAGGAAAATAACACACATGCAATGTCACCAGTGGATCCATATGGTTTAGGAAAAGAACACATATGCATGTCACCAGTTGATCCCTATGGTTTAGGAAAAGAACATACATGAAATGACTCTAGTGGATCAATGTGGTTTAGAAAAAGAACACACATGTAAATGTCACTAGAGGGTCAATGTAGTTCAGGAAAAGAACACACATGCAATGTCACTAGTGGATCCTTGTGGTTTAGAAAGATAACACACATGCAATGTTCCCAGTGGATCAATGTGGTTTAGGAAAAGAACACACATGCAATGTCACCAGTGGATCCATGTGGTTTAGGAAAAGAACACACATGCAATGACTCTACTGGATCCACGAGGTATAGGAAAAGAACACACATGCAAATGTCAAAGTGGATCAATGTGGTTTAGGAAAAGAACACACATGCAATTTCAGCAGTGGATCAATGTGGTTAAGGAAAAGATGAAATATGCAATGACACCAGTGGATCCATATGGTTCAGGAAAAGAACCACATGCAATGTCACTAGTGGATCCATGTGGTTTAGGAAAAGAACAAACATGCAATGACTCTAGTGGATCCATGTGGTTTAGGAAAAGAACACACATGCAAATTGCACTAGTGGATCAATGTGGTTTAGGAAAAGAACACACATGCAATGTCAATAGTGGATCAATGTGGTTTAGGAAAAGAACACACATGTAATGTTACCAGTGGATCCATGTGGTTACAGAAAAGAACACACATGCAATGTCACTAGTGGATCAACGTGGTTTAGGAAAAGAACACACATGCAATGTCTCTAGTGGATCCATGTGGTTTAGGAAAAGAACACACATGCAATGTCTATAGTGGATCCATGTGGTTTAGGAAAAGAACACACATGCAATATCACCATTGGATCCATGTGGCTTAGAAAAAGAACAAACATGCAATCTCACTAGAGGATCGGTGTGGTTTAGGAAAAGAATAAACATGAAATGACTCTAGTGGATCAATGTGGTTCAGGAAAAGAACACACATGCAAAGTTCAACAGTGGATTCATGTGCTTTAGGAAAGGCACACACATGCAATGTAACCAGTGGATCCATGTGGTTTAGGAAAAGAACACATGTGTAATGTCTCTAGTGGATCCAGGTGGTTTATGAAAAAAAACATGCAAATGTGACTAGTGGATCCACGTGGTTTAGGAAAAGAATACACATGCAATTTCACTAGTGGATCCATGTGGTCTAGGAAATGAACAAACATGTAGTGACTACAGTGGATAATGTGGTTCAGAAAAAGAATACACATGCAAACGTCTCTAGTGGATCCATGTGGTTTAGGAAAAAACACCCATGCAATGACTCTAGTGGACTAATGTGGTTTAGGAAAAGAACACACCTGTAATGTCACAAGTGGATCAATGTGTTTTAGGAAAAGAACACACATGCAATGACTCTAGTGGATCCATGTGGTTTAGGAAAAGAACACACAATCAATGTCAGTAGTGGATCAATTTGGTTTAGGAAAAGAACACACGTGCAAATGACTCTAGTGGATACATGTGATTTAGGAAAATAACACACATGCAATGTCAATAGTGGATCAATGTGATTTATGAAAAGAACATACATGTAGTGTCACATGTGGCTCAATGTGGTTTAAGAATATAACACACATGCAATTTCACTAGTGGATCCATGTGGTTCAGGAAAAGGACACACATGCAATGTCATCAGCGGATCTATATGGTTGAGGAAAAGAACACACATGTACTATCTCTAGTGGATCCATACGGTTTTGGAAAAAAACACACATGCAAATGTCACCAGTGGATCGATGTGGTTTAGAAAAAGAACACTGATACGTCCAAAACGTATCTGCTTTCCCGAACACTTTTGCTATTGTTTCTCCTCTATACTTGTGTGATTTGGATACAACTAATGCGGACTGATGCTGTTTTCAGCAGAATTGCCTTGGTGTCTACTTTTTGTGCAGAAAACCAACTATCAGGAAAAATCTGGGAAAATATGCCAAAAATCCTATTTCACCCAAAGTCTCCAGGAGCCAGAATACGAGACGGAGAAGAGCCAGGGGTGGCCACACCACCTGGTGCCGCGTGCTAGGCCAGGCCGTGCCAGGGGGTGGTGTGGGCTCCCTAGGCACCCCCTCGGTCTCTCTCTTTGCCTATAAGGAGCCTTCTGACATAAAAACTCTAGGGGGTTCGACGTTTTTTCAGAAGGAGTTCCGCTCCGCCGCAACCACCAGATTCCACGAAATAGCACCAGAAACTCTGTTCTGGCACCCTGCCAGGACAGGGATTTGGAGGAGATCATCGCTGTCATCATCACCACCGCTTCTCCATCGACCATCCATGTTTCCCCCATCTATGAGTGAGTAATCCTCCGCTGTAGGTTATGGGGATGGTAGGGATTGGATGAGATCGTTCATGTAATGGCATCAGATTGTTTGGGCATGGTGCCTAGTATCTTTTATTAGTGCTTTATGACTTTGTTGCGAGTTGTTGTGCTTAATGCTTGTCACTAGGGCCTGAGTGCCATGATTTCAGATCTGAACATGTTATTGATTCATTATGATAGTATTGCTTTTGTTCTTATCTGCAAGTTGTATACACACGTTGTTGTTCGGAACCTATGGCCCCGGCGACGTAAGTCAGGATAACCGGAGGGAATGGCTTTGATGTGAGGATCACATGTGTTCACGAAGTGTTAATGCTTTGCTCCGGTGCTCTATTAAATGGAGCACCTTAATTGCCAGTAGTTCCCTTGAGGCCCCGCTGCAAACGGGCTGGCAGGACAAAAGATGTTGTGCAAGTTCTCATTGCGAGCACGTATGACTATATATGGAACACATGCCTAGGATTATCTAGTACTTGGATGCTTTATCTTATTTATCTCCAATTTCCCTATGTTCTGATTGCTATGTGAATTGTCTTGTTCATGCAACGCTCATCCATCCATCCTATGCCTACCACACTCGAATCTCTTGTTTGCTCGCTATAGTTCTGCTGTCTTTACTTTACTACTGCTACTTTACTATTCCTACTACAAAGCTGTTACTCGATAAACTACTTTGTGAGCAAGATTGTTTCAGTGCGGCTGAATTGACAACTCAGTTGTTAAGGCTTATAAATATTCTTTGGCTCCCCTTTGCGTCGAATCAATAAATTGGGTTTCACTTCCCTCGAAAATCTTGCGATACACCCCTATACTTGTGGGTCATCAAGACTATTTTAAAGGCGCCGTCGGGGAGCAATACTTTATTTATCAAGTTCACTTGGATTCTCTATTGTTCGCTGCTATCCATCCATCATGGGTAAGTCTCGTGATGGCAAGGTTCCTATTTTACCATCCACTACAAGAAGAGGTGCAGTTCTAAACACCTCTACCGCTCTTGATTCCTTGCATTATGAGTAAGTTCCTTACACCACCACATACACATTCTACACACACTGCTACTACTGCTGAATCTGAAACTTCTGATACTTATGATGCTGCTTCTACTGTGCTTGATAAGAGTGGTTCATTAGGTACTTTCCTAGATGCTATGATTGCTAGAACTATAGCTGGAAAAACCGAAACTCCTAATGAAGACACTACCACACCTGTTAGCTCACCTGAGTCTAGTGAAAGTTATGATATTGAAGATGGTTATGTTGAGATGACCGATGAATTTATTAAAGAATGTAAAAACACCCTTGATAGGAGCATTGCTAAGAGTCTCCTTGAGAGGCGTACTATTAGACCCAAATTGTCTCCTGATGCTAAGTTTGCTGCTTCTCCCATAAACATTTTAGATGAAGATTATGATTTCTCTCTCGATCTATCTTACATAGCTATTGTCGAGAAAGAACCTTTTTGTGGGACTAAGAATGAAAGTGCGGTAGCACATATGAATGAACTTTCTACCATGAGTGGCTTGTTTTACGATGATGTTAAGATGCGTACTTACTTTGCTGCCAAGATTTCCCCTTTTCACTGAAAGGAGAAGCAAAACTTGGTTTAGTAATTTACCTCCTGGATCTATTGATAGCCCTGAGTGCTTGATTAGTACTTTCCTACAGAAATATTTTCCTCCTAGTGCTAGACATGCTATTTTGCAGGAACTTTTTGATTTTGAGCAGGGAGAAAAAAGGTTTTGTGCTTTGATTCATGCACAAGTAGGAAGTCCATTACCTAAGAATGAGCTTCATGATATATTTTATAATGGACTAACCGAGGAATCTAGGACATACCTTGATAGTTGTGCTGATTGTGTTTTCAGGAATAGGACTCCTAAGGAAGCTAAGGAATTAATGGCTAAAATAAGTAAGAATTATGAAGATTGGAATCCTCCTAAACAAGCTATACCTGAAGTAATTGTACCTGAACCATCTATTCCGGTGCCTATTCCAACATCAAAGAAGAGGGGAGTTATTGAATTAAATGATGAAGTGATGAAGGAAGCTAAGAAATGTCTTAAGGAAAAGGGAATTAAAGCTGCAGATGTCAAGAATTTACCTCCTATTGAAGAGTTATGTAAGCCTATTCCCTAGTCATCCACTATCAAGGTACACTCTCTCCAACACTTTGATGAAGGTGATATCCCTTACTCTAAACCTCCTGATCAATGCTTAGAAGAATTCGATATCTTTATTGTTAAGCAAGATAATTTTAATAAAAGGGTGCAAAATCATCTAATGGAAAACACTAGAGCTATTGTTGAGTTGAAAGATATTGTGGAAAGAACCTCTAATGATGTTAAAATGATTGTTAAACACTTTCAAATGGTTCAAACTCAAATAGATCAACTCTTTGAAGTGCAAAACGACTTGCTAGTTAATGCTGCTAAAGAAAAACATGCTTATGAAATTAGAACTAGAAGTGGTGCTACTACCCAGGATCCTCTATATCCTGAGGGGCATCCCAAAAGAATTGAGCAGGATTCTCAACAAGCTCAAAATAGTGGCTCTACTTGTAAGAAAAGGAAAATGAAACATAAAACTATTGTAGAACCCTCTGAACCTGCTATAGATCCTAATAGTATATCTATCTCTGATGCTGAAACTGAAAGTGGTAATGAAGAAAATGAAGTTCCTAATGAAGAAAACGTTGAAGAAGAACCTGAAAAGCACACCAAGAATACTAAATACACCAAAGAAGATTTTATTTCTAAGAAACATGGTAGTGAAAGAGAGCCTTGCGTCCAAAAACCTATGCCTTTCCCTGATAAGAAACACAAGTCAAAGGAAGATGAACACTATAATAAGTTTTGTGAGTGGATGAAACCTTTATTCCTGAAAATTCCTTTGACTGATGCTATTAAATTGCCTCCTTACTCAAAGTGTATGAAGGATATTGTCTCGAATAAAAGGAAGATCCCTAATGAAGAAATTTCTACTTTGCTTGCTAATTATTCCTTTAATGGTAAGGTTCCTAAGAAACTTGGAGACCCAGGGATTCCAACTATCCCTTGTTCTATTAAGAATAGTTATGTTAGAACTGCTTTGTGTGATTTGGGAGCTGGAGTTAGTGCTATGCCTTTCTCTCTCTATAAGAGGCTTCAGCTTGAAAAATTGATACCAACTGATATATCTTTGCAAATGGCTGATAAATCTACCACTATTCCTGTTGGTATATGTGAGGATGTACCTGTTCAAGTGGCTCATAATTGCTTGATATTAAATATTTTGTTGTGCTTGAAATGCCTGAAGATGATAATATGTCTATTATTCTTGGGAGACCTTTTCTTAATACTGCAGGAGTTGTTTTTAATTGTAATCAAGGAAAGGTGACCTTCAATGTTACTGACAAGGAACATACTGTCTATTTCCCCAAGAAGATTGAAAGGACTAATGGTTTGAATTCAATTGAACATGTTGAGGGCATTCAAGTTGGAGAAATATATTGTCCCATACCAAGAGAAAAATTTGAAACTATTATGATTGGGACCATTGCTATCAAAGTTGAGGTAACATAATCATTAGTGGAATAGAAAGTTTTGTCTCATATGGAATTGTTTTGGTAGCAAGACCTGATCAACCTTGTTAACAAAAGGATTTTATTCAAAAAAACAATGTTTTCACTATGATTATCTCCATTTACTTCTATCCTTTGCTTTTTAGTTTTTGCTTTTCTTTAGTTTTCTTTTTGTTGTTAGTTGCTTACATGTTAGAGTGTCTTAGAACTTCTGTAGTTCTAGCCTTGTTTTGTCCTTGCATCATGTTTCCAAAAGAAAAAAATTATACATCTGTTAAAAATCATTCTTCTATTTCTGAAAAATGCCCAAAAATAAAGTGTCTCAAAAATTCCAGAAAATTCATATTAAATTTTTACGTGAAAAAAGGGACCGAGGAGTACCTGGGAGGTACAAGGGGGGCCCACCAGGCTGGCACACCACATGGTGTGGCGGCCAGCCTTGGGTGGCGCCATGCCCTAGTGTGGGCCACCCATGGCCCCCCACTAACTCTCTCACCTGCCACTTTCTTCTCTCTCCCGAGTAAGCTCATTCATAGCTCAAAATTGCGTTCTGCTGTGCTTGCTCGATTTTTTCGATCTCCTTGCTCAGCCCTTCTTTCTTGCTGAAATTTGGGGCATTTGTTCCCTGGTATGTGACTCCTCCCCTTGTCCAAGTAGATTTGTGTTTAGTGGATTTTATATTGAGTATTTTGCTTCTATAGGTGACTGGTTATGAGAGCTTGTAAGCTTGTTTGATGCTTAGATATATAGTTTTGATGCATGTTTAGGCCACTTGCAAGTCCCTATGAGTAGAATCCTTCATTATATTTACTTTGCAATCACTTGTTTAATAGGTGTTTAAATTTCAGAATACCAAGCATGAACAACCATACTTTTGGAGAGATATTTGAGAGTGGTGCACCTAGGAGGTCAAGGCCCTCGAGGACGGCCTATCAAGCTAGGCCATCATAGAATGAAGATCTCATTGCAACTCGTATTGGTAGTGAAAGGGATGATGGGGATGCTCACCCATCCTCTTTTCCTTGTTTTACTTTCTTAAAAGCTGGAGGTATGCTTGATGATTTCTTGCTACTGATTGAGAGGGTTGGTTTGAGATCATATATGCAAGATGAGAGTGCGCAATACGCTATGCTCACCAAAACTTTTGTTGAGAGCTTCATGTTTACTAACACATCCTATCAGTCAACTGTCTCTTTTAAAATCTATAATCTGCCCTTCACCATGCCTTTGGAGAGATTTTGCAGTATTGTAGGTGTACGCATGACAGGGACCGTGAAGAAAATCCAAGGGTGACCCGCTGATTTGTTGGAGCTTTACCGAGGGGTGACCAATGATGATGACCGCGTGGCGCAGCACGGAAAGATAAGAAATATCCAACTCCCTATTCTTAGATGCTTTGCATATTATCTTGTTACTAGCATTCTTGGTAGGGAGAACACAAGTAATATCTCCAACTATCATTTAGCGTTCCTTGCCGCGCTTTAACAACGATACCGGTACAATCTTGGCTCGCTTATTGCTCTCGCCCTAGCTGCTAGGGGCCTATCTATGGGGGCATCATTGCCTCGCGATAGTCAATGCATTAGGTCTTTCGGTGGATCCCTATGATGCTATCTTTGGCACCACAGGCTTGACCTTGTTGCTATGAAAGCTCATCACTTTGTCACTGCTACTTCTGATTTGGACAGTCTAGTATATATGATGCTTTTCACTGACGGGGATGAAAGGGAGATCCTTTTTCCATAGCCTTCTTTGTTTGGTGTTCACAGGAGACCGTGGTCGCTCCCAAGGAGGAGGTGGACGAGCAGCTTCGCTTGCTTTGGGTTTCCACGAGCAGCACTAGGAGGATGTGCCTCCTATGATTACTCCGCACATTATGGAGGACGACTCGAGCCTTCGCAAGGGCAGGGTACTTCCTCGTCATACCACGTGACACTTCATCCTGGCCACTTAGGATTGATACCCACTTAGGCCAAAAGCCTAAGCTTGGGGAGGTACGACACCGCACTCATCTCCATATCATGTTGTGTTGGTACTTTGTATATTCATGTTTTCGTTCTCTTTTAGTTTTTGTTCTTCTTTGCTTTTGCTTTCTAAAACAAAAAACAAAAAATTCTGTTGTTTCTCTTTGGTTTGCTTCTTCTTATTGCCTTGGTTTGTTTTTCCCTTTTTGCTCTGTTTGAACTATTCGAAAAACCCAAAAATATTTTGCTTTGCTTGTTTTTCCCTTTTGGTTCTTGTTTAAATATCAAAAATAACAAAAATATTAGTCGTCTTCTTGGTTTTGTGAGTTTGCTACAGGGTTCAGCAGTCCTCGATGGAATATTGGTTTCATATTATTATTCAAGCCACACAAGTGAAGAGCAATAATGAGGGTTAATGACAACTTGAGGCGTGGTAAGAGGCTGGTAACGAACTCTATTTGTTTTCATTTTTGTACATATACTCATCACTATGGGCATGCTTAGTCTGTTCATGTAGGGTGTATGTTATCTTTGGATGCTTAGTAGTTCTTGCTTTCGTATGATTAGCTCCAGCTCACTAATAGTTTGTAGCATGTCTTATGAATGTTTGCTTGCATTGCTCTATTCATAAATTGGTATGACACATCATGATATCCTCCTCTGAATGTTTCATTTGATTGACTTGGCACATGCTCACACATGGACATGATGTAATAACCGTTAAGCCTTGATGAATTATTTTGCCTTGAGGATCTTGAATCACTTTCATGCCATGATTAGTCCTGTTTTGTTGCAAGCATGATTATGACAGCTATTGCTCTCTCGTTGGTCGCTCCCTTACTATTGCTAGCCTTCACTCACACTGAGTATGTTTTACTCAAGTTTCCAACTCCCTGAACCAAATATTCCCAAACTGTCCACCATACCTACCCATTAGCATCATTTGCTACCTGCATATTCAATATGCCTTGTTTTCTTCCGAATAAAATGTTTGCTTGTTATGAGAAAATTAGTTAGCAAAGCTCTCACGAACTTGACGGCACACTTTATTTCCTGCACTTAATAAACCTGAACCATTGTGAACTCTCCATGAAAGTTATATGCTTGCAAATTATAGGCTGGGGATTAGCAGAATCACATTGTCCACGGGAATGCTTTCAACACTTGTAAATATATACCCAGTTGATACCATGCTCTTTTGTTTGCGGATGTCGTCGGTGTGAAATAAAAGGGGAGCTTGTAAGTCCATGGAGTTATGTATGTGTGTTAGAGAAACGCCTAGGCCGCTGGTCTAATCCATGCTGACATGGTGGAAACCTGTAGCGTAACCATAATGATATCTATGAAGCATTCTTCTTATAAAAAAAGAGAGATATAGCTATTGAGAAAAAGAAAAAAAAGAGATTTATGAAAAGAGGAAAGAGAGAAAAAAGCACCATTTTCCCATGGTAAATAAGAAGATTGCTGAGATACTCATTGTCTGCTTGCCTTGTCATTTTGATATGGGATTCTTCCGTATCATCGGGCAAGGGTACCCATTGGCGGTTCTCAATGATAATGCATATACTTACGATTATAAGAACTTACGGTAACTAAAGTTGAGTAGCATGAGGAGCACTCGTACTCAAGGGACTTGGGATTTTAGTTTATAGTATCAAGCATATAACTCAGATTGGACCTCACTTTAACCTTAACCACATTAAATATGCTTATGAGGGCAATGAGAGCTCAAAGCTAATGAGTACCATACTTTCAAAGCATTTGGAAGCCTTTCAAATTATTCAAAACCTTTTCTTTTACTTGTTGAGTCTCCACATATTCTGAGCACCTTTTGAGAGCATAGTTGTCATTCTTTGTGTTTGTCCCATTGCTTGATTATTTGTGTTATGACTTTGATGCTTGTATCCTGATATCTTTACTTAGTCATCACTTGAACTTCAGAGGTGCCTTGATATTCATAATCAAAGGCAAGCGAGATACCACTCTATCATACCTTTCTATGAGCATTGTAATGTTGCTTATGTTTATGCCTCAGGCTACTTATTATTTTTGAGTTGGAATCTCTTCATAGCTTGCAATGACTATTAAGTAGACTCAGTTGCATACTCTTTATGAACTGCCTAAATAGTTGATCACATTGTGAGAATATTTACATCTTATGAAGCAAATGTATTCGTGAAAGTTCTTTATCACACTTGTTTTCAACTGAATTGCTTGAGGACAAGCAATAAGCTGCTTGGGGAGTTGATATGTCCAAAACGTATCTACTTTCTCGAACAATTTTGCTATTGTTTCTCCTCTATACTTGTGTGATTTGGATACAACTAATCTGCGACCGACGCTATTTTTGCCTTGGTGTCTACTTTTGTGCGAAAACCAACTATCAGGAAAAATCCGGGAAAATATGCCAAAATTCTATTTCACCGAAGACCTGGAGGAATACGAGACGGAGAAGAGCAGGGTGGCCACACCACTGGTGGCACTGCCAGGCCAGCCGCCGCTAGGAGGTGTGGGCCCTCAGCACCCCCTCGGCTCCTCTTCCATAAGGACCCTTCCGACCTAAAAACTCTAGGGGGTCGACGTTTTCCAGAAGGAGTTCCGCCCGCCACCACCGTATTCCACGAAAATAGCACCCGTAAACTCTATTCTGCACTCGCGGGACGGGAATTGGAGGATATCATCGCCTATCATCACCATCGCTTCTCCATCGACCATCCATGCTTTCCCCATCTATGAGTGAGTAATCCCTGTTGTAGGCTATGGGGATGGTAGGGATTGGATGAGATGGTTCATGTAATGGCATCAGATTAGGGCATGGTGCCTAGCATCTTTGGCGATGTTCATGATGAAATCGGGATAACCGGAGGAATGGCTTTGATGTGAGGATCACATGTGTTCACGAGTGTTAATGCTTTTCTCCGGTCTGTGTATTAAAAGGAGCACCTGTAATTGCCAATAGTTCTCTTGCCGCTCGCAAACGGGTCAAGGTGACAAAAGATGTTGTGCAAGTTCTCATTAAAAGCAAATGTGACTACATATGGAACACATGCCTAGGATTATCTAGTACTTGGATGCTTTATCTTATTTATCTCCAATTTCCCTATGTTCTGATTGCTATGTGAATTGTCTTGTTCATGCAACGACCGTCCATCCATCTCTATGCCTACCGCACTAAAATCCTACCGCTTGCTGCTATAATTGCTGTCTTTACTTTACTACTGCTACTTTACTATTCCTACTACAAAACTGTTGCTACCGATAAACCATTGTGAGCAAGATTGTTTTAGGTGCAGTTGAATTGGCAACTCAGTTGTTAAGGCTTATAAATATTCTTGGCTCCCCTTGTGTCGTAATCAATAAATTGGGTTTCACTTCCTTGAAAATACCGCATGACCCCTATACTTGTGGGTCATCAAACATACATGTAATGTCTCTAGTGGATACATGTGATTCAAGAAATGAACACGCTTGAAATGTCACTAGTGGATCAATGTGGTTTAGGAAAAGAACACACATGGAATGTCAAGGTGGATGAATGTGGTTTAGGAAAAGAACACATGCAATGTCTCTAGTGGATCCATGTGGTTTAGGAAAGGAACACACATGCAAATGTCTCAAGTGGATCCATGTGGTTTACGAATAGAACACACATGCAATGACTCTAGTGGAACTATGTGGTTTAGGAAAAGAACACACATGCAACGTCACTAGAGGATCAATGTGGTTAGGAAAAGAACACACACGAAATGTCTCCATTGGATCCATGTTGTTTACGAAAAGAACACACATGCAATGTATCTAGTGGATCCATGTGGTTTAGGAAAAGAACACACATGCAATGTCACAAGTAGCTCAATGTGGTTTAGGAAAAGGACACACGTGCAATGACTAAAGTTGATCCATGTGGTTTAGGAAAAGAACACACATGCAAATGACACCAGTGAATACATGTGGTTTAGGAAAAGAACACAGATAAAAATGTCACCAGTGGATCAATGTGGTTGAGGAAAAGAACACACATGAAAATGTCACTAGTGGATCAATGTGATTTAGGAAAAGAACACATATGTAATGACTCTAGTGGATCCATGTGGTTGGAAAGAACACACATGCAATGTCACCAGTGGATCAATGTGGTTTGGGAGAAGAACACACATGCAATGTCACTTGTGGATCCAGTTGGTTTAGGAAAAGAACACACATGCAATGTCACCAGTGGATCCATGTGGTTTAGGAAAAGAACACACATGCAATGAATCTAGTGGATCCATGTGGTTTAGGAAAAGAACGCACATGCAATGCCTCTAGTGGATCCATGTGGTATAGGCAAAGAACACACATGCAATGTCACCAGTGGATACGTGTGGTTTAGGAAAAGAATGCACATGCAATGTCACTAGTGGATCCATGTGGTGTAGGAAAGGACACACATGCAATGACTCCATTGTATCCATGTGGTTTAGGAAAAGAACACACATGCAATGTCTCTAGTGGATCCGTGTGGTTTAGGAAAAGAACACATGCAATGTCATAAGTGGATCAATGTGGTTTAGGAAAAGGACACCGCGTGCAATGACTCGGTTGATCCATGTGGTTTAGGAAAGAACACACAAGGAAATGTCAGCCGGTGGATACATGTGGTTTAGGAAAAGAACATAGATAAAAATGTCAGAGTGGATCAATGTGGCTGAGGAAAAGAACACACATGAAAATGTCACTAGTGGATCAATGTGATTTAGGAAAAGAACACACATGTAATGACTCTAGTGGATCCATGTGGTTTAGGAAAAGAACACACATGCAATGTCACCAGTGGATCAATGTGGTTTAGGAAAAGAACACAAATGCAATGTCACCGTGGATCAATGTGGTTTAGGAAAGAACACACATGCAATGTCACTGGGGGATCCATGTGGTTTAGGAAAAGAACACACATGCAATGCTCTAGTGGATCCATGTGGTTTAGGAAAAGAAGCACATGATGCCTCTTGTGGATCCATGTGGTATAGGAAAAGAACACACATGCAATGTCACTAGTGGATCCGTGTGGTTTAGGAAAAGAACGCATATACAATGTATCATGGATCCATGTGGTTTAGAAAAGAACACACATGCAATGACTCATTGTATCCATGTGGTTTAGGAAAAGAACACACATGCAATGTCTCTAGTGGATCGTGTGGTTTAGGAAAAGAACACACATGCAATGTCACGAGTGGATCAATGTGGTTTAGGAAAAGTACACAGCTGAAATGACTCTAATTGATCCATGTGGTTTAGAAAAAGAACACACAAGGAAATGTCACAAGTGGATACATGTGGTTTAGGACAAGAACACACATACAAATGTCACCAGGTGGATCAATGTGGTTGAGGAAAAGAACACACATGAAAATGTCACTAGTGGATCAATGTGATTTAGAAAAGAACACATATGCAATGACTCTAGTGGATCCATGTGGTTTAGGAAAAGAACACACATGCAATGTTACAGTGGATCCATGTAGTTTAGGAAAGAGCATGTGCAATGTCACTAGTGGATCCATGTGGTTTAGGAAAAGAACACACATGCATGATGCGTCCAAAGCGTATCTACTTTCCCAAACACTTTTGCTATTGTTTTTCCTCTAAACTTGTGTGATTTGGATATAACTAACATGGACTAACGCTTTAATTTTCAGCAGAATTACCTTGGTGTCTAGTTTTTGCGGAAAATCAACTATTAGGAAAAATCTGGAAAATATGCCAAAATCCTATTTCACCGTAAGACTCAAGGAGCGAATACAGGCGGAGTGGGGCTGGGCCCTACCACACCACACAGCCATGTAATTGGAAATTTTGGCTTTAGATTCCGAGGTGGCCGAGAACTAGGCCCAATGGCTACCCAGACACCCCCTCGGTCTCTTACACCCTCGGCCCCCTTCGCTAATAAGTTGCCTCTTGACTTAAAACCACGGGGTTCACCTTTTTCCGAAAAGAGTTCCACTGCGCCTCCACCACCGGTCCGTGATTGGAACGAAACTCCATTCGGCACCTGCCCGGGAGACGGGAATTGGAGGAGATCATCGCCATCATCATCACCATCGCTTCTCCATCGACCATCCATGTTTCCCATCTATGAGTGAGTAAATCCCATTTGTAGGCTTTATGGGGATGGTAGGGATTAGATGAGATCGTTCATGTAATGGCATCAGATTGTTAGGGCATGGTGCCTAGTATCTACTATTAGTCCTTTTGACTTTGTTGCAACTTTTTATGCTTAATGCTTGTCACTAGGGCCAGTGCCATGATTTCGAATCTGAACATGTTATTGATTCATTATGATAGTATTGTTTATGGTCTTACCTGCAAGTTGTATACACACATTGTTGTCCGGAACCAAAGGCCCAGTGGCGTAAATCGGGATAAGCGGAGGAATGGCTTTGATGTGAGGATCACATGTGTTCATGGATGTTAATGCTTTGCTCGATGCTCTATTAAAAGGAGCACCTTAATTGCCAGTGGTTCCCTTGAGGCCCCCGCAAATGGAAATTTGGCGGAGGACAAAAGATGTTGTGCAAGTTCTCATTGCGAGCATGTAACCCCATGACTATATAGGGAACACATGCCTCTGATTATTTAGTACTTGGATGCTTTATCTTATTTATCTACAATTTCCCTATGTTCTGATTGCTATATGAATTGTCTTGTCCATGCAACGCCGTCCATCCATCCCTATGCCTCTGGCGCTCTAATCCTACCGTTTACTGCGATTGTTACTACTGTCTTTACTTTTACTACTGCTATTACTTTACTATTACTACCACAAAACTGTTGCTAGTGATAAACTGCTGTGAGCAAGATTGTTTCTAGGTGCAGCTGAATTAAAATCAGTTGTTAAGGCTTATAAATATTCTTTGGTCCCTTGTCGAATCAATAAATTGGGTTTCTCTTCCCTCGAAAATACTACGATACACCCCTATACTTGTGGGTCATCAAGACTATTTTCTGGCGCTGTTGCCGGGGAGCATAGCTTTATTTATCAAGTCCACTTGGAATCACTATTGTTCGCTGCTATCCATCCATCATGGGTAAGTCTCATGATGGCAAGGTTCCTATTTTACCATCCACTACAAGAAGAGGTGCGATTGAACACCTCATGCTTTATAACCTTGATTCACCATCTGTTATGAGTAAGTTCATACACCACCACATACACATGCTACACACACTGGTACTACTGCTGAATCTGAAACTTTTGATACTTACGATGCTGCTTCTATTGTACTTGATAAGAGTGGTTCATTAGGTCCTTTCCTAGATTCTACGATTGCTAGAACTATTGCTGGAAATCTTGAAACTCCTAATGAAGACACTACTACAATGTCAGTTCACACGAGTCTAGAGAGCTATGATATTGAAGACGGTTATATTGAAATGACTGATGAATTTATTAAAAGAACAAAACACCCATGATAGAAGTGCTGCTAAGAGTCTCCTTGAGAGGCATACTATTAAACCCAAATTGTCTCCTAATGCTAAGTTTGCTGCATCTCCTATAAACATTAAAGATAAGGATTATGATTTCTCTCTTGATCTATCCTACATAGCTATTGTTGAGAAAGAACCTTTTTGTGGGACTAAGAATGAAAGTGCAGTAGCACATATGAATGAGCTTTCTACCATGAGTGGCTATTTCGATGATATTAAGATGCACCTACTTTGTTGCTAAATTTTTTCCCCTTTTCACTGAAAGGAGAAGCTAAAACTTGGTTTAATAATTTACCTCCTAGATCTATTGATAGCCCTGATTGCTTGATTAGTACCTTCCTGCAGAAATATTTTCCTCCTAGTGCTAGACATGCTATTTTGCAGGATCTTTTTGATTTTAAACAGGGAGAAAAAGAGATATTGCCTGAATCATGGGCAGGTTTCTTCTTGTGCTTTGATACATACGCAATTTGGATGTCCTTTACCTAAGAATGAGCTTCTTGATATATTTTATAATGTACTAGCTGAAGAATCTAGGACATACCGGATAGTTGTGATTGTGTTTTTCAGGAATAGGGCTCCTAGGAAGCGAGGAATTAATGGCTAAAATAAGCAAGAACTATGAAGACTAGACTCCTCTGAACCAGCTATACAAACAATTATACTGAACCAACTATCCCTACGCCTACACCCTTTCAACATCAAAGAAGAGGGGGTTATTGAACTAAATGATGAAGTGATGAAGGAAGCTAAGAAATGTCTTAAGGAGAAGGGAATTAAAGCTGCTGATGTCAAGAATTTACCTCCTATAGAAGAATTATTTTAGCCAATTCCCCACTCATCAACTATTGAGGTACACTCTCTCCAACATTTTGATGAAGGTGATATCCCTTACTCTAAACCTCCTGATCAATGCTTAGAACAATTCGATATTTTTTATTGTTAAGCAAGATAATTTCAATAAAGGGTGCAAAATCATTTAATGGAAAACTCTAGAGCTATTGTTGAGTTAAGATATTGTGGAAAGAACCTCTAATGATGTTAAAATGCTTGTTAAATTTTTTCAAATGGTTCAAACTCAAATAGATCAACTTATTAAAGTGCAAAAGACTTGCTAGTTAATGTTGCCAAGAAAAACATGCTTATGAAATTAGAACTAGAAGTGGTGCTGCTACCGGGATCCTCTATATCCTGAGGGCATCCCAAAAAGAATTGGCGGGATTCTCAACAAAATTTGAAAAAAAGTGGTACTACTCGTAAGAAAAGAAAAAGAAACATGAAATTATTGTAGAAACTTCCGAACCTGCTAAAGATCCTAATAGTATATCTATCTCGATGCTGAAACTGAAAGTGGCAATGAAGAAAATGATGTTCTGATAAAGAAAAGGTTGAAGAAGAACACAGAAAAGAAACACTAAGAATACTAAATACACTAAAGAAGATTTTGTTGCTAAGAAACATGGTAGTGAAAGAGAGCCTTGGGTCAAAACCTATGCCTTTCACGATAAGAAACACAAGTCAAAGGAAGATGAACACTATAATAAGTTTTGTGAGTGGATGAAACCTTTATTCTCGCAAATCCCCTTTGTTGATGGTATTAAATTCCTTCCTTATTCAAAGTATATGAAGGATATTGTCTCGAATAAAAGGAAGATCCTAATGAAGAAATTTATACTTTGCTTGCTAATTATTCCTTTAGTGGTAAGGTTCCAAAGAAACTTGGGGACCGAGTTCCAACTATCCCATGTTCTATTAAAAATAGTTATGTTAGAACTGCTTTGTGTGATTTGGGAGTAGGAGTTAGTGTTATGCCTTTTTCTCTCTATAAGAGACTTCAACTGGAAAAACTAATACCAACTGATATATCTTTGCAAATGGCTGGTAAATCTACTACTCTTCCTATTGGTGTATGTGAGGATGTACCTTTTCAAGTGGCTCATAATTGCTTGATATTAACTGATTTGGTTGTGCTTGAAATGCCTGAAGATGATAATATGTCTATTATTCTTGGGAGACCTTTTCTTAATACTACAAGAGCTATTATTAATTGTAATCAAGGAAAGGTGACTTTTAATGTTAATGACAAGGGAGCATCTTGTCTATTTCCCTGAGAAGATTGATAGGACTTATGGCTTCAATTCAATTGAACATGTTGAGGGCATTCAAGTTGGCGAAATATATTGTCCCATACCAAGAGAAAAATATGAAACTATTATGATTGGGACCATTTCTATCAAATTTGAGGTAACATAATCATTAGTGGAATACAAAGTTTTGTTTCATATGAAATTGTTTTGATAACAAGACCTGATCAACCTTGTTAACAAAAGGATTTCAATGAATAAAACAATGTTTCCACCATGATTATTCCGCTTATTATATTACGTCCATTTTAGTTTTTGCTTTCATTTAGTTTGCTTTTACATTGTTAGTTTCTTGCATTTTAGAGTGTCTTAGAACTTCCGAAGCTTTAGCCGTTTTGTCATGCATCATTCTAGACACCTTTTCTCGAAAATCATTCATTTATGCCTGGAAATTGCTCAAAAATAAAGTGTCTCGAAAAATTCCAGAAAATTCATATTACATTTTACGTGAAAAAAGGGGCAGAGAAGTACCTGGCAGGTACCAGGGGGCCCACCAGGCAGGCACACCACCTGGTGGTGCGGCCACCAGGCGCCTAGCCATGGTGTGGGCCACCTGGCCCTCCACTCACTCTCTCACTTGCCCTGTTCTCTCTCTCGAAAACACCAGTTCATTGCTCGAAATTGCGTTCTTGCTGTTCTTGCCCATGATTTTTTGATCTCCTTGCTCAGCCCATCTTTGCTGCTAAAATTTGAAGCATTTGTTCTCCGGTATGTTACTCCTTCGCTTGTCCAAGTAGATTTGTGTTTAGTGGTTTATATCTTGAGTATTTTGCTGCTATAGGTGACAAGTTATGAGATCTTGTAAGCTTGTTCAATGCTTAGAGATATTGTTTTGATGCATGGTTATGCCTCTACAAGTCCCTATGAGTAGTGCCCTTCATTATATATTCACTTTGCAATCACTTGTGTAATAGATGTTAAAATTTCAGAATAGAAGATGAATGAGCACCAACTCAACCAACATGAACTGAGGGTGCCTGAGGTTATGAAGGTTCACCGAGAGGAGGAGGTTTTTCCTTCCATCTATCCATGCCTCGAATTCATGAGGGCTGCAGGAATTTCCCAGGACATCCATACTTTGGTTGCTAATGCAGGATTGGAGCACTTTGTGGAGGATGAACCTTGTCAATTTGTGAAACTAACTATGTCTATAGTGCAGGACTTTTGATTTAGTCACTCTTTACCTAACCCCATGGTCCACTACAAAATTTACAATATAGCTGTTGACCTTCCTCTTGATGACTTTTGTGCAGCTATTAAGGTACCTCAGTGGGGATCATGTGGGGGGATTAAAGAGCGACCTGCACCACTCATGGACCTATATGCGGAGATTTGCCAAGGGAGCAGCTTCTCAAACGAGAGTTGGAAAATCCGTAACATTCATCTCCCATCTATTAAGCTACTTTGCTTACTTTATTCTTGAAGTGTGTGCTCGCTAGGAAAACTGCTAATAAGCTATCCTCATATGATCTAGCATTCATCTCAGCTGCTTTAAAACGAGATAGAACTTACAACTTGGGTGCCTTGATAGCTTTCCGTCTTGCTGCTAACCGTGAGAAAGGTGGAATTTGTGGAGGCCTCATTGCTTCTCGTTTATTAGCATTGCATGGTTTAGTGCCTCATCATCTAGACCTACAGTTTCCCATAGAAAGGCTTGACCTTAATTCCATGGTACAACATAAATTTGTTTCTTCTTGGGCTAATTTGAGTGAGTTGTCTTATGAAATAACCTTTCTCAAGGCTGGTTGGAGAAAGAGTAAGTCAAGTGATTTGTTCTTTTGCACACTTTTGTTTTGTTTAACCTTGATACCGAGTAGGATGGTCACTCAGCGAGGAGGAGCTTGATACGTATTTGGGAGAGCTCTCCAACAGGGCGAGGATACTAGAAGGGAGTCCTGATGATTCGGTCAGCCCTCGAATGAGGAGTCTTCATATCGTGAGCCTACCTATGATTGGGAGCTTCTTCTTCTTCCCAAGGTCCTAACTTCGATCATTCTTACAATGACCCGCCTGCTTGGAACCCTTACTATGTTGGATTGATACCCACTTAGGCCAAAAGCCTAAGCTTGGGGGGAGGTACACCGACATCCCACTCATCTCCATATCATGTTTTGTCGGTACTTTGTATATTAATGTTTCTTTATCTTTTTAGTTTTAGTTCTCTCTTTGTTTTCGCTTCCTAAAACACAAAAAGACCAAATATATTTCTGTTGTTTCTCTTTGTTTGCTTCTTCTTATTTTTTCCTTGGTTTGCTTTTCCCTTTTTTGATTTGTTTGAACTATCCGAAAAACCCAAAAAGATTTTGCTTTGTTTGTTCTTCCTCTTTGGTTCTTGTTTTTAAAAATCGAAAACACCAAAAATATTTGTTGTTCTTCTTTGGTTTTGTGAGTTTGTTGCAGGGTTCAGCAGTCCTCAGTGGAATTCGGTTTCATGATATTATTCAAGCCACACAAGTGAAGGGCAATAATGAGGATTAATGACAACTTGAGGTGTGGTAAGAGGCTGGTAATGAACTCTATTTGTTTTCATTTTTGTACATATACTCATCATTGTGGGCATGCTTAGCCTATTCATGTATGGTGTATGTTATTTATGGATGCTTAGTAGTTCTTGCTTTCTTATGATTAGCTCCAGGTCGCTAATAATTTATAGCATGTCATATGAATGTTTTCTTGCATTTCTCTACTCATAACTTGGTATGACACTGTGGTATCTCCCTCTGAATGTTTCACTTGAATTCACTTGGCACATGCTCATGCATGCATATGACTGAAACAATAATCAGTTAAGCCTCGATGAATTATTTTGCCTCAGGGGTCTTGAATCACTTTCATGCCATGATTAGTCCTGTTTTGTTGCAAGCATGATTATGACAGTTATTGGTCTCTCATTTGTTGCTCCCTTACTATTGCTAGCCTTCACCTGCACTGAGTATAAGCTTTACTCGTGTTTCCAACTCCCTAAAACCAATATTGCCAAAAGAGTCCACCATACCTACCTATTTGCATCATTTGCTGTTCCATGCATATTTAGTATGCCTTGTTTTCTTCCAAATAAAATGTTTGCTTGTTATGAGAAAGTTAGTTAGTAAAGCTCTCACGAACTTGATGGCACACTTTATCTTCTTGCACTTAATAATCTTGAACCATTGCGTCCATCTTTGTTGCGTATATGCTTGCGCTTTATAAGTTGAAGTTAGCAGAAGCATGTATCATGGGGAACACTTTCAACATTGCACTGGTACTTTGTACCTTGTTGATATCATGATTCTTTTGCTTATGGATCCTGGCGGTGTGAAATAAAAGGGGAACTTGTAAGATCATGGAGTTTGTATGTGTGTTAGAGAAATGCCTAGGATGCTAGCCTAAGCCATGCCTAATCATGGTGAAAACTTGCAGCATAATCATAATGAGCACTCTATGAAGCATCCTCAATAAAAACCTATGCAAATAGCAAATAAAAAGATCGCTGAGATGCTCATTGTCTGCTTGCCTTGTCATTTTTATTATGGGATAGCTCCTGTATCATGTGCAAGGGGTACCCCGTTGGCGGTTCTCTATGATACATATGTACTTACAATGACAAGAGCTTACTTGTGACTGAAGTTGAGTAGCATGAGGTCCGGTACTCGTAAGTAAGGGGCATGAGATTTTAGCTTATAACTTGTCAAGCATATCCTCTTAGTTGTGTCACTTTAACCTTAACCATTTAAAGATGCTTTTGATAGGGGCAATGAGAGCTCAAAGCTAATGAGTACCATACTTTCAGCATTTGGAAGCCTTTCAAACTATTCAAAACCTTTTCATTTCTTCGTTGAGTCTCCACATATTCTATGAGCACTTTCTTGAGAGCATAGTTGTCAATCTTAGTGTAATATGCTTGTCTCAAAACTTGATTATTTGTGTTATGACTTTGATGCTTGTATCTTTGATATCTTTACTTCTAGTCTTCACTTGAACTTTAGAGGTGGCTTGGCATTTATGTTTGCTCTACAATCAAAGGCAAGCGAGATACCACTCTATCATACCTTTTTATGAGCAGTACAATCTTGCTTGTGTTTTTGTTTCATGCTACTTATTATTTTTGAGTTGGGATCTCTTCATAGCTCGCATTGACTATTAAGTAAACTTAGTTGCATACTCCATATTATGAATTGCCTGAGTAGCTGATCATATGTTGAGAATATATACATCTTATGAAGCAAATGTGTTCATGAAAGCTTCTTTTATCGCACTTTTCAGTTTTCAAGCGAATTGCTTGAGGACAAGCAATAAGCTAGCTTGGGGGAGTTGATCGTCCAAAACATATCTACTTTCCGAACACTTTTGCTATTGTTTTCCTCTAAACTTGTGTGATTTGGATACAACTAACACGGATGATGTTGTTTTCAAGCGAAATTACCTTGGTGTCTAGTTTTTGTGCGAAAATCAACTATAGGAAAAATCTCAAAATATGCAAAAATCCTATTTCACTAGAAGACTCAAGGAGCCGAATACGAGGCAGTGGGGCTGGGGCTGGCCACACCACATGGCCGGGACTAGGCCTGGCGCGTCGGGTGGTCTGGCCGCCCAGACACCTCGGTCTCCCTCTTGCCTATAAGTTGCCTCTTGACCTAAAAACCAAGGGGTTAAGCGTTTTCGGAAAGAATTCTGCCCTTGCCACCAGAGTCCGTGATTCAGAACCAGAATCTCCGTTCTGGCACCCTGCCAGGATGGGGAATTGGAGGATATCATCGCCATCATCATCACCATCGCTTCTCCATCGACCATCCATGTTTCCCCCATCTATGAGTAAATGCCCCACTATAGGCTATGGGGATGGTAGGGATTGGATGAGATCGTTCATGTAATGGCAACAGATTGTTAGGGCATGGTGCATAGTATCTACTATTAGTGCTTTATGACAATGTTGAAACTTTTTATGCTTAATACTTGTCACTAGGGCCCGAGTGCAATGATTTCAGATCTGAACATGTGATTGATTCATTATGTTTGTATTGTTTATGGTATTACCTGCAAGTTGTTTACACACGTTGTTGTCCAGAACCAAAGGCCCCGAAGTGACTCAGATCTGGATAACCGGAGGGAATGGCTTTGATGTGAGGATCACATGTGTTCATAGAGTGTTAATGCTTTTCTCCCGATTATTAAAGAGCACCTTAATTGCCGATGGTTCCTTGAGGCCCGCTACAAAGCGGGTTGGCGGGAAAAAGATGTTGTGCAAGTTCTCATTGCGAGGACGTATGACTATATAGGGAACACATGCCTATGATTATTTAGTACTTGGATGCTTTATCTTATTTATCTGCAATTGCCCTATGTTCTAATTGCTATATGAATTGTCTTGTCCATGCAACGCCCATCCATCCATCCCTATGCCTACCGCGCTCTAATCCTACCGTTCTTGCGATTATTCTTGATATGTTGCTAACGTATCCATAATTTTTGATGTTCCATGCTTGGTTTTATCTACTTTCTTGTGTTTTGTTCCAACTTTGGAGTACTTTCTATACACTTTCTTGGACTAACCTATTAACAAGTGCCACAATGCGGTTACCTGTTTTTGCTTTTTTTGATTACAGGAAAGTCGAAAATGAATATTCTCGAATTCGATGGGACAAAAGCCAAAGTTGATATTTCGGAGAGACTCACGGAGCCGAAGACAAAGGCAGAGAGGGCCATAGGGCGGCCACACCATGTGGTGGCGGCTAGCCCTGGCGCGCCACCGGTGGTGTGGGCCCCTGGCCATCGACCTGCCTCTTCGCCTATAAGATGCCTCCCGATGCAAAAACCCTAAATCGACCAGCCTCGACCCACGAAAAGTTCCGCCTTTTGCCGCCACCGAAAAGGAGATTCGGGGGATATAAAGTCTCTGTTCTGGCACCCTGACAGGATGGGGAAGTGCCCCCGGAGCCATCTCCATCGTTCTCCACCACCATCTCCATCCCCGTTGCTGATTCCCATGATGAGGAGGGAGTAGTTCTCTCGAGGATAAGGGTTCTCCCGGTAGCTATGTGTTCATCTCTCTCTCTATGCATGATCTTATTGAGATCATGAGCTTTATAATCAAGTAGATCTACCTTGCTACTCAAGTGCTTTAATAGATCTCTGCTCTCCCATGTGTGTGAAAGTGACGTGCACACCATGGTGGCATAGGCTAGAGATTACAAATACTTGTTATGAGTTATATTTGGAGTTGGATGTCTCTATGAAATTGTGGTGTTTGTTGGAACCATCTAGTGCTCAAGGTGACAGTGTGGGGTTATCTAGATGTGGAAAGCGAACTTTGAGGTGTCTTGTTATAGCCCTACCATGGATTAGAGTGTTCAACAGAGTAGTTAAGTAGTATCATAAAGAGAAGATATTTATATGAGAGTGTTCACTAGTGAAAGTATGATCCCTAGGCCTTGTTTCTAAGCATTGATCCACCGTTTGCAATTAGATCTGTTACATGTTTGCTTGCTTCCTTCTTTATTTCAGTTTGCCTTTAGTCTTTTCCCACGTCAACCACACGCCAGCAAGCTATTTTCAGGCACCGTTACCACTTATAATTATCTATACCACTTGTATTTCACTATATCTTCGCCGAACTAGTGCACCTATACACCTGACAAGTGTATTGGGTGTGTTGGGGACACAAGAGACTTCTTGTATCTTGATAGCAGGGTTGCTTGAGAGGGGATACCTTTAACCACTTCCTCCCTGAGTTCGATAAACCTTGGGTGATCCACTTAAGGGAATCCTTGCTGCTGTTCTACAAACCTCTGCACTTGGAAGCCCAACAACTGTCTACAAGAATAGAAGTGCGTAGACATCAAGCTATTTTCTGGCGCCGTTGCCGGGGAGGTAAGGTAAAAGATACTCACATCCTCCGGTGTGAGTGCTCGAAGTTATTTCCTTTAGATTCTGCAATTATATCTTTTTGTTTCTTGTTTTTAATTTCACTAGTTAGGCTTAATGGAAAACAACAAAAAAATTAGAGCTTTATAGTTTTATCTTGAGTTAGGACATGAAGTGTTTGAAGAAAAATTAAAAAACCTATGGAACTTTATTTGCATGCTAATAGCAATATTATTAGTATGAATTCTTTGAACACCATTATTGCTAATGCTATGGAAAAGTCTAAGCTTGGGGAAGCTGGTTTTGATGAGCATGATATTTTTAGTCCCCCAAGCACGGAGGAGAAAATTTACTTTGATGATACTATGCCTCCAATATATGATGATTACAATGATGAATATGATATTTTCATTCCACCTACTATTGAGGAGAAAATTAATTATGATTACAATATGCCTCCTATATTTGATGATTATGGTGATGAGAATAATAATGATAGCTATTTTGTTGAATTTGCTCCCACCATAATTAATAAGAATGACTATGCTTATGTGGAGAGTAATAATTATTATATGCATGTGGCTCATGATAAGAATGTTTTATGTGATAGTTATATTGTTAATTTTATTCATGATGCTACTCAAAGTTATTATGAGACATGAAAACATGGTCTTATGCATCTCAATAATATTAAGTTTCCCCTCTTTATGTTGAAAGTCTTGAAGTTGCACTTGTTTTGCTTTACTATGCTTGTTGCTTTGTGCTTTCATGACTTGTTTCTTTACAAGATTCCTATGCATAGGAAGTGGGTTAGACTTAAATGTGCTTTGAATTTGCTTCTTGATGCTCTCTTTTACTTCAATTCATATTTCTTATGTGAGCATCTTCTCAAACTATCGAGCCTAACTTAAAAGCGTTAAATAAAAAGTACTTATTGGGAGATAACAAAAGTTTTAGATGAGTCTTGGAAGTTATTACTTCAGTAGTAACTACTCCTTATCCTTTTTATTTTCTTTTTATGCCAAGAGTAACCTCTAATGAGAGAGAAGTAATGATTGGGAAAGTTGCTGTCCCGAAACAGATTTCTGTGCTTCACCGTAAACATTCTTGTAAAATCTCTGAACGTCTTCAATTTTAGCAACAGAAGGTCTTCAATTTTTTTTGTCTCCTACTGGTCTGTTTTGACAGATTTTTGCCATTATTTGCATTTGCTTCTTGTTGGTTCCTTTTTGAGTTCTTTTGGGGAATTGAGCTTTTTGAGGGAAGTGCTACAGTATCTTGTGTTTTAATGGAAGTTTTATTGGTGTTGGAACTGAACCTAAAGACTTATTATCTTGAGTGCACTAATGTTGCTAATAAAGATTGTGTGAAGTTTTGTATTGTAACACCCCGTCCACTCCTGGGCCCGGGGGATGTCACTCCTGGAAGCTTAATAGGATATCTAGACTGGCCCCACAGACCAACACTAGTCTTTTTTGCGCACTTTGTCCTCACTCGTGTGCACCCGGTTACCCACTTCCCGGTCGGTCACCCATCGTAGAATTGCTCTAGGCCAAGCACGCTTAACCTTAGAGTTCTTTTCGAATGAGCTTCCGGAAAATAAGTTGCAACTTGTTGATATGTGTATCCTATCAATCCTATTAAGCCATGTGCCTGGATCTCACATACACCCACCCTTTAGAAGATCGATGTCCTCATCGATCAAGCACACCCAGGAACGTTCCCTCTTGACACACGTCTGTGCGTCCAGTGCAGGCACATGTGCACTGCCGTGTCCACTCCGGGCCACACGCGCCATGATCCACATGTCCCGCCACTAACCCGCACACACCCGTTTAACCGCGAGGTCGGCTCTGATACCACTTTGTAACACCCCGTCCACTCCACGGGCCCGGGGTGCCACTCTGGCAACAATAGGATATCTAGACTGGCCCCATAGACCAACACTAGTCTTTTTTGCGCACTTTTTCCTCACTCATGTGCACTCGGTTACCCACCTCCCGGTCGGTCACCCATCCTAGAATTGCTCTAGGCCAAGCACGCTTAACCTTAGAGTTCTTTTCGAATGAGCTTCCAGAAAAGAAGTTGCAACTTGTTGATATGGGTATCCTATCAATCCTATTAAGCCATGTGCCTAGATCTCACATAATCCTAGAATTGCTCTAGGCCAAGCACGCTTAACCTTAGAGTTCTTTTCAAATGAAGATTGTGTGAAGTTTTGTATGAAGGAAAAATTTCAGGTGTATGGAAGGAAGGAGTAATGAGATGTAGGATGGACTAAAGCTCAAGCTTGGGGATGCCACGCATGTCACCCCAAGAAATATCCAATAAGTACAAGCGTCAAAGCTTGGGGATGCCCAAGGCATCCCCTTCTTCATCAATAAAAATCTCAGGTTCTTCCAAACACTTCATTTTTATTGTTTCATGCACAGTTGTGTTGTTCCTGGAGCGTCTTCTTTTTTGTTTTCATTTTCTTGGTTTTCTTAGTTTGCTGAATAAATTGGTTGGACCCCCTCTTTCATACATTGGTTTTCAAATAGTCTGGTTTGGATTGGAAAAGAGTAGGAAAGTTCATGCTTAGGTGGTAAAGAGAGCTTGTTTTTTACCGTGGCCTATGTTTTGTCATGCCATCTTGATATTGTTTTGGCTATATGCTTAGTGATCTTTGCTTTAGCATGACATGTTATAAACAATTGAGATTGCTTAATGTGCCTTGGAAGAATCATGTGTTGTTTTAGCATATTAAAGCATAGTATTGTTGTATTCTCCTTTGATGCTTTATTTGGGTTGACTTGGCGCATGCTCACACCATGTTATGACTATCCCAAGTCACCATAAGCCTTTATGATCATTTAGCTTTCAACTTGTAGTATCACTTTATGCTTTGATCAATGATGTTTTGTCGCTCTGCATGATTATGGCCATTATTGCTCTCTTAGTTTGTCGCTCCCAGTCTTTTGCTAGCCTCTTAAACCAAGTATGAGTTCCACTCATGCATCCAACTCCCTAAACCAAGTTATTCCAAAGAGTCCACCATACCTACCTACTAGCATATGCTATTCCAAGTATATTCATGTTTTGTCTACTTTCCAAATTAAACTTGTTATGAGAAAACTAGTGATTAAAACTCTCACGAACTTGATGGCACACTTTACTTTTCTTGCCCTTAATAAACTTGAACCATTGTGTCGTCTATGTTGTATATGCTTGCACTTATATGTTGGGGATGTAGAACCATCTGTCATAGGGAACACTTTCAACATTGCACTTGTACTTTGTACCTAGTTGATATCATGCTCTTTTGTCTATGGATGTAAATCGGTGTGAAATGAAAGGGGAGCTTGTAAATCCATGGAGTTATGTATGTGTGTTAGAAAGCACAGGTATTGGTCTAATCCATCTGTCATGGTGGAAACCTGCATAACCATAATGAGTTGTCTATGAAGCATTCTTCTTATAAAAAAAGGAGTCACATATTGAGAAAAAAAGAGAAAAAAAGAGATATGAGAAAAGAGGAAAGAGAGAAAAAAACACCATTTTCCCATGGTAAATCAGAAGATTGCTGAGATGCTCGTTGTGTACTTGCCTTGTCATTTTGATATGGGGATTCTTAGTATCATCAGGCAAGGGTACCAGATTAAGCGGTTCTCTATGATACACATGTACTTACGATGACAAGAACTTACGGTGACTAAACTTGAGTAGCATGAGGCGGCCCTCGTATTCAAGGGACATGAGATTTCCAACTTATACTTTGTCAAACATATACTCCATAGTTTGTTCACTTTAACCTTAATCACTTCAAGATGCTTATGATAGGGGCAATGAGAGCTAAAAGCTATTAAGTACCATAATTTTTGGAAGATCTTTATGAAACTTGAATCTCCGCTTCCTTCTATGAAGGCCTTTCTTTTACTTTTATGTTGAGTCCACCTTCTACCTTTATGCACCTACTTTAAGAGCATAGTGGCCCTTCTTAGTTCTATGTGCATTGTCCCAAGACTTGTTGATTGATGCATAGCTTTGATATTGCTTGTTTAAACTATTTGTATCTAGTCCTCTTATGAACTTTGAAGGTGTCCTATGCATTTATGTTTGCTACTCTATGAGGGACAAGCTGAATGCCACTATGCTATGTTTTCTTTATGTGAAACAAACAAACGTCTTGCAAAGCATTGCTATTCATGAATCTTTTGTTTATGTCTTTTCATGTTGCAACATAGTTGTTTTGACTTATTGTTAGAACTTTGTATTTCATGTTATGATTGAAGTACTATGATCCCAGCTATCAATGTTTTACAAATACTTTGATCAAGTTTATGATGGTGCATGTCACCTCAAAAATTATTCTTTCTTTTATCACTTACCTACTCGGGGCGAGCAGGAGTTAAGATTGGGGATGTTTATCGTTGCTAGCATTATCCATAATTTTGATGTTCCATGCTTGGTTTTATCTACTTTCTTGTGTTTAGTTCAACTTTGGAGTACTTTCTATACACTTTCTTGGACTAACCTATTAACAAGTGCCACAATGCGATTTACTGTTTTTGGTTCGGAAAGTCGAAAATGAATATTCTCGAATTGGACGGGACAAAAGCCAAAGTTGATATTTGCTGGGAAGACTCACGAAGCAGGAAGACAAGAGAGAGGGGCCCGCAGGCGGCCACACCATGTGGTGGCGGGCTAGCCCTGGCCGTGCCACCTGGGTGGTGTGGGCCCCCAGCTGGCCAACCTTGTCTCCTTCCTCTTCGCCTATAAGATGCCTCCCGATGCAAAAACCCTAAATCGACCAGCCTCCACCATGAAAAGTTCTACAACACTGCCACCACCAAAAAGGAGATTAGGAGAGAATGTCTGTTCGGCACCTAACTTTGGGACAGGGAAATGCCAGAGCCATCTCCATCGATCTCCACCACCATCTCCATCACCGTTGCTGATTCCCATGATGAGGAGGGAGTAGTTCTCTCTCGAGGCTAAGGGTTCTACCTGTAGCTATGTGTTCATCTCTCTCTCTATGCATGATCTTATTGAGATCATGAGCTTTGTAATCAAGTAGATCTACCTTGCTACTCAAGTGCTTTAATAGATCTCTGCTCTCCCCATGTGTGTGAAAGTGACAGCGTGCACACCATGGTGGCACTTAGGCTAGAGATTACAAATACTTGTTATGAGTTATATTTGGAGTTGGATGTCTCTATGAAATTTTGGTGTTTGTTGGAACCATCTAGTGCTCAAGGTGACAGTGTGGGGTTATCTAGATGTGGAAAGTGAACTTTGAGGTGTGTTGTTATAGCCCTACCATGGATTAGAGTGTTCAACCGGAGAGTAGTTAAGAGTAGTATCATAAAGAGAAGATGTTTATATGAGAGTGTTCACTAGTGAAAGTATGATCCCTAGGCCTTGTTTCTAAGCATTGATACACCATTTGCAATTAGATCTGTTACATGTTTGCTTGCTTCCTTCTTTATTTCAGTTTGCCTTTAGTCTTTTCCCACGACCACATGACCAAGCTATTTTACGCACCGTTACCACTTATAATTATCTATACCACTTGTATTTCACTATCTCTTGGCGAACTAGTGCACCTATACACACGACAAGTGTATTGGGTGTGTTGGGGACACAAGAGACTTCTTGTATCTTGATAGCGAGGTTGCTTGAGAGGGATACCTTTGACCACTTCCTCCACGAGTTCGATAAACCTTGGGTGATCCACTTAAGGGAAAACTTGCTGCTGTTCTACAAACCTCTGCACTTGGAGGCCCAACAACTGTCTACAAGAATAGAAGTGCGTAGACATCAGTTACTACTGTCTTTAATTTTACTACTGCTATTACTTTACTATTCCTACTACAAAACTATTGCTACTGATAAACTGCTGTGAGCAAGATTGTTTCCAGTTGCAGCTGAATTGACAACTCAGTTGTTAAGGCTTATAAATATTCTTTGGCTCCCCTTGTGTCGAATCAATAAATTGGGTTTCACTTCCCTCGAAAATACTGCGATACACCCCCAATACTCGTGGGTCATCAATGCAATGTCAACAGTGGATCCGTGTGTTTTAGGAAAAGAACACACATGCAAATGTCACAAGTGGATCAATGTGTTTAGGAAAAGAACACACATGCAATGTCACCAGTGGATCCATGTGGTTTAGGAAAAGAACACACATGCAATGACTCTAGTGTATCCATGTGGTTTAAGAAAAGAACACACATGTAATGTCTCTAGTGGATCCATGTGGTTTAGGAAAACAACACACATGCAATGTCACTAGTGGATCAATGTGGTTTAGGAAAAGGACACACATGCAATGACTCTAGTTGATCCATGTGGTTTGGAAAAGAACACACATGCAAATGTCACCAATGAATACATGTTGTTTAGGAAAGAACACGCATACAAATGTCACTAGTGGATTAATGTGGTTTAGGAAAATAAGACACATGCAAATGTCACGAGTGGATCAATCTGGTTTAGGAAAAGAACACACATGCAATGACTCTACTGATTCCATGTGGTTTAGGAAAAGAACACACATGCAATGTCACCAGTGGATCCATGTGGCTTAGGAAAAGAACACACATGCAATGTCACAAGTGGATCCATGTGGTTTAAGAAAAGAACACTCATGCAATGACAAAAGTGAATCCATGTGTTTTAGGAAAGTGCACACATACAAATATCACCGGTGGATCAATATGTTTTAGGAAAAGAACACAAATGCAATGACACAAGTGGATCAATGTGGTTTAGGAAAAGAACACACATGATGACTCTGTGGATCCATGTGGTTTAGGAAAAGAACACACATGTAGATGTCACCCATGAGATCAATGAGGTTCAGGAAAAGAACAAACATGCAAATGTCACGGTGGATCAATGTGGTTTAGGAAAAGAGCGCACATGCAATGACTCTAGAGGATCAATGTGTTTCAGGAAAAAACACATTTAATGTCACTAGTGGATACATGTGTTTTAGGAAAAGAACACGCATGCTATGTCACTAGTGGATCAATGTGGTTTAGGAAATGAGCACACATGCAATGTCTCAAGTGGATCCATGTGGTTTAGGAAAAGAACACACATGCAATGACTCTAAGGGATCCATGTGGTTTAGGAAAAGAACACACAGGCAATGTCACAAGTGGATCCATGTGGTTTAGGAAAAGAACACACATGGAATGACTCTAGTGGATCCATGTAGTTTAGGAAAAGAACACACATGCAAATGTCACTAGTGGAACAATGTGGTTTAGGAAAGAACACACATGCAATGTCACTAGTTGATCAATGTGGTTTAGGAAAAGAACACACATGCAATGTCACCAGTGGATCCATGTAGTTTAGGAAAAGAGCACACATTAAATGACTCTAGTGGACATGCAATGCCTCTAGTGGATTCGTGTGGTATAGCAAAAAGAACACACATGCTATGTCACTTGTGGATCAATGTGGTTTAGGAAAAGAATACACATGCGATGTCACCGGTGGATCCATGTGGTTTAGGAAAAGAACACACATGCAATGACTCTAGTGTATCCATGTGGTTTAAGAAAAGAACACACATGCAATGTCTCTAGTGGATCCTTGTGGTTTAGGAAAAGAACAGACATGCAATGTCACTAGTGGATCAATGTTGTTTAGGAAAAGGACACATGTCCAATGACTCTATTTGATCCATGTGGTTTAGGAGAAGAACACACATGCAAGCGTCACTAATGGATACATGTTGTTTAGGAAAAGAACCGATGTCTACGCATTTCTATTCTTGTGACAGTTGTTGGGCCTCCAAGTGCAGAGGTTTGTTGAAAAGCTGCAAGTTTTCCCTTAAGTGGATTACCCAAGGTTTATCGAACTTAGGGAGGAAGTGGTCAAAGGTATCCCTCTCAAGCAACCCTGTAATCAAGATACAAGAAGTCTCTTATGTCTAACACACCCAATATAGCAGCTTGTGAATTGTATAGGTGCACTAGTTGGCGAAGATAGTGAAATACAAGTGGTATGGATAAAACAGCAGTGCCAAAAAATAGCTTGATGGCGTGGAAGAGACTAAAGGCAAACTGAAATAAAGATGGAAGCAAGCAAACATGTAATAGATCTAGTTGCAAACGGTGTTTCAATGTTTACAAACAAGGCCTAGGGCTCATACTTTCACTAGTGAACACTCTTATATAAATATCTTCTCTTTATGATACTACTCTGAACTACTCTCCGGTTGTACCTCTAATCCATGGTAGGGCTATACCAGCCTCCTCAAATTTAGCTTTCCCATCTAGATAACCCCACCTTTGTTACCTTGAGCACTAGATGGTTCCAACAAACACCACAATTTCATAGAAACATCCAACTCCAAATATAACTCATACAAGTATTTGTAATCTCTAGCCTAAGTACCACCATGGTGTGCACGTTGCCACTTTCACACACATGGGGAGAGCAAACATCTATTAAAGCACTTGAGTAGCAAGGTAGATCTACTTGATTACAAAGCTCATGATCTCAATAAGATCATGCATAGAGAGAGAGATGAACACATAGCTACCGGTAGAACCCTTAGCCTCGAGAGAGAACTACTCCCTCCTCATCATGGGAATCAGCAACAGCGATGGAGATGGCGATGGAGTCGATGGAGATGGCGGTGAAGATGGTGAAGAGGCGGCGGCGCGGAGGACTCCTTCCCGCCGCTTGATATCCTGAGGAGCACCACCCCTTAGCCCCTTCCTTCATGGATTATTGGGATCCGTCTCCCATGGATATGGGATCTATGGGAGAGGCAAAAACGTGGCTTTGGTGGATACAAATTCGTGGGTGGAGCTGTCTCCCACGCATTAGGTTTTCTCACTTTATATAGCTTCTCGGATTCCCGCCACCCCATCTTGGGCTGCAGTAAATCGGGCCTATCGGGCCCGTCCGGACTCGAAATTAGCTAAATTTCATGTCCAGAATGTTTGTCGTGAAATTTCCAACAACTTTGTAGTTGAAGAGTTTTCCGTTTGACACCGTCTTCGAACCGAAACATGACCATCTTAAAAAAGAGTTCTAAGACAGATTTCTGGAAAATCCCAATTTGACTCCAACAAGATTTCCACTTGTATTCTTGGTAATTCCTACATCAAAGTGTAAAACAAGAACATTGTGCACTTTTGAAACTATTAGTAGGTTAGTCCAAATAAATCATAAACTTTATATAAAGAGTATCAAAAGCATATTATTAGCATAAAACCATCAAAATTATAGATACATTATGCGTATCAACATCCCCAAGCTTAGTTCCTGCTCGTCCTCGAGTAGCTAAACGATAAAAACAATATAATTTTTGAGGTGACATGCAGCCAACACAATGTTAATCATCATTATTGTAAAAGCATTGATAGCTGGGATCAAGGTACTCTAAACATGAACATGAAAGATAGAGTTCTAATAATAAGACATAGCAACTATGTTGTAGCATGAAAAGGTACAAACAAAAGATTCATGAATAACAATGCTTTGAAAGATGTTTGTTTGTTTCGCATAAATAAAACACAATGAGAATGGTATTCATCTTGTCCCTCATAGTGTAGCAAAACATAAATGCATAGGACACCTTCAAAGTTCATAAGGGTGACTAGATACAAATAGTTTAAGAACAAGCAATATCAAAGTTATCCATCAATCAACAAGTTTTGGGACAATGCACATTAAACTAAGAATGTCCACTATACTCTCTTAATAGGTGCATAAAGATAGAAGATGGAGAGTCAACATAAAAGTAAAAGAAAGTCCTTCATAGAAGGAAGCAGGGATTCAAGTCTCATAAAGAGCTTCCAAAAATTATGGTACTTATTAGCTTTCAGCTCTCGTTGCCCTTATCATAAGCATATTGAAGTGATTAAGGTTAAAGTGAACAAACTATGGAGTATATGCTTGACAAAGTATAAGTTGGCAATCTCATGTCCCTTGAATCGAGGCGCTCCTCATGCTACTCAAGTTTGAATTCTGGTAAGTTCTTGTCATAGTAAGTACATGTGTATCATAGAGAACAGCCAGCAGGTACCCTTGCCCGATGATACGGAAGAATCCCCATATCAAAATGACAAGGCAAGCAGACAACGAGCATCTTAGCAATCTTCTTATTTACCATGGGAAAATGATGCTTTCTTCTCTCTTTCCTCTTTTCTCATCTCTTTTTTTCTTTCTCTTTTTCTCAATCTCTAGATCTTTTTTTATAAGACGAATGCTTCATAGATTGCTCATTATGGTTACGTTGCAGGTTTCCACCATGATTAGGCATGGATTAGACCAATGACCGGAGCGTTTACTAACACATACATAACTCCATGGACTTACAAGCTCCCTTTCATTTCACACCGCAATGACCATAAACAAAAGAGCATGATATCAACTGGCTATAATGTACAAGTGCAATGTTGAAAGCGTTCCCCATGACAACATGGTTCTGCTAATTCCCAATGTATAAGTGCAAGCATATACAACATAGATGACACAATGGTTCAAGTTTATCAGGGACAAGAAAAGTAAAGTGTGCCATCAAGTTCGCGAGAGCTTTAATCACTAGTTTTCTCATAACAAGTTTAATTAGGAAGGTAGATAAAAACATGAATATACTTGGAATAGCAAATGCTAATAGGTAGGTATGGTGGACTCTTTGGAATAACTTGGTTTATTTGGAGTTGGATGCATGAGTGGAACTCATACTTGGTATGGAGGCTAGCAAAAAAGGAGCGGCCAACTAGGAGAGCAATAATGGCCATAATCATAGCGACAAAACATCATTAATTAAAGCATAAAGTGATATTATAGTTTGAAAACTAAGGATCATAGAGGCAATGGTGACTTGGGATAGTCTTAACATGGTGTGAGCATGCCAAGTCGTGACCAAATAAAGCATCAAAGGAGAATACCACAATACTATGCTTTAATATGCTAAAACAACGCATGATTCTTTCAAGGAACATTAAGCAATCTAAATTGTTTATAACATGTCATGCTATAACAAAGTTACTAAGCGAAAGCCAAAACAATATCAAGCATGACATGATAAAGTCTAAGTCACGTCAAAAACAAGCTCCTTTTACTACTTGGCATGAACTTTCCCACTCTTTTCAATCCAAATCAACTTATTTGAAACAACTCACAAAGATAACAATAAATAAAGATCAGTGAGCTTGTCTCACAAATCCACAAAGAATAACTAAAAAGTTCTAAGATGAAAGCACAAGAAAACTAAGGATAAACACAGTGCTAGCAAAAGAGAACACTCACACAACAATAAGAATGAAAACTATAGTGTTCTGGGCAATGAAAGCAGTGTGTCTCTCCAAAATAAGTGTGCTGGGATCCAACCAACTTATTGCATCAAACCAAGCAAGCGAAACTAAAAACAAAAACAAAAGGCGCTCCAAGAACAACCCAATAGTGCATGAAGCAATAAAAAGTGTATAGAAAGACACTGAGATTTTTTTGATGAAGAAGAGGATGCTGTAGGAATCCCCAAGCTTTGACGCTTGTACTTCTTGGATACCATGGGGTGACACGTGGAATGCCCAAGCTTGAGCTTTAGTCCATTCTTCATCTCATTACATCATTCTCTCCATACACCTGAAATTTTTCCTTCATACAAAACTTCACACAATCTTTATTAGCAACATTAGTGTACTCAAGATAATAAGTCTTTGGGTTCAGTTTCAACACCAATAAAACTTCCATTAAAACACAAGCTACTGTATCACTTCCCTCAAAAAGCTCAATTCTCCAAAAAGAACCCAAAAAGGAATCAACAAGAAGCAAATGCAAATAATGGCAGAAATCTGTCAAAACAGACCAGCAGGTAAAAACCAATTTTTTAGAAGATCTTATGTTGCTCAAATCAAAAAGTGTTGAACTAACGAAAGTTGGATAACAACCTGGGGCAGAACCATAAAAAATCACAGCTCAAACCGACGTACAGAGATTTTACACGAATTTTTAGAGCCAAGCACAAAAATCTGTTTTAGGACAGCAACTTTCCCAAGCATTACTTCTCTCTCATTAGAGGTTACTCTTGGCACAAAAACCACAAAAAAATGATAAGGAACGGTTATTACAGAGATAATAACTTCCAAGACTTAACTAAAACTTTTGGGTTATCTCCCAATAAGTACTTTTCTTTAATGTCTTTAAGTTAGGCTTAATAGTTTGAGAAGATGCTCACATAAGAAATATGAATTGAAGTAAAAGAGAGCATCAAGAAGCAAATTCAAAGCACATTTAAGTCTAACCCACTTCCTATACATAGGAATCTTGTAAATAAACAAGTCATGAAAGCACAAAGCAATAAGCATAGTAAAGCAAAACAAGAGCAACTTCAAGACTTTCAACATAAAGAGGGGAAACCTAATATTATTGAGATGCATAAAACCATGTTTCCCTCTCTCATAATAACTTTCAGTAGCATCATGAATAAAATTAACAATATAACTATCACATAAAACATTCTTATCATGAGCCACATTCATAAAAGAATTAATACTCTCCACATAAACATAGTCATTCTTATTAATTATGGGTAGAACCAAATTCAACAAAATAGCTATCATTATTATTCTCATCACCATAATCATCAAATATAGGAGGCATATTGTAATCATAATTAATTTCCTCCTCAATAGTAGGTGGACTGAAAATATCATATTCATCATTGTAATCATCATATATTGGAGGTTTGGTATCATCAAAGTAAATTTTCTCCTCCGTGCTTGGCGGACTAAAAATATCATTTTAATAAAAACTAGCTTCCCCAAGCTTAGACTTTTCCATAGCATTAGCAATAATGGTGTTCAAAGAATTCATACTAATAACATTACTATTAGCATGCAAATAAAGTTCCATAGGTTTTTTAATTTTCTCTTCAAAACACTTCATGTCCTAAATCAAGATAAATACTATAAAGCTCTCTAATTTTGTTGTTGTTTTCCATTAAGCCTAACTAGTGAACCACGAAACAAAAATACAAAATTACAGAATCTAAAGAAAATAACCCGAGCACTCACACGGAGGATGTGAGTACCTTCTATACCTCTGACAGCGCTTGAAAATAGCTTGATGTCACACACTTCTATTCTTGTAGGCAGTTGTTGGGCCTCAAGTGCAGAGGTTTGTAGAACAGCAAGTTTTCCCTTAAGTGGATTACCCAAGGTTTATCGAACTCAGGGAGGAAGTGGTCAAAGTTATCCCTCTCAAGCAACCCTGCAATCAATATACAAGAAGTCTCTTGTGTCCCCAACACACCCAATACACTTGTCAGGTGTATAGGTGCACTAGTTCGGCGAAGAGATAGTGAAATACAAGTGGTATGGATAAAAGACAACAGAGCTAGAAAATTGCTGGATGGCATGGAAGAGACTAAAGGCAAACTGAAATAAAAGATGGAAGCAAGCAAACATGTAATAGATCTAGTTGCAAACGTTGTTTCAATGTTTAGAAACAAGGCCTAGGGATCATACTTTCACTAGTGAACACTCTCATATAAATATCTTCTCTTTATGATACTACTCTGAACTACTCTCCGGTTGGACACTCTAATCCATGGTAGGGCTATACCAGCACTCCTCAAAGATTGCTTTTCCCATCTAGATAACCCCAAGATGTCACCTTGAGCACTAGATGGTTCCAACAAACACCACAATTTCATAGAAACATCCAACTCCCAATATAACTCGTAACAAGTATTTGTAATCTCTAGCCTAAGTGCCACCATGGTGTGCATGTTGTCACTTTCACACACATGGGGAGAGCAAAGATTTATTAAAACGCTTGGTAGCAAGTAGATCTACTTGATTACAAAGCTCATGATCACAATATGATCATGCATAGAGAAAATGAACACATAGATACCGGTAGAACCCTTAGCCTCGAGCAAGAACTACTCCCTCCTCATCATGGGAGTCAACAACAGCGATGGAGATGGCAATGGAGTCGATGGAGATGGCGGTGAAGATGGTGAAGAGGCGGTGGGAGGACTCCTTCCCAGCGATATCACGAGAACACCGCCCTTAGCCCTTCCTTCAGGGCTTATTGGGATCCGTCTCCCATGGATATGGGATCTATGGGAGAGGCAAAAACGTGGCTTTGGTGGCTACAAATTCGTGGGTGGAGGTGTCTCCCACGCATTAGGTTTCCTCACTTTATATAGCTTCTCGGATTCCGACACCCCATCTTGGGCTGCAGTAAATCGGGCCTATCGGACCCGTCCGGACTCGGAATCAGCTAAATTTTACGTCCAGAATGTTTGTCGTGAAATTTCCAACAACTTTGTAGTTGAAGAGTTTCCTTTTGACGCCGTATTCGACCCGAAACGTGACCATCTTCAAAAAAGAGTTCTAAGACAGATTTCTGGAAAATCCATTTGACTCAACAAGATTTCCACTTGTATTCTTGGTAATTCCTACACATCAAAGTGTAAAAACAAGAACATTGTGCACTTTTGAAACTATTAGTAGGTTAGTCGAAATAAATCATAAACTTTATATAAAAAGAGTATCAAAAGCATATTATTAGCATAAAACCATCAAAATTATAGATCGTTATGCACGTATCAACATCCTCAAGCTTAGTTCCTGCTCATCCTCGAGTAGCTAAACGATAAAAAACAATATAATTTTTGAGGTGACATGCAGCCAACACAATATTAATCATCATTATTGTAAAAAGCATTGATAGCTGGGATCAAGGTACTCTAAACATGAACATGAAAGATAGAGTTCAACAATAAGACATATGCAACTATGTTGTAGCATGAAAAGAGTACAAACAAAAGATTCATGAATAACAATGCTTTGAAAGATGTTTGTTTGTTTTATAAATAAAACACAATGAGAATGGTATTCATCTTGTCCCTCATAGTGTAGCAAAACATAAATGCATAGGACACCTTCAAAGTTCATAAGGGTGACTAGATACAAATAGTTTAAGAACAAGCAATATCAAAGTTATGCATCAATCAACAAGTTTTGGGACAATGCACATTAAACTAAGAATGTCCACTATACTCTCTTAATAGGTGCATAAAGATAGAAGATGGAGAGTCAACATAAAGTAAAAAGAAAGTCCTTCATAGAAGGAAGCAGGGATTCAAGTCTCATAAAAGAGCTTCCAAAATTATGGTACTTATTAGCTCTCAACTCTCATTGCCCCTATCATAAGCATCTTGAAGTGATTAAGGTTAAAGTGAACAAACTATGGGTATATGTGACAAGTATAAGTTGGCAATCTCATGTCCCTTGAATACCAGGTAGCTCCTCATGCTACTCAAGTTTAGTTAGGTAAGTTCTTGTCATGATAAGTACATGTGTATCATAGAGAGCCATAACGGGTACCCCTTGCCCGATGATCTGAAAGAATCCCCATATCAAATGACAAGGCAAGACAACGAGCATCTTAGCAATCTTCTTATTTACCATGGGAAAATGATGCTTTCTTCTCTCTTTCCTCTTTTCTCATCTCTTTTTTTCTTTCTCTTTTTCTCAATCTCTAGATCTTTTTTATAAGAAGAATGCTTCATAGATTGCTCATTATGGTTACGTTGCAGGTTTCCACCATGATTAGGCATGGATTGGACCCATTAGCCCAGGCATTTTACTAACACACATACATAACTCCATGGACTTACAAGCTCCCTTTCATTTCACAGCGATAGCCATAAACAAAAGGCATGATATCAACTAGGTATAATGTACAAGTGCAATGTTGAAAGCGTTCCCCATGACAACATGGTTCTGCTAATTCCCAATGTATAAGTGCAAGCATATACAACATATATGACACAATGGTTCAAGTTTATTAGGGACAAGAAAAGTAAAGTGTGCCATCAAGTTCGCGAGAGCTTTAATCACTAGTTTTCTCATAACAAGTTTAATTAGGAAGGTAGATAAAAACATGAATATACTTGGAATAGAAAATGCTAATAGTTAGGTATGGTGGACTCTTTGGAATAACTTGGTTTTTATTTGGAGTTGGATGCATGAGTGGAACTCATACTTGGTATGGAGGCTAGCAAAAAGGCGGGGCGACCAACTAGGAGAGCAATAATGGCCATAATCATGCAAAGCGACAAAACATCATTAATTAAAGCATAAAGTGATATTATAGTTTGAAAACTAAAGGATCATAGAGGCAATGGTGACTTGGGATAGTCTTAACATGGTGTGAGCATGCGCCAAATCGACCAAATAAAACATCAAGGAGAATACCACAATACTATGCTTTAATATGCTAAAACAACATGATTCTTTCAAGGAACATTAAGCAATCTAAATTGTTTATAACATGTCATGCTATAACAAAAGTTACTAAGCCGAAAGCCAAAACAATATCAAGCATGACATGATAAAGTCTAAGTCACAGTCAAAAACAAGCTCCTTTTTACTACTTAAGCATGAACTTTCCCACTCTTTTCCAATCCAAATCAACTTATTTGAAACAACTCACAAAGATAACAATAAATAAAGATCAGTGAGCTTGTCTCACAAATCCTGAAATAACTAAAAGTTCTAAGATGAAAGCACAAGAAAACTAAGGATAAACACGATTGCTAGCAAAAGAGAACACTCACAACAATAAGAATGAAAACTATAGTGTTACAGGCAATGAAAGCGGGTGTCTCTCTCCAAAATAAGTGTGCTGGGATCCAACCAACTTATTGCAGCAAACCAAGCAAACGAAACTAAAAACAAAAACAAAGACGCTCCAAGAACAACCCAATAGTGCATGAAGCAATAAAAACGAAGTGTCTAGAAAGACCTGAGATTTTTTTGATGAAGAAGAGGATGCCTTGGGAATCCCCAAGCTTTGGCCTTGTGCTTCTTGGATACCATGGGGTGACACCACGTGGAATGCCCAAGCTTGAGCTTTAGTCCATTCTTCATCTCATTACATCATTCTCTCCATACCTGAAATTTTTCCTTCATACAAAACTTCACACAATCTTTATTAGCAACATTAGTGTACTCAAGATAATAAGTCTTTGGGTTCAGTTTCAACACCAATAAAACTTCCATTAAAACACAAGCTACTGTATCACTTCCCTCAAAAAGCTCAATTCTCCAAAAAGAACCCAAAAAGGAATCAACAAGAAGCAAATGCAAATAATGGCAGAAATCTGTCAAAACAGACCAACAGGTAAAACCAATTTTAGAAGATCTTATGTTGCTCAAATCAAAAAGTGTTGAACTAACGAAAGGTTGGATAACAACCTGGGGCAGAACCATAAAAATCACAGCTCAAACCGACGTACAGAGATTTTACACGAATTTTTAGAGCCAAGCACAAAAATCTGTTTTAGGACAGCAACTTTCCCAAGCATTACTTCTCTCTCATTAGAGGTTACTCTTGGCACAAAAACCACAAAAAAATGATAAGGAACGGTTATTACAGAGATAATAACTTCCAAGACTTAACTAAAACTTTTGGGTTATCTCCCAATAAGTACTTTCTTTAATGTCTTTAAGTTAGGCAATAGTTTTGAGAAGATGCTCACATAAGAAATATGAATTGAAGTAAAGAGAGGCATCAAGAAGCAAATTCAAAGCACATTTAAGTCTAACCCACTTCCCTATGCATAGAATCTTGTAAATAAAACAAGTCATGAAAGCACAAAGCAATAAGCATAGTAAAGCAAAAACAAGAGCAACTTCAAGACTTTCAACATAAGAGGGGAAACTAATATTATTGAGATTACATAAAACCATGTTTCCTCTCTCATAATAACTTTCAATAGCATCATGAATAAAATTAACAATATAACTATCACATAAATGCAATTTCTTATCATGAGCCACATTCATAAAAAGAATTAATACTCTCCACATAAACATAGTCATTCTTATTAATTATGGTGGAGCAAATTCAACAAAAATAGCTATCATTATTATTCTCATCACCATAATCATCAAATATAGGAGGCATATTGTAATCATAATTAATTTTCCTATCCTCAATAGTAGGTGGACTGAAAATATCATATTCATCATTGTAATCATCATATATTGGAGGTTTGGTATCATCAAAGTAAATTTTCTCCTCGAGTGCTTGGCGGACTAAAATATCATTTTTATAAAAACTAGCTTCCCAAGCTTAGAACTTTTCCATAGCATTAGCAATAATGGTGTTCAAAGAATTCATACTAATAACATTACTATTAGCATGCAAATAAAGTTCCATGGAGGTTGTTTAATTTTCTCTTCAAAACACTTCAATATTCCTAACTCAAGATAAATACTATAAAGCTCTCTAATTTTGTTACTGTTTTCCATTAAGCCTAACTAGTGAACACAAGAAACAAAAATACAAAATTACAGAATCTAAGGAAATAACCCGAGCACTCACACGGAGGATGTGAGTACCTTTACCTTACCTCCCCGTGACAGGCATGGAAAATAGCTTGATGTCTGCACTTCTATTCTTGTAGACAGTTGTTGGGCCTCAAGTGCGAGAAGGTTTGTAGAACAGCAGCAAGTTTTTTCCCTTAAGTGGATTAACCAAGTTTGCTCGAACTCAGGGAAGTGGTCGAAGTTATCCCTCTCAAAGCGACCACTGCAATCAATATACAAGAAGTCTCTTGTATACAACACACCCAATACACTTGTCAGGTGTATAGGTGCACTAGTTCGGCGAAGAGATAGTGAAATACAAGTGGTATGGATAAAGACAGCAGCCAGAGCTAGAAAATTGCTTTGGATGGCATGGAAGAGACTAAAGGCAAACTGAAATAAAGATGGAAGCAAGCAAACATGTAATAAATCTAGTTACAAGCGGTGTCTCAATGTTGAGAAACAAGGCCTAGGGATCATACTTTCACTAGTGAACACTCTCCATATAAATATCTTCTCTTGCAGTACTACTCTCGAACTACTCTCAGGTTCCAAGACCCACTTTGTAATCCATGGTTGAAATTTATGTAGCACTCCTCCAAAGTTCGCTTTTCCCATCTAGAATATTCCCACATTTGTCACTTGAGCACTAGATGGTTCCAATGAGCACCACAATTTCACTTAGAAACATCCAACTCCAAATATAACTCATAACAAGTATTTGTAATCTCTAACCTGAATGCTACCACCATGGTGTGCATGCTGTCACTTTCACACACACACACATGGGGGAGGCAAAGTTTTATTACAAAAGCACTTGAGTATAGAAGTAGATCACACTTGTTTACAAAGCTCATGATCACAATATAGGTCATGCATAGAGAGAGAAATGAACACATAGCTCACCGAAATTTGTAGACCCTTGGCCTCGAAAGCAAGAACTACTCCTCCTCATCATGGGAGTCAACAGCAGGTGATGGAGATGGTGATGAAGATTGATGGAGATGGCGGTGAGGAATGGTGAGAAGACGGGTGGGTAACAGAGGACTCCTTCCCCTGTCGCCCGGGAGTCATGATTATGGGGGGAACCACTTCTCAGCCTCCTAGCCCTCTTCTTCATGGCTTATTGGGAGCCCTCCTCTCTCTCATGGAGATGTGATCTATGGGAGAAGAAAAAGCGTGGCTTTTAGGTGGCTGCAAATTAGGTGATTGGAGGTGTCTCCCACCAGATTAGAGTTCTCCTCCTTTTATATAGCTTCTCGGGATTCCAGATCTCATCCCATCTTAGGCTGCAGTAAATCGGGCCTATCCAGACTCGTTCGGACTTGGAATCAGCTAAATTACATATCCCGAACATTTGTCGTGAAATTTCCAACACAACTTTGTAGTTGAAGAGTGTTCCGTTTGACATGATCTTCGACCCTTAAAAAGTACATCCAATTCTAAAAGAGTTCTAAGACAGATTTTGGAAAATCAATTTGACTCCAACAAAGATTTCCACTTGTATTCTTGGTATTTCCTACATCAAAGTGTAAAACAAGAATATTGTGCACTTTTTGAAACTATTAGCACTAGTCTAAATAAATCATAAACTTTTTATAAAAAGGAGTATCAAAAGCATATTGTGCTTTTATTAGCACTAACCTGAAGACAATACCGATGTGATTTGCAGACCAACAAATAATAAATTTTCTTAGATAGAAAATATAATAATAGGTAGAAAACATATTTTCTGAGTGGTAAACCTTTGCGCTAGCATCGGTCTTAAACTTTTCTTTTGAATCATTGTATGTCGTCTTAATAATATTTCATTTTAATGCTTCAGGTGACACCATTCGAGACTGGTCGATGAACCCGATTGGCACAACAAGCGATTATGGAGCTCGCTTTAACGTCGGTGTCTTTTCTTTTTCACCACCCGTGTTATACAAAAGGAAATAGTTATAAACAATAATCTCTTTGTGCTCAGAAATCTAAAGCAATATAATGTAGTGTGTAGCTTCCTAAATATCTTATATATTTACTTTTTATTTGGTTTGTACCATTTGAGACATAATCCTCTTAAAATGCTGTAAAAAGAAAACTCAGCACCTAATTTCGCAATCTTTTATTTTTGCTGAATCATGGTTATCGAGAACTAAAAATATCATGTATGCGATGCGGAAAGATAAATTAAAAATCGTGTAGTTTTAAAACATCTCCGGAAGTGATATACATCCAAAAAATGTTACTCCATCTAGAAATAATTGACTTTATCAATATTCAAATGTATCTGAGCATTAGTTTAGTGTATAGATATAATTCTAATTTAAACAAATCCAATTCACTTATTTCTAGAGCGGAGAATATTATACTAATTATGACAGATGTGACAAAAATCAAGCAACCATTTCTTGTAGAAAAAAAGAAGAACACTAAAACAATAGAAGGATGATCTCAGCATGCCACAACAAGTCCAGTCTTATCTCCTCCACTGATATCTCTTTATTTTTGCTATTTTATTGTCTAACCATCAAGCTGATGGTAGTAGCCTCGCATGTTTATCGTGAAGAAAGGGGAGGTGTTACAAGCCGCCAGCAGGAACAACAAGTGTCATCTAGTTTCCTATTCTATCAATGAGGCGTGTCCTCATCTTCTTCTGTCAGGTTAGCTCCACTCTGGATGTAGATCCTCACTTACCTCCAACCCCGCCTCCTGAAGCACCCGAGGCTCCTCCACGGCCTCTCTCAGGAAGTTTCTTCTTTCCGAGGCGGCTACGCATTTGAGGAAGTCAATGGAGGTTGCAACCGAATTCATGGCGGACGGCTGCATCAAGCCAGAAAATACCTGCAGGGAACTCCTTTCCTCTGGTGTGAGGAAAAAATCCTGTCATTGCTCCGACCACTAAGCCCGTTTCGTCGAATTTGTTGACCCGTCTTCGCTAACAGTCTTCTAAGAACATGATTCGATTAAGCGAGGAAGAAGCGAACTAGATATAGAGAGCAGGGCTAGTGCCATCCGGTGGCACGCCATTGACTCGGGTTGCTAGATGAGCGTGATAGCGTTCCTTGAAGACAGCGATTAATGTCGGGGGCCGTGGTCCAGACGCCATCTGCGGCGCTGGGCGCGCATGGGCATCGCAGTCGTAGCGCCGCGAGCTCCATCTCGACAGGTGTCTTTGAGGCATCGAGACGGGGCCACAACTGACCTCCACCACTTCCGCGTGCTGGCGTGTCGCACCCTTTCAGCGAGGTCGACCACCACAACCCGCCACGCCACCACGGAGGTCCGCCATAGATACTCCACTCTTTCCTGCTCCTCGAACTGAAGGCGGAAAGGGCCTCACAGGATGTTGTCCCTAAGGAAAGGAGGAGGGTCTCCGGATCAGGCAACAGCTCTCTCTAGCTGACAGGCAAGCCGTTTCGGCATTTTTATACCCGGTGCTGGGCGCTGTATTGCCACCCAACAGCCTCCCCTAAGCCAGCGGACACGTGGGAAGAAACTTGATACATGAAGAATTAGATCACAGTAGCCATAAGTCTGATCCGCTGCCGGAGAGCAGGAGGCGCGTCAGTGGTGTGGTGGGGAAGGCGAGGTAGTCTGAAACCGGAGGTCTGACGAGGAGTAAATGAAATGGTTCTCTCACAGGGATTTGGATCGGGTGCTGAAGGTAGAGAAGATAGGCCCTCAAATCCCCACCGCCAAGGAACAAAGAACAGGACAAGCAAGGAGCTGGGCCGGTGATGATCGGAGAGAGCTGGTCTAGAGGCAAATGACAGGCGCGGTGGCTTGGCATAAGTATGGGTCGGTAAACGGATATCGGGGGTGGGGTGGCGTCTATCTTAAAGAAGCTAGGTTGGAGCCACATAGGATAGGCATCTGATAGTCATCGAGCGAATTAAAGGGACTAATCCCCGTTTTAATTCGCTTTCAGTCAGAACTTAGCGGTGAGACTTGAGGTGTGAGGCGGGAGGTAATATCTCCAAAACTATCGAGCCAAAGCGGTCAAAAATTAGCAGGAAGACGGAAAAATAGGGGTGACAAACAATGTGAATCTTTTAATGAAGTATAGATAAAACAATCAAAAATTATGAATCGTTATGCATGTATCAAGAACACATGCAATGTCACTAGTGGATCCATGTGGTTTAGGAAAAAACATGCATGTAATGATTCTAATGAATCAACGTGGTTTACAAAGACCACACATGCAATGACTCTAGTGGATCCATGTGGATTTCAGGAAAGAAAGAACACACATGCAATCTCACTGATGGATAATGTGGTTTGGAAAAGAACCATGTCCAATGACTCTACTGGATACATGTGGTTGAGAGAAAGAACACACATGCAATGACTCTAGTGGATCCATGTGTTTTAGGAAAAGAACACACATGCAATGTCATGGATTGGATCAAAATAGTTTAGGAATAGAACACATATGCAATAACTCTAGTGGATCCATGTGGTTTAGGAAAAGAACACACATGCAATGACTCTAGTGGATCAATGTGGTTCAAGAAAAGAACACACATCTGATGTCACCGGTGGATAATGTGGTTTAGGAAAAGAACACACATGCGATGTCAATGTGGTTCAAGAAAAAGGAAACACACTTACATACACACATTTTTTGAGCGGTACACATGCATACACGTGGTAGTATGAAACATGCATTTCCATTTTTAATCGGTTATATTTCTATCTAAATCCTTATTGTGTTTTGCCCTCTCTCACAAAAGCCAAAACATGTACTTACCTTTTCTGCTATCCACGATTAGGCGACATAGATATCCCACGGATCATGCCACCAATTGTTGATCCTCTGTGATCGAGCAGACACGATAACCCCTTGCTCCACCTCCTTTTTTGCGAAGTCTATCCATACCACCTCTCTATTGTGCCACCGATACTTTACCTCCATAAAAAATTAAAACCATCTAAAAATAAATAAAATAAATGATCATGATTGAAGAAGCTAAGCGTCATTGTCTTTTGGATCATCGTCGTCTTTGTCACCATGATGGTCCTTGCCATCGCCGTTGTGGTGTCCTCCTGCGATGGCTTCGTCACCGCCCCCTTCTTCGTATCGCGCGCTATATCCTTGTCGAGTCCTCCTCCTCCTCTTATCCTCCTACGTAGTCCCACAGTCCGCCACTCTCCTCTCTGCTTCTTCCTCCGTGATATATGAACACCTCCTCATTGGCCAAGTTGGAGTCATCCAAATATTTGTCTCCTCTCTTCTTCCTGGTCTTCCTCTCGTTCCTCTTCTTATCCGTACTTGCCAGTGCAACATGCACCCCCGTCCTGGCTGCTTCTTTGCGATCGTAAAATCGCTTCTGGTGCACCATGCTCCTCTGGCGGCGATGCGAAACCCGACATCACCGGTGTCCTCAAGTACCGGTGTCGATGGATCTGGCATGGTTGGATCTGACGTCTTTGCCTCATTGGCAACTTCGTTGAGTGCGGGCGATCTTGGCGAAGGTTGGATGCAAACGATCAGTCAGCCTGCTTAGATCGTCCATTTGCATGACAGGCCATCATGCTCAGGAAGTTGTTGGAATGGCGATGGCCCGAAGTACGAGTTGAGTGCGATCTGATCAAGGAGTGAATAACGGTTTTGTGCGTCATGTACACGCATGCATTTTTCGATTATTAAAAATTTTTATCTCGCGTACTGAACATAATTTGATCACAACAAAAGTGGCTCAGCGTATTCTAGACTCGTAAATATCCTGTGGGTGCTTGTCGATGTGGAGTTCAATGTGTGTTCCTATCGATGTGGAGTTGACGTGCGGAGTGATCGTGCACGATTGCCGCAGCGTCATTGCCGTCGACACATGATGCCTTGCAGGGCGTCTGCGATGCCCGTGATTATCACCCGGCCCTACTCATTTTTTAAGGTTATGATCCCACTCCTTTTATTATATACTGGATTTTAGGCCACACCTAAGACCTTAGAACTGTCCATCACAATAAAGACAAGTCCAATCGAGTCCATCAATTCCCTATCTAGCTTCTATAGAAGGTGGGCCGGTGGTCTTGGATAATACTCTTGGACCATGGCATGTACTCTTTGACTCTTCTCCACACTAATCACTCTCTTCTTTCTCCTATCACCACCTCCCTCCCCTTTGCAAGCCATTTCTCCCGTGAGGAGAGACGGTCGACCATTCATGAGAGAAAAGGAGAGATCCTTTGGCAGTTCTTGCTCTACTAGCCCCTCAATCCCCCATCTCACTGAGGCCCAATCTCTCCCGACAATGGCGTTGAATGTTCTAGCAGGCGAGGGCTACTCCTGGTACGGTCTTCTTGTTCTACTTCTTCTCCATCTCCTTCTCCATCATGATCTTATTACACTTCTTATTCTTGTTCTTCTTGCTCTTCCTCTTCTACGTATTCTGAGTAGGTAGTGGACCAGAATCCTACGATGGCGACATTGGTTTTTTAGTATTCGAAATCTCCACCTTGTTATTTCTTTGAGTATTAATGTGAATTTCTTAGATTGTATCCACCTACATTGGGTTTTTTGCAAGTTGTATTGGTTTTCATGAATATGACTAGATCTCTTGGTCTTTCTTTAATACCTCTATTCATAGATTCAATGGGATTTTATGATTAGGATTATTTTTAGTGATTATGACTAGATCTCTAGGTCTATTTTAATCTTGTTGTTCATAGATTCAATGGTGATTTTTGTGATTTGTATTAGTATTCACCTAGAACACGGAGTGTAATTAGAGAATTTCTATTCAAATAACATGAATGATGAAGCGATCGAAGGCCAAATGCAGTGACAAGGTGGCATAATCGATTGCCAAGATTGACAACTAACATGAGCTTGCGCTCTCTCACGAAGATAATGAGAGCCTACATAAGCGTTTTGCTCTGAAGGAGATCTCACTAGATTTTTGCGCATGACATCGTGAGGCTGCGAACATGCTAAACCATAACTTGAGCGAGGCAAGAACGGGCCATCAAGATAATCAAGAGATCATGGAGGACAAGAAGAATCTCCGGATAAGATGCACCCTCTTGTAGGACTAAATCACGAGGCACTCGGAGGACACATCGGCGAAGAAAGGCTACCCATCCAAGCCTACCATGGCGTAACCGTTGCCTGAGTGCGATGAAAGAGGCGAAGGAGGACATGGTGAGGATCACTATACTCGGTGTTCAAAAAGAGAACAAGGAGCTAAGGGCTTGTTTGGAGGCGTATTAGAGCAATGCCCAAGTCTGATCCCCGTTAGAGCGGGCATGAATATCAGTTCGTGATCCACTCTTTTTGTAACTCCTTATCTATATGGAGATGTGTGGGTGTTCAAGTTCATGAATCAACACCATGAGATCTTTCCATTACGTATCTAGACATGGGTTTACGCATTATGAGTTTTCCACTACTATTTGGTGACATGGGAAAAACCCACATCACACTAAACTATAGAAAAACCTTATTTGCTTTGAAACTGAAATTATGATAGTGCCACTAGTCGATTTATAAAAAGTTGATTAGTCCTAGATTGCTTCTTCCTTGAAATTATGACTGTGCCACAAGTTGATTCAATTAATTATGGAAACTAACCACCTTGTCATGGTGAACTAAACAAACCATACTATATATTTTTTTGTTGAGGAATGAGGCGAAAGATCAGCAGGGACACAGCGACCTTGATAAATGGCAAGTTAGCCATCCAAAGGGAGAAGTAGAATTATCAAAAGATGGCCTTTGACCACCTGCGTGCTAAAGTCGCGGTACTTTTTGACAAGTGCCAGAAACTGAAGGAGGTAAACGCCGGCTGGGAGAAACTTCATAGGGAAGGTCGCACCTTGGTTAGTAAGCAGACGGAGATCATGAAGGGGATCATGGAGGAAAATCATAAGGTTGCGAGACCAACTTCTCGAATCACGATGGAGTCTTTGGAACACTCTTGAGGCGCCCGACCAAATGCTGAAGGAGCAAGCAAAGACCATGCGGACTTGGCGATCTTGGGAAGGAAAGCGGCGACTCCACGAGGGCTAAGCTGCAACCCAACATATGTCTGTTTAGTACTCAACTTCTGTTTTATCCTCTATGGTGGTGATTTTGTAAACATGAACTTAACTCTATGCATAATATGTGTTGGAAATTAATTTGCTCAAAGGATTGAGTTTGGCTTAGTTAAGAAAGCGCAACTATAGGTCTTCTGATTAACTAGTTTGAGGCATTGTACGGCATAAATTATTCATCCAAATTTCCTTTATCCTCTGTGATACATCCTTGTTCACCCTCACGCACCTTCTTGATTCCTTCAACACATCCAAGTAGTACTCTAGCTTCTTATTGCCTTCCTGAGCTAATCCTTTTCCTTTTACGCATTATGAATCAGCAACTTTGTGACTATCACGAAGCTTAGGAAGTTCCCACAACCAAGATCCCATTGATTACATCATAGTTACATTGCAAATTCTTGATTTCTTGTTCCAGCTCATTATTGTGTATAAACAACATAAAATTTTCAGCTGCATCACAAGCATCGATAAATCTCCCAACCTTTCCAACTCCATCTCCCATAAGTGCATCGGCCTCCGGATCCACCCACTCTAAGCTTTACACGGGCCAACCTAAAAAACACACACTATCGTGTTATGAACATAACACGATATATTTTTCTTCATGTCACCATTGCACATAATGTAAACAAACCTGGTTTGTATAGCCCAAAAAACTTCTCCCAGTCTTACTTCCTTCGAATGCAACATATCTCATCAGTTTAGCCATGGTCACATGGTACTTCTCCATCGATATGTAGGCCCTCCCATTCGTGTCGTAAATAAATCCGTCGTACCTATAAGGAAATGCAAAGCTGGAATTGAACATGATTCCATGCACAAATGGATCTCAGATTGAGGATTTACCAATGCCTAACCCTATTGAGAAAGCAGAGGAACTCACATCGCGGTAATAATCAATGTCGGAGAGAAGGCTATCGCTTCTCAACCCGTCGTCCTAAATCGTTCTAGGGCGACATGGCGAATCGTCAGCGTCGTGATGGTGTGGAGAGAGAGAGGCGAGTGAGTGATTGAGATAGAATGAAAGAGTGGGGAAAGTGAAGTGTGTCCCTGCTGGAGCAATGACTAATTTGGCATGTTACAATAGTTTAATGGATACCATGCCCTTTCCCTCGATTACTGCCTCCTACCAAATAAGTTTTCTCTTCATATATTCTTATTTCAAATTTAAACACATACTTCATCCATCCCAATTTCTTTGACTAATAGCAACATATCAATACATTACATCATCTAAACAAACATAATCATGTCAACTACAAGGTACTTATGCATCACTTGTTCGGTCATGGTTTCACAAAACCTTACATTACAATCTCTCAACAAACATAATCACGAAACAAGTATATTACACCATCTCGAAAACAAAATCATGTCAACTACAAGGTACTTATGCATCACTTGTCCGATCATGGTTTCACAAATCATTACATTACAATCTCTCAACAAACATAATCACATAAACAAGTACATTACATCATCATATCAGAAACAAAATCATATCAACTACAAGGTACTTATGCATCACTTGTCTATTCATGGTTTCACAAATCATTATATTACAATCTCAACAAACATAATCAGAAACAAGTACATTACATCATCTCAAGAACCATAATTAAATCAACTACATATGTACTTATGTCTCATTACAACAACGATGGTTTGGTGGTGATAATAATACGACAATGTTAACGGCTTGCACAACATTATATCGCAATATCTCAAATAACATAATCCACAAAAACATGGTCTAAATGCAACGATAGTCAATGTTACAAATATAGGTAGGGTAACCCGCGGTCCATATGACAAGCCTATGGTAGCAACTCTCATCGAGATCATATCAGCGTCGATCACCTTGTTACGTTCATCCACTATAACATGTTCAAGAACATCGAAATGGTAGCGGAAGAACACCTTCTGGTTAAACTCTTTAAATCGCATAATCTGCATAAGATCTCCGATATCAAAACCTCTATGAATTCCTGCTTCTTATGATTCCACCACGGATTCGTGTAATGCCTTTGGGCCAATCTTGATTTCCTTAGCGATCACCTCTCTCATTGCATCAAGAGTTATGTTTTTGAATCGGCGGTGATCTCCACGATACATGATGAAACTGGCATTAACTCCCTCATCAAGTTTTCCATGTATGAATCCACCTCTAAGTGTATCTTTGAACTTATCTAGATCAGCATTATTGGTCGTAGTCTCTAGGGCGAAGCTCGACAGCAAGATCTCCAACATCTACATACATATCATGAATCATCGCTTCAACTTTCACCTTACGATCAGCTGCACAACACTCCCAAACCATCGAAGCCCATGGGAGAGCTCAATTTGCATATAGGTATCATTGATGTTGCACCACCAATTTTGTCCTCTGTCTAGAACCCGAGAATTCTAGCATGAAACATATCTACCCGACTCTTGAAATAGCACAACCTCTTTGCAATTCACAAGTAGAAGCACATCTGTGAACACAACCCTCTAGCAACAAAATCTAGTTTTGTCTTTGTCTTTAGTGGACATGAACTATGAAATCATATAGGTCCCTTGTATCGAAGTTGTACTAATTTGATTAAAGGGACTCTTGGTTCATTCAATTCTATTACGTAGTAACTAATCTACTAGTAAGATGAGGCGTAGATAAAAAAGTTCATCTCTCGCTCTTCTACCGGGTTTTTTTTCGAGATCTGGGTGCCGCGTCCCCACCACCACCGGACAATCCGCTGCCTCCCTTTTCTATTCAACCCGCTGCTCGTAGGTACCTTGGGAGCATACTTGGCGACCTGGTAAGCTAGCAAGGTGAAGACCTGCAGCTTCTTCGTGTTGAGCCGAGACTCTCGATTGAATGAACACGAATTAGTCGGCAACATAGCTACCACCTTCACCTTGCAAGACATCACAGGGGTGGCGCCCTCCACCTCCGCCGTATTGGTGTTAGGGAGGGAGAAAAAGGACCTCCTGCATTGCTGGATTGATGTCGGGAAGGGAAGAAAAAGGACCGCCACCCTTGTGATCAGTTAGTGTTGGAAGTTAGGAAAGAAATCTGATCGATTTTCCCCTATGACACGTGCGGTGGATAAGAAGAGACCAACTAGAAGGGGCATGGAAGGAACTAGTGTAATTGAATATCCTGACTTAACGGGCACGATTTGAAAATATTTGGTTCGGCCACCGTTCACTCGAAATACCCTTCTCAGCAATTGGCACCCCAACTTTTCGAATCGCGGTGATTAAAATCAACTCGGGCCCCGGTATGTACTGGCGTCTCAACTTTCGGTCCGCAAAATTATTTCCTCTATATAGGTATGTTGGTGAGCGACAGCGAAGCATGCATAAACAACCTATAGAGACTCGATACAATTATTAAATCTATCGGAGAGGATAAGAAAGACCTAGCCGGAACCAACGATACTAACGCAAACAGACCCATCCTGGTATTTCCTGCTCGAGACCAAACGAGGAAGTCCTTTCGGGGAAACTCACAAAGTTGGCAGTTTTATTTATTCATTCCATGGTGTTTATCCAAATTTACTAGTCATATCAGATCCAAGTCAAATTATAATAGTAATCATTTAGTGTAATTTGTCTATGATCGATAAACTGTGCTCCAATTTGTCCATAACCACGGACATGGATTTTCGAAAAAGATTTAACCACAGCAGGGTGCACCAAAGTATCCACCGCACTTCCACCCTTGTTTGCAAGATCAAGTAGGTGCAAGATCAAGTAACATACATCTATCGGTATGTTAGTGGGGCTTTAGACACATTTCCCAAATCCAAAGCAAGTACATGGGGCCACCTCACTAAGCTAACCGCAATGAAGTCGGATGGCTCTGAGATGGACCGAGGTTTTAATCAATGGCTATAAGCTTATTTGGAACCGAAAGTGTGACTCGTCTTGTCGATACGTGAAAACATTCCACATTTGTTCCTAAAATACAGTAGTAAATGCTCTCCACGAGAAACAATAGTAAATAAGCGAGAGCATGGAATAAGTACAAGAGAGTAATAATGCCCCAAACTATTTTGTGCCCCCCAGTATAGTACTTTGAAATCAGGTAGTAAGCCGATAGGGGTGCCCACACAGCCAACATGTGGTTAGCATGCTCGGTCTCGGAACAGGTGTCAGGAACTCGGGTCCTAGGTGGACACAAGTGGGCGGGATAAGATCGGATCTCAACTATTACCCATTGATGCCTATTTATTAATTATATATACTTCAACATTTAATTATCAAGTGGTAAGTGGAACCATGATTATATTCACCACTAAGCATGTGACAACCTCCCAACAGTGGAACTTGATGGCATGAAGAAACACCTAAGAAAGCAACTCAGCTAATTATGCTATCTACCAAACAATAGGCAATAGGAGGTGTCCAAGGCAATATAGATGTTGCAAGGAATATAAATAGTACGAAACTAAAGCATCACAACGAATAGCAATAGATCAATAGGAGGAAGTAAAGACTATAAAAGAAAAATAGGTGAAAGGGAATGCTCGCCCTAAAGAACCTTTGCCGAAGATACATCCAAAGAATGGGTCGAAGCTTCATCACCTCAACATCCTAATCCGTGTGAAGCAAGAACTAAAAAGAACACCGGATACTATTTAATACTATGGCAAAAGATTGGGCATGTTCATGATATAATGTATGGCATGGCAAGATGCAATGCAACTAGACAAATAATTAGGATGTTCATGTTGTTTAGGTACCCCACAATTTAAATGTTGGATTAATAAAGCAAAACATGGTATCGATTCGTTACACAAATTTAAATGGATGCGATAATAGACAAGAATAGCCTACATATGCACTCCATATGTAATTATTAGAGTGATTCAACAAATTACCCCCAAACAAACAAATATGTATCACGATCATGAATGATTTAATATGCAACAAGTTTAATATGGCAATTCATAAAGTAGGGCTGATGGCCCAAAATATATCGAGCTTCGTTGGGGAACCCCAAGAGGAAGGTATGATGAGCACAACAAGTTTTCCTCGGTTATGAAACCAAGGTTATCAATCGATGGCAGCAAGGAAACACCCCAAAGCGTGTTGCTAGCTGAACTTTGGCGAGGCGTCTACAGTGCGGCTGACAACATGGAGACCCATAACACAACAGAACTCTGCCCCAACTTGCGATGAGGTTGTCAATCTTACGGTTTTCTGAAAAGAAAAGGATTCAACGCGTATCGAGTGGAAGAAAGTAATAGTTTGCGAAAGTAAACACAAAGCGATGTGAGTTGATTTTAGATTGATGGTAAAAAGAAGGACCGGGGTCCATAGTTCACTAGTGGTGGCTCTCCTTAAGATAGATAACATGTTGGGTGAAAAAAATTACAGCGGGGCAATTGACAAACATCGAGAAAGCATACGCATATACTACTCATCTTGACTCCTTTCAGATTCGATTGGGCATTACAACATTATACATAGACCGCCATCCAAGCATCTATGACTAATAATCCACCTTCAAGTTATCATCGACCCCCTCGGTATTAAGTTGCAAGCCGGATAATTGCATTCTGAAATCGTGTAAAGTAAACAATCTGATTGTTCTATGAAGAAAGGATTGTTTTTTCTCCTAGTAGCAACATCACATCTAGTATCTTAGAGATTTACATCACTTCCCAGATTACTAGAGGCATGAACCCACTATCGAGCATAAATACTAACTCTTGGAGTTGCTAGCATCTACTTGGCCAAGATAGCTACTAACAGCGGAAAGCATGCAAGATCACAAATAACAAAGACATGATAGAATCAATAATCCATTTGAAATAGCATCTCAATCTCCATGGATCCCATAAACACAACATGTAGGAATTACAAATAGATGATCTTGATCATGAGCAGACTCACAAGATCTAAGCGTGATAGAACAAAGGGAGGAGAACCAGCCATCTAGCTACTAAATGGACCCGTAGTCACGAGATGAACTACTCACACATCACGGAGGCTTGCATGATGATGAAGAAGGCCTCGGTGATTTCTCCCCCTCCGCAGTGCAGGGAAGAGCTTGGATCCCTCCCAATCTAGGGATGGAGATGGCTGACTCTGAGACTATTTCATGGAATTTTGATGGTGCCAGGGTTTACATGTCGGAGGCAATATATGGCGAAAGGAGAGCCGGGGTGCTTAGGCGGCAGACCACCCCAGGCGAGCCAAGCCTGGTCGCGTGGCCAGTGGTGTGGCGGGCTAACCCCTCTCCGTCTCGTGATACGGCTCTGGTGTCCCTCGGTGAAAAATGACTTTGGCTTTTGTCCCGTCAATTCGAGATTATTCATTTCGACTTTCCTAGAACCAAAAAGCAGAAGAAAACATGCGGTACTTTGTGGCTCTTTTTAATAGATTAGTCAAGAAATCATATGAAAAGTACTCCAAAGTGTGGACAAAACATAAGAAAGTAGATCAAACCAAGCATGGAACATCAAAATTATGGATACGTTAGCAGCGTATCAACATCCCAAAGCTTAACTCCTGCTTAAGTCCTCGAGTAGGTAAGTGATAAAAAGAAAGAATAATTTTTGAGGTGACATGCACCATCATAAACTTGATCATAGTATTTGTAAAACATTGATAGCTGGAATCATAGTACTTTGCAAGATGTTTGTTTATTTCACATAAAGAAAACATAGCATAGTGGCATTCAGCTTGTCCCTCATAGAGTAGCAAACATAAATGCATAGGACACTTTCAAAGTTCATAAGAGTGACTAGATACAAATAGTTTAGAACAAGCAATATCAAAGCTATGCATCAATCAACAAGTCTTGGGACAATGCACATAGAATTAAGAATGTCCAATATGCTCTCAAAGTAGGTGCATAAAGATAGAAGGTGGAGAATCAACATAAAACTAAAAGAAAGGCCTTCATAGAAGGAAGTAGGAATTCAAGTCTCATAAAGAGCTTCCAAAATTTATGGTACTTATTAGCTTTCAGCTCTCATTGCCCCTATCATAAGTATCTTGAAGGTGATTAAGGTTAAAGTGACACAACTAAGAGGATATGGTTGACAAGTTATAAGCCGAAATATCATGCCCCTTACTTATGAAGACCGAACCTCATGCTACTCAACTTTAGTCACAAGTACGCTCTTGTCATTGTAAGTACGTATGTATCATAGAGAACCGCCAATGGGGAACCCCTTGCACATGATACAGGAGCTATCCCATAATCAAAATGACAAGGCAAGTAGACAATGAGCATCTCAGCGATCTTTTTATTTGCTATTTGCATAGGTTTTTATTGAGGATGCTTCATAGAGTGCTTATTATGGTTATGCTAGAAGTTTCCATAATGATTAGGCATGGCTTAGGCTAGCGGCCCAGGCGTTTCTCTAACACACATACAAACTCCATGATCTTACAAGTTCCCCTTTTATTTCACACTGCTGGGATCCATAAGCAAAAGAATCATGATATCAACGGGGTACAAAGTACAAGTGCAATGTTGAAAGCATTCCCCATGATACATGGTTCTGCTAACTTCAACTTATAAAGCGCAAGCATATACGCAACAAAGATGGACGCAATTGTTCGTGAGAGCTTTAATCACTAGTTTTCTCATAACAAGCTTAATTCGGAAGGTAGACAAAAACATGAATATACTTGGAATAGCATATGCTAATAGGTAGGTATGATGGACTCTCTGGAAAAACTTGGTTTTAGGAGTTGGATGCATGAGAGGAACTCACACTTGGTTGCGGAGGCTAGCAAAAGACTGGGAGCGACCAACTAAGAGAGCGATAATGGCCATAATCATGCAGAGCGACAAAACATCATTGATCAAAGCATAAAGTGATACTACAAGTTGAAAACTAAAGGATCATAAAGGCTTATGGTGACTTGGGTGTGAGCATGTGCCAAGTCAACCCAAATAAAGCGTCAAAGGAGAATACCACAATACTATGCTTTAATATGCTAAAACAACGCATGATTCTTTCAAGGCACATTAAGCAATCTCAATTGTTTATAACAAGTCATGATACAACAAAGAATACTAAGCCTAAAGCCAAAACAATATCAAGCATGGCATGACAAAGCATGGGCCACAGTCAAAAACAAGCTCTCTTTACCACTTAAGCATGAACTTTCCTACTCTTTCCAATCCAAACCAAACTATTTGAAAACCAATGTATGAAAGAGGGGGTCCAACCAATTTATTAAGCAAACTAAGCAAACCAAGCAAAGTAAAAACCAAAGCGAAAAAAAAAGGCGCTCCAAGAACAACACAAGCTGCATGAAACAATAAAAATGAAGTGTTTGGAAGAAACGAGATTTTTATTGATGAAAAAGGGATGCCTTGGGCATCCCCAAGCTTTCGCTTGTACTTCTTGGATATTTCTTGGGGTGACAGCGTGGCATCCCCAAGCGATCTTTAGTCCATCCTTCATCTCATTACTCATTCCTTCCATACACCTAAATTTTTCCTTCATACAAAACTTCACACAATCTTTATTAGCAACATTAGTGCACTCAAGATAATAGGTCTTTAGGTTCAGTTCCAACACCAATAAAAATTCCATTAAAACACAAGCTACTGTAGCACTTCCCTAAAAAATCTCAATTCCCCAAAAGAACTCAAAAAGGAACCAACAAGAAGCAAATGCAAATAATGGCAGAAATCTGTCAAAACAGACCAGCAGGTAAAGACGAATTTTTTCGAAGACCTTCTGTTGCTCAAATCCAAAAGTATTGAACTAACTAAAGTTAGATAAGAACCTTTTGCAGAAGCACAAAAATTCACACCTCAAAAGGACGTACAGAGATTTTACACGAATTTTTACGGTAAACCATAGAAATCTGTTTCGGGACAGCAACTTTCCCAATCATTACTTCTCTCTCATTAGAGGTTACTCTTGGCACAAAATCAAATAAAAGGATAAGGCGGTTATTACTGAAGTACTAACTTCCAATACTCATCTAAAACTTTTGGGTTATCTTCCAATAAGTACTTTTCTTTAACGCCTTTAAGTTGGGCATAAGAAGCAAGAAAAAGAATCAAGTGTTCTCCAATGAAGAAGCATTAAGAGCAAATTTTGTTTTCATAGGAGAGGAAAAAGAAATCTTATCTCTCTTCTCAGGGAAGTTTTCTATACCTTTCTTGAGTGGGAGTTGATATTTAATGGTGCCTTCTTTCATATCAATAATGGCACCAACAGTTCTAAGAAAAGGTCTTCCCAAAGTAATATGACAAGAAGCATTGCATTCAACATCCAAAACATAGAAATTAATGGGGACATAGGCATTGTTAACCATAATAAGAACATCATTAATACTCCCCATGAGTTTATTTTTAGCATTATCATCAAGTGGAACATTCAAATAACAATCTTCAAGTGGTGGTAAATCAAGCATATCATAAATCTTTCTAGGCATAATGGAAACACTACTATCAAGATCACATAAAGCTTTGAGATCAAAATCATTCACTTTCATATTAATGATGGGTTCCCAACCATCTTCTTGTTTCATAGGAATAGAAGCTTTATATTTCATCTTTTCTTCTTTAATTTTTATGAGAGCATCAGTAATGTGTTTTGTAAAGGCCATATTCATAGCACTAGCATTAGGACTTTTAGCAAGTTTTTGTAGGAACTTAATCACTTCAGAAATGTTGCAACCATCAAGATCAAAACCATAATTATCATCTAAAGTAGTAGAGATATTACTAGCCTCAACACTAGTGGTAGTGATAGTAGAAACACCAATGTTTCTAGCAATTTCATCCTCTCTTTCCCACTTAGCATGCAATTCAGCTAATAGTCTAACATTTTCATCAATTCTTACTTGTATGGCATTAGTAGCAGCAAATGGATTATCATTAGTTTCAGGTTTAGCAGCCATTTAATTCAAAGAAGATTGAGCTTCAGCCAATGATGCTATATTTCTTTCAGCATTAGAGTTTTTCCTCAATAGTTTTATCGAAAGTAGTTTGTTTACTAATAAAGTCTTTACGCATAACTTCAAGTTTAGAGGGGGCACTCCTATTATTGTTGTAGGAATTTCCATAAGCATTACCATTGTTGGGAGGATATGGCTTATAACTATTGTTACCAAAATTATTCCTGTAGGCATTGTTGCTAAAATTGTTATTTCTTATAAATTTCACATCAACTTGCTCTTCTTGAGCAACCAAAGAGCTAAAGGAACATTATTTGGATCAATATGGGCTTTCCCATTAACAAGCATAGACATAATAACATCAATTTTATCACTCAAGGAAGAGGTTTCTTCAACAGAATTTACCTTCTTACCTTGTGGAGCTCTCTTAGTATGCCATTCAGAATAGTTAACCATCATATTATCCAGAAGCTTTGTTGCAGCTCCCAAAGTAATGGTCATAAAGGTACCTCCAGCAGCAGAATCAATAGATTTCTTGAAGAATAGTTCAATCCTGCATAAAGGTTTGCATAATCATCCAAGTAGTCAGTCCATGAGTAGGACAATTCTTTATCAAAGATTTCATTCTTTCCCAAGCTTGAGCAACATGTTCATTATCAGATTGTTTAAACTTCATTATTTCACTTCTCATAGATATAATCTTAGCAGGAGGATAGTATTTTCCAATGAAAGAATCTTTGCATTTAGTCCAAGAATCAATACTATTCCTAGTTAAGGAATTCAACCATTCTTTAGCTTTTCCTCTCAAAGAAAGGAAACAATTTAAGCAATAATATCCCCATCTATATCCCTATGCTTTTGCATTTCACAAAGTTCAACAAAGTTATTTAAATGAGCAGCATCATCTTCATTACCAATACTAGAAAATTGTTCTCTCATAACAAGATTGAGCAAAGCAGGTTTTATTTCAAAGAAAGTAGCTTCAGGAACAGGTGGAGCAATAGGTGTGCTCATGAAATCATTGTTGTTGGTGCTAGTGAAGTCACACAACTTAGTGTTTTCAAGAGTAGTCATTTTTTTGTGTTTTTAATAAAGAAATCAAACTTGTAGAACTAATTTTTTTGTGTTTTTGATAAGAAACAAGCAAACAAAGCAAAAAGTAAACTAAGCCAAACAAAAATAGCAAAGTAAAGAGATTGGTTATGAGGGACTCCCCTTGTGAAGATGTCCTTGACTCCCCGGCAACGGCACCAGAAAAAGAGCTTGATGGCCCAAAATATATCGAGCTCGTTGGGGAACCCCAAGAGGAAGGTATGATGAGCACAGCAGCAAGTTTTCCCTCAGTTATGAAACCAAGGTTATCAACCCAATAGGAGCAAAAACACCCAAAGGTGTTGCTAGCTGAACTTTGGCAGGCACTACGGTGCCAGCGACAGCGTGGAGACCTGCACAACACAACCAGAACTACGCCTTTAACTTGCGATGAGGTTGTCAATCTCACGGTTTGCGAAAACAAAGGATTAAACGTATCGAGCGGAAGAAAGTAATAGTTTGTAGAAAGTAAACACAAAGCAGTAAATAGTTGATTGTAGATTGATGGTAAAAGAAAGGGTTGGGGTCCATAGTTCACTAGTGGTGGATCTCCTTAAGATAGATAACATGTTGGGTGAACAAATTACAGCGGGGCAATTGACAAACATCGAGAAAGCATACAAGCATATACTACTCATCTTGACTCCTTTGAGATTCGATTGTGCATTACAACATTATACATAGACCGCCATCCAACTGCATCTATGACTAATAATCCACCTTCAGGTTATCATCTGAACCCCCTCCAGTATTAAGTTGCAAGCAACGGATAATTGCATTATGAATTGCGTGTAAAGTAAAAAATACGATTGTTCTATGAACAAAGGATTGTTGTTTTCTCCCTAGTAGCAACAACACATCTAGTACCTTAGAGATTTATGTCACTTCCCTAGATTACTATAGGCATGAACCCACTATCGAGCATAAATACTAACTCTTGGAGTTGCTAGCATCTAGTTGGTCAAGATAGCTACTAACAACGGAAAGCATGCAAGATCACAAATAACAAAGACATTATAGAATCAATAATCAATCTGAAATAGCATCTCAATATCCATCGGATCCCCACAAACACAACATGTAGGAATTACAAATAGATGATCTTGATCATGAGCAGACTCACAAGATCTAAGCGTGATAGCACAAAGGAGGAGAACCAGCCATCTAGAGACTACATGGACCGTAGTCCAGATGAACTACTCACGCATCTGCGGAGTCTTGCATGATGATGAAGAAGGCCTCGGTGAATTCTCCCCTCCGGCGGTGTCGGGAAGAGCAGATCCCTCTGATCTATGGATGGAGATGGCGGTGGCTCTGAGACTCTTCGTGGAATTTGGATCGGGTACTTAGGGTTTGATGTCGGAGGCAATATATAGGCGAAAGGAGAGGCCGAGGGGTGCACAGGCGAGACCACCCAGCACAGGCCAAGCCTGGCAGCGACCAGGTGGTGTGGCGGGACCCCCCTCTCTGTCTTGTGATACATCTCTGGTGTCCCTCGATGAAAAACTGACTGTGGCTTTTGTCCTGTCCAATTCGAGAATATTCATTTCGACTTTTCGTGGAACCAAAACAGCAAAACAGGCGGTTAGCACTGTGGCTCTTGTTAATAGGTTAGTCAAGAAATCATATGAAAAGTACTCCAAAGTGTGGACAAAACATAAGAAAGTAGATAAAAGCAAGCATGGAACATAAAAATTATGGATCGTGAGCAACTTATCGGGGCTTGGATAGAGGTCACACATTTAGGGTCGAAGATCTTGAGGGCTCGGAGGGATCGGGTTCGGTGGGATCGGTCTTGAGGTTGGACTCAGTGCATGAAGGAGATCGTGAGGTTCCAACTTGTTCATCGGTTCAAAGCTTGGATTCCGATATCGGTAGTCTTGGGGGTTTTATCTCGTTCATTGGTTGCAATCATCGATCAACATGAATAGAAGTAAATCTTGGCGGAGATCAATGCACTTGTTATGGGCTCGCTCTTGTATCTCCACTGGTGCCAAAGATCTTACCACGGTACCCAATCTCACCACACTTCCACCACATCCAAGCCTCTTAAGCACAAGAGGCTCCATACATCGCCACACATCGTGGAACCACTAGCACTCAAAATAACTAACAAGGCAGGAGGTACACACACAAACTTGTTCTGGCCGGAGCAAGCACAAGGTCGAGGCAATAACGAGCAAGGTCAGGGGTGGAGGGCGGCTGCCGCATGGTGGGTGTGTGTGTTCCATGTGTGGTGCTATGTGTGTTGTGTATGTGGCCACGTGAACGAGTGTTGTGTGTGTGTTTGTTGCGTGTAGTGCGACGCACACTGTGTTGTGTGAGTCTAGATTAGGTGAGTGTGGTGGCGCGGTAGCTAGGGTTTTGTGCGATGGTTCGGGTCAGGGTTAGGTGGCCATTGGGTTGGGTGGTAGGTGGGTTGGGCCATGGGCTGTAGGTGTCCTGGCCTAAACGGCTGGGCTACCTCGCCCTATTTTATTTTTAATAAAACATTTTATTTTATTTTAAAACAAAACTATTTTTCATATAGTTTTTAGACAAATAAAAAAATTCGGGAAGACCAGGATTTAATTTGAAATAAAAGAGGGGGATAATTAGAAAACAAATATAGGCTTTTAAGGAAAATAGTTTTAGGCAAAAAATATGCATGATGTCCAATGATGCATAAAGTAGTAAACAACAAGTGATTTTCTAGTAGTGGTTTTTCCAGGGTGCTATAATCCGACACCACTAACAATGGATCTAAATCACGAGATTAGCCTCATGGTACGATGGAGAAAGTGATGATCAGATGCTTCTTGCTTCGTGTAGATCTTCGCAACACCACTAACAAGATTCTTGCTCCATCTTGAAATCATCGACATCACCAGCAAGAGGTCGTTGCTCACGTTCGTTGAGAGAACACTCCAAAGAAACAAAAGATGAAGGTAGAGGTCTCGAGAGATAAGGCCACCCCTAACTTCCATAGAATGTGTAAAATTGCATTGATCCACCAATTCAATGTGCAGAGCGAATGATAAGAGTAGTGGTATGGTCATGACTCCATCCCGCACTCAAAGCATTACTCTTTACTTGAATAGAGAATCATGCAACCAACTCACGAAATTCAACTAAAGATTTTGACAAACGGTATTCGGAAAACAAAGGGGTGATGCTATCTCATCTAACATAGAAGATGTTGTCATCTTGGAAATCACCAGAATGTACACATATTTTTTTAGTGAATTTCGGAACAAATAGAGGTACAATAGAAGAAGGATTTCTCAGATAGCATGAAGACCAGATGTAGAAACTCCATTGCAAGAGGAAGGAATCAAAACCCTGAAGGTTCGACGGACACCCAACCACGAGAATTCCTAGACTCGAAGAAAGGTAAGAGAGCAGATTCAAAACACGCAGGGGTAAGATGGGAATAACATAGAGGTAAGGAGTAAAAACAGACCTAATCATATCTATCCAACCGATTTTGCAAAAGAGTTTTGACACTCTACATCATCCGTTAGCTAGGTTATCCTACATGATGGACCAGTGGGGTATCACAACTACTGATCTTTGATACCACTTTGTAACACCCTCGAGTCGGCCCTAGGCAGATCTTAGTGATTTCCACAAAGCCCGCATAGAAACGATTCAAAGATGCCCACCAGGCACTTGCATGCAGGTTGAAAATGAATACCATTACACAATAGTTCACGATGGAACCCATACGAACATATATATACAACAATGACTCAATGAGTCAAGAACACAGATATAGAATACAAAGATCCAAATCACCTTGAAAATGATACAACCTCCAAGTATGGATAATATGCAAATTTTACTAAGAGTCCTGAAGAATAACCAATGGCGTCCATAACCCTACCTAGGCCAAGCCGAAAGGGTAACATTGCTCACGTCGTCAAACTCATACATGTTAAAACAAAACGGGTGCCGACAAAGGGCAAATGAAAAAGGGAGCGGTCAGTACTCAGGCCAGTACAGGACAAATATTAGAATTTGGCGGCTCTCACCTACATAGGTATGGTGGACTCAAGCGGCAACAAAGCATGCACTAAACAATCTATAGAGACTCGATACAACTGTTGGCTATTAGAGAGGGATAAGAATGACCTATTCAAAACCAAACTAATACTAACACCAAACATGCCCATCCTGGTATTTCCCCCTCTAGACCAAACGAGGAAGTCCTTCTGAGGAAACTCACACAATTGGCAGTTTTATTCATTCATTCCATGGTGGTTATCCAACTTTACTAGTCATATCAGATCCAGGTCAAATTATAACAGTAATCCTTTAGTGTTAGTTGTCTATGATCAAGAAACTATGCTCTAAGTCATCCATAACCGCTGACATGGCTTTTCGAAAATATTTAACCTTGCAGGAGTGCACCAACATATCCACACGCACTCCCACCCTCGTTTGCCAGATCAAGTAGGTGCAAGATCAAGTAACATACACCCATCGGTATGCTGGGGGGCTTCGGACACGACGTTTCTCAAACCCAAAGCAAGTACATGTGGGCCACCCCACTAAGATACTGTAACAAAGTAGGCGGCTCACGAGGCAGGACCTTGGGTTTGTGTTAAAGGCATAGCGATTGGGAACCCAAAAGTGTGACCAGGCTTGTTGTTACCGTAAAAGCATTCCACATTTGTTCCTAAGCACTACAGTAGTAAACGCTCTCCATGAGCAACAGTAGTAAATAAAGCAGTAGAGCATGGTATACATACATGATAGTAGTAATTCCCTAAACTATTTTGTGGCCCCGGTATAGTACTTTGAAATCAGGTAGTAAGCCGATAGGGGTGCCCACACATCCCACATGTGGTTAGCGTGCTCGGTCTCGGATCAGGTGTCAGGAACTCGGGTTCTAGGTGGACACAAATGGGTTGGATAAGAGCCAGATCTCAACTATTACCCACTGATGCCTCTTATTAATTATATTTACTTCCAACATTTAATTATCAAGTGATAAGTGGAACCATGATTATCTCTAGCATTAAGAATGTGCCAACCTCCCACCAATATTGGAACTCGACGACACAAAGCCACACTTGAGCAAGCAACTACGACTCACAAGGCCAATTGTCTACCAAACAACATGGAGTAGGAGGTGTCAAAGGCAATATAGAGACTGTAAGGAATATAAATGGTACAAAAACGAAAGCATCGCAATATGGATAGAAATAGATCATCAAGAGGAAGTGAAGACTATAAAATAAAAATAGGTAGAAAAGGGGGAATGCTCACCTAAAAACACTGACGAAGATACATCCGAAGTATGGGTTGAAGCTCGCATCAACTCAACATCCTAATCCATGAAGAAGCAAAAGAACTAAAAGGCATGGGATGCACAATTTAATACTATGGAAAAAGATTGGGCATGCTCATGATATGATGTATGACATGGCAAAGATGCGATGCAACTAGACAATTAATTAGGAGGTTCATGTTGTTTAGGTACCCCACAATTTAAATGTTGGATTAATAAGGCAAATCATGGTATCGATTCACTACATAAATTTAAATGGAGGGAATAATAGACAAGAATAGCCCGCATATGCGCTCCATATGTAATTATTAGGTGATTCAACAAAGTACCCAAACAAATAAATATGTATTCGAGCATGAATGATTTAATATGCAACAAGTATAATATGGAAATTTATAAAATAGGGGCTTGGATAGAGGTCACATGTTTAGGGTCAAAGATCTTGAGGGCTCGGAGGGGTTCGGGTTCGGCGGGATCGGTCTTCAAGGTTCAGACTCCTCGTCCGTGAAGGAGATCTTGAGGTTTGAACTCGTTCACCGGTGGAGAACTTGGATTCTGATATCAGTAGTATTCGTGTTTCATCTTGTTCATCCGTTTCAAGCATCAGTCGACACGAACTGAAGTAGATCTTGGCGGGGATCGATGCACTTATGAGGTGGTCTTGTATCTCCAGTGGCGACAAAGATCTTGCCGAGGTACCCAATCTCACCACACTTCCACCACATCCAGGCCTCTTCACCGCAAGAGGCTCAATACATCACCACACATCATGGTATCACTAGCACTCAAAATAACCAACAAGGTAGGAGATACGCATGAGAACTTGTGTTGGCTGGAGCAAGCACAGGGTTGAGGCAACAATGTGTGGGGTCAGTGGTGGAGGGCGGATGTCGTGTGGTGGGGGTGTGTGTTCCGCTCATGGCGATGTGTGTGTTGTGTATGTGGCCACGTGAACGAGTGGTGCATGTGCGTGTGTTGCGTGTTGTGCGACCCGTGCTTTCTTGTTTGAGTCTATATTAGGTGAGTGTGGCGGTGAGGTAGCTAGGGTTTGCTGCGATGGTTGCGGGTTAGGGTTAGGTGGCTGCTGGGTTGGCTGGTAGGTGGGTTGGGTCGGGGGGTTGTAGGTGTCCTGGCCTAAATGGCTAGGCAGCTACCTCCCCCTATTTTATTTTTAGTAAAATATTTAATTTTCTTTTAGAACAAAACTATTTTGCATACAGTTTTTAGACAAATAAAAATATCCGGGATGACCAGGTTTTAATTTGAAATAAAAGAGTGGGATAATTAGAAAAAAAAATATAGGATTTTAAGGAAAATAGTTTTAGGAAAAAATATGCATGATGTCATGATGATGCACAAAGTAGTCAACAATAAGAGATTTTCTAGTAGTGGGTTTCCCAGGGTGCTACATCTAGAACCAGGGTACTACGAACAAACGGACAGCGGGCCAACCGCCTGAGTGGGGACTATCTAGAAGGGTCATCGCCCCATTATGTGTCGCCTCACGAGCCAAGTAACAAGGTACCAACCCCTCAAGATCCTCGACTGGGTCGCTTCAACAACGGCTGCCTCGCGAGGGTAAGACTACCGTCCTACCCAAGTTCCCACCGGGCCTCGGATGCTTCGAAGCTCACCCTGGGGCACAATAGTAAACTCATGGAGAAAGGGGAAGGAGCCGAAAAAGCCTGGCGGGTGGCGCTAGGATAGCACAGGCCGCCTTAGTAAAGAGGAGTTGGTTTGCCCTTCTCGGTGTAAAAGTGGCAAGTGCGACCTCAGTGCTAGCATGGCTGTCCCTTGATAGTTTGATGCAAGGAAGGGCACAGGGGGCATTGCGTAGCAGCAGCCGTCGTCAGCAGCCTCGTTTTTATGGAGGATTAATGGACCGCGAGCAGCGCTATACACAAAGTAGACTAGTGAACCGGGCACCCTTCAGGCGGCAATGTGGTGACCCTTCCCGCCCACTGTTTTGAGGGGAAGAGGCCCGGCACCCCTATAAAAGGGGAGCTACCCCAACCTTACAAGGGGATCGATCCTTGCGATCTCATACCCTAGACACTCATCTACCATTGTACCCTCGCGAATCACGCGAGCAATATAACCAAGAAGGAGTAGGGACTTTACCTCCTCACGAGGGTCCTGAACCTAGGTAAAAAACCTGTGTCACTCTATGGTGCGAGCTCCATCGTTGCCGTCACCGCTGGCTAGACATGAACGCGTGTTCAGCCCCCTCACGAACTCAAGTCTCATCGGACCCCTTGTTCATTCGCGGGACACAAGTCTCCGACAGTTGAGTATGAGGCTCTTAATCACGGACTTCACGTATCCAAGGATATTGGCATCAAGAGCATAGTTTGTTGTGGAGATTCTCACTTGGTTTCCTAGTAGGTGGCTGGCACCTTGAATGAGCGAAACCCTATGATGGCGGCATATCGAGACGAAGTGGGCCGAGATAGGCAAGGGCTTTGATGGCTATGAAGTCAAGTATGTCAAAAGGGAGGATAACGAAGTAGAAGATCTGCTATCAAAGCTTGGATTGACGTGTAAACCGGTTCCACTAGCGTATTCCTGGAACATCACTAGGTACCATCCGTGAAGGGACCAGAACCAAAAAATCCGGATAGAGTTGATTCACTTGTTAACATAGTTACAATGATCTCTCTGACATGGACCAAACCTATCATGGATTACCTTAAATGCGGAACTCTACCGACAGACGAAGTTGAAAGCCGACATATAGTACACAGAGCAAAGTCCTACAGCATCATTGACGGTCAGCTATACAAAAGAAGTACCACAGGTATATTCCTATGGTGTGTGTCTTAGCAACAAAGAATTGAGATCCTAGGAGATCCATTCCGATGATTAAGAATCACGCTGCTCCCAGATTGCTGGTCTCCAAAGCCTTCGTGAAAGGATTCTACTGGCTCACACCAAGGCATATGTTGACAAGATTGTTTAGACGTATCTGGGATGTTAGTACTATGCGAGGTAGCCACATGTTAAGTCGCAAGAATGGTGAACCATACCAATTACATGGCCATTAAGTAGTCTAGAGGGCTTGAGATGGTTGGACCTTTGAAGGCGGCACCCTATGGCTTTAACCATCTGCTAGTAGTAGTGGATAAGTTCACAAAATGGATTTAATCTAAAACCATTAGAAAAGCTCGATGGGGCAACAACCCTTAAGTTTGTCCGGGATCTAGTAGTGAGATTTGGTCTCCCACATAGCATCATCACCGACAATGGAAGCAACTTATCACTTAGAGAAGTTGAGACTTGTTTTCATGATAAAGGCATCCATCTTGACTTAGCATCTATGGAGCATCCACAATGTTTGAGTCCTGGTACCCGGGTACCCTGATCCAGAGGACAATGGGCCCACCTAAGGGTCCACCTCTTTCTCCTGCGGCGATGAGACAGCTAGAAGGCCTCACGAGGGGAGGTCAGGGCTGGAGCCTAGAGAGGTTGTTTTTTGCACCCTCAACTCTGCCTCATGAGGTCTGGCCCTCCCAGGTCTTCGAGGAGGTCTCGAGAGGGTCAGAGCAGGGGGTGCACCTACAACCTTGCCTGTCTGAGAAGAAGACAAGAACCTGCAAGGAAGACTGAGTCGCGTGGTAAAGAAAGAAAGGACCACCCACCGACTGGTGCAAGGATGCTGAGGGTGTCAGTGGATTCAAGGCACTTGTCCCTTGCCACTTTGGTGCTAAGGGGACAAGGAAGACATTAGGAAGCGAAGGATGGCGTCGGATGGACCGACTTTATGAAGGACCGGTGGTGACCAAGGCAAGGAGGACCGAGTCCACCGAAAGTAGCCTGGTAGACCAGGTCCTCAAGGAGCAGTAATGTGGATACCCTTCGGCGGATGTTAGGGGAAGAGGCCCGGCCAAGTATAAAGGAGGCCTTCCCCTCCCTTGGAGGGGTCGATCCCTAGGACTTGTAACCCTAGACATTGAGTGTCCATTGTACCCTTGCGAAGCACCACGAGCAATACAACCAAGTAGGAGTAGGGGCTTTACCTCCTCACGAGGATCCCGAACCTGGGTAAAAAACATTTGTCCACCTCTCTGTCGTGTCCGTGCGCCACCATCTTCACCATCGCTGAGAATCTTGGAATGCGTCATCCAGCCCCCACTTGAACTCAGGGCTCGTTGGACCCTTGTTCCTTCACGGTAAACATCTCCGACATTTGGCGCACAGGGTAGGGGCTGAGGCATGCTCCAATGACCTTCGCCAACGCCATCGGCTTGATAGCATGCACAGAGTAGAGGTCAGGAGACATGCGGCTGCTGACGCGTGGTTCATTGAAGGATGGATCCCGTCCCGATGTGCTCAGCCATGGCATGGGTAAGGGCCGAGCCAGGTCTCCCCTTTTCTCCATCATGGGGGCCATGGTTTCTCCCCTATGGGGACGCGACGACCCACCACACGGCACCCTCGTGCGGCTGCTCCAGCCCTTTCGCACCAGAGATGACCGAAACGGAAGTGTGGGCACAACCATATAGCCTGCCGGCCGAGCTGAATCAAGAAGGGTGTACCACGTACCTCGCCAGGCTCCTCAATGTTGCCACCCTGGCCTTCCCGCGGCTGGGGACTCAGACTGACAGCAAGGCTTTCGGGGCCAGGGATCACTACGCGGCAAGGCATCCCAGTGGCGTCCCGAGGCATTACGACGTATCTTCGTGGGCGGTGGGTGACTATCGAAACACCCCACCGCCCACCTTGGGAGGGGCATCTTGCCTTTGCGAGATACCAGCGAGCTACCCCACTAACACCTGGACGGGTGGAACAAACAGCAGCATCGAGGCGGACTACTCTCCCCGGAGCCGAGCTGACACGCTCGCGGATTCGGAGGGGTATGCCTACGCCCGTTGTGAGTCTCTGTGGTGCCCTTTCCCGTGCCCCCAGCGGACGACTAGGTGCCCGCTCACTCTCAACGGGGGTGATGGTGGAGCCGGAGCAGCGGTGCCCATCAACTCGAAGGACGGGGCCATGGGAGTACACCAAAAAGGAGGCAGGCAAGAGCGCTCCCACGGGAAATACTTAAAGGAGGAGGATGGGAGCAGCCTTACTGCGCTTTCCACCGCATTGGGGGGCACGACACCAGTCAGTGTTTCAAGCTCAAGGCGATCCGAATGGAACATGAAGGCCCAAAGAAGCGCAAACGGTGGCAGGCGGCAAGCGGCTGGGTGCTGTTAGGCGAGGACCAAGAGGAGAACACTGAGCCTGGTCACTCGAATAGTGACGTGGTGACCCAACCGGGCGCTTCGCCACAAGGACAAGGAGGCTCTTGGGGCCTCGGGAATCCACCGAAATGCGTCCTGTTTTCCAGCCATAGGCCATCGAGGGCGGGGACCCGGAGGCACGAGAGGTCTATGATGCACACCCCCGGTATGCCCCCGTTTTCCGGGCTAGGGCCGTTGAGGATGGGGGGCCGTGGGCTCAGAGGGGGTATGGTGGCCACCCTTGGCACGACAACATTTTCCAGCCGGAGGATGTCGAGAGTTGGGTATCGGGAGCTACCCCTAGGGGGGCAGGCGATTTCTCCACCACACCGCTTAGGACACCCCAGTCAAGACAACGCTCCTTACCAGAATCTACCATTTTTGGTACTTGGGGGTTAGAGGACCTCGCCCCTTGATGGCTCTCTCTCGTGAAGGCCTGCCCGATTCTACGAGCTTGACCAACATCGGTGGCGATATGAACCCCTTCTTTCTCCTCCGTGTTGTAAAATCTTGAGAACTATTGGCATTTTTCTGGTGTTTCTGCGTGGCTATTTTCGATTGCTTCTTTGTTTTTCCTGTGGTGATTTTCCCTCGTGTGAGTCATGCGAGCGGGGGCTAGGAACGGTGCATGTCGCCGGCTCCACCCCCGGTCAACACCGAGGCCTAAAGTGTCAAGCTCTAGCTTACGAACTAGCTCTGGCGGCAAGTCACCTGACCCACGGTTCTCGGTGCTCGATAGTCCTCACACGACACGCACAGGGAAAGCATTCACCGTGCGGAACCTACGGTTCCTCCCCGAGGAACTATGTGGGGAATCACGCATCCTATGGCTACCTCCTCGAGGGCTCATGGGATAGATCTAAACATACATAGCCTACAGGTTGCCCCAAGGGCCTATAGGATGGGTACAAGTCTCGTGGACTTCTCACCGAGAGGCGGGGACGGGCCACAAGGAATCCCACCTCAAGCAGCTAGGCGCGAGCCAAGACCACCCGTGGGGTCGAAGGGCCAGTGAAGGGGCACCTCCCCAAAGGGCCAAGGAGCAAGAATGCACGAGCAAGCGCTGACCCTGTATGGTGATCACCCTCCTGCGTTGTTCTGTCCCATGGTCGTGAGGTCCTGCGTTCAAGCTTACCGCAAGGAGGCGTCCCTCCCTTCAAGAGCGGATGGAACCCGCTCCGATGAAGGAGCATGTGCCCCCACGTCAGCAATTATCCTAGTTGCCCATGCCAATGCGTCCTAAAGAGCGACCCACAGGAGGCGGGTTTCTCGAACAACTTGGCACCCTCCAGCCCTTGTTGAGCCGGTCTCAATCCAGCATCAGCTAAAGGTCCACCGTTAGGATGCCCGCGAAAGGCTGGTTCGTTTCTCCATGAACGTCGGAGAGGAGTCTCCTAGATCCTCGACCCAACCGAAGTGCAAAGACCCTGGTGTGGCCTAGGCCCATGCCGAGGACCCGGCGTGGATGAGACAAGACACCCATGCCTCTCGGCATGAAAATCCCGCATGAGGCACCGACAGGGAGCCCTGGCAGCGCGCGTCTTGCCCTGTAGTTGCCTCCTTCGGGGATGAACAAACCAAATGCAGCCCTATGGTCTGTTCATTGAGAGGCCGACAATGTGATCCACGGGGATGCCCATCCGAACGGACACGGCTAATCGGTGTCAAGTCCTAAAACGTTGGGCCTATGGACTGGGTCTGGTGGCAGGGCTTCGAAGGTCAATGACTACGCATAGCCCGCGCGGGAAAGGTCGCGTCAGCACACATTTTTGGCGCGGCCTCCCTCGTCGGGAGGATTACAAGGTGGCTAGCAGGGCTACTCTGTCTCGGCGACTACCCCTCCGGAGCTTATGCAAGGACCCCATGGCCCTTGTACTTACCTACGGCTCGTGGCGGCAGGAACTTGAGGTGACGACCAGGCGCAGGTGTGCCACACCGATATCCTATAGGAGATCATGGACTCTAGGGGAACTTGCGCCCACGACGGCCCAACCGTCAAGAGCCTCCTGGGTGTATGTGGGACCATGGCCATTTCCTCGCGAGTCGTGCAAGGGGCCCGAGATAACTTCCTTCCTAACAGCCAGGACCCGAGCGACTGCCTTGAGATCGGTGATGGTTGTAGCGATCGAATCTCATAAGCGCCCCTTGGAGCACTTCATTAACTCAAGACAATGCTGCTCGACTTGGAAGCCGACCGCGCGGGACATGGGCTCCAGGGGCAGTACAGCATGGGAGGTTGATGCATGTCGGGCCCTCCCTCCGAGACCGCCAATGGACGCAGATCCATACCACGCCGATTCCCGGGCAGGGCACATGGAAAGGAAAGCAGCGGAAACACAGATCTGCTCAAGGGCATTTGGTACAAGCACCCCTCTAGGGGCCACATAGCCTTACTAAATCACACCTCCTGTTTCAAAGGGCCCGCGGCCTTAATGACATCATGGCAACACAACCTAGAGCCCCACCTAAGCACCCTACAGGTGGCGGGGGAAATGAACACGACCCGTCAGCGGGTCATAAACCGACACGATGAAGTCCCTGTCACGAGTGTACCGAAGCTGCAACATCATGCCATGCTAGATTTCATGGTCGTGGATGAAACTCTCCCAGTCGGAGGTAAGATACACTTCGCCCGGCAAGCGTGACTCGATGGTCACGCTCCAGCTCTCGCCGCTGTAAGAATGCTTTATCCGCATGCTCTCTAGGATATTGCCCCTCTCGGCAAGGGTGAAGCACGAGAGGAGTTTTTCCCTAGTAGACCAGTCCTCACTCCGGAGGATGAGGATGAAGTCGTCGACCCAAAGGGACCTGGGACCACCCTCGGCCCTAGCCGCGATCGACAGGAGGGACGACAAAGGGAGTGGCAGAGGCTTCGTGACTGCGGTGTCCTCAAAGGTGCGCCCATCTTCCACGGCCGCTGCCGCGAGGCCTCCCACGTATGTGCTTCATAGGTAGATCCTCTGCCTCATCCACCGCCGATGCCTTGCCCTTCTCGCCTGTAGAAAGTCTCTTCGGTGCCATGGGAGAAAAGGGGTTTTCATCGCTCTGAGGCAAAAAGGAAGGTTTTGGGATTTGGGAAGTTGGTGTCGTTAAAGAGGCATTGTGCATGGACTCCGATTTCACAAGGAAAAGGATGCCATCATTAAGATGGACGCGTGGCACGGGTCGCAGGAGCTCACAACAAACCATCACATCATTGGGAGCGGTTCCCGAGGCAGGCAAATTTTCGCTCGATGGTCCCTAGGGCCGATGATTTGTATGCAGAGTGGAGATACAGCTTGGAGCTGTGCACCGCTTAACTGCCCCGAGGATGGGGCCCGCCGACCTATTGGGACCCTTGCCCTTTCGCGCCTATGGAAGGACGCACACATGGCAAGCGCCCGGGGGCTATAGTTGGAGTCCTGGTACCTGGGGTACCCCGATTCTGCGGATGATGGGCCCACCTAAGGTGCCACCTCTTTCTCCTATGGTGATGACACAGGTAGAAGGCCTCGCGAGGGGAGGTCGGGGTTAGCGCCTAGAGGGGTGTTTCTACGCCCTCGACTCCGCCTCGTGAGGCCCGTCCCTCATAGGTCTCCGAGGAGGTCTCAGAGGGTCAGGGTAGGGGGCGCACCTACAACCTTGCCACTGTATGGGAGAAGAAGACAAGAATCTACAAAGAAGACCGGGTTGCCTCGGTAAAGAAAGAAAGGACCACCCATCGACTGGTGCAATGTGACACCCTTGAGATTAGGGCTAGAAAAATCCCAGACCTCTGTCTGACATAAGCCTAACCTAAATCTCGGAAGCATACAGAGAAAGAATCGGTAACATTACAGTGACCCTACGACACAAAAGTTATTCCAGCGAGCTCATAATTGAGCAAAGAACCAAATTATTACAAGAGGTCGCGACCACAAACACCAAACAACGGAAGGAAAATTATACTATTAAGTATAGCAAACTTAACAAATGGCCTAAGAGGCTGAAGCATAATGATGACGACCCAATCCATAGATTCCAGGCTGCCGACCGGGAACCCCAAGCTACTCGTCGATGTCGATGCCATACAAACTCTTCTTCTATGGTAACACTTACCTGCTGCAAAAGTATCAACAAAGCTAGGCTGAGTACAGGGTGTACTCCGCAAGACTTATGGCTGGTGGGGTTCATTTGCATAAAGCTAACTTCCATTGTAAAAGGGAAAGGAGTAGAAGCTCGACTAAATAGATCATTTAAAAAGTGGTAAGAGAAAACGATATATCTAGATTTGATCATCTTTGATATCCACCGAATCTTTATCAACTGAACCTACCAACTAGGATCACCCCCTCGATCCCTGAGGAAGCATCCTTAAGCATACTTTACTTTATTTGCCAAGTTTTACGATTAGGTTATAGTTCTCTACGATCTTTGAATCTGTTCCCAAGTCATCCATAACCGTGGACACAACTTTTCGAAAAGATTATTACCCTGCAGGGGTGCACAACTTTACCCACACGTACCAACCGATTCTTAGTGCCAGATCATTAGCCCTCTTCCTTGGAAGGCCAGCAAAGAGTGGTTGACCATGACCTTTACCTTGCTTTCGCCGAGACCATGAGTCACGTCCTAAGGAGATGCCACCATAACAGGTCAAGTCCCGAAGTCGGTCCCTAGAGATGTGAACAAGGTTTGAGATTACGGAGGTCGTGCCTCTCCCATTCCCTGCCATGCTTACCTACCTGTATGAATGCACCTCCTTCACCTCCTACAAGAATGACCAGAATTCATATGTCGAAAGGAACGCCTGAACTATGTGACACATGGAACCTACAAGGCAAGTTAGTTGGTCAAGGGGATTTCCAGGCCCCCGTGTGGCTGTACACTCGTCTTGGTGCAAGAGGCAAGAACTCAGGTCCTAGTAGTGGCAAGTATGGGACTGCAAAAACCACAACCCGACATGGCCTCCCATATAAGTCTTAGCATGTTTAACTCACATCTCTGATCATACCACATCATCCTATCCAACTAGATTCATTCGCAACTCTGATTCATCAACCGGATGGACTAGTGGTAATAGCTAAGCTTGGCTAAGCACAACCGATAAAAATAGCTTTAGCAAAGCTCATAAAACAAACCCTAGTTATGCTAGGAGCACTGGATGAGGGAGTATAGGCTACAAAGGAAACATGCATCAGATAAGATTACTCTATCTATCGATAAAAGACTTTAGAATCATATGAACATGGCAAGAATGAAATACTTTGAAAGCATAGGATTATATCATGTGTGGGGTTTTGCTTGCCTTTGCCTGTTGATACTCAGATATAGAACTTCAAGTTCATCTGCTTGGCATTGTTCGTCGATAACCTTCGATGGTGTTGATCTCGGCCTTCAATGTTGGACTTGATCTCGTTACTCACATCAACTCCAAGTTCTACCGAGAAGAAGCAGAAACACCGGAAAGGAAAACAACAATCAACACATGACATCTGTGAAGTACTCAAACAGGGATGATGATATGACAAGTTAAAGTGTATTGAAATGAACCCTAGTACAGGCTTGGCCATTTTAAACAGGGTCTGAGGGGTACAAACCCTAGAACGGGGGGGGGGGCCTCGGAATCACCTACGGGGGTTCAAATGTTCTTCTAATTAAACTTTCCATTTAAGTTGCTTAACAATGCATGATTAAGAGTTTATTGTGTAGATCTTATTTTTCTGAACATTTCGATATATTATTTCTATTTTCTAACTTAAAAATAAAATTTATTTTCTAGTATTTAAATATTTTCTGAGTTTCTAAAAAAGGTTAAAGGATTTATCTTGCCAGCATGACGTTAGAACAAGGCTTTAAAACATTTTACACAAAGGCTGTACCTAACCCTTGTGGTTGTTGCTAAGTGAAGCCACATCGGCCTGTTGGCAGTGGGACCAGGGGCAGTTTGACCAAGCGGCCGAGCCTTCTTTGGCGTCACTAGGACGTCGGCGTGACATTGGCTGGCGGTGGCCTCCAAGGTGAACGGCGGGGACGGTGATGGGGTGCTCATGGGACGGTTGGTACAGGTTAGGCATCACGACAGAGAACTAGAAAAGGGCGGCGCCGCTTTGGTATGGTCACCAAGGATGGCTGGCAGCAAGCTTGCACGGCGGCGCTCAGGGCTAGGATGGACCAGAGGGGGAGGAAGAAGACGGATGGGTCATGCTAGATCAGGGATTCACCCTCGATGCGTTGCTGGTGTCAGACGAAGCGAATACTGGCATAGTCGATAGTAATGGCGTGGCGGCCTTTCGAGACGAGGCGGGAAGGGAGGTGTGAGCTCGATTGACTCACTCCTCGATTCCTTTGGCAAGGGAGTAGAGGGTGGAAAGGCGGTTCATCCAGCATCCTCGGTTTGGCATGGGACGGTCTAAGCGGCCTTCTGTGATGGTGAAGCTAGGGTTTGACAGACTTGTGTGAGAGAGAGCTAGGGAGAAAGAGAGTCAGGGGGAGGAGAGACATGCTCGGGGAGGGGGCTACCGGTGTGCGGTCCTAAATTTCGCGGGTGAGTGCACCGCGGTACCTAAGTTGCCTGAAATTACCGTGTTTCGAAAAGTTGGGCTGCCAACTACCGAGAGGGGCCATTTCGATGCAAACTCGTCTCACCCCTACCAAATCCAAACATGCCATGAAACTTCCCCGTGAAGTAGACGGTCGGGACCCTCATGTCAGTAATATTTTCGTGACGCGAGCGCCAACACGGCAACCACGTAGGCGAAATGAGATACTAAAGGAGCATGGTGCGTTGACCAAATGCACAAATCCACTCCCTCCCTCCTTTCGCATGAACCCTAGCACCGGCAGCATCAAAATCCCCTCTCCAACTAGAATGATCTCTTCGGGCATTTGACTTCCGGTGCCAAGTTGCTGCGCCTACTCGCTGCTACCGAGCTCTAATGCCGAATGTTGTGCCAGTCGTTGCGACGATATAGCCCGCCTCTACCACCGACAAGCTGAGCAGCACGAAGGATGGCAGATCCATTTGCTGAGGAAGAAGTACTTCTGGCTAATTTCGGGTGAGCTACTCTTCCCTTTGCTATTCGCACTACCTATAACTACTAGCTGGCTATTGGAATTACAGAGATATATCGAACATAGAATTGTTTGCTAGCACGATGCTGACAAATAATTCTTATCTTTTGTCTCAATTTTACATCGACTAGGATCTCGCTGAACCCAAATACCAGTTACGGTGGCCATCTGCAGCTACCTCATTAAATTAGCACATGGGAAGAACGCGTGAAACAAGCTCAGAATCTGAAAGATGGAAATGGCGCACATGCGATTATGCCATCCCTAGTTTAGTTCTTTGTCGTGAACTTGCTGAAATGAGGCGGAAGCGGTACCGCGGTTCAGCATCGTTGATGAACAAGGCTTCCAGGTTCCTATAGCGTGTGACAGTCAGCTAATTGGGTTGATGAAATAGCATGTTAGGCTTCGCGTGGTTATGCTGGTGTGTAACATAGTGGATGAGGAAGCTCCTGCTACTGGGAGTCGCCCAGCTATTATTGGACAGGGAGGTCTAACTCAAACCCCTGCTGTTCTTGAGCAAAATGTGGTTCCTCGTCCGCGACATGCTTATGTCAGGCAACCTCCTCGTAGGAGTCCCCGTATTGCCGTTGTGGAAAACTCTGCTCTAGAATCTGCTGGTACTGGTCGTCCCCCTCCCCATGCCCGTGTTGCTGCGGATGCTGCTCACCCAATCCATGCCGTTGTTGAGCAAACTAAGGCTTCCGGAGGCTGCCCCACTGTTGTTGCCAAGACCGCCACCTTGTGTGTTGCTCCTACTCGAAACCTTCCTCAAGTTGTGCGAACCCGTGCTCTAGAATCTGCTGGTACTGGTCGTCCTCATGTTGTTGTTGATCTGGACGTTGTTGACCCAATACCTACCGCTGTTGAGCAAACTAATGCTTAGGAGGATGCCCATTGTTGTTGCAAAGGCGATGCCTTGTCTCCTCCTCGAACCCGTGCTTGGGTTCAGTGAGCTGCTGATGAAGCCAGCTCGTAGTGCAGACTCTACTAGCTTTTCGAAACTCTGCTTGTTGTGGGAACTACTCTTGATTGTCGATGTGGCATGGCAGCTGATCCTATTGTGGCTGCCGTTAGAAGGGCCTGCACATCCACCATGTAATGTAGCTCCCTGCTAAGGGCCCTCGCCTTGCTCACAGTCTGGTACTTCCGAAGTTGATCCACTAACGATAGCCGGTGATGGTGGCGGTGGCTTTGGGGCTAGATGCGATGGTGCGCTCCATCTCGAACCTCTCGGAGGTTTCTATCCTGAAGAACCTGATGATGGCAAAGTAATCGTTCGTATCAGTGTCGCGGATTATACTGCAAAACTAGATGATGGCATAGAAAAATTCTATGACGAGTTTGATGTAATCCTTGGCAGATACGACCCTGAAGTGGTAGAGTTATCTGACCTGATGGCATCGTTACGTGTGAAGGTGCTATGGGGTTCCTCCGAGGAAGCACGTTTGTTATATTATGGTTATAGGAGCAAAAAGGCTATTGAAGTGAAAGATACCAGGGATTTAGTCATACCGTTTATAAGGAAACATTATAGAGGTGAAGTTTACTTCCACTTGGTAGTGCTCACGGTTGGAGAGGAATTAGAACTCGACAATAGAGATGATGGACTTTTAGAAGGCATGCGTGACCTAATCCATGGCATCACTAGGGCTGGTGCGACCGAGGTAACCGAGCAGAGGAGAGTCTTCTGATGGGCGTCATAAAGAGAAGGAAGAGCATCCCGAAAGGGCACCCTAAAGAAGGGCGTCACCAAGGAGACCACGCGAGAAGAGGGCGCCCAAAATTACATACGATAAAAGGCACCACGCCACAGTACACCCGAGATCCAATCAAAATGCCACCAAGCGGTAGCAGCAAAAATGCTAAGAGGATATACGGTGGTGAACACTCCTAGGAGTGGTAGCAAAAGGCGAAGATGGCCACGCAGGCTACCACACCGGTGGGAGCGGAAAAATACTAATTTGGGCGGAACAACGCTGTCACTGAATTATGCCAACACGAAGGAGAACCGCCCAATAGTAGTAGCAAAAGGGCTAATTTGGGCGAAACACGCTTTGAGGTCGAGGCAATAATGCCGATCTGAAGTAGAAGGCGTAATAGTAGAAGCAAAAGGGCTAATTTGGAGCGAGAACACGCTGGTGGTCGGGCAATAATGCGACGAAGGAGAACCGTAATAGTAGCAACAAAAGGGCTAATTCGAAGAAGAACACGCCCGATGGTGAGCAATAATGCCAACACCCTAGAGCCAACACCCGTGAGGAAGCGATGGAGATCACACTCAAGAGCGGCAAAAAGCCTAGTTCGATGGGGAATGGAGCGGATGTCAAGCCCTCTTGATACCATCGGAAAGATTACATCGGGAAGGAGGATGTACATAGGAAGAGCAAGAGGTCTGTACACTCAAGATGAAATTGATTATTTGTTGTTTGTCCTTTGAAGTACACAGGATGCGTGCAAATGTAAGACCACCCCATGTGGTTGTGAGAACCAACAGTGTCTTGGAGAAAATAGAGTTCTTTGGTGAGGTGGATTGGGGCAATGTTCTGTCCATCCGGGTGTGAGCGATGGTGCAGCCCCACCATAGAGTCAATATGATGTGTAGTACTAGGCCTTAGAGGCGATGGCGAAGATTTTCGTCAGATGACGAAGAAGGCACTATAGAGGATCATGAATCTGGTGATGATGAAATAGAGCGAGGAACTTAACGGCGAGGCTGGTATTCGATCGATGATTTGGGTGTTGAAGTAGAAGACATGAAACATGACCACTAGTATCCTATAATTTTGGTGACACCGAGTTAGGAGCATGCATGAGTTCAGGATGTCGTTCGGCATTTTTGTATCGAGGGGAGTTCGGCGTCTGTCGGTGAAGAACTCTAGCGGCGTATGAGGCCGTTTGCAAGTTAACGTGGATGAATGGGCGGTAGGTACATTGTCCATGGAGGATCACAGCAAGAGCCTTACCTACGTCGGCTGCAATTAGGGTATTGGGGCAATGAATGCAGCAAACCATTAGAACTCTCTCTCTTTTCACTCTATAACTACACTTGATGTGCGGTATCTTTCTGTCAACTAGTCGACTCCTCTTATCCTTTAAATGAATCTGTGTTGTAGGTGAACAAAATGGGCCCTCCACACATGTGTCCGACAGGTAGCAAACTGAAATCCTCAATGGGCGTCTGAGTGGGTGGCTATGCAATCTATGTCCATACTAAAGGATAACCCTAAGGAGACCGTGAAGAATATTCAGACTAGCCTCGGTTCTAAATACAACATTGTCCTTCAAGTATTACATGGTTTGGAAAGTAAAGAAAGCTCAGGGGGTCTTGCAGGGATTGGACCAATAGCTTAGGATGTTGTACAACTTCAAAGGCGGAGGTACAAGCTAGGTGTCAGAGTGTTGTGGAGATTGATACGAATTAGAAGGTGGTAAAATATATTTCAAAAGATTTTTCATGGCGCTTAAACCTTGCATCCAGGGATTCAAGGACGGCTGTAGGTCGTATCTGAGTGTAGACAACACTGTCCTAACTGGCAAATGAAAAGGCTGCCTGCCATCTGCCACAACACTTGATGGTCACAACTAGATGTTCTCAGTGGAATTTGGGCTGTTTGAAACAGAAACAAAGGAAAACTGGGTCTGGTTTATGAGGCAACTTAGGAGATCAATAGGCCACATGGATCCATTGGCTATATCCACGGATGCATGCAAAGGGCTGACGAATGCAGTGAAGGAGGTGTTCCCGCGAGCTGAAGGTAGAGAATGCCATGCCCATATGATGCTCAACTTGTACTCACACTATGCGAGAGCGTATTTAGTTACATGTTTCCTGCTGCTAGAGTTTACAAACCTAGTAGCAGCGAATATTTCATTGCAAGATTTTTCCGAAGCCTGAACTTCAGTACTTAGCCATCCATCATTATGACTATGGGAGAGTCAATTCAACCCTGACATCAAAGTTGATTACATAAACAACAACCTTGCAGAATGCCTGAATAACTGGGTGAAGGACATAAAAGTGTGTCATGTTCATATCTTGATGGACAACATACGTGGTATGATCATGAAGCTGTTAAATATAAGGAGAGAGATCGGTGGAGACTTAGAGGACATATGCTACAGGTTGTACAACAAGCGCACAAGAGAAGCCGAGGACTTGCTCATCTTAAGGTTCTCCGTCAACCAGCGGCTGTGAGGTGGTCGATATGTCCAAGAGTGGCAAAGGGATGTTGTGAACAGCCATTTGCGAAATGCACCTGCTTAGAGTGGCGACATCGGAAACCTTGCGACCACGCCTTAGCCTTCTTGGTGAAGAAAAGAACTCTACCACATTTGGATCGATGTTGTTAGACTACTACTCTATGGAAAAGTTCGGAGCTGCGTCTATTTGGATCCGTCGAGCCATGTCTGAGACCCATCTCGGTGGCCTCAAGTCCAAGCGTCTTTCGACCTTTGAGCCCGATTACAAAAAGGGGGAGGAAGACCCAGGTGAATAGGTTTAAGAATTTTCTCGAGAAGAAGGGTTGACTTTACATGCTACAAAGAAGGGCAAAAGCAGATACAAGACACCTTTATCTTATAGGCCATAGAGCAGCTGGATGTCCCCTTAATGCTCCCAAACCTAGGTATGAGATGGTACATTCACACAAAAATTGTTTATAGTCTGTAGATATAAGGTAGTAATCCATGTATTGTTTTTTTATAGGAAGCGCAAGGTAAGAAACAAGACAGCCGACTTCATGATTTTCTTTGTGGGAAGAAAACCAAAAGCGAGGGAGTGATGATGGCGGACAAGATTAGTGCTGATTGGCTGACTTCCCTCGGCGGAGATGCAGAATGCGTGAAGGTAAGAAAATTGGCACCAGGAAGAGGAAGAAAGCGAAAGATGAAGAAGCGGTGGGCGTGAAGAAAAGAGGAAGAAAGTTGGCACCAAGCGAGAAAGAGGGCTAGCGATGTAGTAGCCTAATGATGTATTGAACTTGAACCTATATATGGTTCGGTTAAACTCTGGAGCTACGCGTGAAACTTGTCGAGCGCAACAATCGCCTCCCATTACTAGGAGTAAAATGTATCGTGGCTTTAGGATTTGATCGGCCGAGGCCACTAGTTGAATCAAAAGCGTGGTATGCCACTACTATCGAACAATCGCGATAGCTCGGTTAAATCCTCTCAAAATCGATGGGTGTTAGTGGCACGGACATGATTTATTTATAGGTAACAATAAATCCTGTTGTTTACGAAATTTGGAAAACAATTTCTTAATGGCTGCTACACTCCTGAGCGACAACTTATTTCAGGCGCTAGACAACAACATGGCAACATAAAAATCTGCCAAATGCAACAGATAATGCCCAGATAATGAGGAAATTGTGTCACTATCTAGCCTAATCTTGAGCCCATATGTCTCACCACCTCCACCTTTGCCTCCCCCTTTTGTGAAGCTCCCGGATCTCTCGCTCCATCCTTGCGAATCTCCTCTTTCTTGTCCCACATGTGGCATCCGGTAAAACCACTACTAGAAAATAAGCATTATTTCCGTTTTGTGCATCATCATAACCGCATGCTCATGTCATCATGCCACATTGCATTTGAGCATCATATCAATTTTTTTTGTCTTGGTTGTGTTGTTGCTATCACAAATACTCTACCCCTTTTTTTTAAAACTTATCTATTTTGTTTTCAACAGAGGTACCCACTTACTAGGGTTCCATATTTTCCCAAATGGTTTTATTCTTTGCTAAACCCTAAATCTTTATTCTTGTATAAATGCTCGAATGATTATATTTGTGGGCATCATCTTCCCTTCATTACTTGTTCCTCTTTCCACTCTTTCTTGTCTAAAATGTTCTGTTCTAAATACTAGAAAATATTCAAAAGGGTTAAGATTAGTTGCTGGTTTGTTTTGGGTTAAAACTAACAATACAATAAGAAAAACTTTAAAATATATAGAGATGGAGAGAAATACGGCATTGATAGTAGCATCAGCAGCCAACAGTGTGCCCTCTTGCCTTTGACCCCAAAACACTCTCTGTTTCTCTTCTTTCTCAAAGGCAGAGGAGTGCATGAGCCTCGGCATCCCGTCAAGACTCTTATCCTCCACATAATCTTCATCTCCCACCTCCTTTCTTCTCTACTTGAGATCGAGATCTCATCCCATATGAAACCCTAGCTACTTTCTCTCCTCCTCCTTCTTTCCCTACCAAAACCCCAAGCGAGGCTTCGCCCCACCTAAATCGGCCCGTGTACACCCTGCAAGGCCCAGAGACCATGGAGATGAAGCCACATCCACCATGTCTTCCTAGCTAAATCCTGGGCAGACCATCAAGGATCAAGGACACCATCGAGGTTCTTCTCGGCAACATACAAGGATCATGCAATTTCTCTCCTGGCGCTCAGACATCCATCAATACTACTCTAGCAAGGATCCTCACAGGTGAGCTTGTCCCTTCTCATTGTCTTCTTTGTTAGCTTCTTGCCATAGTAGCGTATGTTACACACACACAACATCAGACAGTGAGCATGTAATTGAGCTAGCTCGATTTGCAACTTCTGTTTTGATTTAGGAGGTGTACTTGTGAGCTTACCTATCTCTTTTACATCGATACAGTCATTGTTGTTTGCATCTCCATGTCCTCTATCTTGACACAACGAGCTTATGTCGCTCCTAGGAATTCAGAGACCTACGTTGTCCTCCTTGTCTCAACATCGGGTGTTAATTGCCAACAAGTCGGTCATCGTGTGCTCGAAATCTTGGCATCTTAAACATGACAGATTTGATGATTAACCCAGAAATGCGTGTTCAAATCCTCCTCTTATTTTTCGCCACTAATCTTTGTTGTCATCAAACTCACTTTATCCAATGATGGTCAGCACTCAATCTCCAACACGGATCATCCTAGATGGATCCAAGATCATCCTGAACATTCAACCCTTTTGTCTGATTTAAATTTTGGGCTATTCGAATCGAAGCTCAAACAACAGTTCTCGTTATGCCTTTGCGCATGCGCTTTGTCAATTTCAGCTAGCCTGCTTGTGCTTGCATGGACATTTTGATTCTTGTTTTTGCAAAGGTACCCGCTATTGTACTTATTCAAGTATTTTTGATCCCATAGTATATAACAACGGTCAGTCAAGGCACCACTAGCCGTTACTTACCTTGCAATCGGTATCGGACCTTTTTTCTACTTTGCAGCATATATTTGTTTTCTCGACCTTGTTGTTCTAATTCTTACCTATTTAAAGTATTGCTTGAAACCGTAAAAGAGCAACACACTTAATTTCAGCTCTGCTGTACTACTTTTCAGAAACAAAAGGTTTGACAACAACATTTTAAATAAATGCTTCCCTAAATAATTAGAACTTACAAACCAGCCAACTTTTTAAACTACATGCAAATAACACAAAATGAGTTTCACCGCTAAGATTATTAAAAGAATGCAAGGAATATTAATAAGCCATCTATATGCATGCATCATTAATGGATCATCGCTATGTAAAATAGTATGCAAGCCAACATTAATTAATGTGGCCATTTACTTCTTTATTTGATATATGTTGTTTGTTGGCGCATTTTTAAATATGAATAACTAGTGTCATTAAACCGTTGCATCATATTATCCTGTCATGCCATGCATCATATTATGTATCATGCCCGATCTTCTGCCGTAGTATGAAATAGTGTACCCGATGTTTCTTTTAGTGCTTTGCTTCTTCTGGCCTGGATTAGGCCATTGCAGAGTGGATGCGAGTATCAACAAGTTCTTCGGATATGGACCTTTGGCTATGTTTCTCAGGCGAGCAATCTCCCTCTTTCAACCTATTTTGCATTTATAGTCTTTATTTCCTCCTGTTGATCTATTGCTATCCGTGTTGCGATGCTTTAGTTTTTAAATTGTACCATTTATACTCCTTACCTATATTGCCATGGACACATCCTGTTGCCTCGTTGTTTGATAGGGATGAAGTCAGCCTTAGCGAGTCGAAGTTGTTTGCCTTATGTGTTGCTTCACGTCGTTTATGCATTTCACTTAGTTGTGACAAGTTGGCACATGATAAATGGTGGAGATGCTGTAAAGGTGGAGATGATCATGACTTTTAAATACAACTATTAAATTGTTGGGATAACTAATGAAAAGAGGCACCTTGGTGAAGGCAATATCTCATTATTTGGTTTTCAAAGTCCACTTGCTTGTCCTCGTGAGAGCCGGTATGATACTCAATTCCTTCGACTATTCAAGCACTTTGATCCACATCCAGAGTAGCCTTATGGACCCCACAGGCTTAGAAACTTGATTCATTTCTATTTCTTGGGGCCACCAAAAAGTAGTTTGGGGACATTGTACTATCCTGTACTTATGGCATGCTTCTATCGCTTTATTTAAGATTGTCGCGTTGAGCACAGCCTTCGTTGATCGTTTTTTGGATCGCGCCACGTTTGAGCGGTATCGACAAGCCCAACCACACTTTTGGGTTCCCAGTCGTTTTTAGCAAGTGATAAACCATGAAACCACAGGTCTATTCTGAGCTGGCTAACTTGATCTTGGGTAGCTTAGTAGGGTTGGCCCCCTGAAATATTTATGAATCCTGTGATTGCTTTGGCCGTGAAAGCCTCGTTGGGTTTTGAGTTGGTTTTAGGTTGATCAGTGTGTGTTGCTATTTGTGCACCTCAGGCTAAATCTTCTGAGAAAGCTTCCGTGTCCATGAATAAAGTTATGGGCGACTTGGAGCACAAAGTATCTCGAGTCATGAAACGAAACATAACTAAAAGTAGTGTTATAAATTTAACTTAATATGTGACTAGTAATTCAGCTTCACTACAATGGAATGGATAACAAAAAATGCCAACAAGCCCCAGTTGGATGGATCTCGTGGTGATACATGTATCATACTATACCTACCTAGTAAGTATTGAAACTCCGATGGCGAATGTGATAAAAGTGCCAACAAGCTCGCTGGGTTTTGGTTCCTCGGGACAATTATATCGACTAGTCAATGTTCCAACGCTACAATGGAATAAGTGATTAAAACTGCCCACTACTTATGCTATCAGATGACTCATGCTATCTATATCACGACTAGTAAAGTGCTTCAACTATTATGGAATAAATCTGCCAATCGTATGCGAGTTCTCGGTTTGACTTCCTCGTTTGGTCTCGAGGGGGATGCATTGTGGATGGGTATGATTGGTGTTAGTATCGGGTGGTTCCGGCAATAAGTCTTTCTTATCCTCTCTAATATGCCGCCAGCTTTACCGAGTCTCTATAAGATTGTTTGAAGTCTTGCTTGCTTTGCGCTGCCGCTTGATCCACCATACCTAAGTGTAGGCGCGAGGACCGCCCGAATTCTATTCTTGAGTGTACTAGCCTCAATGACGGCGCATGACTCATCTTTTTTCCTTACAACGCTTCTTGACACCCTTTTTATTTTAGGAGGTATGAGTTCGGCGTTGTTAGCAGGGTTACCCTTCGGCTTGGCACATTCGAGCAGGAGTTATGGACACCATTAAGGTTATTCTTTAGGCTCTTAGCCCCATGTTGCATCTTGTCCGTAGTGATCGGATGCTCTATCGTTTTTCAAGGTGATTTGGATCTTTGTATATTATATCTTGTATTCTTGACTCTTGGAGTTAGTTGTTGTATATACGTAATACCTTCGGTGGGTTCCATCATGGACTAATGTGTAATGGTATTACTTTGTTTTTTCCACCCACTTGCACGCCAAGTGCTTAGTAGTAGGCGCCCTTGAATACGTTTCTGCTCAAAGGGTTTTGGCGGGAAGCCACGCTAAAACTTGCATAGTGTCAATTCGAGGTGTTACACTGCCACATAGCATCAGCAGATCTGAACAAGCTCTCTGCAACGAAAACACATCGGTGGCTTTTTCGATCCACACAAACTTGTCACAGCAAATCCCTCCTTCTCCCCGCATAGTAGATCGAAGAAACAAAAAAATTTACATTCACGCTTCGGATCCGAAAGTTACCGGCCCATTGTACCTCTGATGGAATCTTACTGCTGGCGTCAAAGTTGCTGAATTTTTCTACCATAAGTATTTTCGTAAGTCCATGAAATCCATCTCAACATCTTCTCACCGCACAAAAAAAGCATATATCGGGAGGTAGTAAATCGTAGGGAGCCCGTACCTCAAATTTTGATGGGAACACCACTTTGGCCTGATGTGGCATTGAGCCACCTGATTCCGCCAGTGGCCAGGAGCGAATCAAGACGAGCTACGAGCCATGAGGCGTAGGGAGGCGAGGCAGCCGAGAGGAAAGAACCTGGGTGTAAGGGTAGTGAGCAGTGAAGCGTGATTTATCCCTACTTAATAACTCTCTGGCAGAATCTCACCGTCCACATTAAATTTGACAATTGGGCCGACAGGTAACGTGGGACTTGTCAAAAACTCTCATAGCGCCGTGGTTCAAAAAGCCTCTCGCGCGCATTGGGCGCAAATTTTTGGCACCTTGCCCAGCCATATATATCCTTCGGAGGCCTTGCTTCCAGAACCGGAACACGCGTGGCCCAGGCTTCCAAATTCATTACTCCTCTCTAGGAACTTTATCCATGATTGCTACACGGCGGCAGAAATCCATCCGCTCCAAGCGGGGTTTTAGGGGCTTGGTGAGCAAAGCAGAATCCACCCAAAGATCCTACCATCAGCGATGTATCAAATGGCCATGGTTTCTTGAGAGGAGCAACGACGCTACACGATGCAGCTCGTTATGCGAAACCGGCCCTACCTGTAGAAGAGGCGAATTGGCGTCGAGCTCGAGGACCTCGAGCGCTCCAGTAGGACTCATCCTCTGGTAGCGCTTCTGTCCATACCAACCCCGTCATTCATGCATCACCTTCGGCTACCTTCATTAGCTGAAATCGATTCCGATGTGGAGAGACAGCGGAGGGCAAGCTGTCTGAAGCATCCCGTATCGCCTCCTTGGCGAGGCAAGCCACCGGTAGCGGAGTGGATATCGCTGGAAGAAAGACGCGGCGGTGTCATCGATAAAATTGGACTCAAGCGGCTGATGTGATATTGGGTTTTAGATGTTGTTTAGGATGGTTGCAATTTTGGTTGTGTTTAATGCGAGTAATTACAATTATTGTAATGGGTTTGTGAGCTATATTGAGAATAATAGCGTGTACCAATAGCAGCGTGTGAGTGCTTCCACTTTGCAGAAATTGTGGTTCGTGCCATTTGCATGTGGAACACTTACTTGTAAACAATCCAAATTTGGCGAAAATCATGAGTTACAACCATCGGACGGGGAGTGGCGGGATGGAAGAGAAGTTGGAGACATGCTTATTTGAGGGAAGGTAGAAGGAAGGAGGGGGCGTGACATGCTTTGTGCGAGGTGGGCCCTCGGGAACACGGTGACAGCGACATGTGGGAGGCAGGAGCAATTTCGCAGTATTGCAGTCTGTCCAGAGAACGTCGGACTGCAATGTAACAACAACAAGCTGATTGACCAATATAATAACTTCGCCAGATTATTATGAGCAGTCTTGAAAACTTCTGTTGGGGTACATTCGCTACAACACGTATATAGCTTTGTAAGCATCCGAGAAGCATCACTTAATGTGCAATAAAGAATAACAACAGCACTGACAAGTACTACATTTTCACTGTCCCAGTCTTCGGCATACAATATATAGAAATGCATCTGCGTTTCGGTCCGGCCACCGAGAAGAGGTATTGAGATAGCACACATAGGATCGAACCTTAGGTCCACATCTTCCACCTCCCACGGCGTCGAGCAGAAGCTGCCTCATGCTCGGCTAAAAGAATGCTATCCGATGATGGCGGCTGGGCGTTATGTCCACATCTCGCCACGGTATACGAGCCAGTATGACGAGACCGAGACTCGAATGGCCTTATAGCACCTGCATATTACGGTTGAGGCCCGGCTCTGATTCTCGTGAATAACACGGCGGTGATGGTCCAGAGACGTAAACAGCGAGCCGTGCCTTGGAAAATTAGTCGGTAGCGTGCTTGAAGCGATCGATGAACGGGACCTGCTCTTGGGAGAAGCTGGGCTTGCCTGTCACGAGATCTAATCCACTTGATCCAAGTTTCGCTGCGCAAGGTGGACGGCCTACTGCCCTGTTCACGGCAGTGTAATTCTTGGCCGCGAAATTTATTCGCAGGAGCATTACGGCGCGTCGTGTCTTGAACCGCAGCCTTGAGCCTTTCGTGGAATGATGAGCTCATCAGTAGGAAATAGCAGCAAAGGCATCACCGGGTAGAAAAGCCCGGGAGCACATGAGCCCGGGCTCTCTGATTCTGTGAGTTCCAATTCTTGAGGTACGCTCTTGCCACTCCCGAAGTTCATAAATGGAAAAAAAAAAAGATTAAGCGATTAGAACGCTACCGTTAAGTATGCGCCGCGTAGATTCTAACGTAGCGAGGATTTTTCAGATTCTTTAATGCAAAAGATTCACATCTGAAGTTCGCCGAAATCCGGAAAAAGATTACTTGCAAATGATTGGCGTAATAGCGAGGAATATGACAGATAAGTTCAAAAGCTAAATCGGCTTCTTAGCATAGCTCTGGCCACGAAATTGAAGATGTCGTGGCTGCGTCTGGAGGATGGAAGTGAAGTGGGGAAAGCGGCTTGAGGGGAAGAAGAAATGCAGAGGAGGAAGAGAAATGAGGCGTGGCAGCACAGATATGGCCCACTTAACACGTGGTCGTGACACTCACAACATGCCGGTTGTCCGGAAACAGCGTAACAATCATGCCATAAAACTGACCTACTAGGATGCGCTCTCACGAAGAACCATACCAATGAGTCAACAATCGCCCCAATCGAGCGGTATGTAACAATAGTCCAATACCGAGAACAAGCGTATTGTAAGCGTGCCTTCTAGAAGACTGGTCTAACGAGGGTGGATCCATTGGGGGCAGGGCGTTTTGATAGCAGGATATGGCCCGCCGCACGTGGTGTGACGCCATGCCGGATTTGGCCGAGCAAAGCAGCGATCGCTGCCATGAACAGCCTGCACCGAGGATACAAGCTCTCCACAGAAACCATACCAATGATCAATCGCCCCAATCGAAGCGGTATGCCAACAATCGTCCATGAGAACAAGCATGTTATGGTACCTTCTGGGCTTCGATCTATGGGTGGATCCATTGAGGCGATTGCTAGTTTTAGTATAAGAACAAACATGCAATGACTCTAATGGATCCATATGTTATTGTGGAAAGAACACATATGCAATGACGCTTTGCTTGATCCATGTGTGGTTTGTGGAAAAGAACACACACATGCAATGACTCTAGTGCTAGTTTAGTATAAGAACACACAGCCCAATGGCTCTATTGGATCCATATGTGGTTTGTGGAAAAGAAACACGCATGCATGATGGACACTGATTTGATCCATGTGTGGTTTGTGAAAAGAACACACATTCAATGGCCACCTTTTTGATCCATACAATGTGTGGTTTGTGGAAAGAACACACATCGTGACCACTTGGTTGATCCATAAGTGGTTTGTGAAAAGAACACCACATACAGCAATGCACACGGTTGATCCATATGTAGTTTGTGGAAAAAGAACACACATGCCATGGAATTACCATGTGGTTGATCCATAAGTGGTTTGTGGAAAGAACACACATGCAATGACCACTTTGGTTAATCCATAAGTTGTTTCAGGAAAAGAACATGATGGCCAACGACCAATCGCTGTGAAAAGGATCTTTGTGCAATGACCCTTTGGTTGATCCATATGGTGGTTTTGTGGAAAAAGAACACACATGTCTGATTGACCACTGGTGGATCCATATGTTGTTTTGTGAAAAGAACACACATGCATGTGTGTTCTTCTTGAGTATCTCAGAAACACATGGGAACACATGATGGGCAATGTTGTGAAAAAGAACACATACATGTGTTTCTTTTAGTATAAATTACAAATAAGCGCTCTAGTGTGCGGGTCCATATGTGATTTGTGGAAAGAACACGCATGCAATGACAGCTGGTTGATCCATGTGTGCTTTGTGGAAAAACACATGCAATGACTCTAGGTGGTTGATCCATTTGTGGTTTGTGGAAATAACACACACCTTTCGACTCTAATGGATCCATAACTGGTTTGTGGAAAAGAACACACATACAATGACCACTTGTTGATCCATGTGTGGTTTGTGGAAAAAGAATCACACATGCAATGAACCTTTACCCGGTGGATCCATGTGGTTTATGGAAGAACACACATGAAATGAGTCTAGTGCTTGTTTTAGTATAAGAACACTACATGCAGTGGCTCTACTAGGTCATGTGTGGTTTGTGAAAAGAACACACATGCAATGACCACTGGTTGATCCATACGTTGATTTGGAAAAGAACACACATGCAATGAAGTCACTAGTGGATCCATAAGTGGTTTGTGGAAAGAACACATGCTGATGACTCTAGTGCTGGTTTAATATAAGAACACACAAGCAATGACTCTGAGTAGGTCCATATGTGATTTGTGGAAAGAACACACATACAATGACACTTGGTTGATCCATGTGGTTTAGAAAGAACACACATGCAATACCATTGGTTGATCCATGTGTGGTTTGTGGAAATAACACACATCAATGACTCTAATGGATCCATATGTGGTTTGTGGAAAAAGAACACACATGCAATGACTCATTGGTTGATCCATGTGTGGTTTGTGGAAATAACACACATGCAATGAATACCTAGTTGATCCTTGTGTGGTTTGGGGAAAGAACACATGCAATGACACTTGGATTTGATCCATATGTGGTTTGTGGAAAGAACACACGTGCAATGACACCAGATTGATCCATGTAGGTTTGTGGATAGAACACACATGCAATGACTCTAGTGGGTCCATATGTGGTTTGTGTGACAAGAACACACATGCAATGGTCACTGGTTGATCCATATGTGGTTTGTGGAAAGAACACACATGCAATGACTCTAGTGGGTCCATATGTGGTTTTCAAAAAGAACACACATGCAATGACCACTAGTTGATCCATATGTGGTTTGTGGAAGAACACACATGCAATGACTCTAGTGGATTCATGTGTGGTTTGTGGAAAGAACACACATGCAATGACTCTAGTGGTTGATCCATGTGGCCAACGGTTTGTGGAAATAACACACATGCACGATGAACACTAGTGGATCCATATGTTGTTTGTGAAAAGAACACATACAGCCCAATAAATGACTCTAGTGCTGGTTTTAGTATAAGAACACACAACAATGGCACTGAACGTCCATGTGTGGTTTGTGAACCAAATTTGTGCAATGACTCTAGTGGGTCCATGTGTGATTTGTGGAAAGAACACATGCAATGACAACTGGTTGATCCATGTGTGCTTGGCAAGCTGAGAACACACATGCAATGACTCTAGTGGTTGATCCGTGTGGTTTGTGGAAAAGAACACACATGCAATGAATCTAATGGATCCATAAGTGGTTTGTGGAAAGAACACACATACAATGACCACTTGTTGATCCATGTGTGGTTTTGGAAAGAACACACATGCAATGACTCGGTGGATCGATGTGTGGTTTGTGGAAAAGAACACACATGCAATGACTCTGTGTTGGTTTTAGTATAAGAACACACACAATGACTCTAGTGGGTCCATATGTGGTTTGTGAAAAGAGAACACATACAATGACCACTGGTTGATCCATATGTGGTTTTGTAAAAGAACACATGCAATGAACACTGGTGGATCCACAAGTGGTTTGTGGAAAGAACACACATGCAATGACTCTAGTGCTGGTTTTAGTATAAGAACACACAATCAATGACTTAGTGGGTCCATATGTGATTTGTGGAAATAACACATGCAATGACACTGGCTTTGATCCATGTGTGGTTTGTGGAAAGAACACACATGCAATGACTCTAGTGGTTGATCCATGTGTGGTTTGTGGAAATAACACACATGCAATGACTCTAATGGATCCACATAAGTGGTTTGTGGAAAAGAACACACATACAATGTTACTGCTTGATCCATGTGTGGTTTGTGGAAAAGAACACACATGCAATGACTCTAGTGGTTGATCCATGTGGTTTGTGGAAATAACACACATGCAATGACTCTAATGGATCCATAAGTGGTTTGTGGAAAGAACACACATGCAATGACCTGGTTGATCCATATGTGGTTTGTGGAAAGAACACATGCAATGACACTAGTTGATCCATCTGTGGTTTGTGAAAAGAACACACATGCAATGACAAAGGTTGATCCATATGAGGTTTGTGAAAAGAACACACATGCAATGACTCTAAGTGCTGGTTTTTAGTATAAGAACAAACATACAATGACTCTAGTGGGTCCACATGTAGTTTGTGAAAGAACACACATGTAATGACGATTGGTTGATCCATAAGGTTTTTTGTGGAAAAGAACACACATCAATGAACAAATGGTGGATCCATGTGTGGTTTGTGGAAAAAGAACACACTGCAATGAGTCTAGTGCTGGTTTTAGTATAAGAACACAGATGCAATGACTCTAGGTGGGTCCCATGTGGTTTGTGAAAAGAACACATGCAATAACCAGCTGGTTGATCCATATGTGGTTTTTGGAAAAGAACACACATGCAATGAACACTGGTGGATCCATAAGTGGTTTGTGGAAAGAACACACATGCAATGACACTAGTGCTGGTTTTAGTATATAAGAACACACAAGAAATGACTCTAGTGGTCCATATGTGGTTTGTGGAAGAACACACATGCAATGACTCTGGTTGATCCATGTGTGGTTTGTGAAAATAACACACATGCAATGCCATTGGTTGATCCATATGTGGTTTGTGGAAATAACACACATGAATGACTCTAATGGATCCATATGTGGTTTGTTGGAAAGAACACACATGCAATGACCTTGGTTGATCCATGAGTGGTTTGTGGAAAGAACACACATGCAATGACACTAGTTGATCCATGTGTGGTTTGTGGAAAGAACACACATGCAATGACACTGGTTGATCCATATGTGGTTTGTGGAAAGAACACACAAGCAATGACACTCGTTGATCCATGAGTGGTTTGTGGAAAGAACACACATGGAATGACTCTAGTGGGTCCATATGTGGTTTGTGGAAAAGAACACACATGCAATGACCGCTGTTGATCCATATATGGTTTGTGGAAAGAACACACATGCAATGACTCTAGTGGGTCCATATGTGGTTTGTCAAAAGAACACACATCAATGACCAGCTGGTTGATCCATATGTGGTTTGTGGAAAGAACACACATGCAATGATCAGTGGGTCCATGTGTGGTTTGTGGAAAGAACACACATGCAATGACTCTTTGTGGTTGATCCATGTGTGGTTTGTGGAAATAACACACATGGTGAACACTAGTGTGGATCCATATGTTGTTTGTGAAAAGAACATACATGCAATGACTCTAGTGCTGGTTTTAGTATATAAGAAGAACACACATGCAATGACTCTAGTGGGTCCATATGTGATTTGTGCAAAGAACACACATGCAATGACCTGGTTGATCCATGTGTGCTTTGTGGAAAGAACACACATGCAATGACTCTAGTGGTTGATCCATGTGGTTTGTGGAAATAACACACATGCAATGACTCTAATGGATCCATAAGTGGTTTGTGAAAGAACACACATCAATGACCAGTGGATCCATGTGTGGTTTACGGAAAAAGAACACACACAATGACTCTGGTGGATCGATGGGTGGTTTGTGGAAAGAACACACATGCAATGACTCTAGTGCTGGTTTAGTATAAGAACACACTTGCAATGACTCTAGTGGGTCCATATGTGGTTTGTGAAAAGAGAACACATGCAATGACCACTAGTTGATCCATATGTGATTTTGGAAAGAAACACATGCAATGAACACTAGTGGATCCATAAGTGGTTTGTGGAAGAACACACATGCAATGACTCTAGATGCTGGTTTTAGTATAAGAACACACAATCAATGACTCTAGTGGGTCCATATGTGATTTGTGGAAATAACACACATGCAATGATTTGGTTGATCCATGTGTGGTTTGTGGAAAGAACACACATGCAATGACTCTAGTATGGTTGATCCATGTGGTTTGTGGAAATAACACACATGCAATGACTCTAATGGATCCATAAGTGGTTTGTGGAAAAACACACATGCAATGACTCTGCTTGATCCATGTGTGGTTTGTGGAAAGAACACACATGCAATGACTCCTCAGTTGATCCATGTGTGGTTTGGAAATAACACACATGCAATGACTCTAGTGGTTGATCCATGTGTGGTTTGTGGAAATAACACACATGCAATGACTCCTAATGGATCCATAAGTGGTTAGTGGAAAGAACACACATGCAATGACCATGGTTGATACATCTTTGGTTTGTTGAAACAACACACATGCAATGACCCTAGTGGTTGATCCATATGTGGTTTGTGGAAAGAACACACATGCAATGACTCTAGTGGAAGGATTAGTATAAGAAAACACATGCAATCACTCTAGTGGGACCATATGTGGTTTTTGAAAAGAACACACATGCAATGGCGACTGGTTGATCCATAAGGTTTTGTGGAAAAGAACACACATGCAATGACACTGGTGGATCCATGTGTGTTTGTGGAAAGAACACACATGCAATGACTCTAGTGCTGGTTTTAGTATAAGAACTGATGACTCTGAGTAGGTCCACATGTGGTTTGTGAAAGAACACACATCCAATGACCACTGGTTGATCCATATGTGGTTTGTGGAAAGAACACACATGCAATGAACCTTTGGTTGATCCATGTGTGGTTTGTGGAAAGAACACACATGCAATGCACTCTAGTCTTGGTTTGGTATAAGAACACACATGAAATGACTCTAATGGGTCCATATGTGATTTGTGGAAAGAACACACATCAATGACACTGGTTGATCCATGTGTGGTTTTGGAAAGAACACATGCAATGCCATTGGTTAATCCATGTGTGGTTTGTGGAAAGAACACACATGCAATGACTCTAATGGATCCATATGTGGTTTGTGGAAAGAACACACATGCAATGACACTAGTTGATCCATGTGTGGTTTGTGGAAAGAACACACATGCAATAACACTAGATTGATCCATGTGTGGTTTGTGGGAAAGAACACATGCAATGACAGTACTGGATTTGATCCATGTGTGGTTTGTGGAAAGAACACACATGCAATGACACGATTGATCATGTGTGGTTTGTGGATAGAACACATGAAATGACTCTAGTGGGTCCATATGTGGTTTGTGACAAGAACACACATGCAATGACCTCTGGTTGATCCATATGTGGTTTGTGGAAAGAACACACATGCAATGACTCTAGTGGGTCCAGGTGTGGTTTGTGGAAAAGAACACACATGCAATGACTCTAGTGGTTGATCCATGTGTGGTTTGTGGAAATAACACACATGCAATGAACACTGGTGGATCCATATGTGGTTTGTGAAAGAGAACACACATGCAATGACTCTAGTGCTGGTTTAGTATAAGAACACACAAGCAATGAATCTAGTGGATCCATGTGTCATTTGTGGAAAGAACACACATGCAATGACACTTGGTTGATCCATGTGTGCTTTGTGGAAAGAACACATGCAATGACTCTAGTGGTTGATCCATGTGGTTTGTGGAAATAACACACATGCAATGAATCTAATGGATCCATAAGTGGTTTTGTGGAAAGAACACACATACAATGACCACTGGTTGATCCATGTGTGGTTTGTGGAAAACAAACACACATGCAATGACTCGGTGGATCGATGTGTGGTTTGTGGAAAGAACACACATACAATGACTCTAGTGCCTTGGTTTTAGTATAAGAACACACTTGCAATGACTCTAGTGGGTCCATATGTGGTTTGTGAAAAGAGAAAACAATCAAAGACCACTGGTTGATACATATGTGGTTTTGGAAAAGAAAACACATGAAATGAAAACTGGTGGATCCATAAGTGGTTTGTGGAAAGAACACACATGCAATGACTCTAGTGTTGGTTTTAGTATAAGAACACACTGCAATGACTCTAGTGGGTCCATATGTGATTTGTGGAAATAACACACATGCAATGACAGTGGTTGATCCATGTGTGGTTTGTGGAAAACACATGCAATGACTCTAGTGGTTGATCCATGTGTGGTTTGTGGAAATAACACACATGCAATGACTCTAATGGATCCATAAGTGGTTTGTGGAAAAGAACACACATGCAATGACTCTAGTGGTTGATCCATGTGTGGTTTGTGGAAATAACACACATGCAATGACTCTAATGGATCCATAAGTGGTTTGTGGAAAAGAACACACGTGCAATGACCACTGGTTGATCCATATGTGGTTTGTGGAAAGAACACATGCAATGACACTAGTTGATCCATGTGTGGTTTGTGGAAAAAGAACACACATGCAATGACTATTGGTTGATCCATATGTGGTTTGTGGAAAGAACACACATGCAATGACTCTAGTGCTAGTTTTAGTATAAGAACACACATGCGATGTCTCTAGTGGGTCCACATGTGGTTTGTGAAAAGAACACACATGCAATGACTTTGGTTGATCCATATGTAGTTTGTGGAAAGAACACACATGCAATGACCACTAGTGGATCCATGTGTGGTTTGTGGAAAATAACACACATGCAATGAGTCTAGTGCTGGTTTTGTGGTTTGTGTTAAGAACACACATGCAATGACTCTAGTGGGTCCACATGTGGTTTGTGAAAAGAACACACATGCAATAACCCTTTGGTTGATCCATATGTAGTTTGTGGAAAAGAACACATGCAATGAACTCTGGTGGATCCATATGTGGTTTGTGGAAAGAACACACATGCAATGACTCTTCCAGTGCTGGTTTTAGTATAAGAACACACAAGAAATGACTCTAGTGGGTCCATATGTGGTTTGTGGAAAGAACACACGTGCAATGACACTGGTTGATCCATGTGTGGTTTGTGAAAGAACACACATGCAATGACCATTGGTTGATCCATGTGTGGTTTGTGGAAATAACACACATGCAATGATTCTAATGGATCCATATGTGGTTTGTGGAAAACAACACACATGCAATGCCACTGGTTGATCCATGTGTGGTCTGTGGAAAGAACACACATGCAATGACCACTAGTTGATCCATATGTGGTTTGTGGAAATAACACACATGCAATAACTCTGGGTGATCCATATGTTGTTTGTGGAAAAGAACACACGTGCAATGACACCGATTGATCCATGTGTGGTTTGTGGAAAGAACACACATGCAATGACACTAGTCGATCCATATGTGGTTTATGAAAAGAACACACATGCAATGACATTGCTTGATCCATATGTGGTTTGTGGAAAGAACACACATGCAATGACACTGGTGGATCCATATGTGGTTTGTGAAAAGAACACACATGTAATGACCACGGGTTGATCCATATGTGGTTTGTGGAACGAACACACAGGCAATGACTCTAGTGGGTCCATGTGTGGTTTGTGGAAAGAACACACATGCAATGACTCTAGTGGTTGATCCATGTGTGGTTTGTGGAAATAACACACATGGAATGAAGACTCGTGTATCCTTTTGTGGTTTTTGAAAAGAACACACATGCAATGACTCTAGTGCTGGTTTTAGTATAAGAACACACAAGCAATGACTCTAGTGGGTCCATATGTGGTTTGTGGAAAGAACACACATGCAATGACTGGTTGATCCATGTGCTTTTGTGGAAAGAACACACATGCAATGACTCTAGTGGATTTGATCCAGGTGTGGTTTGTGGAAAGCACACACATGCAATGACTGTAATGGGTCCACATGTTGTTTGTGGAAAAGAACACACATGCAATGACCACTGGTTGATCCATGTTTGGTTTGTGGAAAAGAACACACATGCAATATTTCTTGGTGGATCCATGTGTGGTTTGTGGAAAAGAACACACATGCAATGACTCTAGTGGATCTGGTTTTAGTAAATAACACACATGCAATGACTCTAGTGGGTCCATATGTGGTTTGTGAAAGAGAACACATGCAATGACCACTGGTTGATCCATATGTGGTTTTGGAAAAAGAACACACATGCAATGAACACTGGTGGATCCATAAGTGGTTTGGAAAGAACACACATGCAATGACTCTAGTGCTGGTTTTAGTATAAGAACACACAATCAATGACTGTGGGTCCATATGTGGTTTGTGGAAATAACACACATGCAATGACACTAGTTGATCCATGTGTGGTTTGTGGAAAAGAACACACATGCAAGGACTCTAATGGTTGATCCATGTGTGGTTTTGTGGAAATAACACATGCAATGACTCTAATGGATCCATATGTGGTTTGTGGAAAAGAACACACATGCAAGTCCTGCTTGATCCATGTGTGGTTTGTGGAAAAGAACACACATGCAATGACTCTAGTGGTTGATCCATGTGTGGTTTGTGGAAATAACACACATGCAATGACTCTAATGGATCCATATGTGGTTTGTGACAAGAACACACATGCAATGACTACTGGTTGATCCATATGTGGTTTGTGGAAATAACACACATGCAATGACACTAGTTGATCCATGTGTGGTTTGTGGAAAGAACACACATGCAATGACACTGGTTGATCCATATGTGGTTTGTGGAAAGAACACACGTGCAATGACTCTAGTGCTAGTTTTAGTATAAGAACACACATACAATGACTATAGTGGGTCCACATGTAGTTTGTGAAAAGAACACACATGCAATGATGACTGGTTGATCCATAAGGTTTTTGTGGAAAAGAACACACATGCAATGAACACTCGTGGATCCATGTGTGGTTTGTGGAAAAGAACACACATGCAATGAGTCTAGTGCTGGTTTTAGTATAAGAACACATATGCAATGACTCTAGTGGGTCCACATGTGGTTTGTGAAAAGAACACACATGCAATAACCACTGGTTGATCCATATGTAGTTTTTGGAAAAGAACACACATGTAATGAACACTGGTGGATCCATAAGTGGTTTGTGGAAAGAAAACACATGCAATGACTCTAGTGATCCATATGTGGTTTTGTATAAGAACACACAATCAATGACTCTAGTGGGTCCATATGTGATTTGTGGAAATAGCACACATGCAATGACACTGGTTGATCCATGTGTGGTTTGTGGAAAGAACACACATGCAACGACTCTAGTGGTTGATCCATGTGTGGTTTGTGGAAATAACACTGCAATGACTCTAATGGATCCATAAGTGGTTTGTGGAAAAGAACACACATGCAATGACACTGTTTGATCCATGTGGTTTGTGGAAAGAACACACATGCAATGACTCTAGTGGTTGATCCATGTGGTTTGTGGAAATAACACACATGCAATGACTCTAATGGATCCATGTTGTTTGTGGAAATGAACATACATACAATGATTTGGTTGATCCATATGTGGTTTGTGGAAAGAACACATGCAATGACACAGTTGATCCATGTGTGGTTTGTGCAAAGAACAAACATGCAATGACACTGGTTGATCCATATGTGTGGTTTGTGGAAAGAACACACATGCAAATGACTCTAGTGCTAGTTTTAGTATAAGAACACACATACAATGACTCTACTGGGTCCACATGTAGTTTGTGAAAAGAACACACATGCAATGATTGACTGGTTGATCCATAAGGTTTTGTGGAAAGAACACACATGCAATGAACACTGGTGGATCCATGTGTGGTTTGTGGAAAAGAACACACATGCAATGAGTCTAGTGCTGGTTTTAGTATAAGAACAGATGCAATGACTCTAGTGGGTCCACATGTGGTTTGTGAAAAGAACACAAATGCAATAACCACTTGGTTGATCCGTATGTAGTTTTGGAAAGAACACACATGCAATGACACTGGTGGATCCATAAGTGGTTTGTGGAAAGAACACACATACAATGACTCTAGTGCTGGTTTCAGTATAAGAACACACAAGAAATGACTCCTAGTGGGTCCATATGTGATTTGTGGAAAGAACACACATGCAATGACACCGGTTGATCCATGTGGGTTTGTGGAAAGAACACATGCAATTCCATTGGTTGATCCATGTGTGGTTGTGGAAATAACACACATGCAATGACTCTAATGGATCCATATGTGGTTTGTGGAAAAATAACACACGCAATGACCACTGGTTGATCCATGTGTGGTTTGTGGAAAGAACACACATGCAATGACTAGTTGATCCATGTGTGTTTGTGGAAAGAACACACATGCAATGACACAGTTGATCCATATGTGGTTTGTGGAAAGAACACACATGCAATGACACCGATTGATCCATGTGTGGTTTGTGGATAGAACACACATGCAATGACTCTAGTGGGTCCATATGTGGTTTGAGGAAAGAACAAACATGCAATGACAACTGGTACATCCATTTGTGGTTTGTGCAAAGAACACACATGCAATGACTCTAGTGGGTCCATATGTGGTTTGTCAAAGAACACACATGCAATGACCCTTGGTTGATCCATATGTGGTTTGTGGAAAGAACACATGCAATGACTCTAGTGGGTCCATGTGGTTTGTGGAAAGAACACACATGCAATGACTCTAGTGGTTGATCCATGTGGTTTGTGAAATAACACATGCAATGACACTGGTGGATCCTTATGTTGTTTGTGAAAAGAACATGCAATGACTCTAGTGTTGGTTTTAGTATAAGAACACACAAGCAATGACTCTAGTGGGTCCATATGTGATTTGTGGAAAGAACACACATGCAATGACACTGGTTGATCCATGTGTGGTGGAAAGAACACACATGCAATGACTGTAGTGGTTGATCCATGTGGTTTGTGGAAATAACACATACAATGACTCTAATGGATCCATAAGTGGTTTGTGGAAAGAACACACATACAATGACCACTTGTTGATCCATGTGGTTTCTAGAAAAGAACACACATGCAATGACCTGTGGATGTGTGGTTTGTGGAAAGAACACATACAATGAGTCAGTGTTGGTTTTAGTATAAGAACACACATGTAATGACTCTAGTGGGTCCTTATGTGGTTTGTGAAAAGAGAACACACATGCAATGACCACTGGTTGATCCATATGTGGTTTTTGTAAAGAACACACATGCAATGAACACTGGTGGATCCATAGTGGTTTGTGGAAAGAACACACATGCAATGACTCTAGTGCTGGTTTTAGTATAAGAACACACAATCAATGACTCTAGTGTGTCCATATGTGATTTGTGGAAATAACACACATGCAATGACACTGGTTGATCCATGTGTGGTTTGTGGAAAGAACACACATGCAATGACTCTAGTGGTTGATCCATGTGTGGTTTGTGGAAATAACATACATGCAATGACTCTAATGGATCCATAAGAGGTATTTGTAAAAGAACACACATGAAATGACACTGTTAGATCCATTTGGGGTTAGGGGAAAGAACACACATGCAATGACACTAGTGGTTGATCCATGTGGTTTGTGGAAATAACACACATGCAATGACTCTTATGGATCCATAAGTGGTTTGTGGAAACAACACACATGCAATCACCACTGGTTGAGCAATATGTGGTTTGTGGAAAGAACACACATGCAATGACACTAGTTGATCCATGTGTGGTTTGTGGAAAGAACACACATGCAATGACACTGGTTGATCCATATGTGGTTTGTGGAAATAACACACATGCAATGACTCGAGTGATAGTTTTAGTATAAGAACACACATACAATGACTCTATAGGGTCCACATGTAGTTTGTGAAAAGAACACACATGCAATGACGCTGATTGATCCATAAGGTTTTTTGTGGAAAGAACACACATGCAATGAACACTGGTGGATCCATGTGGTTTGTGGAAAGAACACACATGCAATGAGTCTAGTGCTGGTTTTAGTATAAGAACACATACAATGACTCTAGTGGGTCCACATGTGGTTTGTGAAAAGAACACATGCAATAACCTTTGGTTGATCCGTATGAAGTTTTTGGAAAGAACACACATGCAATGAACACTGAGTGGATCCATAAGTGGTTTGTGGAAAGAACACACATGCAATGACTCTAGTGTGTGGTTTCAGTATAAGAACACACAAGAAATGACTTTAGTGGGTCCATATGTGATTTGTGGAAAGAACACACATGCAATGACACTCGTTGATCCATGTGATTTTGGAAAGAACACACATGCAATGCCATTGGTTGATCCATGTGTGGTTTGTGGAAATAACACACATTTTAATGACTCTAATGGATCCATATGTGGTTTGTGGAAAGAACACACATGCAATGACCTGGATTTGATCCATGTGTGGTTTGTGGAAAGAACACACATGCAATGACACTTGGTTGATCCATGTGTGGTTTGTGGAAAGAACACACATGCAATGACACAGGTTGATCCATATGTGGTTTGTGAAAAAAACACACATGCAATGAAAATTGTTAATCCATATGTGATTATTAGAAAGAACACACATGCAATGACAATATTGGATCCATATGAGGTTTGTGAAAAGAACACACATGCAATGACCAGTTGATCCATATGTGGTTTGTGGAAAGAACACACATACAATGACTCTAGTGGGTCCATATGTGGTTTGTGAAAAGAACACACATGCAATGACCCTATTGGTTAATCCATATGTGGTTTTGGAAAGAACACACATGCAATGAACACTGGTGGATCCATATGTTGTTTGTGAAAAGAACACACATGCAATGACTCTTGTGCTGGTTTAGTATAAGCACACACAAGCAATGATTCTAGTGGGTCCATATGTGATTTGTGGAAAGTACACACTTGAAATGACTGGTTGATCGATGTTTGGTTTGTGGAATGAACACACATGCGACTCTAGTGGTTGATCCATGTGTGCTTGGAAATAACACATGCGATGAGTCTAGTGATGGTTTTAGTATAAGAACACACATGCAATGACTCTAGTGGATCCACATGTGCTTTGTGAAAAGAACACACATGCAATGCCACTTGTTGATCCATATGTGGTTTGTGGAAAGAACACACATGCAATGACACTTTGATCCATTTATGGTTTGTGGAAAGGTACACACATGCAATGACTCTAGTGCTAGTTTTAGTATAAGAACACATGCAATGAGTCTAATGGATCCATATGGTTTGTGGAAAAGAACACACACGTAATGACCATCGGTTGATCCATGTGTGGTTTGTGGAAAGAACACACACATGCAATGACTCTAGTGCTAGTTTTACTATAAGAACACATGCAATGACTCTAATGGATACATAAGTGGTTCGTGAAAAGAACACACATGCAACGACCACTGGTTGATCCATGTGTGGTTTGTGGATAGAACACACATGCAATGAACCCTAGTGGATCCATAAGTGGTTTGTGGAAAGAACACACATGCGATGACACTGGTTGATCCATGTGTGGTTTCTGAAAAACACACATGCAATGCCATTGGTTGATCCATGTGTGGTTTGTGGAAATAAATACATGCAATGACTCTAATGGATCCATATGTGGTTTGTGGAAAGAACACACATGCAATGACACCCACTGGTTTGTGGAAAGAACACACATGCAATGACACTAGTTGATCCATGTGGTTTGTGGAAAGAACACACATGCAATGACCTTGTTGATCCATGTGTGGTTTGTGGAAAGAACACACGCAATGACACTGACGATCCATGTGTGGTTTGTGGAAGAACAAACATGCAATAACTCTAGTGGGTCCACATATAGTTTGTGAAAAGAACACATGCAATGACCACTGGTTGATCCATAAGTTGTTTGTGGAAAGAACACATGCAATGACACCGGTCGATCCATGTGTTGTTTGTGGATAGAACACATGCAATGACTCTAGTGGTTGATCCATGTGTGTCTTGTGGAAATACCATTTACAATTATTTAGTGGTTGATCCATGTGTGGTTTGTGGAAATAACACCATGCAATGACTCTAATGGATCAATAAGTGCCAGTGGAAAAGAACACACATGGAATGACCTTTGGTTGATCCATGTGTAGTTTGTGGAAAGAACACACATGCAATGATAGCTCTTAGTGATTGATCCATGTGTGGTTTGTGGAAATAACACACATGCAATGACTCTAATGGATCCATAAGTGGTTTGTGGAAAGAACACACATGCAATGACACTGGTTGATCCATGTGTGGTTTGTGGAAAGAACACACATGCTATGACTCGCGTGGTTGATCCATGTGTGGTTTGTGAAAACAACACACATGCAATGACTCTAATGGATCCATAAGTGGTTTGTGGAAAAGAACACACATGTAATGACCACTGGTTGATCCATATGTGGTTTGTGGAAATAACACACATGCAAGGACCCTAGTTGATCCATGTGTGGTGTGTGGAAAGAAAACACATGGTATGACACTAGTTGATCCATATGTGGTTTGTGCAAAGAACACACTGCAATGACTCTAGTGCCACTTTTAGTACAAGAACACACATACAATGACTCTAGTGGGTCCACATGTGGTTTGTGAGAAGAACACACATACAATGACCACAGTAGTTGATCCATAAGTTGTTTGTGGAAAAGAACACACATACAATGAACACCGTGGATCCATGTGGTTTGTGGAAAGAACACACATGCAATGAGTCTAGTGCTGGTTTTAGTATAAGAACACAAATGCAATGACTCTAGTGGGTCCACATGTGGTTTGTAAAAGAACACACATGCAATGACCACTGGTTGATCCATATGTGTTTTTTGGAAAAGAACACACATGCAATGAACACTGGTGGATCCATAAGTGGTTTGTGTAAAGAACACACATGCAATGACTCTAGTGCTGGTATTAGTATAAGAACACACAATCAACGACTCTAGTGGGTCCATATGTGATTTGTGGAAAGAAGACACGTGCAATGACACTGGTTGATCCATGTGTGGTATGTGGACAGAACACACATGCAATGCTATTGGTTGATCCATGTGTGGTTTGTGGAAAGAACACACATGCAATGACTCTAATGGATCCATGTGGTTTGTGGACAGAACACACATGCAATAACTCTAGTGGGTCCACATATAGTTTGTGAAAAGAACACATGCAATGACCACTGGTTGATCCATAAGTTGTTTGTGGAAAAAGAAGACACATGCAATGACACTGGTCGATCCATGTGTTGTTTGTGGATAGAAACACATGCAATGACTCTAGTGGATCCATATGTGGTTTGTGGAAAGAACACGCATGCAATGAACAATGGTTGATCCATGTGGTTTGTGGAAAGAACACATGCAATGACACTAGTTGATCCATATGTGGTTTGTGGAAAGAACACATGCAATGACAATTGGTTGATCCATATGTTGTTTGTGGAAAGAACACACGTGCAATGACACTAGATTGATCCATGTGTGGTTTGTGGATGAACACACATGCAATGACTCTAGTGGGTCCATATGTGGTTTGTGAAAAGAATACACATGCAATGACCACTTGTTGATCCATATGTGGTTTGTGGAAAGAACACACATGCAATGACTCTAGTGGGTCCACATGTGGTTTGTGAAAAGAACACACATGCAATGACCACTGGTTGATCCATATGTGTTTGTGGAAAGAACACATGCAGTGCTGAAACACTGTGGATCCATATGTTGTTTGTGAAAAGAACACACATGCAATGACTCTAGTGCTGGTTTTAGTATAAGAACACACAGCAATGACTCTAGTGGGTCCATATATGATTTGTGGACTACAATGACCTTTGGTAGATCCATGTGTGGTTTGTGGAAAGAACTCTCATGCAATGACTCTAGTGGTTGATCCATGTGTGGTTTGTGGAAATAACACACATGCAATGATTCTAGTGGATCCATGTGGTTTTGTATAAGAACACACATGCAATGACTCTAGTGGGTCCACATGTGGTTTGTGGAAAGAACACACATGCAATGACCATTGTTGATCCATATGTGGTTTGTGGAAAGAACACACATGCAATGACACTTCTTCATCAATGAGTGGTATGTGTAAACAACACAAATGCAATGACTCTAGTGCTAGTTTTAGTATAAGAACACGATGCAATGACTCTAATGGATCCATATGTGGTTTGTGGAAAGAACACACATTCAATGACCACTGGTTGATCCATATGTGGTTTGTGGAAAGAACACACATGCAATGACTCTAGTGCTAGTTTTAGTATAAGAACACACATGAAATGACTCTAATGGATCCATATGTGGTTTATGGAATAGAACACACATGCAATGACCACTGGTTGATCCATAAGTGGTTTGTGGAATAGAACACACATGCAATGAACACTGGTTGATCCATAAGTGGTTTGTCGAAAGAACACACATGCAATGACAATGGTTGATCCATGTGTGGTTTGTGGAAAGAACACATATGCAATGACATGGGTTGATCCATGTGCGGTTTGTGGATATAACACACATGCAATGACTCTAATGGATCCATATGTGGTTTGTGAAAAGAACACACATGCAATGACCAGTGGTTGATCCATGTGTGGTTTGTTAAAGAACACACATGCAATGACACTAGGTTATCCATGTGTGGTTTGTGGAAAGAACACACATGCAATGACACTGGTTGATCCATGTGAGGTTTGTGGAAAGAACACACGTGCAATAACACCGGTTGATCCATGTGTGGTTTGTGGATATAACACACATGCAATGACTCTAGTGGGTCCACATGTGGTTTGTGAAAAGAACACACATGCAATGACCAACGGTTGATCCATACGTTGTTTGTGGAAAGAACACACATGCAATGACACTGGTTGATCCATGTGTGGTTTCTCGATAGAACACACATACAATGACTCTAGTGGTTGATCCATGTGTGGTTTATGGAAATAACACACATGCAAATGACTCTAGTGCTAGTTTTAGTATAAGAACACACATGCAATGACTCTAGTGGGTCCATATGTGGTTTACGGAAAGAACACACATGCAAAGGACCACTAGTGGATCCATATGTTGTTTGTGAAAAGAACACACATGCAATGAACCTTTGCTTGATCCATGTGTGGTTTGTGGAAAGGACACACATGTAATGACTCTAGTACTAGTTTTAGTATAAGAACACACATGCGATGACTCTAATGGATCCATATGTGGTTTGTGAAAAGAACACACATGCAATGACCACTGGTTGATCCATATGTGGATTGTGGAAAGAACACACATGCAATGACTCTAGTGGGTCCATATGTGGTTTGTGTAAAGAACACACATGCAATGACCACTGGTTGATCCATGTGTGGTTGTGGAAAGAACAAACATGAAGTGAACACAGGTGGATCCATGTTGTTTGTCAAAGAACACACATGCAATGACTCTAGTGCTGGTTTTAGTATAAGAACACACAATCCATGACTCTAGTGGGTCCATATGTGATTTAGGAATACAATGACGACTGGTTGATCCATGTGTGGTTTGTGAAAAGAACACACATGCAATGCAACTAGTTGATCCATGTGTGGTTTGTTGAAATAACACACATGCATTGACTCTAGTGCTAGTTTTAGTATAACAACACACATCCAATGACTCTAATGGATCCATATGTGGTTTGTGAAAAGAACACACATGCAATGACCACTTGTTGATCCATAAGTTGTTGTCGAAAGAACACACATGCAATGAACCTGGTTGATCCATAAGTGGTTTGTGGAAAGAACACACATGCAATGACACTAGTTGATCCATGTGTGGTTTGTGGAAATAACACATATGCAATGACTCTAATGGATCCATATGTTCTTTGTCGAAAAGAACACACATGCAATGGCCACTGGTTGATCCATGTGGTTTAGGAAAGAACACACATGCAATGACACTGGTATTTTCAGTTGAAGGGATCCATGTGTGGTTTAGGATAGAACACACATGCAAAAAAATGAATGGCTGGCTGTGTTGATCCATGTGAGGTTTGTGGAAAGAACACACGTGCAATTACATCATTGATCCATGTGTGGTTTGTGGATAGAACACACATGCAATGACTCTAGTGGGTCCCGCATGTAGTTTGTGAAAATAACACACATGTAATGACCAGTTGATCCATAAGTTGTTTGTGGAAAAGAACACACATGCAATGACACCGGTTGATCCATATTTGGTTGTGGATAGAACACACATGCAATGACTCTGGTGGTTGATCCATGTGTGGTTTGTGAAAATAACACATGCAATGACTTAGTGCTGGTTTGAGTATAAGAACACATGCAATGACTCTAGTGGGTCCATATGTCGTTTGTGGAAAGAACACACATGCAGGACCACTAGTGGATCGATATGTTGTTTGTGAAAAAGAACACACATGCAATGAACAACATCGCTTGATCCATGTGTGGTTTGTGGAAAGAACACAATGTAATGACTCTAATGCTAGTTTTAATATAAGAACACACATGCAATGACTCTAATGGATCCATATGTGCTTTGTGAAAAGAAAATATGCAATGTCACTTTGGTTGATCCATGTGTGGTTTGTGGAAAGAACACATGCAATGACTCTAGTGCTAGTTTAGTATAAGAACACACATGCAATGATTTTAATGGATCCATATGGCTTTGGAAAAGAACACACATACAATGACCATTGTTGATCCATGTGTGGTTTTGGAAAGAACACACATGCAATGATGAGTGGGGATCCATGTGTAGTTTGTGAAAAGAACACACATGCAATGAGTCTAGTGCTGGTTCTAGTATAAGAACACACATGCAATGACTCTAGTGGGTCCACGTCTGGTTTGTGAAAAGAACACACATGCAATGAACATGCTTGATCCATTTGCGCTTGTGACAGACATACATGCAATGACTCTAGTGCTGGTTTTAGTATAAGAACACACATGCAATGACTCTAATGGATCCATGTGTGGTTTGTGGAAAGAACACTCATACAATGACACTGGTTGGATCCATGTGAGGTTTGTGGAAAGAACACACATGCAATGACTCTAGTGCTAGTTTTAGTATAAGAACACACATGCAATGACTCTAATGGATCCATATGTGGTTTGTGAAGAGAACATACACACAATAACCACTTGTTGATCCATGTGTGGATTGTGGAAAGAACACATGCAATGATAGTTGGGTGGATCCATGTGTGGTTTGTGAAAAGAACACACATGCAATGAGTCTAGGTGCTCAGTTTTAGTATAACAACACACATGCAATGACTCTAGTGGTCCACATGTGGTTTGTCAAGAACACATGAATGCAATGACACCAGCTTTGGATCCATATGTGGTTTGTGTGGAAAAAGAACACACATGCAAAATGACCAATCGTTGATCCATAAGTGGTTTCCGTGGAAAGAATGATACATGCAATGAAAGCATCACTGTGGATCCATAAGTGGTTTGTGGAAAGAACACACATGCAATGACTTAGTGCTGGCTTTTAGTATAAGAACACACAAGGGCAAGGCAATGACTTCTAAGTGAGTCCATATGTGATTTGTGGAAAGAACACACATGCAATGACACTGCTGTTCCATGTGGTTTTGTGGAAAGAACGCACATGCAATAACTCTAGTGGTTGATCCATGTGGTTTGTGGAAATAATGTGTACACATGCAATGACTTGTAGTGGTCGATCCATGTGTAGCTTGTGTGGAAATAACACACATGCAATGACTCTAATGGATCCATAAGTGGTTTCCAGGAAAAGAAGAACAAGGCTGCAATGTCCCCTGATTGATCCATATATGTGGTTTGTGTGGAAAGAACACACATGTAATGACACCTGTGGTCGATCCATGTGTGGTTTGTGGCGTTAAGAACACACATGCAATGCCACTGGTCAAGGATCCATGTGCAGAAGGGTTTAAGGAAAGAAACACACATGCAATGACTTAGTGCTAGTTTTGTAGTATAAGAACACACATGGCAATGACTTAGTGGGTCCACATGCTGTAGTTTTGTGAAAAAGAACACACACATGCAAATGACCATTAAGGTTGATTCTATAAGTTGTTTGTGGAAAAGAACACACATGCAATGGACACTGTGGATCCATGTGTGGTTTAGGAAAGAAGAACGCCAATGCATAATGGGAGACTAGTGCTGGTTTTAGTATGAACACAAATGCAATGACTTAGTGGGTCCACATGTGGTTTGGTAAAAGAACACACATGCAATAACCACTCGTTGATCCATATGTGGTTTGCAGTTTGGAAAGAAACACAATACATGCAAATGGAACAATACCGTGGATCCATAAGTGGTTTGTGGAAAGAACATACATGCAATGACTCTAGTGCTGGTATTAGTATAAGAACACACAAGCAATGACTTAGTGGGTCCATATGTGATTTGTGGAAAGAAGACACGTAATGACACCAAGGTCGATCCATGTGTGGTTTGTCAGGAAAGAACACACATGCAATGCCATTGGTCGATCCATGTGGTTTTGTGGAAATAACACACATGCAATGAGTCTAATGGATCCATATGTGGTTTGTGGAAAAGAACACACATGCAATGACTACTCGGTTGATCCATGTGGTGATTTGTGGAAAGAACCCACATGCAATCGATACTAGATGATCCATGTGTAGTTTGTGGAAAGAATTGTACATGCAATTCCACCGTTGATCCATATGTGGTTTGTGAAAGAACACATGCAAAGGACAATCGATTGATCCATGTGTGTGGTTTGTGATAGAACACACATGCAATGACTGCCAGGGGTCCATATGTGGTTTGTGAAAAGAACACACATGCAATGACCAATCGTTGATCCATATGTGGTTTGTGGAAAGAACACGATGTGCAATGACTCTAGTGGGTCCATATGTGTTTGTGAAAAGAACACACATTGCAATGGGCACCACCGTTGATGTTCAGCATATATGGTTTGTGGAAAGAACACACACATGCAGTGAACATCGGTGATCCATATGTTGTTCTGTGAAAAGAACACACATGCAATGACTCTAGTGCTGGTTTTAGTTTAAGAACATTACAAGTAATGACTTAGGGTCCATATGTGATTTGTGGAAAGAACACATGCAATGACAATCAAGTTGATCTATTTAACACTGAATGACCCTATGTAAAGTTTTCATGAAGGCTTCCTCGCCTCAAAACCTCGTGACAAGACAGAAACGATTCAAGGACGCCCACCGTGCACTTTCGGTGGTGGGTGGAAAACGAAGTACATCATTACACAATAAAGTCCCTCGACATGGAACCCACAAAATGTATATATATATAGCAACGACTCACCACCGAAAGGCTTAAGAATATAAATATACAAAGAAGACAAAGATCCAAATCAATACCCTTGAAAATGATAGCGAAAAGATCCGAAAGTACTTGGATAGGGAAGCAAATTGAGCTAAGAGCCCTCAAGAATAAACTAATGGCGCCTATTATAACCAATTTCGCCCAAAGCAAGTCAAGGGGCGATAACCCTACTAACGACGAAGCGATCTCAAACCTCACTAAAACAAAAGGGCGTACCGACAAAGGCAAGAAGAAAAGAGGAGCATCAGTAATCGAGGCCGCAAAGACATGAAGTAGGATAGAATGCATGGGCTCGCTTAGCATAGGTATGGTGTGGCTGAAGCGGCAAGCGTAAGCATTGATTTTACAATCTATAGAGACTGGACCAACTATCAAGGCTATTAGAGAGAGATAAGAAAGATCTATTCTCGATTCAACCAGTTAGTAACACCAAACATACCCTATCTCTGTTATTTCCTCGATACCAAATGAGTGAAGTCAAACTGAGGAACCTGCCATACTACGGCTTGCCGCTTTATTCAATTCCATTATAGTCAGGCAGCACTTACTAGTCAGATATAGATAGCACGAAGTCATCCTGAGTAGCATAAGTTGTGGGCAGTTTTAGTTAAAATCATTCAGTTAGTAGGCCAAGATTTACTAAAGTCGGTTACAATTAGGCATGTGACATCTCAACTCAAAGTAGCTTGTTGTGCACTTTTATTTCATCCGTATTGAGTTAGCTATACTTACTACGTTAGGTATAACATGACAATACGATACAACTCCTATCTCCACCAAATTTTGTTATGGCACTTCATTATCCATTCATTGTATTGTAGTGGAAGCTTTTTGACGTTATTAGCCCCATATTAAGTCAAATTATAGCACTACCTTTAGGCAGCGCTTTTCATGATCGTAGATAATCGTGGCTCCCAAGTCGTCTACAATCATGGACAAGGCTTAGAAAGATTTATCACCAAGCAGGGGTGCACAAATAGCAAACACACAATAATGATCAACCCCCTAAAAACCAAATCAAACCCAATGAGGCTTTCTACTACAAAGCAATCAATACAGTGATTCATAAAATATTTCAGTGGGGGCCACCCATTGCTTACCCAAAGTTAACGAAGTTGGCCGGCTCAGACGGGACCCAAGGTTCATACTTTTCAATGGCTATAAACGACTAGGAACCCAAAAGTGTGACCGGGTTGTCGATACTCATGCTAAAACAATCCGCAATTCCTAATAGTATGGGGTGCTCCACGCACAATCGTAAATAAAGTGCAGTGAAAGCAGTTATGGCATAAGCACAGTAGATAGTAATAAAGCCCCCTAAAACTAGTTTGTGGCCCCAAGAAATAAGAAATGAATCAAGCTCTGCTAAGGGGGGGATTCTAGTAGACTCTCGTATGGATAGTGCCAGCTGTCAAGGAACAAAATAAGTACTGGCTCCACGGACACAAGGCGGAGCAGTGGATGAACCTAAATAACATCTATTGCCCAATCCTGATGCTCTCTGCAGATTTAGTTATATATCTATTTCAGAATTTAAGAGTTGTATTTAAAGTCATGATCATTCCACCATTAACCATGTACCACAACCTCATCACAACAAAGGCAGAACGACAACGCACACACGTAAGCAAGACACCTCGAGCAAGCAACTACGCCGACTGCAAGAAGGTCATCATCTATCAAACAACAAAAGCAATAGGATGTGTCCAAGGCAATATAGGGCCGTAAGGAATATAAATGGTGCAATGAAAACTAAAGCATCGCATCAATGGATATAGCAATAGATCAACATGAAGTAAAGACTATAAATACAAATAGGTGAGAAAGGATCGTGGATTGCCACCGGAAAATATAGTACCGTAAGACACACTCAAGAACTTGCATGTCAATAGTCGCATCAACTCATCGGCCTAATCCGATGTAACATAGCAAAGCACTAAAAGAAACAAGTGATGCACTATTTAATACTACGTACGATGTAAGATCGCATATGATGCATGATATGATGTATGACATGCCAAAGATGGGATGCGATTAGGAAATATTGTTTTAACTAGGGTGCTAACAATTAATTAAATGGTTCAAGTTGTTTAGGTAATTCTTTCGCACTTAAATGTTGTTTACCAAGGCAAAATACGGCATTAGTTTGCTACACAAATACCTTATATAGAGCCAATTATAAGACTAGAATATCCCTACATATCGCTCCATTTTTAATTATTAGGTGAATCGGCATAATGCCCCCCAAACCACACACAAAGATGTATGTAAGCATGACCAATTTAATATGCTGCAATTTGTATATAGGATGGCATTTATAAAATAAGGATAGGTAGGGTCAGCAAGCATCTAGGGATCGATGATCTGGAGCTCTCAAGGGGTTCGATGGGGATCGGCTCCTGATCCATGATGGAGTAGATCTTCATGTTCAGACGTCAAGATGTCTTCTATGTCCGCTGTGAGGAGATCTTGCTGGTCGATGTTCTCCAGTGGTGTTCGGGTTCTGGCCGATCAATCATCGGGTGACTCACACTACAAACTTCACACGCTTTACGCTGGGTAACGCTATCACAACAACAACAACACACCATCAGAGAGACCACTTACGGCCATTTAGACGATTGGTGAGCAGACGCCCTGGCGGCAACACCCCATGGACAAAGAGCACGCAATGTGCAAGGCTTTACGTCGTCGGCCCATGTCAACAACGCAGTCAACGGTACACGCCGCAGTTAGCCCCGGAGGCACCGGATGTACACCGCAGAACTAGCCTTCGAGGTGGAACAATAGATCGGCGAATCGAACCAAAGAGGATCCTCGACATTCAAAGGTGTTGACAAAATAACGACAACTTGGACAGAATCCCCGGTGTGGAGACTAGTTTCACGCATTTAACGCTCACGGCAGAGGCGCATGCCGGCGCGCGGATACGGTCCGGTGGCAAGACGAGGCGTACCATCGGGCCGAGGACGGTACTGTGGAGACGCAAAGGGGCCGAGGGAGGCATTGCAAGGCGAGGCTCATGGCAGCCGTAGGGTTGGGGACTACTTACCAGCAGCAGACAAAGTGTAAAGGTGGATGTGCGCGAAGGAGGTTTGCTGATAGCGGCTGGCTCGGCGAACAAGGCCAAGGTTGGCGACAGGTGGAGAGGAACCGCGCCACGAGGGGCTTGAGCGGGCGTGTGCTCGGGAGTAGGGGACACAAAGGCGGGAGACCGGAGAGAGAGGTGGCGCATAACCCAGGCCGGTTGTCAAGGACGTCATTCGCGGCAGAGTGAAGGGCTGCCTCGATCTCGAAGACAGAAGGAGGGCGGCCATGCTTGTAGGGCGCCGCCCCTTGGCGGGCGGCACAGGTCGTGTAAGCAGAGCACGCCTGCCGCCAGGGCGAAGCTGCAGAGGTGGCGGCAGCGCCAGGGGCTTGCGCAAAGAGGCGACAGCGAGGTTCCGCGGGATCTAGGTGGGGCTGGGTAAGGCAGGCTTGCAGGAACTGTGGTCACGGGCGAAGTGGGAGATCGCCTCATGGGCGCAGGGAGAGGAGAACCAACGGGCGGCAGCAGGAGGTAGGGGCAGGGGCGCGCCCCGCACGCGCGGCAGCGGCTCTGCCGTGGAAAGGCGGACAAGGACGGTGATTGAGATGGAGGAGGGGCACGTGCTCAAGGAGAGAGCGGGCACATCGCGGTGGGATGCATACGTGAGCGTGAGACTGTGCCTGCACTGGAGAGGTGCGAAAGCGAAGGAGGGGCTGCAAGGGACAGTGTGGGGTTGGTCTCATGGGTGGATGGGTTGCCCAGGATTGGTGGACGGCCACGCCACCGCACTGTGTGGGACTAAGAGGCAGCGAGCGGGAGGTCTGATCAAGGCAGGGTGGGCAAGTGAGCAGGAGAGAGAGGTGTTTCAGGCGGCACTGCCAAGATGTGCGCATTGACACGAGGTGAGGTGTTGCAGCAGCAGTGGTGCGGTAGTGGTGTGCGGGAGCGTGGTCTGCTGCCTGTGCAAAGCGCTGCGGTGGCTGCAGGTCTAGGTTCGGGTTTAGGTTTAGATGTGGCCGACCGGCCTTTGGGCCTGGCTAGTCAGCCTCCCCTAATTAAAATAAACTTTTTATTTATTATTGTTCGCTTTCATTTGAAAAACCTTTTGTAAATAATTTTAGGCAAAAAAACAAAATATCTTATGGTAAATGGGGTTTTACATTTGAAATAAAGAGGACGACAAATAGAAAAACGCAAAATAGGCTTTTTTTGGGAAATAGTTTTAGGCAAATATGCATGATGACATGATGCCGACGATGCTCAAATGCAATGTGGCATGATGATGATGAGCATGCGGCCGCGATGATGCACAACAGAAACACTGAAGCGATTTTTCTAGTTGTGATTTATCAGTGGTGCTACAATTCGACAATTACTCAATACAATGGATCTCGCCTTTAGATCCGCTTCTCCATGGTACCAAAAAGAAGGTCTGGCGTATCCGAATCTTCTCGCCGTAGATCCTCGCGACACCACTAACAAAGATTCCTTCTGCCTTTGAAATCGGATTTACACTAATTCACATCAATAAGCGTGTCGCTCGTTGCTCACGCTCACGCTCGTCAGGAACACCCGGAGAACAAAGGACGCAGTAAAGGTATCAAAAGATAAAGCCACCCCTAACTTCGATAAAAGGAGAGAAAGGTACACCTTAATCCAACGCAATGGACAAGAGCCGATTAGAATGAGTAAGTCAAGCATGGGGTCCAACTATCCAACACGCACTCCAAACTATTACTCCGCATACAATAGAAAAAATCGTGGTAAACTCCATTCTCAAAATTTAGGATCAAGACTTCATAAGTGATGTTCAGTAAACAAAGGATTGACAATGGTTACAGATCTTCATCGGATATAGTATAGATGATGTCATCGTGTTGAAAAACACCAAAGATACAGAGAATGATTTCAAGTGAGCTTAATCCACAAAAAAGGTACAACAGATGAAGGGTACCTGACAGCACAAAGACCGATGGAAACACTCCATTGCAAAGGAATCGGGTCAAGGTTCGGGACGGAAAACCCAACCGCGAGAATTCGGCTATACCAAGAAAAGGTGAGAGAGCATATTTAAAACACTTGTGCAAAGGTAAGAGGAGAAGAGCATAGAGTAAGGATTAAAAGTACCTTTAATCGTGATCTATCCAACCCGATTTTGCAAAAAATAGTTTTTTACACTCTACATCGCACTGTTAGCGGAAGTTATACTACGCATCGACCAATGGGGTATCAGAATCGCTAAGCTCGGATACCACTTTGTAACACGCCTATCAAATAGGCCCTGGCTTAAAGTTTTAGCGCTCGCCAAAACCTACAAAGAAGAAACGATTCAAGGATCGCCACCAGTACTTTCCTCGCAGTGGGTGGAAAACTAAGCAATATCATTACACAATAGTCCTCATTTATGTGAACCTAAAAACAGATATATATACAGCAACGAATCTAATTTCACTAAGTCAAGAATAGAGATATATGACAGACAAATATCCAAATCAATTTGAAAAACGCATACAACATCCGAAAGTACCTGGAGCAGTGAAGCAAATTGAGCTACAGAGCCCGTAAGAAGAATAATTTCAATGGCGCCCATACCTCGCCCAGCCAAGCTGTGTTTAAGGTGTAACCACATCTAACCACGCCGATCTCAAACCTCACTAAAACAAAAAGGCCACAAAGGGCAAAGGAAAAGAGGAGAATCAGTATTGAGGCCAAAAGACACCATTTCCAGGTTAGAATTCAAGCGCCTCGGCCACATAGGTATGGTGGGATGAAGGCATGGCATGCACT